>CM065814.1:107493500-108093500 GCA_033398695.1 Orobanche coerulescens | reverse complement strand
CTACTCGGACTTACTTGCGGCGCTATCACCGTGTGGTTAGCGACGCTGACTGGGTCCGTAGCGTGCGCTAACGATTTCAGCTGTGCGGATAGTGGGTTCGGTGAGCCAGATCGACTGTAGCGACGCTAATTCAGCCGTTAACGCACGCTAATTCCTAATATTAGCGCACGCTAACCATGTCACTTGCGCACGCTAACCGGAGGACAAGAGGCGATCGTTCTTCCACGTCCGTTAGCGCACGCTAATGCTTGTGCGTAGCGTGCGCTAAGACTGTTAATATAAATAGGGACAGTGAGTCAACTTCGTCATTTTTCCATCATTTCTTATCCTTCCCGGCTTTGAGCGATTCCAGACGAGGGTTAGGGCCGATTCCGACTGAAGTTCATCATTCACTACCACCGGGCACTCCTTGCGTGAATTCTTCAAGTTCCTAATCACTTTCCACCATCCGAATCAAGGTAAAAAAATTCCCAAAACCCTTGTTTTGAGATTTTGGGGGAATTTTGGGGATTTCTTTGGATTTGACTCTTTTAGTCCGAATTATCACTGGATTATTGCTAGACTTCGATCATGTACTTGTAATCCTTCGTTTTACTGATGATTTGTGATTTTAAACTCCAAGTTCTCCATTTTTCGTCACTTATAGTCGACGATACCCAAGTTATGTTCGACTAAGGGTTGCAGCGGGTAGAACTAGGATGTATTCCAACATTTTCGTAGTTCTAAGATTAGTTGTTCATCGTTTTTGTGTTAGGATCGGATTTGTGAAGGTTATTCGGGTCAAAACCTTTCCGTTCACCGTTTTCCTTCACGTCGTATTAATCAGGCAAGTACATGTATTATATTTCATTATGTGTGTACGGATTTGATGCGAATGATGTAAACTGTATTATTGAATGAATGTGATGGTTACTCTTCCACCTGGGGATGGCATGTGGCCTCTGGGGGCCGATACTAATGGGTACGGCCACGGAAGTGGACTTGGGTGCGTGTGTTGATGTTCTTCCACCTGGGGACGGTTCGACGGGACCTCTGGGGGCCGATACTAATGGGTACGGCCGCGGATGTGGTTTCTCACCTGGGGACGGTCCGACGGGACCTCTGGGGACCGATACTAATGGGTACGGTCGCGAGTTACCAAGCGTGGATAATTGTGATGTGGAAAACTTGTTGATATACCGTTTTGGTGTTAATGTGATATTCCGTAATATTGATTTTCAAAATGATTTTCCTAACGATTTGTTTGCGTTGAATCGTGTATGTATATAATGCTGTGTAATTGTGTACTTGGACTAGCTATCGAATGCTAACCCCTTAAATGGGGGAAATGCGTCTTATGCATTTCAGGTACTGGTCGAGCTGAGGAGCTGGCACGGGATGCGCATACAAAGGATGGGTTGGCATGATGATGTGGCTCGAGTCTGTATTTTTATGTTTTGTCATTGCATTTGTCGGGTACCGGAGTTAGACTGTTTACTTTGAAACTTGGTTTAAGTCCCCTGCGTGGGCAATGAATTGGATTTATCTTGTGTTCATGTACTCCGTTAAATCATTTTGGCCGAGGCCACGGCCTTACTTGCTTTTTGAGTGCATCATTTGGGATTATATTGTGGTTTATGTGTCATGTGTTAGCCTGGTAGACCTCACGAGGGTTCTACGGCGTGTAATGTCCCATTTGTGAATTGGGGTGTTACAGAACCCTCCCGAGGTGAGTAAAATACATTCACTAAACATACACACCAACCTGTGAAGTTTTTACTCGTGAATCCATAGTGAAGTCAAAGATTCCCCTGAGGCCCCGTCGGACCCTCCCGACGTGAGTAAAATACATTCACTAAACATGCACGCACACGCATCGCCTAGGACCGGGACGAAGTCACAAATCCCATCCGAGGCCTCGAAGGACCCTCCCGAGCTGGCTAGCGAAACAATCATGCACAAATAATATATCACACCAAGGATATCCAAACAATTCACCCAGAGGCATCAAACACTTAGCAAAATACCACGTCAAACCATAACGCCCTGAAAAGAGATAATATACGTACACACGCATTATCAAGCACAACATCAACACCAAACATATCCAAAGGATTCACGTAGTCACTTACAACCCACACAATTTACAAAACACACGCGTTTTGAAAGTGAGCCTTTAACGAGGCTAGCTGAATTTTTTGAAAACTCGTTTCAAACAAACAAACAAACATACTAAGACGATCACCAATCATCATATCCATGAAACAAGAAATGTATGGACAAGGTACTTGCCTCGAATAAGAACAACGCGGAGAATCGATCGAAGTAGGTTGGCACGAACCGACTACGAACCCGCCGACTCCACCGAACGCCAACTCGCGATAATAAACTACGAAGAATAATAATAACAATGAAATGAATTCCATAGGACGACTTAAAGCCGTTGAATTCAAAGAACAAATGATGAAAGTTCAAGTGTTTCCCCCAAAATGGCCAAGAACACGATTCGTCCCGTCAAAACACGAAAACGGAATTCCAAAACGAAATATAGATATACAATCCATAGGATATGTTTAACAACATCATTTAACAACAATCGATCCATCAAAAACGGATGGAAAACGAGATCAAGAACAAATCCCCCAAAAAGTCGATTCGAAGGAAGTCAAGAAATATACTTTGATTCGACGAAGAACAATGGATTAAATGATGTTAAATACAAGAATACTACCAAGATTAATCATACCCATCATGGATTAATCAACGATACGGAACTAATCGGCCAAAAACGCAAAAACCCCAAAATTCAAGAAACTAGGGTTCTAAGAAGAGATTACCTTGATTCGCTTGATCAAAGGATGATATAAGATGATCAATCAATGATATGAACTCAAGAACTTCATGGATTTGTTGTTCAACAACATGGCTTCGCCTCCTCCGAAACTCCAGCCGCAGATCGAAAAGAAGGGAAATGAAAAACGAGTGAAAATGAGGCTGCTCTGTCATATATACTGGGCCGGAACTAGCGTGCGCTAGCCTTCCCGGACTAGCGTGCGCTATCGGCCAGTATCGGCCCAGCACCCTCGGCCAGGGCCCGCACGACCCGGCACTACCGACCAAACCTGCCGACCGTGACCTGCCCGCCCGACCCCCGCTAACGTGCGCTGCGCGGACGCTAGCACGCGCTAGCCGACCTGTCCAGTAACCTCTGGACTAAACAACTCGTCCAGGTAACGTACGCTAGTCGGCCCACAGCGCGCGCTACACATGCCGTAGCGCGCGCCACGACCGACCATAGCGTGCGCTACCTGCCGATCCTCCCCGGGTCCAGTACTCCAGTAACCCCTCTGCCCAGCCCGTTAGCGTACGCTGGGCCGGCCGACAACATGTGCTACACCTGCCGAGCTAGCACGCGCAGCCTTCCGGCCGTAGCGTGCACTACGCCGGTTCCTGCCGTGCCTGCTCGGCCAGTGCCCAACACTTCCGACAGTGCCGCACCTGTCCGGCCAGCTGCTCCGCCGCCATGACCCGACGACTCGATTTCCGAAAACGTACGGAACGAATACGACGAAAAGTTCGCGGACAACATCAATGACCCGAAATGAAAACATAATGCAATAATTAATCATACGCGACCAAGAAAAGGGTCGAGACAACAAATACAGATACAGATACCCATAACTTTGGGTAAATTACAAAATGGCCCAAAATGCCCGAAAATCATGATACGTGATCGAATAACCAAACCGAAGTTCATAACACGTCTAACAAAGTTAAACGGACTTACGGGAAACTCGAAGCAGCAGTTTCGAACGAGATTCGCAAGAATCGAACCGAAAAGTCGCCAAAAAGCACGGAACTCAACAAAACGACACCAAAACGAACTCAGATGACAAAAAGTGCAGAATTAATCATTCTCAGAATGACGAAATGGTCATGAGCGAGTCGTCAAAATGGACTTTCGCCGAAAAATAAATAAATTACCGGAAATTGAAATTACGGGTATTACACACTACCCTCCTTAAAAGAAGTTTTGTCCCGAAACTTAAAACAAGTAGGGAGAAGCAATATCCCGCCAGGAAAACTCAGCGAGATACGCAAGAAATGCGTAACTTACGCCCATCGGCAAAACGTTACAAGCAACGCAAAGGAATATACGGCGTGAAAACACGCTCCACGACGACCAACACAACGTCGCCGTTAGGGATAAAATAAAACCAACAGATGACAAGCGTCATCAAACGGATAATATCGTCAAGTCAATTATCCGAACAATCACAAAACACAACGAATGAAAATCAATATGATTGACCAACCCAACGGTACGTCAATCAAAACGCGAGCCAATCGCTGAACAAATACGGAATTCCACCGCCCAAGGGTTGGAAGATCGAAAATGAGACTAATTTCCCGAACTTAAGGGAATTACGAAGGAGTCTGAACGTTCAACAATCATGAGACGAGATCAACAAAAACCGAACAATCAAACGATCGAACCATAACGATCGAGACAACAAAAATCGAACAATCATGTTCGAATCACGAAGAACAATAAAATTCAAACAACAACTCCAAGGTTCACAAGAATCGAACCGAACTCGGAAGTCACAGCGATAACCAGATCGACTCAAAACAAGATCACAGCTCGTCCGAATGATGAAACCGAAATACAGAACAAGTTCAGAAAGTATCAACAAACACGAGCGAGTCGATAGACTTGAGGAAGTGAAAATGCAGAAGTCCAAAACATTATGGGTATTACATTCGACCTCTTATAAAAGAAGGTCGTCCCCGCAACTCCCAATAACGGTACAAGGCAACAACACAAAAGCAGTCAATGGAAACATTCCCCATGGGTCTCTTAGAGCCGATCCTGATATCTGTGCTAAAGTTCATATCCCGAAAGACTTGGAACCCAACTCGTAAAACTGGATCCCGTACCCTTCGGGTCCACACATAAAATGCATTACTGGCGAGAAGGAAAATTGGTACGTGTATGTTCCCGGCACACCACGGTTGAAACACCTCGGCTCAGCATACCGAATATACAACTACTAGGTACAATGGAATATAACGTCGCAAAACAACAAACCGGAGATGCCAACTTGGCATAACATATCAACACATACTAAAATCACAACAACCATGGCATCGTTCGACGATTACAACGGCCCGAACGATACCCAACGTATAATTACTAAACATCACGAAACAAGCATGTACATACACAATCATACACACCTTCTCCGACCACAAGCGGGAAATGATGGGTTTTAAAAACGAAAACCACCTTTTGAAAAAAATTTGGAAACACCGATAGATCTTGAGTATCACCTTACAAAAAGTAGTACAAACACCCATATCGAGACTTTGAAAACCATCTTGCGTTTGAACAAAAATGAGGACACTTTTCTTTAGTGAAAAACTTTCAGAAATATTCGACCCTTGGGTCTAAGCTACTGCATTTGAAAATATCTCAAAATATTTTTGGTCATCAACTAGAATTTGAAATGTATTGCGGCATTAGAAAGCACCTTGAAAACACCGCAAGAAAATAATCCGTTTTAAAAGTACTCGAAATTTAATTTTCTAAGATACTCAAGGTTTTCAAAAATTCAATAGGCCAGAATGCCCAAAACTCACAAAATCCTCTATCAAACCGTCATAAAACATTCAAGGCCAAAGTACCAAAACTCGATTTAGGGAACCGGTTTTCGAAATAAAACTCAGTCGGTAAAATACCGAAAGCTTACAAAAGAACTCACGCAACGGATAAAAGAAATACAGTCCAACATGCACAATCCAGCAACACTACTCCTCATATTAACGAAATATGAGAGTCAAATAATCACATATCACGAAATCAAAATCCGTAAGAGGATTCCGTCAATTAACTCGTAATCATACCTGTAACTCGCATCAGACGAGGCACAAACACAAAGAAGGGAGACTTACATCCACAGGTCGCACGAAGATGATGATCGCCCCACGATACTAATCACGACCAACAAACTCAGACGACGCGTCGTGACACAACTCAGTCAGACAAAATCCGACGAGACAAAACTCAACAGACACAACTTGACCCGACAGCCTAGGTTTCCACAACCTAAGCTCCGATACCATTTATGTAACACCCCCAATCCGCTCAGGGATATTACACGCCGTAGAACCTTTCCTCAAGGATCTACCAGGCTGGTAACAACATAGAACATCTCAACAATGCCTTTAAGGCTAAAAATGACTCAGTAGACCGATTTGGTCTTGCAATAAATACATACAACTCAAACACGTTACATGCCCACGCAGGGGTCGAATACAATACACTCCCGTACAACGGGAAAAAATACTGCAGCGGAAAATAAACTATAACTAAACCAATGACATCATACGGATCCTCGTGTGATTAGTATCGTTCATCTTTCATCATCCTTCGTGCCGACCCTGTGTTATGCTCCCAAACCTGAATGCAAAAATAGACATCCACCCCCCAAATACTCGGGGGTTAGCAAAACTCCACTGTTTTGCTAGTGCAAGAACAAAGTGCAAATACGAGCTATACAATACAAGTTCCAAGGGTAATAATAACCAGGAATCCTCAAAGATCCAAATGTAACGAAAAGTACTTCCCGAGGCAAGAGTTTGGGTAAACATTCCAAAACCGAAAGATCATAAATAAAGGGAAACAATTTAGAAAACAGTTCGAAATGCCATCGAGAGTTTTAATAGAAAACAATTTAGGATTACCGAATCCTTATCTTTCCAAAATCAACAGGGGTCACAGCCCAAAGGTTTTGTTTTCACAAATGAAACCAACAACAATACACAAGGTTAAAACCCACGTCACGCGTCCTCAATGGACATAAAATACACACGCACCCGTGAAGTTTCACTCGTGAATACAGGGCGAAACCATTGGAATTCCCTCCGTGGCCCCGTCGAACCCTCCCGAGGTGAGCAAACACATTCACAAAACATACACACGCACTCGTGAAGTTTCACTCGTGAATCCAGAGTGAAGTCATAGATTCCCCCGAGGCCCCGTCGGACCCTCCCGAGGTGAGCAAACACATTCACAAAACATACAGACCAACCTGTGAAGTTTTTACTCGTGAATCCAGGGTGAAGCCATTGGAATTCCCTCCGTGGCCCCGTCGAACCCTCCCGAGGTGAGTAAAATACATTCACTAAACATACACACCAACTTGTGAAGTTTTTACTCGTGAATCCAGAGTGAAGTCAAAGATTCCCCCGAGGCCCCGTCGGACCCTCCCGAGGTGAGTAAAATACATTCACTAAACATACACGCACAGGCATCGCCTAGGACCGGGACGAAGCCACAAATCCCACCCGAGGCCTCGAATGACCCTCCCGAGCTGGCTAGCGAAACAATCATGCACAAATAATATATCACACCAAGGATATCCAAACAATTCACCCAGAGGCATCAAATACTTAGCAAAACACCACGTCAAACCATAACGCCCCGAAAAGAGATAATATACGTACACACGCATTATCAAGTGCAACATCAACACCAAACATATCCAAAGGATTCACGTAGTCACTTTCAACCCACACAATTTACAAAACACATGCGTTTTGAAAGTGAGCCTTAAACGAGGCTAGCCGAATCTTTTGAAAACTCGTTTCAAACAAACAAATAAACATACTAAGACGATCACCAATCATCATATCCATGAAACAAGAAATGTATGGACAAGGTACTTGCCTCGAATAAGAACAACGCGGAGAATCGACCGAAGTAGGTTGGCACGAACCTACTACGAACCCGCCGACTCCACCGAACGCCAACTCGCGATAATAAACTACGAAGAACAATAACAACAATGAAATGAATTCCATAGCACGACTTAAAGCCGTTGAATTCAAAGAACAAATGATGAAAGTTCAAGTGTTTCCCCCAAAACGGCCAAGAACACGATTCGTCCCGTCAAAACACGAAAATGGAATTCCAAAACGAAATATGGATATACAATCCATATGATATGTTTAACAACATCATTTAACAACAATCGATCCATAAAAAACGGATGGAAAACGAGACCAAGAACAAATCCCCCAAAAAGTCGATTCGAAGGAAGTCAAGAAATATACTTTGATTCGACGAAGAACAATGGATTAAATGATGTTAAACACAAGAATACTACCAAGATTAATCATACCCATCATGGATTAATCAACGATACGGAACGAATCGGCCAAAAACGCAAAACTCCCCAAATTCAAGAAACTAGGGTTTTAAGAAGAGATTACCTTGATTAGGGATGGCAAAAAAAACCACGGGTTCGGGTACCCACGGGTTTTTACCCGAATGGGTCCAATTCGGGTAACAAAATTCGGGTCTGGGCCCGGGTCTGGGGCGGGTAGAGAAAAATAAGTTCGGGTCCGGTTCGGTTCCGGGGTATGGGGTACCCACCCCGAACCCGCCCCGATATATATAAATATATATATATATATATATATAATATTAACACTTAATAAATTAAATATATATTAGTAATTAAATTAGTAATATATTATATATATATATTCAATTAGTAATAAATTTAAATTAGTAATATATTATATATAATATATATATATATATATTATATTAATACTTAATAAATTAAATATATATTAGTAATTAAATTAGTAATAGATTTTATATATATTAAATTAGTAATAAATTTAAATTAGTAATATATTATATATATAATATTAATTCGAGAAAGAAAAATTAATCCTAGGGTAAAAATAACCAAGCGGGGCGGATCTGGGGCGGACCCGAAAAAAATTTGGCGGGTCTGGGCGGGTCTGGGGCCAGTTTTTAACCGCGGGTCCGGGTCTGGGTAGGCAATACTCGGCCCCGACCCGCCCCATTGCCATCCCTAACCTTGATTCGCTAGATCAAAGGATGATATAGGATGATTAATCAATGATATGAACTCAAGAACTTCATGGATTTGTTGTTCAACAACATGGCTTCGCCTCCTCCGAAACTCCAGCCACAGATCGAAAAGAAGGGAAATGAAAAATGAGTGAAAATGAGGCTGCTCTGTCATATATATACTGGCCGGAACTAGCGTGCACTAGCCTTCCCGGACTAGCGTGCGCTATCGGCCAGTATCGGCCCAGCACCCTCGGCCAAGGCCCGTACGACCCGGTACTACCGACCAAACCTGCCGACCGTGACCTGCCCGCCCGATCCCCGCTAGCGTGCGCTAGCCGACCTGTCCAGTAACCTCTGGACTAAACAGCTCGTCCAGGTAACGTACGCTAGTCGGCCGGCAGCGTGCGCTACACATGCCGATTAGCGCGCGCCACGACCGACAGTAGCGTGCGCTACCTGCCGATCCTCCCCGGGTCCAGTACTCCAGTAACCCCTCTGCCCAGCCCGATAGCGTACGCTGGGCCGGCCGACAGCGTGCGCTACACCTGCCGAGCTAGCGCGCGCAGCCTTCCGGCCGTAGCGTGCGCTACGCCGGTTCCTGCCGTGCCTGCTCGGCCAGTGCCCAGCACTTCCGACAGTGCCGCACCTGTCCGGCCAGCTGCTCCGCCGCCATGACCCGACGACTCGATTTCCGAAAACGTACGGAACGAACACGACGAAAAGTTCGCGGACAACATCAACGACCCGAAATGAAAACATAATGCAATAATTAATCATACGCGACCAAGAAAAGGGTCGAGACAACAAATACAGATACAGATACCCATAACTTTGGGTAAATTACAAACAAAACGCCTGAAAATCATGATACGTGATCGAATAACCAAACCGAAGTTCACAACACGTCTAACAAAGTTAAACGGACTTACGGGAAACTCGAAACAGTAGTTTCGAACGAGATTCGCAAGAATCGAACCCAAGTACGGAAAAGTCGCCAAAAAGCACGGAACTCAACAAATCGACACCGAAATAAACTCGGATGACAAAAAGTGCAGAATTAATCATTCTCGGAATGACGATACGGTCATGAGCGAGTTGTCAAAACGGACTTTCGCCGAAAAAAAAGAAATTATCGGAAATCGAAATTACGGGTATTACCGTTTGTTGCTAAAGAATTGTGTGTTGAGTAAAAATATTGAAAAATTGTCAAATAGACAAAAAAAAGTAATGTTTAAGGGTGGTGTCTAGTAATTTAGGGCGCTATTTAGTAATACACTTTTATTAAATGGTGAACGCAATCACCCCACCCCAACACTCCCTCTACGCAAGGCTTCCTCTACCCTTCTCAAAGCCCTAACCCCTTTTCTCCCACCATCACAGCATTATTCTAATTGAACCATGGCGGAGGCGACGGATGATTCCAGGGACATCGAGAAGCTCTACGAGTACGGGGAAAAGCTCAATGAAGCCAAAGACAAGTCCCAGGTTAGCGACCTCTCTCTTATTTTTCGCTTTATTTCACCCCTTTTTCTGTTTTTATGTTTGTAAATGTTGGTTTTTTTGGAGCAGAATCAGAAGGATTACAAGGGAATAATTGCTGCTGCAAATGGAAGCGTGAAGGCAAAGCAGTTGGCTGCACAGATGATACCAAAGTTTTTCAAGTATTTCCCTGAGCTTTCTGAGCAAGCTCTAGACCAGCATCTCTATTTGTGCGAGGATGAGGAGCTCGGGGTAAGCGATTACGGTCATTGTGAACCAACTGGCTAGGTATTTTTGGTCTCATTTGTATGGGAAGTGAATTTCGGTAAAAAGTTATTTTTTAATTTAGTATTCAGATTGCTGTTTCTCACATTGGCGTGCAACCAAATTTTTAGCTGCCTAACTCGTGATTGAATTAGCTCAGAACAATCATTTTTCAGCCGCCCTGACTACTTTTGCCACAATGTGTTAAACATCCATGTTTTTAGTAATGATGTCTTCCGCCCTATTATGCATGAAAACCTCCACAACTTTTGTAGTGTCTTATGTGCCTTGTGTATGCTTACTAAAATCAGTGGCAAAACATCATGTCATTCCAGTCTGCATTACTGAAATCTCCAGTCAGTTTACCAAGTGTTTCTGCTTTCCTTGGTGAGGAGGAAGGAAGAGCATAATTGTGGATAAGTAGATGCTTAGGTTGTGCTTTTCTTCTTGTCTAAAATCATCATACATATTTAAGATTTTGGGGGTTGATTTGTTGATTGTTGAAGGTCCGTGTACAAGCTATTCGTGGACTTCCTCTCTTCTGCAAGGATACACCTGAACATCTGGCAAAAATTGTTGACATCCTAAGTCAACTCCTCATTGCTGGTAATTAATTTTTGATGACTATGAGATTCTTAATATGTATTTAACAGTCTGGTTGGGCGGGCTCAATGGCTTGTATGAATTATCATTTTTTTTGTTGGTTATGTTAGGAGATAATGTGGAGCGTGATGCAGTGCACAAAGCCCTTATGTCTCTGTTGCGGCAGGATGTCAAGAGTAAGCCTGAGTTACATAAAAGATACAATCCTGGAAAAAAATAAAAAACGGATACTCCCTAAAATTGCGACAATTTCCTTTTTGGTCTGTCCACGAAAATTTTTCCACATTTCTTTTTTAGTAATAGACCCTACACAACTCATTTATTTATTCATTGTTGGGTGCACAACTCCACTCACACAATTTTCTCTTACCAAATTTACACAACTTTCTACCAACTTTTATACTAATACCCGTGCCACCCCAAATGTGGCAATTTTTTGGTGGACGGAGGAAGTATTTGTTATTTTGCTGTCTTTATTTATTTTTTTCTTGCTGACACCTTCCAAGCTTTTCGATGTTACATCAACATCTTAAAATGCTTATTTTGTTAGAAGTGCCTGAAGAATTTCCTGTTTGTAATTATTGGGTTGAATATTTTTTTTTTTCCGGTTTATGTATATCCTTAGACATGTTACACATGAGCATTGGTTATATACAGCTCTATTGGTAATAATGATCATTGATATGTTAAATGTACCTTCCGGAAGTTAAGTTGCACGATGCTGGAAAGGACTTTGGCTTGTACCCCTCAGACTTGTTGCTATATTGTGGTAGCTGTCTGTACTTTTGTAATTGAGAAGAGAAATGATAATTGCAGATTTTTTGTCTATTCCAAGTGCATCTTCTTTTAACCAATCCAGAGACCTTATTGATGGCGAGAGCCTTGGCCTGAGAAAATCACCAAGCTTGCACTCTTTTACCCAGACCATATGCTTGTCCCTTGTGCACCTTCAACTACTATGAGCACGACCCTCGGTCTTTGTGCTTTAAGTGCAGCTCGTTTTGCCCACGCCATGTATGTTGTGCTGCTGCAAAGTTGTGAGGTTTAGTTGAAATCACCCCTACATGCAGCTAGTGCCCTACCTGGACCCTTAACGAGATTTCTTTTGTGAATTATGAAAAATAAGTAAGAAAATGCTTCTGTTGATAGCACTATGCTAATGACAATTCTCTTTTCTGATAAAGAAGTGAGGAAGCTTCTGCTGACAGCAGTTGCCATGTAACAGTTTCTGGCCTGCATAACTTCCTGGGAGGATAGGTTGTCATACGATGGTCTTGAATAGGTAACTCATTGATGCTTCCTAGGGTTCCCTGAAGCAGTTACATCCTGTTGGTCTGGGACCATTGTCATTTGGGGCTGCTTCTAGATATATGATTTTGTTGGATAAGATTGAGTTCTGAAGAGAGATTTTCATTATATAAGAGACATTCTATGTTAAAAGGGTGTCAATTTGTTCTTGAGTTTCCGACGAAAGATTATCTCTTTTGTATCTTTTAGCGATTGTGGCCTCAATCTAAAAGTCATCTGGGATGGAGCTGAACTTCTTAGGAGGTGGGTGGCATAAGGTGGTAAAAAGGACGGTTAGTTTTCATGTATTAATGAAATTGATCCTTTAATAGGGTCCTCTCGAAGTGATATTTGGTAACTTCCATCTGAGTTTTCTCGAAATGGTGACTGTGGAAGTGCAGGAGGATTGCTGGCAACCAGAGCTTCTATGCTATGCAGCTAACATTTCTAGTTTGTTAGATGAATGTGACTTGTCAGTGGGGAAGCCTTCGAGGAAGTTGAGCAGAACTCCATGAGAGTGCTGGCTGT
The DNA here is from genome assembly GCA_033398695.1 of Orobanche coerulescens. Taxonomy (NCBI): domain Eukaryota; kingdom Viridiplantae; phylum Streptophyta; class Magnoliopsida; order Lamiales; family Orobanchaceae; genus Orobanche; species Orobanche coerulescens. Next base: position 108,080,464 of record CM065814.1, on the reverse strand, counting down.
AAGGTGGGGTTAGTGGTAGGAGAACCTTTCAGAATGCTGCTTGGTGGGTGATGGACTGTTGAGAAATGAATTCCGTCGTCTTTTTGTTTGCTGAAAAGTATGATTCTTTTGTTACCCAAACTCGCATGCAGTGTCCTGAAATCCAGACATGGAACCTTAATGGGAATTCAATAAAGAGGTGTTCTGGTGAATGTTTGTCGAAGATAACAACTATATTTTTTTTCTTCTTAACAATTCCCTTCTTGTTTGGGAAGCATGGACCTTTCAATTGAAAAACTGTGTGGAAGTTGTTAGTCTGCTAATAACTGATGGTATGTTGTACCAATCACACAACCGGATGATTTTGCTAAAAAATGATGGGAAGGAATTGGCTTGAAATCCCAGTTGTTGCCAAGCATGTTTTCCGGTGAATGTTTGTCGAAGATAACAACTATGTTCTTTTTCTTCTTCGTAACAATGCCCTTCTGGTTTGGGAAGCATGGACCTTTCACTTGAAAAACTGTGTGGAACTTTATAGTCTGCTAATAACTGATGTTATGTGGTACCAATCACACATCCGGATGATTTTGCTAAAAAATGATGGCAAGCATGGACCTTTCTTTTGAGGCACAACTTGACTTCTCATGTTACTCATTTGTTAGCATGAGGTCAGGGTAAGAGATTTTGGAATAACTCCTGGTCTAGACTTATTCGCTTTTGAGGAGTTCATAAAACTAGGAAAACCTACAACCGTTTGCATCAAACCAATGCCTACATTTTATTTGATGTATATAAGAGCTTTCCCAGCAATTCCTGGTTAGATTGTATTTGATGCACGTAATAATTTTGGGTTGTACACGTAATTCATAATCTGAAGATGTTGAGTATTTTTATTGCAGCTTCATTAACCGCTTTATTTAAGCACATTGGAAGCACTGATGACCGTAATGCGGAGGACCTCAGTTCGTGGGAGGGCATTCGTGAAAAAGTGCTCTGCTTTATTAGAGATAAGGTAAAGCATTTGCTGATTCAGGCTCTGTTCTTTTGGATTGAATGAATCTGAACTGAACTGAACTGAATTGAACTGAACTGAAATATATATTAAGGGTAAATAATAATAATAATAATAATGATAAATAATAATAATAATAGTAATTAACAACAACGATAGTAATAATAACAATAATAATATTATACGTTACATTCTTTGAAAGGTCCATGCTTCCAAAAGAACAAGGCCTAAGAAAGTTTTTTCTCTTCTGAACATTCTTTGGAAGTTCTAAATTATACGTTACATTTTCAGGTGTTTCCTCTTAAAGCAGAGTTGTTGAAACCAAAGGATGAGATGGAAAGACATATTACTAATTTGGTGAAGCAGGTATTGAAATTGTAGCATTGAAATGAATTTGTCTTTCTCTTTTGCTTAGACTAATATAGTCACTTTGCCTGCAAAATTAATATTATCTGATACCATTTGTTTGAAGTCTAATTACACCAGTTCATTGTTTTTCTTCCAGAATTTGCAAGACGTGACAGCGGCGGAGTTTAAATTGTTCATGGACTTCTTGAAGAGCTTGAGCTTATTTGGGCAGAATGCTCCTGTGGAGAGAGTTCAAGAACTTGTTGAGATTATTGAGGGCCAGGCTGATTTGGATGCTCAATTTAATGTATGTTGCATTGCATGCATTGGCAAGCTGTGCTTTATCTGTTTTCTGTTAGGTGCTTGATTGTTGCCACCTCTTACACATACTTTTATTAAATGCGAAGTCTACTGTATATTAAACATTTTGATAGCTTCCATATTTCTTGCACATTTTTTTGTTTATCTGAGTTTATTTATCTCTCTGTAACTGTAATAAATGCGGTCCTTCTTTAGAGTAGCTTTTAGACCTTACAGTTCTGATGCTTACCATTTCCTTATTTTGGTTCGTGATGTAATTTCTGCAGCTTTATTGTGTTGGTTTCTGATTTATTTTTTAAATTTGTTGCGCAAGCTTGGGAAAACATAGTTGTTAGGGCTATTGTCATTTGTTGTATTTATATCATTCCTTCCATTCGGATATTGGTCTGTTTTATGGATCAGAACTACTATGGATGTATTTACTAATTTTATCTGCTAATATTTTTTTAGTCACGTGTCCACAGGTTTCAGATGCTGATCATATTGACCGATTTATATCCTGTCTGCAAATGGCCCTTCCTTTTTTCATGGTATACACAACTCTAATAGTTTGATAAGCTTTAATATTTTTGAGCATATATTAACCTCAAGCATATGTGATGACAGAGGGGTGCATCGAGCAGTAAGTTCTTCAATTATTTGACTAAGCAAATCATCCCCGTTTTTGACAAGGTAATGCTCAAGCTACACTACTGACTAGTTGCTGAAGGAACGAGTTAGGTTGAATATTTTTAGCTAGCAATACCTGATCAGCTATGGGCTGGTAATTTACTGACTCTGTTCTGCCTGTCCTTGTACTTTTCGACCGCAGTTTTGAGTCTCTGGAACTCACATTATCGGTGTTCATGTTTGGCATTTTTTCTTCTCTTCTAACTTAAATGCTTTGCTTCCCTATCCTTTTATCCGCCTCTTCTTAAGTAGGGTTTGTTACACCTTTTTGTCTCATGAAGGCTTGGCCCCTTGGTTACTTTTGATATTGAGAAAGAACATGTATAAGTGAAATTTTAGAGTAATCTAATTCTAACCTTATTTCAAATTTCCAGCGGAGCCTATTTTAACATAATTGGGGGCTCACATCTGTTGTAAAACTGAGGAGTTATAACATAAAGACATCTCATTATATTACTTCTTTGTGACTGTTGATGCTGCAAGTTTTGAGTTTATGTTATGGTTCTTTGATTAAATTGTACCTTTTCTTCATCAGCTACCTGAAGAACGGAAAAGAGACTTGCTCAAGAACCTTGCTGAATGTTCACCATATGCTAAACCACAAGATTCTAGACAGCTTCTTCCATCAGTTGTTCAACTTTTAAAGGTAACTTTTTTTTTTTAAGAAATTACATGAAAGGTGCCCATTCTGTTGTTTTAGTTTTTTCCTTTTTTTTTTTAAATCTTTTACTGTTTTGCTGTATCCTATTCATTTCATCACCATTATTCGATTTATGATGCTATTTTGTCCTCCTAATCCCACTATCTCTTTGGTCTTGGTGGCGCACTTTTGTGTTCATAACATGATTCTGCTGTTTATATTGGTTTTGATCTATTATATTGACTAGCAATCTTTATATACTTGATGCATGTTAATATACCTGCTATCGTCCATATTGTTCAGATCTTCCATTTACATTAGACAACAGTGCTTGATCCTTTCTAATTATAGGAAATTTTGTGGTCTTCCAACATGAATTTTTAACTTATACAAAGTTTCAAATAATTGGACATGAGATGGCCCATTCATCTTGCACTGTCAAAGTTGTGGATAAATAAATTTGGTGAAGTTATGCCATGTTAATTTGGTATATTGTTATGTGGTTTTGTGCTAATCATTCTGTATCTTTTCTCAATATACCTTCTCTTTTTGTTCCGTCCTGTAGAAATACATGGTCAGGAGAAAGATTGAGGAGATAAATTTCACATGTATCGAGTGCTTGCTGTACACATTTCACCATTTAGCTCACAAGGTAAGAATTATGCTGTAATTGCGATATGTTATATATCTTATATTTCAAAATTGCCACATTGTTATATTTTGTAGACTCCCAATGCCACAAATAGCCTCTGTGGGTACAAGATCGTCACTGGACAACCTTCAGACAGGCTTGGGGAAGATTTTTCAGAACAATATAAAGATTTCACAGAGAGGTACTTAGTGAACTAATATACTGTAACTTTGGAATCGGTACATTCTAATAATAATACAAGATTACAAGCTTTATTAATTCCAGAATGTTTCCTAATTGTCATGTGTTGAAGTGCATAGATTGAAAACACTAGGGTATTTGTGGGTTTTGTGGAAGTAAAGCAGGCAAGGGTTGTGATTTTTTTTTTTAAAAATAAGAGTTCATTGTACATTTTTTCTCCTGGCTGCTAACAAATGCCTCCAAAAAATACTAGTATCGGACCTGTTTTTTTAAAGTGATGAAAATAAGTAATCTATGAGCTGCGATAGTTACATTTGAAGGAAGTTTATGAAGCTTGTTTTTTGAGCCTCAACACATTATAAAAAGACAACGATCCGCCAAGATTACCCATGGAATCCTAGGGACCACTTGAACTATAGTTTTTTAATGAGAAAATGGTAGTCATTGTCCAAACTCAGAAAACTGCTTGATAAAGGCCTCTGTCTGCATATTGGTGTGTCCTTTATTCATTGATTTATCTTGTTTAAGGAATTTTTAATGTTAAGGAGAATGCTGGGTGCGTATTAATGGAGCTTTGTTGGGGCATTCAATTTTTATTTTCACTGGTGTTACGTTATCTGAATATGGGGTTGGGGATGGGTTTGCCATTATACAGCATGATATCATTTGGTCACCCCTTTGGTGGATCTGGAGTTCCTTCAGCGAGTGCTACATAGTTGTTTAATTGATATTAAATGTTTGAAAACTTGACTTGTCTCCCATTTACTTATTATGAGACTAATCTATACGGGCACAAACCTTTATTCTTTTATTGATTTTTACCCTCGCTGCCCTTCTTGAGCTGCCTGAATTTTTAGTTGTGGTAGTATTTCAGAATGTTGACTTTGTATTGATGGAATAGATTGAGCACTGTTGAGGAATTAGCTAAGGCAATGAATAAAAAATTGACCCAAGGAATGTCGGAACACAATAAAGCAATGGCAGCTGCAAAGACTGAGGAGGAAAAAGAAACAATTGTGGGTTTCTCTTAGTAACCATTTTTTTAGCTGGATTAACTTCAACCTCCATTTTATTCCGCTTAATTGTTTTATTTTGGGATGCCCCTTGCAGAAGCAGCAGAAGCAGAAGTCTACCGCTGGTCTTCGGACGTGCAACAATATTCTGGCCATGACCCAGGTGAATGCTTTTACAAATAATAAATAGCATGAGGAAAATAGTGGCAGTGGATGTACTTTGTATCAGAGAATAATATCCAACCGTTTATTATCATCAGATTTTTCTGAGAGAAATATTTAATCAGCACTTCAGTTCTACATGTCTATCTGAAGGATAAAGATTGTGGAACGAGGACCAGCTCTCGTTTCTATCTATAGCCTTATTGCCTATTTATTTCAATATTTATTTTTTCCTGATTGTTTTTTTTTTTAATGAATATGGTCCGGGTGTAGTCTTTGCATTCAAAAGCACCTTCCTTTATTGGGGACCAGAAAATTAACTTATCTTGGAGAGAAGTAACTAAACCTGCAACATCTGCCGCTGCTGCTGCTGCTACGGGGTATGTGTAGTACATGTTTTTCCATTTGGGTTAATCACAAAGAGTACCCTAGATGTTTGGCCTAATTACAAAAAGAAACAACTGATTTTCAAAATTGCAGAAGTACCCCAGAGTTTTTATTTTTGGTTTTATATTTACCCCTTCATAAGCCAAAAAAAAGAAACCATTTTTCACATTTATAGAAGTATTACAGTTAGCCCCTCAAGTTTAAAACTAAATAAAACCTGGGATATTATGTTATCTTGAATGTTAGCCTTTTCTTTTGATATTAGGTTAGACCCGGAAAAGATATTTTCTCATAATCCCTTTTCGTTTTCGTTGCTAATTTTGTTGTGGCTCTCTTTGTGATTTGAATTGAACGTTTGTCATTGCAGTCAAAAGCGGACTGCTAGTGGATCCGGGACAAATGCAAGCAAGAAGGGTCGAGGAGCAGGAGGAGGTTTACAAAACCAACTTGTTAACAGAGCATTTGCAGGATTAAATGATGCAGGAAGTGTAGGAAGAGGTAGAGGTTGGAGGGGACATGGTAGAGGAAGGGGTTATCGGTACTAGAAAGCATCACTTTGTTGTATAACATAGACAATTTTTAGCTGATCTTGATAGAGGCATTGTAGTGACTAATTTTTCTTACAGATTTCGTTTTATGATACACGGTCTGTTATTCCATTTGTTCTGATCGACTGACTTTACTCCCGATGGTCCTCGTCTGCTAATGCCATTTTAAGTGAATCGATTATGTCTCAACTTCCATTTTCATGATTTAGGATATAGTCCGTTGGCAGTTTATTATATATGGGTAATCAGGTAATGTGATGTGGTCGATGGCTTTCAGCAGTCTTTCTTCTCGGTGTGTGTGTGTGTGTGTGTGTGTGTGTCTGTGTGTGAGCTTTGCTTGGAGTGGGGGCCGTTTGAGCGTGTTGATAGGATTGTTAGAAGTGGATTTGATTATTTAGGACCTATGTTGCACGGGACAGGACACGATTTGACTAGGATCTAGACCTGTGGAGTCCCAGTGGCAGTGGACTTCTCACACGGGTCGGAGAGAGGTGCGAACAGACTTCTGATGAGCGTCAAAATTGGGGTTTCAGTTTTACAAGTTTCCAGAAACGTCGTGGGAAGATGATTTGAATCGAGGTACTTTTTCAGATTTACCTTAATAAGTTTGGTTTTTATTTAAAATTTTAGTTCCCTGAATATCATTTTCTCCAACTTTGATCCGTATAAAAAAATGTGTCCTGGCCATATCCAAGAAGTCGATTACAAGACACACGTATCCGCATATTGTATTTGTATCCAATATTCCTTTTTGTTTCCCCGTTTTGAAGTACCCATGCTATTTAGCTTGGTAACATGGTTCATTGATAATTGCACTGTTGGTTGGCTCTTACCTTATTATGTTTGCTTGTTTAACCAATTGATTGTGATAGTTGTCTGTACAAACATGTTTTGGTAAACTTAGCAGTTTACTGTTGTTCGTAGACACGTTTGATAAGAGATGTAAAAAGGCATGAGTATATTTTAAGAATACAATTCATTAATATTTTTTATTTAAAAGGTAACCAGATAATATTAGCATTTATACTTTGAATAGTTTCTTTGAGATCAAAAAAACATAAAAAAAGCTGTTAAGAGTGCGTACTGGCGACTTATTAACATTAAAAGGATTTCCTCAGAATCTTGCTTTACCTAAGGATCCAGGAAAGCAGTCTTCGACTTGCGAAGCTTTATTCCGCAGGTTTAGAAGTCTCATGATCTCGTAACAGACATTTGTTTTTGCTGAATTTCTTTGCTAAATGAGGCTGGTCCGTATTTACTACCAAAGACAACAGACCATTTCATAACATCTGTCAGTTCCTCTCTTCCATCATTTTCTACCAAAGACAACAGACCATTTCATACCTCCTCAATTCAAAAACAGCACTAGCGGAGCCAATATCAGTGCATCGACTGAATGTGACACCAGGCAGCGGCGACGCGGTTAGGGCATACAGCAGGGCCGCGATCTTGGAACAACAGTGGGGGGACGGGTCAATTTTGATCAATTTAGGAAGTTTGAGATGCAGGGTTTGGATCTGCCCGGAATTTAATTTGGAGTTTATTCGGTTATATAAATATAATATTTGGATACCTTTTATGTTTATAATTTGCGATCGACACCATAAAACCAGATTGCTGCTCACGTTCAATTTCAAATTCGAAGTATTATTTTCTAATTTTCCAGAAAAAGAAGAAAAAACCCCACAAAATACCTGGATACCATAAATGTATGTAGAATAAATTAATTAATACAGATTGTATTCAGTAGCGTTTAAATATTTTAAGTTGGTGTTATTATTACTTAAATATATTAGTAAATTTGGACTGTAGAATCAATTTTTGGTATATGAGATTTCAGACCGAGTCCAAAATTTAAATTGGGCCCTCAATTTTCAGTGTATTAATTTTCTTTTCTTTTTGTAAAAGTTCTCCAAAACTGAAAATATATAAATTAAAATTCTAACAACAACGGCATATATCATATAAGAAATACTACATAATATGGCCGAAGATGTTCCAAATATTCAATTAAATATCATTGGTAGAGTTATTTGGATATACTCGTCTTAATTCCTATCCCTAATAGAAATTTACGTTAGACCTGAATAAATTGAAATAGGCAAAAATTCTATGATATAAAGCAGAACGTTGTTTTTAGGTGGTAATCTGCATTGAAGAAGACTATATTACCCCTCCCATCTCCTTTACTTATTTTTATGTTGAATTTAACACTAATAATAATATCAAATATCCAACAACAATAAGTTTTAAGAAGTACTCTCAAAATATTAAATCAAATTAAAGAGACGTTTAATTTTCAAAAAAAAAATTCTTTTTTTTTACGGTGATCTCCGATGGACCCCCGCCCAAACACCAGGCCGCTGACCTGCTTCCCTCCGGCGGCCGACCATTTTTTTTAAGGCCAAGCCTATCGGCCTACTTTCCGGCGCTCATTTTTTTTCTTTATACGACAGGCCCGTCGGCCACCGATAGAATTTTTTGGACGAACATTATTTTTTCCTAACAAGTAATCTGGTAATTTATTTACTTTTAGTTCAATTATATCACCACCACCGTGTCATTATGACACGAGTAGTCTCTAGTCTATATATAAAGAACAATGATGTTTTTTGGTCGTAGTGTGCACCTGAAACAACTATTCTAACCCTCACTTCTCATTCCCTTCTTTTTTTGTGTTGAATTTAATAATAAAAATAATATCAAATGTTCAACTACAATAAATATAAAAACTCCCTTATAATATTAAATTAGATTAATTAAATAGACTAAAAATTTTCAGAGAATTTTTTTTTACGGGAATCTCCGACGGAACTCTGGCCGACCAGTTTTTCCGGCAGGACTGTCGCCGGTCGCCGACAGATCTCTGGTCGTCGACTGTTTTTTTTTTCGCGAGGCCCATCATCGATTGGGACAAGATTTATCCCGTTGGTTCTTGTTTTCTTATTTTCTTAATATATTTTTCCATAGTAGCGATTCATAAAAGAATTTCTTTTATACATTATTCACAGGAGTTGGCTTTGTTTGCACAAGACTATATACGCAGATTCAAAGAGGCTAGGCTACAGTTCCATGCTTCTAGGCCACCAGAAACTGTGCAATCATGGCGACCACCGGTTGCGCCTTTTGTGAAGATTAATTGTGACGCAGCTCTGTTATCTCGACTGGCCTGTACGGGACTTGGGTTGGTGGCGCATGACTCAGCTGGAACTCTCATTGGCTGGAAGCAGAAGAGAATAGATCAACTCTATGACCCGGAAATTGCTGAAGCCTATGCGGTGTTGGCTAGTATGGAATATGCGACACAACGGGTGGACACACGTGATGATTGAAGGAGACCGTCTCAGAATCATGCAAGATGTTAACGCCTCATCTCCTTGCCTTTTCTCAGCTGGAGGGATTATTGAACAAATAAAACAACTGTCCTTGTTTTTTGACTCTATTATTTTTTTCTCATATTTCAAGAACTGGTAATGATTTAGCTCACTGTCTAGCTAAATCTTGTTTGGTGAATTCTGAAGGCATATCTGTTTTGCCTTTCTAGTTTAAGCGCTTTTAGCTTTTGTTGAACACTATTCCCGGGAGTTTTTTTTTACCATGTGAGTTGCATGAGAATGATCACTTTTCCCTAAAAAAAAGTGATTGAAAATATGCATTTAAAGGTCTGGGGAGATGGGAATTGCCCCGACCCTACTAGGAATTTAGATAAAAATCAACAACCGAAACAATTCAATCTTAATCGGGTGATGTTTCTCGAAGTACACCCAATTTTGATTTGGGAATTACTCTTTCGGGTCAATTTATCCAAAATTGGGATCAGTATAGTAATTCTATTACTAATTACCCTAGGTGAATTGGCTAAATTTTCCCCAACTCCTAGAGTTGAGGTTCTAACTATTCATTATGGAAGAAATCAAAACGAAAAGGACATGAAATAAAGCAAGTTTCATATCTTGAAAATAAAAGCGATTGAAAAATAAAAGTAGGAAAATTTACTTGAATGCTTAAAATTGGACCTAATACTAAAAAGTAATCCTTGCAATGAACTTGAAATTGAAGTACAAAGATGCAATTATAAGAGTAGGAATTGAAAGAAAATTGAAATTGCAAAAGTAAATATGGATTTAGAGTTTGCGAAAGGGAAAAATAGAGAGAAAAATGGAGAGGGAGAGAGTTTCCTTTTAGAAATCTAAGAAAATGAGGGAGTCATTTAATATAAATGGGTCAAATAATCTATTTATAGTTTGACCAAAAATATTAAAAATAAGTAAAAATGCGCCAGAAGTCATTCGGAGGTCAGTAAGGCCATGGTCACGCTCCTCGGCCTCGGTCAGGCATGGCTCTGCTCAAAGGGTCCCTAATCGGTAGTGATCGAGGAGTCGATCATTGGTTAGGCCATCAAAGCTAGAGATTGTACATGTTCCCCTTGATACAAGCCTAAACGAGGGGCCAAGCCCAAGTGACTCATCCCGGCACCTTAAGTCGACATTAGAGAAATGAAGATATTGTGAAATTAGCCAAGCAGAATGCTAGAACTAAACGTGTTGTCCTTGATACAAGTATCCAATCTGTATTTCGAATTGCATCCCACGCTTAACTGTGGTAATGTACTATCCTCGAACTACTCATACATATATAAAAAAAATTGCGTTCTTGTATATTCTAATTAATAAATTATATAAAATTTACTAGATTCCTACAAGTTGTGCTTAGCTAATATATAATATGAAAAGTCACACTAAACATGATTTACTCATGTTCATGATCCATTCTATTTATTTTATTTTGACCAATATAATTTTCTTAGCATAAACATCGAACGTGATTATCATTCCAAACATTTAAAGTCCATTTTTTGTTTGTTATGCTCACTTTTATTAAAAACCCTACATCTGAAACTGTAGAGCTTTTCTCTTCAAACTGAACATCTTAATTCATTTCAGTATTTACTCGCATTTATTATTAAGACTTGTAGATGCTCAAAAATCTAATATAAAATGGAGATTCAAAAACTTCATTTTATTATATCAACATCTCATAAACAAATCAAGTGGGTATTTATACACACACACACACACACACATATCTATAGTATATTTTCAAATGCATAAGATGTAAAGAAAGTTTCTCCTATTGTATGGACGAATTGAGAGAGGGCGTTTAAACATATTGTAGTTTATTGTGAGAAATCAAATGCTAGAGAAGAGAATCCTCAGAAAAAAAGGAAGAAGAGGGTGTTGCGCCTTTTGCCCAAAAAAAAAGTGGGCTTAAGAATTATAAGTGAGATTAAGGAAGTGGGTTGACTTGAGAGTGGTTCGATGATATGCATTTCATTTATTTATTATTTTTATACTTCCATGTATTATTATGACTAATAATAATATTTTAGAATATTAAATCATATTAATATATTATTGCTAGGCGGTCCCGTGGACTTAATTAAATTCTATATTTACGTTTCAAGATCAAAGTAAAAAAGTGGGGATTTCCTAACGTTGATTTTAAATGTATATCCTTATTATTTGTATACCCAACGTGCAGGTTGAATGATGAGGATTTTGGGGAAAGATATGATATTAATTAGACTTTCAGCTATATTTGAGGGCTTTTCGCAAATATAATGACATTGAGGGCTTCGGGCAAATATGTCGATGGCCTTCGGTCAAATATGATTGATGTTGAGGGTTTTCGAGCTAATATTTTTAATGGTACCTGTTATATTATTTATATTGTATAGTTCGAATAAAGAAATGGATCTCATTAAGTTAATGGCACTCACCACAACTATTATTTTTTTCACATTATAGAATCACGTGATGGCAAGCGTGACGATAATGATGATGAAATAATAGTTTCTATTGAAATATTTTCCGATGAAATGAAAATTGTCATTTTTCTTATATATGAAACAAAAGTCCGCATTTTATTTTAGAATATTATATTTATTTTATTAAAAAAATGAGGTGTTGCAAGTGGTGTCAGAGCGGATCAATATATCTGTAGACTTGCCAAAATAATTGTTTTCTGAGAAAAGGCATCATCACGTCCCGCTGCATCGCACCGACAAGAGGTAAAAATTCAATATTGTGAAATGTTATGTTGTTACATTATATGATATTATTCATGAAATTTTGTAAAATATTTTAAAGTCCTCAAAATGTAAACCTCAAAGTTATGTGCTAGAAATTATAGAGCACGAGTAGAGATTACTTGTACTTAATTTTTTCCTGACTAATCGAATTGATATAAAGATATGGCAATTGGCAATAGAAGGAAGGCAACCAAAGGGGAATAATGTAGAATATGAAGTATCCAATAGTGAGTCTATGCAATTTATGGACAATAGAAATCAGAGGAACGTGAAGGAACTCGTATACAAGCTCGTGCATGCTCTAAGAGGAGTTGCACGACAACCGACTCCCCTGAACAATGATTGTATCGTGGCTCGTTTTCGCCAGATGACACCTCTAACTTTCCAAGGAATTGAAGGACCTTTAGCTATTGAGAAGTGGATTCGTGGTCTCGATTGAATTTTAACTTTTTTGGATGCATTGATGTCCAGAAAATGACTTGTGCAAATTTTCAATTGATCGATGATACGGGTCATTGGTGGGTGATCCAAAGTGGTGTCATGACTGAGGCACAATTGATGAGTTTGGCATAGGACATTCAAGGGCCAGTCATAGGAAAATTTTTCCATAAAGCTTATTGTAAACAAAATGAACTCGAGTTGATGAATTTGCAGCAAGAAAATATGACAGTTGTGGAGTATGAGCGTCATGAGGAAGGACACATATCTTCTAATTGTCCTAAGCGTCACCATGGAAATAATGCAAATGAAGAAAATGCCCCAAGAGGAGAAAATGCAGCAAAAAGAGGGAACACTCGTGTTTTTGCCATGGAACGAGACAATGGCACTGGCACTGTGGCAGGTATTATTGTAGTCCTTCAAATACCTGCATTAGTTCTATTTGATTCTGGTGTGTTGGGATAACAATCCCTGTATCGAAATTGTCGGGATAACAATCCCTGTATCGAAAGTTTTGACAGAATATTTTGATAATATGCCAATCCAGCACACAACAAACAGCTGTATCGAAAAGCTGATCAAAGGTGTCAACCTGTATCGAAGACTTCTCGTAGTTCCAACATACAGTGAATCAATCATACAGCAAAAGAGTCTCATAAGACTAAGTATGGAAGCTGTCTCGAATCGACAATACAGCTATCATTCCATACAGTATCCAAACAGGACAAGAAGGAATCTTTGCTATTCGCTAAAGTCAAAGTCCCGTTTAAGAAGATATATTTAAATACTAAAGGATAAAGTATTTAAATATTAAGCCGTCAGAGATCTTCAATCTAGCACAAAATCCGGATCGTGTTTTATTCAAACACATCATCCCGTTGGAACGGACCTTTGCCCAACGGATCTATCTCAACGGATATATCTCAGAAGGCTATATATATATATATCCAGAGTTTGAAGATCGATAGTATATACGAAAGCAAACGAAGTTATCATCATATACATCTGAGCAAATATATCTCCCAAAGCATACTGCTATTCTGAAAGAAGAGATATACAAGTGCTCAAACCGTGAACAACACATCATCAACTAAAAGCTCAGAAAGTCAAAGCTGTTGTTCAAACATTGTTCTATCCTTGAACAAAACCGATCAGCCCTGTGTGGACTGAGAAACTTTGCTATTCCTGAACTGTGTGTGATGGACTTGCATTGAAGAGACGAAGCTTCAGAACTGTGTGTGAAGAAGCCAGTCAAGTGAAAGCTTAAACCAATCTGTGTGAACGGTTGAAGGCTAAGATCATTATATCAATCTATGTGAACGATATATTGATTAGGTTTGATTATAAATATGTAGTTGTGCAAGTAGTATTTATAATAAACATTTTCACTCCTGTGTGAAGGACCAGTGGACGTGGAGGGGTTTACCTCGAACCACTTTAATTACTGTATGATTTATCTTCTATATTTACTGTTTTAATATCTGTGATTAATCTTTAATTATAAACTTCATATCTAGTTGCTGTATTTATAGCAACTCATTTTAACAAGACTTCCGCTACGCACTCAGATTTGAAAATCGTACATCTTGATGTTTAATACACTTTCCAAGCTGTATCCTGTGTACTTAGTGGCCAACAAGTGGTATCGGAGCCAGGTTGATTCTAAAAAGAATCAGTCGTATTTTTGATTGAATCAGATCCTTAAATCACTTATTTTTGAAAAACAGTCTTTTTCTTTCTTATTCTCATATGGATTCATCATTGATCAATAAAGTTCCTATGTTTTCTATTAACGAATTTGATGATTAGAGAATTAAGATGGAGGCTCATATTGCAACAATGCATGAAGAGATGATTTTTGTCGTACAGGATGGCCCCATAAAGATTATGAAGGTAAATCCGGCCCCAAGAGTTGAAGGACATGCTCATGCAGAAATGCTCGAGATTAATTCTATTTCAATGAACATTCTATCGACTATTGGTGAAATTAAAAACCTCTTTCGTCCTTAACAATCAGATTACTATACTACAATATCCTCTTAAATACTCTTGTTATTACTATGAACAAGCTTATTCATTAAACACATTCGATTCGCCATTAACAATCGGATTAACCAAGTTCTTTAACATCTACGTCCTTAATTACACAAGGATCATTGAGAACTAACATTATCACCAATAGTCGATAATATATTCCTAAGAACATTATCAACTTATTAATATGGTGATCAACACATACCTAAGGTATCAACACAATCGATTATCGTGAATATATAAGAATTATAGTTGTATTCATCAATATCTTTTATCATATTTCAAAGACTTTGCTAAGCCAAAACAGAAATGAGGTTATAGTTTTTACGTTCAAGAACATCATCCTAATATTAACATTCATCAAGTTCTTAACATGTTGTTCTAATACATTTTATGTCAACAATTCCATCGATTAAACTTAACTACAATGAAGCTAAATGATTATTATTGTTCCACTGATGTTAACACATCCAATAAGACGAGTATGATTTTATAAACGTGATCATTAACATTATAACATCAAGAACATCTTCATTCCAACCCTCTAATTATCATATTCATCAAGAAGTGTTAAAAAGCCTTACCACAAACATGTTTTACTTGATTAATTCAACACTAGGTGTAGTATACCATATCACTAACATCATAACTACGAAAATATAGAGTAGAATCGCACAACATAACTTCATAAATGAAGAACAACCACCAAAACTACAAGAACACACTCCAAGCTTCAAGAACACCTCTAAACTTCCAATCAACAAGCTCCAATCCAAGATGCAAGACTCAAATACAAGTTGGAAGGGAGTATAGTCGGTCTAGGGAGGCAGGGGGACGATAGTTGGAGATAAAAATCAAAGTTGGGACGTGCAAATGAAAGACACAAGCTGTCTTTTTATAAACTGCACAGCTCGTTACGTACATTATCGCATGAAGATAACGTGCGTTAATCCCTTTACGTGCGTTACACCTAAAATGTTACGTACGTAATCTGCCTCCAGAGGCTACTGCCTCAAAATATTACATACGTTATAGCCTCAGCATTACGTAGGTAATTTACATCAACTTGGCTGCCTCGAAAGGGTCAAATATCTGGATCATGTCCGGCCCCCTCGCTGAAAGTTGAGATCAGATAAGATTCCAAGCATTACGTACATAACCAGCATGCCATTACGTACGTAAAGCCAACGAATTAGCGTACGTTAGGTTAAATCCTTAGCGTACGTTAAACACAGAAAACCTAGCCCAAAAATGTAACAATCTACACAACGTCAAGAAATCAACCACAATGCGAATGACAGTTATAATCAAGTCTATTCTGATATATCCCGACATTAGTAAATATTAACTAAATGTAACATGACTACAATGATACTCAAATTATCCGAATAATACAACAGTAGATAAGAAATTACTGTTGGATATTACAAATATCTTAGGTGCTACTATCGATGCGGAAACGCGGGTCAATATCATTCTAGGCAGCTTACCTAGGAGCTTTAAGCAGTTCCGCCTAAACTACAATATGAATCGTAGGGAGTATACGTTGGCGGAATTGCTGATGAAGCTTCAAGCTGCAGAAGGTCTCTTTAGGCAAGGGTATCAAGTTCTTGCGGCTACTAGTGTTTCGACTTCTAAATCCAAGTGGGGGGAGAAGAAGAAATAAGTGGGCCAGAAGCAAGTGGAAACTCTCAAGGTAAAAAGCAAGGCTCTTCAGCCTGAGGCGAACAAAAAGACAAAGGGGAAGTATTACAAGTGCGGTCAGAAAGGACATTTTAAAGCGGTCTGTCCTGCTCTTAAGAAAGATATGTCTCGTGCACTAGTAGTCAAAACATGTTTGACAGCTTGTTCTTCCACTTCGTGGATAGTTGATTCAGGCTCCACTGATCATGTTTGATTTGACTCCCATGGTTTTCAGGTAACCAAGCAGCTTTGTGCGGGCGAGATAACCATCAACTGGGGTGATTATTCCTGGCTTATGGCTATTGCAGTGAGAGTCGTGTAGTTGAAGATTAATGATAAAACATTAGTCCTTAATAATGTATTATTAGTACCAGATTTTAGAATGAACTTAATTTCGGTTTCTAAATTAAAATGCGATGATTATTCATTTTCTTTTGATGATGATGTCGTAATTAGAAGAAGAAATGGTGAATATATTTGCAAAGGTACTTTTACTAATGGATTGTATGTCATTAATACTGCACAAACTCCCATGCACAAATCACTTAACTCTTTGTCTGAACCTAAAAAGAGAAAAGAACCTTCGAGCATAAACCAAACATATATGTGGCATTTACAGTTTGGTCATATAAACCTTAGGAGGATTCAAAAATTTATAGATGATGGCCCACTGGATGACCTTCAAGTTGAGTCATTTCCAATTTGTGAATCGTCTTGAAGGAAAGATGACGAAAAGGGTTTTTAAGACCAATGGAAACCATGCTCAGAATGTGTTATAATTGGCTGATACGGATGTAAGTGGTCCAATGAATATCCAGTCTAGGAGTAGTTTTGAATACTTCATCATGTTTATAGATGATTATTCGAGATATGGATACATCTATTTGATGCGACGTAAGTCTGAAGCCTTTAACAAGTTCAAAGACTTCATGGATGAAATGGAAAAGCATCATGGGAAGAGTATCACGTCACTACAATCTGATCGTGATGGCGAATACCTTAGTGGAGAGTTTTTGGATTTCTTGGAAAATGAGGGGATTTCGTCCCAGCTCACTGTGCCGGAAACTCCACAACAAAATGTTTGTAATATCCGCACCTTTACTACTGTATTCTTCGTTTAAATTAAGTATTGTCGCACCATATCTGTATTTGTTGTAGCGAGTATATTGATGAATTATGTTAAGATTGGAATCCTGGTCATTCATACTATATTGATTGTTGGGTGTTATTGGGAGAATTTCATTTTTGCTTGTTATAGGGCTTAGCGTACGTAAGCCTATCTTCTTTACGTACGCTATGTACGTAGCTTTACGTACGTAACACTCAATGTTATCGTACGTAATGCGGGGTATCCATCAGCAGCCCACCTTTCGGCGGGTGGGACCGAACGTGGGTAGGTGGTCAGGAGTCGATCACGACAGCCAAGTCAACGGCTATTACATACGTAATGGTTATATTTTTACGTACGTAACGACTTGTGTATTTGAAGTCAGAAACATCTGATAAATCGACTACGTACGTAATGTTCATTAGATTACGTACGTAAGGGATTTAACGTACGTTAACCCCTCTCTTTAACGTACGTAATGCTGAGTTCAGGTTATAAAAATATGACTTGCCTTTCATTTTTCTACTCGACCCATTCAACTCCTCCTCTGAGAAAACGATTCCCCACCCTGCCAAATCGATTTCTATCCCTTCTATCTTGTGTTGGAGCTTCATCACTTGGTTTGTGACTTGGAGATTAGGAGATTGATGTGTGTTCTTGGAAGTGTTGGTGTTGTTCTTCATTTTGAGGTTGGTTTTTCTTTAACTCATATTAAATCTATGCTTATGATGATGTTAGTATATAAACACTTCACATAATGTTAGTTTAATCTAGTATAAACATGATAAATTATTTGAATCATGCTCAAACTAAGTGAAGAATAATATTAGGGGTGTTAGTATCACTTCTTGATGTATGATAACTTCAAAATATGGTTGTATTGATAAAGATAGATAAAACCTGATTAATAACATGATAATAGGAAGTTGATTTTAATCTTGACACCAAAAACATGTAAGTAATGGAAATCCTTGATGACTAGAGGTGTGAAATACTAATATTGTCTTGAACATTCAATTGATTCTTGAAAGATAACATGGAACCATATTCTTGGCCCTCTAGAATCGATACCCTTGTGATGAATTGTTTGAAGAATCATGTTAACCCTCTGAAGATAATTTTCACAAGATGGGATGAAGTTATATTCAGAATTCCAAATATCCAATGATATAACTAGGTTTTTAATAACTTCTTCAAAAGTAAAACAATGGATTTGGATAGAATACACTCGTAATCTTCATATGTCCAAATTAATCGATTTCGTTGATAAGTTAAAGAGGTGTTAATCACTACATTAATATGTTGATAATGTTCTTAGGAGGGTTGTAGTGAGTATGGTGATACAAATGCGGTAGAGTGAGTAGCCAAATTCCATTTCATTAATCCGTGTGTATTAAGAGACGTTAATTAAGATGATGTTCTTAGTTTACTAAAAAAAAAAAACTTAAACTTATGATTTCATATAGGAATCGGTTTTAATGTAATCGTTGGTAAGATAATGACGAACGTAATTAAACACAAACTTATATCATAATCGGAGGTGTCGATGATTTGAAAAGATGTTTTCACAATGTTACATTGGTAATATTCTGGACTTCAAGTGTTTGACATTAATGCTAGAATATGTGAATGAACCTAATAAACATGTTATATGATGATTCGTAATTGGAACATTAAAATGTTCAATAGAATGATTGAACTATTCAAGTAAACTTACGAATATTGTTCCTATGTAATAATACCATTACCATACGAATGTGTTGTTGAATGAATTACGTTTCATTTAAGGTTGCTTGTTCACGTGAGTATTGTTAGACGAGGATACCGTTCGTTTGATCATTCAAAGAAGGGTTATTCATCTACGGAATTGAGGCAAGTTATCTTGCTTGGTTATAATGATGGTTGAATTCTTGTGGTTATTATGCGTTTTGTGTATATAAAATGTTCTGAGAATCTATGATTCATGATATGGTGATGTCCTTGATCGTGTTATCATTTGTGGTGGGATGGTATGCCCGAGTTTACCGTTCTTGTTACCGTTGGTTCTGTTGAGCTTTGTTGACACTTCGGTGAGTCGTTCGATTCCTTGATAAAGGTGTAATTCGTTGAGTTTCGTTGTCATGTTGCATCGTGACATCTCTGGAGTCATATCTGCGTGCCGATTGGTTATGTGTAGGATTTTTAGCCGGGCACTTGATGATCATGCGTGGATGTTTCCGCATTTAGATCGTGCACACGAGACGTAGTTCGTGAGGCTAATTAGGTACATCGTCCCACGTATATTCTGGTTCCCGTATACGGGGTGGACATGTGCACGAACACATTTTCGGATCGGGCGTACTGTGACGTCCGTCTTGAGCCATATTATTTGGTCGTTCGTATATATGGATATGTTCGACAGTTGGGACTGACTGTTTATACGCCTGCGGGGTATATTCAGTAGTCGGTTGTTTCTTTGAGATCCGTGTGTATATGAATTGTATAATGTCATGAGAATTATTATCATGTATAGCTGACCCTGTGGTTTGGGCAAAATACTTGTATTTCAGGGCGAGGAAAGGGCAAGGCACAGGAAGAGCACGATGGTGACGGAGGGTTTTGAAGGATGCTAATTCGGGGCCCCCGAGTCTTTTGATGTTCGGTTATGTCTTATTGTGATTTTTATTTTATTTTGTGTCGGATGAATGTACTATAATTTGTAAGGTATTGCCCATCGTCACATGGTCTGTACCGAATTTGGATCCTGTGTACGATTGCTCGTATTTAAAGACATGTATAATTTATACTCCACATCGGGGTTTTGATAAATATTGTGGTACGGTGCCACGTTGTCGGGTTGTAGGAGTATATCGTGATATCGCCTGGTGGGTCCCGGTAGGGGTCCACGGCACTGTAATAGCCGCCGTTTTCGGGCTGTTACAATGGTGTTGCTGAGAGAAGGAACATAACTTTTTTAGAAATGTTTAGGTCAATGATGAGTTACTCGGATTTACCTATTTCGTTCTGGGGGTATGTCTTGGAAAAAGCAGCGTACATTCTAAACCTGGTGCCTTCGAAATCAGTTCCAAAAACACCCACAGAACTGTGGAGTGGGCGAAAGCCCAGTCTAGGACATGTTCGGGTTTGGGATACTCCAGCACATGTACTGAATAATTAAGCTGATAAGTTGGCATCTCGTACAGAAGTACGAGTGTTTTAGGATATCCCAATGGAATGAAGGGTGGGTTATTCTATCGTCCCCAGGATCATAATGTCATTGTTAGCACCAATGCCCGATTCCTGGAAGAGGATTATATGATTAGTCACAATCCCATGAGCGAAATAATTCTGGAAGAGTTAAGGGGCGAGACTCCATCTATACCAAGCGTACAAGCGCTAACTAACACTGCACCGCGTATCGATTCTGAGACTTTTACACCATCTCAGGATTTGCCTCGTCGTAGTGGGAGGGTTGTTCGTCAACCGGAACAATTCATAAGCGTGGGACAGTCTTCAGACTCAATCCCAAGCAAAGATGAATCAGATCCCTGGACTTACAAGGAGACGATCCAAGATAAAGTTGCTGACTCCTGGCAAGTAGCAATGGAATCAGAAATGGGATATATGGATTCCAATCAAGTGTGGGAGCTAGAAGAACTGCCTGATGGGGTACAAGCCATTGGGAGTAAGTGGGTCTACAAGCAAAAGAAAGGAGGTGACGGGAAGGTTGAAACCTTCAAAGTGGGGCTTGTTGCAAAAGATTACACTCAGAAAGAGGGTATCGATTATGATGAAACCTTTTCACCGGTAGCCATGCTTAAGTCAATCTAGATTCTTTTAGCTATAGCTGCGCATTTGGATCTGAAAATTTGGCAAATAGATGTCAAGACTGCATTCTTGAATGGAAGTTTAGACAAGAAAATCTACATGCGCCAACCAGAGGGATTCATTGCTGAAGGAGAAGAACACTTAGTGTGCAAGCTTAAGAGATCCATTTATGGACTTAAGCAAGCATCTAAATCTTGGAACACTCGATTTGACGAGGTAGTCTAGTCATATGGGTTCGTCCAATGTTCGAGTGATAGTTGTGTGTATAAGAAATACGATGGAAACGTGTTGGTGTTTCTTGTATTGTATGTAAATGATATCCTTCTGATTGGAAACAACGTGAAGGAATTATCGGGTGTACGGGTATGGCTATCTGAGCAATTCGATATGAAGGATTTGGGAGAAGCAGGACACATCCTTGAAATTAGGATCTTTCGTGATCGGAAGAAAATGATGTGCTTATCTCAGGCATCCTATATTGATCAGTGTTAAAGCGGTTTAGCATGAATAATTTCAAGAAAGGTTTTCTACATTACAGACATGGAATTCAACTATCTAACGATATGTGTCCCAAGACACAAAAAGAGATAAATGACATGAAGTTGATCCCTTATGCGTCAGCTGTGGGAAGCCTCATGTATGTTATGCTTTGCACTAGACCAGATATATGTCATGCCGTAGGCATGGCTGCTAGATATCAGTCGAACCCAGGACCAGGACACTGGATTGCTGTCAAGCACATACTCAAGTACCTGAGAAGGACTAAGGAGTATATGCTAGTATATCAATCAAACGACATGTGTCCGGTGGGTTATATTGACTCAGATTATTCATCAGACAAAGAAAATTCCAAGTCTACTTCAGGTTATGTGTTTCATCAGACAAAGAAAAGTCCAAGTCTACTTCAGGTTATGTGTTTAGCCTGGGAGGTGGAGCCATTAGTTGGAGGACTGTGAAGCAGAAATGCATCTCGGACACTACCATGGAAGCCGAGTACGTGGCAATCTCTGAGGCAGCCAAGGAGGCGGCATAGCTCAAGTACTTCATACAGGACTTAGATGTGATTCCCGATTTGCCAAAAGATATTACACTTTATTGTGATAATATCGATGCAGTCGCAAATTCGAGGGAACCACGAGCCCACAAGGCAAGTAAATATATTAACCGCAAGTACCACATCATACGACACTTCGTAAAGGAAGGAGATGCAGTTGTAGTCAGGGTTGCATCGGAAGATAATCTTGCTGGTCCTTTCACAAGGTCTACCCTCAAAAGTTTTTAGCATGTGGAAGGAATGAGATTACGTTGTATGGCAGCATTGCTTTGAGTATAAGTGGGAGAAATGAGAGACTATGTAATAGAGTAGTATACTTAAAAACACCGTTTGAGTATAAGTGGGAGATTGTTAGGGTTGTATACTGATTGAATTACCTTATTTCCCTATAACTACCTATGAGAATATTAATTACATTTAATCACATGTTTTGCATATTTATTCACGTTAAGGTTATGGAAATGAAATGTCTAATTATTTTATATTGTTGATAATGTTGTATGTTGGTGTCACACAGAAGATCACATTATCGGTGCCTTATAAAATAATATAATAGTTCACAACCTATATAATTATTAGACAAATTATGTAAAGGTTGTAGTGTATGTTTGAGATTAGTTGGTCTTGACTATTAGCATGCATTAGCGTATTTGCATACGTTGAACTGGATCGAAGTGAGATAGTATCTTCTTTACTGACTGTAAGAAGAACGTAAATCTCGGATAATTATTATTCTTAATTCTAAGTATATAATATTTAATTTTGTATTTATAATATTTATTGCTTTGATTTACCATGGGTGAGATTCAAAATGATTGACTCAATAAGCTTTGTATCTTGGGTAATAATATTATTTATATGACAATTATTATTATTACTAGAAATCTTGTCCCGACTCGTGCGGGTTGATGATGTCCCCTTGAGGAGCTTGATAATAATTATTATATTAAACTATGCAGGTGGATTTAATTCTTATATAATAATAAGGTTCGAGTGGTACTACTCTTGGATATGATATTAATTAATTAAAGTTGTTAGTAGCTTAAATTAATTAATGGACATTCGATATCTTAAATACGGGAAATAATATATTTAAATAAGGAGCCGATTTCGTAAATTGGGATTTGGGTAGGAAGTGCAATATTAACTCTCTAGTGGACTGAGTTGATATTAATAGACTCAATATATTAGGAAAGGTTCTAATATGAAAATTTGAGGTCTATTAAGAGTCCTTCCCTAATCCTCCTTAAGATCCCTAGAGTAGCCCATAACACCTATAAATACAACATAGGGGTTCGGCCTAAATTACCTTTACCAAGCTTGTGAGTTCGATTTTTTTTTTCGTGTGTTTAATTGTAGATCTTGACTTGTGTCTTTGATTCTACAATTTAGATAACATGTTAATTTTCTAAGAGTGTTTACTAATACTAGAAAATAAAGAAAGGAAAAATCGAGTGACATTAAGCATAAAGGAGTTCGGCCGATTTCAAGTTGTTGTTCAAGGAAGTCCGATGGATTTTTGCCCACACAATATCCGGATATAGACAGGAATATACTCTAGAAGATCTAAAAGTATAAATACAAAGGAGGTCGAGTAAATATTCGAAGACTTGCTTCAAAGGTAATGTATTCTTAGATCTTTTAGATCTAGATAAGAATACCACAAATTATTATAGTTAGACGCGTAGATTAATATTGTTCGTTTAAATTGCTTGTTTCTGTTTAATTAATTATTTGACGAGGCTAAATAGGTCCGATTCTTGAGGGCCGATTTTAATAAATCCAACCCGCCGCTTCCGCAGCGTTTTATTTCCAACAGGTTGTTGAACATACGGAGACACGTGGCAAGAGATCACAGGGTCACGAGCATGATTGATGTTGATGTACTGTTTTGGCTCAATCCGTGTGGGTTGTTGAATCTACGGAGATACGTGGCAAGAGATTACGGGATCATGAGCACGTTTTGATGAACAAAGTTTTTGAAAAGGAAGTTTTATGAAATTGATGTTGGGTTGAGACCCAAATGAATTGGAAAAATGTCATCCGTGTTGTAAACTATTGAGACGTGAAATGAGATTTGGGCTAAGACACTAATATTTTCGAAAATAATCTTTGTAACTTAGGACTCGAGGTCCTAAAGATTTTGTGTTTCTAAAATACCCGAGATGATGATTTTATTTTCAAATGCTCGTAGCTTGTTTTCTAATTACTAAAACCCCTCGGGAATACTTGGTGAATGGTTGTCGTATCTGATCCGTGATTGTTGTTTGCTTGCTACATTTCGTATGGTTATAATACTTGTACTGACAAATTCGAATTGCTAATCCCTTAAATCGGGGAAATGCATTCCATACATTTCAGGTATGCTTGGTTCGTGGGAGCAATCACAGGATCAACATGGAAGATGATGATACTAATCAAGAGTTAGAGTTCAGTCCAATGTCGTTGTTCTGTTTGAGTTCTATACAGTCTTCCGCTAATATTGTATTTTGACCCTATATGGGTATGTATTGTAAGAAGTTTTGCTTCGATTTGAATGAGTCGTTGTGACCTTACCGATCTATGTATTTTAAATATTTGACTTTTTCGGTCCGTGCCATTACGTAGTTTCATCCTGGTCGGTCAAACATTTGTCGTCTTGTAGTGGTTAGCCTGGTAGATCCTTGCCCAAAGGGTCTACGACATGTGATATTCCCGGTGGATTTCTGGGGGTGTTACAGTATGGCTAAGTTTGGTGAAGCAAAAATACTTGAAAATCAAAAGCATACTCCATTATGCCCCTAAATCCAGTGACAGCCCTATGTGGAAGGGCATTTCTAGATGTGCACATGTACTATCCATTAACTTTCGGTGGCAAGTTGGTGATGGAAAGAAAATCCTCTTCCGGCTCGATAATTGGTTTGGCGGTGAAGGATTATGGACAAAAGTCACTTATGTTGATGTTCGAGATTTTAAGGTTACTTTAGACAAGGTTTTACAGATTGACGGCACTTGGGATCTCTCTATTCTATATACAGATATCCTTGTCGCATTGAAGGATCAGCTAATGCAATCCCATCTTATGTAAAGTACTGAAAGTTATCGTGTGTTGCGGAATGAAACTGCTTCGGGTATCTTTACATGTCAATCTGCATACCGAACCCTTAGCAATAAAAATATCACTGACACAACAAGGAAACCAGATTGGAAATGGTTATGGAAGAGCAAGCTATCAAATAAATTCAAACATTTCTTATGGCTGGCTATCAAAGAAAGGCTAGTAACAAATTCCCTAAGATTCAGGAGGCAACTCACTGATGATTCATCATGTCCATGGTGTGGTGAAGACGACGAAACAGTCTTATGTATTCTCAAAAAATGAACCAAAGCAACACAAATCTGGAAGGAAGTCTTGAAGCCGGAAGCACTCCTTCAATTTGAAGCCATCTCAGATGAACATTGGTATAAGGAGAATTTGCTGCAGAGTTTTGAGTCGAGCTAAAAACCTCTGCTCCTTGGTCGGCGATATTTACAGCAACAGTGTGGGCAATCTGGAAATCCCGAAATGCTAGTATCTTCAAAGGGACACCTGATAGCAAACAGCGTATCATATTTTAGATTAAGCAACTGGGCTGGGAGCTCAATCTCCGTTTCAATCCTTCATCCATTGCACAACCTAAGTTGAATTGGGAGAAACCATATCCTACCTGGGTAAAGTTAAATGTCGAAGGCAGCTGTAAGCCGGACATTAATCTCGGAGCCATTGGTGGCATACTGAAGGATAGCAATGGTAAGTGGATTTGGGGCTTCTTTGCAACAATCGTACAACCTACAGTCAATGAAACAGAACTTATAAGCTTACTCAAAGGACTGGAGATGGCGTGGGAGCATAGATACCTCGACTGGTGGTGGAAATCGATTTAATGGAGGTCCGTTAATGGATAACACAAGAAGAAGTTGAATAACGCAGGATCCTCCTAAGAAACCCATGGGAAATCGAGCTTAAGAAGATTAGAAGATCAACAAATGCTTGTGCTGATATTCTGGGCAATTTAGGTTGTGTTAGAAATCTTGGGGAAAGGCTTTGGCACAATCCCAAAATTTCCAATTCCCATTTTAGGGATTATATGCGGTTCTCGGACCATCTTCAACCGTTTACACAAAAGTACTGCAACTTCAAACATAAAAAAAAAAACAGAAAATCAATAATACATTTCCAACAACTTATACAAAAATGTAAAGATTAGTAATGTATCTCCAACAGTTTGCACAAAAATACAGTAAAAATGAATATTCTATTATATTCTTTTCATAATATTAATATTATGTACAAATTTAAATACATTTTATCTCCATTAACTAATAGTAAAATTTAAATGTATTCAGATTCGTTGAATTAATACAAAAAATTACTTTTTATATCATAAAATTATATACTGGAGGAATATTATCACAAATATTCAATCAATATATTTTAAAGCATCAAAATAGCTAGGCTTTTAATCCCTATGAACAACAAATAATTGGTGCAAATTTATGTGCATAAATATATTTTAATAAATATCGTTTGGAAGTCATAGCTAAAAGAAATATATATATATATATATAAATGAATAAATAAAGATACAAATAAGATAGAATAGTATTGATGGAATAAATAGTATTAAACTATAAATATGGGTACACTGCAGATATCCTGAAAATACAGGAACTTTTAAATAGCTATTAAAGAAGGATTAATACAAAAATAGTATTCGACACCATTTTGCAGTTGCTATTCAAGAGTCTTAACCCTTTATAAATCCTTGTAGCACCTAAAAGAAAAAGACATGCCAAACATAAAAAATTATTAACTAAGAAAAGGATAGAGCATATAAAGATAAAAATAAGAAAAGAAAATCTGCCTTGGCGCAGTTGGCCACCTGACCTCCAACTAAATTGAAGGTCAGGGGTTCAATTCTTAGTGGCAACACTTTGGAATTAAATTTCTCAAGGCCCAATGATCTCTTAGTCTTTGACTAAGGGTTAGGGCCTAGCCCTCCGGGGTACGCTGGTGGAACAATTAAATATTGAAGGCTTCAAGCGGCAGTGTGGGAGGCCAGATCTCGGTGGGAACCTGCGGTTGGATTTGGGGGGGTCCAGCATGGAGCAATCACTTGGGGGACGACTCCTTGTGCGCGGTAGTTGAGGATATTTAAGAATCTGGGAGCCAGATACACATCTCGCGATTTAACTAGTAGCAGTACTGTGGGGCCGGGGCTGTTATCCCGAGGACTAGTCAGGTGTAAGCTTGAAACCTCGGTATCAAAAAAAAAAAAAATCTGTCATTTCTTCCACATAAAGCAGATACCAAACATAAAAAAAAGCAGACCAAGCATATGAAAATATGGAGAGCAGATGAAGTTCATTTCTTCCACCTTTGAAAATAAGAAAATGAAAACAAAAGAAGAAAATAAATCTCATTAAACATAATTCGTTAGAAAGTCACCTTCTTAAGGAACGATTGTAACTTGTATGTGCCCGGAGAAGCGATCGGTCCGATTCAGTCGTATGGTGGTGGGAGAAACAATCGGCTGTGCGGGGGAAGGCCGAGGCTTAGAGAAATAGAGTGAGAACCGAAAGAACCCTAGTTATTGTTGGTAAATTTCGTGTTCGGGAGAACTTGCCGGTCGGAAACCAAAATACAACTGGAAACGGAAATTACAACTCGAAAATAGAAATTACAAACTCGTACGAAAATGAAATACAAAACTCGAAACTGGATTACAATTCGAGACAAAAGAGAAATATATGAAACTGAATTGAGATAACAAATAAACAATAAATTAAAGACAGAAAATTGTATGCTAAGTAGCCGAGTCGAGGAAGTCCCTCTTTCTGCAAGACGAGAAACGCCCCGGTAGTGCTCTCGGTTTAGGCGTGTCGTCCCCAAAGATAAACGACTTCGTCTCAAAGGTAGTAGCACCTCAGACCTTCGAGTTCCGGCGAACTAAAATGAAGTGAGGACAGAGCTCTGACTTGATGATATGTATGCAGAAAACTGAGTATGCTGAATTTCGAAAAATTGAATGTACTGATGCAGAGGGATGCATGCCTATTTATAGGCCATCTCACTCTGCAGGGGAGGTTTAAACACAGCCCTTAAGGCTGTCATAATGCAGGCATTCATGCCTGCATTGAATACAGGAGTTACAAATTTCAAATATTGGCAGGGGTTACAGAATCCAGACCTGCCAATTACTCATCCTCATTACACCTCGGAGGTTACTTCCGGGTTTGGACTGAATTTGAACAGTCAGGACGCACCTAGACTGTATTCATCTCCTTAACCGCTCGAGGGATGTATCTGGATATCCTTT
This sequence comes from Orobanche coerulescens, assembly GCA_033398695.1. Taxonomy (NCBI): domain Eukaryota; kingdom Viridiplantae; phylum Streptophyta; class Magnoliopsida; order Lamiales; family Orobanchaceae; genus Orobanche; species Orobanche coerulescens. The sequence goes on along the minus strand of CM065814.1, from coordinate 108,052,000 downwards.
TAGGACATACGAGCCCAACCACATTGTTGAGCTAGTCCAAAAAATTCCTTTGGCAAGCCAAGGCCTAGCCCAAAGACCAATTGCCAAGATCCAAGGTCCAAGGTCCACGGCTCGTGGCTCGCAGCACGCGGCACGCGGCCGCGGTCGAGGCCGAGGCGGGCGGGCGGCGGCGGCGCGGGCGTGTGCGCGCGTGTGGGCTTTAAGCCCATACATATGTGTCATTAATTATTACATGAATAAAGGTAACTTCTTATATACTTGAATAATGATAGCTCATTATTCAATGTGGGATAGCCATCCCTCATTTATTCACAATTAAGTGACAAACTTTAATTCACTATTTCTCACTCACCGGGAATCAGTTTAGAGAAAGTGAATATACCACGATTATATACTCGGAACGTAGATCGATCCTATGATATTTAATTTTACAAAATAAAATTAAAATCATTAACGATTCCAACAATTCTCCACATGAGTGAAAATAGTCCAAATGCAATATGCAGACTAAAGCTCAGTCCTCAAGAGGCGTTAAAGTATAAAGATAGGTAGTTCGTGACTTTGAACCTTCCATAGTTAACATCATCGTGTACACAGACGGATTAGTGGCTTGAAACTTTGAACTATTCCCCCACGGCGTGCACCGAGATAATGGTGCTAACACTTGAACACCTTAGCATCATCCGTTCTCACATTTTGTGTCCTTTGCGGGCCTTGGACACCTCTTTGGATTCATAAGTGTATGTCATGAAGCGGCCCCCACTTCTCACTTATATAGGTGATTCTTTTCCGAGTATCTTGCCATACTCAACCTCCTTGAGGTCTTTAGGAATCATTAAAAGTCATAGACTTAACCTCACCACTAGGCAAGCTTTCAACACTCAATTGATCTATAGGGAATAAACTTAGATGATTGTTTCACACGAACTCTCATAGATTTGTTCTCCCACTGAACCAAGTTCTTGGGATCTCCAGTCATCTTGGTTGGGTTACCACTATGATAATTCTCAATTTGTGGATTTTAAACACATCCCCTCTTGCAATTTATTCATTTGATCACGGTTTAACCCTTTGGTTAGTGGATCCACTAGATTATCCAATGACCTCACATAGTCAATAGAGATAATCCCACTTTTGATCAAATGTCTCACGATGTTATGGCGTCGACGAATATGTCGATACTTTCCATTATACACGTTACTTCTCGCCCTACCAATAGCAGCTTGGCTATCACAGTGAATCATCACTACAGGCACTGGCTTTGACCAACATGGAATATCTTCTAGAAAGTTTCTGAGCCACTCGGCTTCTTCATCAGCTTTTTCCAAAGCTATGAATTCTGATTCCATGGTGGATCGGGCTATACATATTTATTTTACGGACTTCCACGAGACAGTTCCACAACCAATGGTAAACACATAACCACTTGTAGAAAATGAACTTTTCGTATCGGATATACAATTCGCATCACAGTACCCTTCAAGTACTGGGGGTTATCTCGAATAGTGTAGCCCAAGGTTTTGAGTATGCTTTAAGTACCTCAAAACTCTAACAAGAACTTTTCAATGCTCTTTGCTTGGATTGCTCGTGTAACGACTCAATTTGGTCACAACGCAAGCTAAATCGGGTCGAGTGCAATTTGTAAGATATATTAAACACCCAATGACTCGTGCATATTCTTCTTGTGCAATGGGCTCCCCTTTATTTTTGCTCAAGTGGACATTTAACTCTATTGGAGTCTTAGCCGGCAAGCTATCAAAAGCATTAAACTTCTTGAGAACTTTCTTGGCATAGTGAGATTGTGTCAAGATGATTCCATCTGGTTTTCTCAAAATTTTCATTCCAAGAATCATATCGGCTAGCCCTATGTCTTTCATGTCAAAATTTCTTTTCAACATGTTCTTAGTATCATTAATCACTTGTACATTGTTACCCATAATTAACATATCATCTATACACACAATAACATAGCCGTTATTAGTGTTCTTAATATAAACACATTTATCACACTCGTTTATTTTAAAACCATTTGATAATATTACATTATCAAATTTCAAGTGCCACTATAGTGGAGCTTGTTTCAATCCATATAGAGACTTAACCAGTTTGCATACCTTTTTCTCTTGTCCAGGTACTACAAACCCTTCAGGTTGTTCCATATAGATCTCTTCATCCAGATCACCATTCAGAAAAGCAGTCTTAACATCCATTTGATGAATATCAAGATCTTGCAAAGTAGCAATTGCGAGAATCAATCGAATAGATGTAATTCTCGTTACATATGAATAGGTATCGAAAAAATCGTACCCTTCCTTCTGCTTGAAACCTTTGACTACTAAACGAGCTTTATACTTATCAATTGACCCATCAGCCATGTACTTTCTTTTAAGGATCCATTTTCATCCTAAGGGCTTACAACCTTCAAGTAAATCAACCAAAACCTAAGTTTGGTTTTGTAAAATTGAGTCAATTTCACTCTGAACAGCTTCTTTCGAGAGCAACCCGTCTGGTCTAGCATAAGCTACTTTGATCGATGTTGGTTCTTCATCCAACATGAATGCTATGTAGTCAGGTCCAAATGTCTTTGGTGTCCTAACCCTACTACCACGTCTCGGTTCTACATCTTCCAGATTAGATCTCGATCGCTTACATGACTTTGGATCTACATCCACATATTTTGAACTTGTTTCTTCACCTTCAACTCTATTGCTAGAATTGTTCCCAAATTTATCATGGTCCTTACAAGGATATATGTTTTCAAAGAATACAACATTCCTTGATTCAATTGTTGTTCCCACAGTCATTTCAGGTACTTCTGACTTGTGGATAACAAACCGATAGGCACTACTGTTCAGTGCATACCCAATAAAGATACAATCGACCGTCTTAGGACCAATTTTAACTTGTTTAGGTAGAGGTACCTCAACCTTCGCCAAACACCCCCACACTTTGAGATATTTGTATGAAGGTTTTCTACCTTTCCACAACTCATAAGGAGTAACATCCTTACCTTTGCACGGAATATTGTTCAATATGTAGTTGGCTGTCAAGACAGCTTCCGCCCACATGTTCTGGGGCAACCTTGAACTAATCAATAAGGCATTCATCATATCTTTAAGTGTTCGATTATTACGTTCAGCAACGCCATTAGATTGTGGTGCATATGGAGCTGTTGTTTGATGAATCATACCACTCTCGTTGCATAATTCCTCAAATGGGCTACATATTCGCAACCTCTATCGCTTCGAACCATCTTAATACGACAGCCTAATTGATTCTCGGCTTCATTCTTGAAGTTCTTAAAAGCTTCAATAGCCTCATCTTTACTTCTCAAAAGATAAAGATAACAATATCTTGTGTAGTCATCGATGAAAGTGATAAAGTACTTCTTACCAGCTCTAGTTTGCACAAACTTTAAATCACACACGTCTGTGTGAATTAATTCAAGGGATTTTGTGTTCCGTTTTACCGAATAAAACGGAAGTTTCGTCATTTATGCTTCAACACAAATCTCACATTTGTTTTGAGTATTGACTTCATTTAATTTTAGTAAATCTAAGTTTACTAATCTTTTTATAGCATTTAGATTCACATGACCTAATCTACAATGCCATAAATCAGAACACTCAGTCAAATAAGAGGAAGCAGTAGCATTTTCATTAGCAGACTTGGTTACATGGCGCTTAGCCAAAGCATTAAGTTTAAAGAGTCCCTCCGTGAGGTAACCCTTACCAAGAAACTTATCAAACTTTTTTATGATAATTCTATCTGACTCAAACACTAGTTTAAACCCCTTTTTAACTAGTATAAAGCCCGAGATCAAGTTCTTCCTCATATCCGGAACATGATGCACATTCTTTAAGGTGAGTGTTTGTACGAACGTAAGTTTGAGGTCCACTTCTCCAACTCCGATAATTTCAGATGAAGCTGGATTCCCCATGTTGAGCTTCCCCCCCTCAACAGCTTGATAGTTCTTAAACTGGATCCTATCGGCACCAACATGGGTGGTCGCACTAGTGTCGACGTACCAACCACCTTGGTTCTCAATGTGGTTGACCTCCTCGGTGACCACAGCAGCAAGGTCATCCTCTTTCCATTCGCCATTAATCTCGGCTCTGTTGGCAACATATTTCTTTTTTTTGTTGGCCTTCGGCTTCCGGCAGTCCTTCGCCGCGTGCCCATGTTTGCCACAGTTTGAGCAATCGCCATCAAACTTCTTGACTGGTTGCTTCCCTTTGTTCTTGTTTTGGACACTTGGGTGAGATCGTTTATTGGAGGGACCGCCATGCTCCAACAGATTGGCCTTAGCATCGTTCAGGCCTTTTGGTTTATGATCATTCTTGCGCACGTCATACTCGATGCGCAATTTCACAATCAAGTCTTCAAGAGTCATCTCCTTTCGCTTGTGCTTGAGGTAGCTCTTGAAGTCTTTCCAACTTGGGGGCAACTTCTCGATCACAGTTGCAACAGTAAAAGTGTCCGACAGGACCATTCCCTCGGCATTGATATCATGAATGATGAGTTGGAACTCTTGCACTTGTTCCATGATTGGTCTTGAGTCAACCATCTTGTAGTTCAAGTACTTGGCGACTACAAACTTCTTTGTACCTGCATCACCACTATGGTACTTCTTTTTAAGTGAATCCCACATCTCTTTTGATGTGTTTACAACAGAGTAGACATTGTACAAACTATCCTCTAAAGTAGGGGTGGGCATGGGACGGGACCCGTCCCGTCCCATGTTATAACAAGCGGGACGGGACGGGACGGGATTGGTGATTTCAAAATTTCATCCCGCGTGGGCCTTATCTCGGTTGGGACGGGACGGAACGGGACGGGACGGGTTTAGTCCCGCATAAAAAAGTTCAAAATATAAATTAGAAAAAAGTAAGAAAATCTATAATTTTATACATCTAAATTCGGGAAAAATATCCAACAAACTAATTTAATAGACTAAATTAAACTTTTAAAATAACAATTATTAACATTGAATACAACATATCCGTTTTTTTGAAAAAAATATCAGTTACTAACTTTATATCGGTTGATTAGGTTTGTGTATAATTATAAAATATAGATAGTAAAAAATAAAAATAGTTTATTATTAAAAATTAATTAAAAACGAGTTACAAATAATAAAAATATATGGTTTTAAAAAGGGTTAAAAACTTAGCGGGACGGGACGGGCCTTACGGGCCTCAAATTTTTTGTCCCGTGTCCCGTCCTGTAGTTACTCTAATGGGACGGGACGGGACGGGCCTAGTGTTTTTAATTTTGGATCCCGTCCCATCCCGGGTAATTTTGGGACAGGACCGGGACGAGATCGGGATTTTGATTTTTTGTGCCCACCCCTACTCTAAAAAATTCAGAATAAAGTTTTTACAAAGATAATCTCCATTGTGCCAGTTGTCATAGGTAGCTCGGACTGTGAAACTAGTCTCTTTAGCACTTGGTGCCGGTGGCGCATCTTTCTTAAGGAAGTTTTCAAAGCCCAGTGTTGTCAAATAGAACAACATCTTTTGTTGCCACCTTTTAAAGTCGGCTCCACCAAACTTTGGCGGCTTCTCGGCGGTAGGCATCATCCTAGGCTCTGAGGTTGTTCTAAAAAGAAACCACTCGTGTTGAACCCGTAGGCTCGAACACTGTATCCTAACATGGATCCAACGGTACCACTAAAAGTGGAACCAACGGTGACACTCGAGGTGGATCCACCAGTAGTCAGAAAGGGGTTCAAAAACACCCAAGGGATCGTTGCGGAGGTGGTTGAGCTCATCGGGTTTGACATAGTTGCAGCAATAGTGTTCACCATGGTTAATCCAGAGGCGGAGGCAAAGACAACAGTGGTGTTCGAGTCGGTGGAAGCGGTAGTCGAAATCTGCAGTTGAGGAATTTAGTAAAGACAGCAAGTAATCGTTTTCTCGTCTTGCGCTTGTTGGTAAATTTCGTGTTCGGGAGAACTTGCCGGTCGGAAACCAAAATACAACTGGAAATGGAAATTACAACTCGAAAACAGAAATTACAAACTCGTACAGAAATGAAAATACAAGACTCGAAACTGGATTACAACTCGAGACAAAAGAGAAATATATGAAACTGGATTGAGATAACAAATAAACAATAAATTAAAGGACATAAAATCGTATGCTAAGTAGTCGTGTCGAGGAAGACCCTCTTTCCGCAAGACGAGAAATGCCCCGGTAGTGCTCTCGATTTAGGCGTGTCATCCTCAAAGATAAAACGGCTTCGTCTCAAAGGTAATATCACCTCAGACCTTCGAGTTCCGGCGAACTAAAATGAGGCGAGGATAGAGCTCTGACTTGATGATATGTATATAGAAAACTGAGTATGCAGAGGGATGCATGCTTATTTATAGGCCATCTCACTCTACATGGGAGGTTTAAACGCAGCCCTTAAGGCTGTCATAATGCAGGCATTCATGCCCGTATTGAACACAGAAGTTACGAATTTCAAATATTGGCAGGGGTTACAGAATTCAGACCTGCTAATTACTCCTCCTTATTGCACCTGGGTGGTTACTTCCAGGTTTGGACTGAATTTGGACAGTCAGGATGTACCTGGACTGTATTCAGCTCCTTAACCGCTCGAGGGAAGTATCTGGACATCCTTATGTGTACATACGAGCCCAACTACATTGTTGAGCTAGTCCAAAAAATTCCTTAAGCAAGCCAATGTAATGCCCGCGATTCTCGTTCCAGTTATTTTGGATTTTTCTTCGGATATTTCCCGGTTGTCGAGCACTGATATTATTTTCTCGACGTCTAATTTTGTGTTTGTGACCGTATGTGGTGACTTGTTATCCATTGTTTTAATTTCGGATCGATAATGTTGTTCACTGGCTTTTTGTCGTGTTTGTTCCGTGCATTTTCGGATAATCAAGTCGTCGAGTTATGGCGTGCGGGCACCGACTGGATGGGTGCAGCTACTGTCCGGATAGGTGCGGACGCTGGCCGGACAGGTGCGGCAGGAACTGGCATAGCGCACGCTACTGTCGGAAGGCTGCGCTAACTCGGCAGGAATAACGCACGCTAACCGGCTGACCAACGTACGCTATCGGGCTGGGCAGTGAGGTTCTGGGATCGGGAAGGATCGACATGTATAGCGCATGCTATGGGATGACCAGCGCACGCTACCTATACGAGCAGTTTAGTCTAGGGGATTCTGGACGGTTCAGCTAGCACGCGCTACCGAGGTCAGACAAGAAGTCTCTAGATTGCGGCTCAAGCTGACAGTGCATATGTCTAGCGCATGATGGCGGGCCTTGGCCGAATGTTCTCGACCATGACCGCCCGTTAGCGCACGCTAGCTCGGAAGCCTAGCGCACGCTAGTGCGCACCAGTATAAATATGGTCGAGCAGTCCAGTTTCATTCATTTTTCCCATTTCCCCTTTTCACTTCCGCAGTTGGAGCCTTGGGGAACTTGAAGGTGTGTTGTTAAACAATTAATCCATGAAGTTCCTGAGCATATATCATCGATTGATCATCCCATAACATCCATAGATCCAGCGAATCAAGGTTAGTTTTCTAAAATCCTAATTTTGGGGAAATTGGAGATTTTGTTTGATTTCGTCTGTTTGATCCGTATTAACTTAGATTAGTGATGGGTTGTTGATTATTAAGTTGTATTTTACCCATTTCCTTGTCTTTCCATGGTTATATTTCTAAAGATCCATCATTTTGTTGAGTTCTTAATCGACGCCTTGAAGGTGTCCGGTAAAATGTCACAAAGGGGATTCGGGCGTTCTACGATTATTCTTCCTCGTACGATCGTCGATTTTGATGTCATGATGTTTGGTTCAGGTTCCTTGTGAAGAACCCGAGTCGAAACTCTTCCGTTCGTTGTTTCCCAATCGATCGTGTTATCGTTGGTTTCCGCCCGAAGAATTGTGGGTGTTCGACGTTCCCGGTTGAGCCGTGTTCATCGAAGTACCCTGTATCAGTTATCGAAGCAAGTATCTTTCCTATACACTTCATGTTTCGTAGCTGTAATAGTTGGTAATTGACTATATGTGCGATCGGAATGTTTTTAATGAATTTACAAAATAATTGGTATATTCTCAATAAAAGCCTTCACAAAGATCTACTTGTGTGTTTGTGAACGAATGTGTTGTTCCGAGAATGTGTATTAGTGTTATGCATTGGAGTGCCTTGTTTGCGGATGGTGTCGTTGTGTGTGATTTCATCGTTAATGGACCTAAAGATTATGTCTTTTTGGCAAGAGGTGTGTATGTGTGTGGATATGTGTGTTTACTGATGAGAATGTGATGCTGTGTAATATTGGTTGTGAGTATGTGTCGGGTTAAGTGGTCATTCCTAGCTAGCACCTTGAATTACATTTGATGTAATTCGGGGGAATGTGTTTTTGGTGAATGTTATTTGTGCCATGTGGTTTTTGAGTGTGTGCGAGCCGACTAAAACCAGTGAGGGTCCCTTGGGATCTGTTTAGACTTCAAGTTCGGCGGATCACTCGGTTGGGCTATACACCAGGGAGGGCCTGACGAGGTGTCCCTGTGGTGTGTATCTTGCTCGAGAGGTACAAGGCCAGTATAGCTCGGGAGTTTGTTTAGTGATGATGATTATGGCATGTTGTTGTTTTCGATAATTGTGATATGTCTGGAATATCACAACGCTTTCATTCCCGATGTGAGCTACGCCATGTGTAGGGTCTTGGTACCTGGCTAGAATGGCACTAATATAGAGTCGTATATTATTCGTTTCTTGGTTGAGATATTTCTGACATAAGGATGCGGGCCCTGTGATTGTTTCCGTGCATTGTGGTTTGGTTGTGTATCGAGTTTGACCATTGGGTTATTCACTCGAGTATGGGATGTGGATGATTGGGCCGTAGACCCCGTGTTTTATGACCGGATTTGCATTTTGTAAAACAATTCTTTGGCCCGTGTCCCTATGTGGTTTTTGACAAGTTGAAGATTCATTAGCCCATAAATGTCTTTCTAAAACTCCCGAGAATCTTTAAATGCTTTTCAAAGAGTCTACATGTCTCATTTCAACTTTTACGGTTTGAACTATTTTATCCAATGAAATATCTCGGGAAGCCTTCGTTGGGTTGAATTGCGGAATTAATCAAGTTATTATATTCTTCGAGTATGTTATGTATAGCTCATATTTGTACTTTATACTTGCATTAGCAAAACAGTGGAGTTTTGCTAACCCCCGAGTATTCAGGGGGTAGATGTCTGTATTGCGTCCAGATACTTGCAGGTTGCTGGGGAGCGAGTCACAGGTTCGGTACGAAGAATGATGGAATATGACGATACTAATCACATGAAGACCAATGTTGAGTATTGTAGTAAAGCCTTGTTGTCTTTTCCTTCCGTTGTGGTATTTTCCCGTCTTATGGGAATGTTGATATAGTCTAACCCCTGCGTGGGTAGGAAATGTGGGAAGGAGTTATGTATGTTCGATGTGTATGTTGTGGTAAAAGACCAAATCGGTCTAATGGTTCATTATTTAGCCATATCGGCATGTAATGTGATGTATTGTTTTTGTATTTAGCCTGGTAGATCCTCAATGAGAGGGTCTGCGGCGCTGTAATATTCCCGAGTGGTTTGGGGGTGTTACAGAATATGGTATCAGAGCTTAGGTTGTGGAAACCTAGGCTATTGGGACATGTCGTGTACTGTCGAGTCTTGTCTTGTCAGACTTTGTCTGACTGAGTCGTGTCGCGACGCGTCGTCTGAGATGTCGGTCGTGATTAGTATCAAAGTGCAGCCATCATCTTCGTGCGATCTGTGGATGTAAGTCTCCCTACTTCGTTGTGTCTCGTGTTATACGAGCTTGTGTGATTTTGTGTTATTATGTGGAGTTTAAATGTGAATTGTGAATACGTAACCCATGCTTGTTGATTCTCGTGTTGTGCTGGAATGAAGAGTGGTGCCAGTGAGTATATATATATATATCTTTGTATAAATCGTTTTTACAGAAGAAATGGTTTTGTTGTGGTTACACAACGAGAGTTTATTAATGTGATATTTTAAAATTTTGAACGCTTTTGGGGAGTCACGTAAATTTCAAAACATCCTTCAAAGGGAGGAAAAAAAGTTCGATTTTCGTATGATGACCTCAAAGCCGAATTTTTTTCAAACTACCGATATTTCATTTTCATCTTGTATTACAAGTTTTCCAAACACGATTTTTTTTAAAACTCCAATGAGGTCTATAAATGTACTCAAGACGTGACTCCCGCTTTTAACTCTTCGGTTTTGAATGGCAATTGTCTTTTAATGGTTGCTCATGAGGTGTTGTAAATATGTGAATCGATGGCTTTGAGATTTGTATGTTATTTATGACCCTCGATTCTAGTAATGTCGTATATATGTTCGCGATCATGTTGCTGAGTTGGAGCAGCTAGTGAACGCTAAGTATGAGGCTAGCGCGCGCTATCGTGGCTCGGATAGCGCACGCTAAATCTTTGTTGTAGCGCGCGTAAATCAGTCTGGGCAGAGGCTAGAGAACCGCATTTTTAGCCGTTAAGTCTAACTTTTGCAACCAATCACCTGTGACTGTATTCTATGTGCGTTGTCTAACGACAACAACTGTTGTGTGTGAATATGTGTTATGACTTTTCGTAAGCGCTATGTGGTAATTGACTGTGTTTGATGAATTGATAAATTTTGTTTACGGCATGTGTATGAAAACGCTTTTCTGATAAATTTGACTATTCGATTAATCGCTGCTCCGTGTGGACTTTGAAAATTATTTGGAATCGGCAAGCTGGCCTAGGGTTCTCAAATAAAACCTTGATGGTGTTTGAAAGAACTGTTTTAAAGTACCTTGAACATTTTGTAAAATATTACCGTCGTTGACTTTTGTGTAGTGTTGGGAGAATTTTCGAAAATGATTTTTTTTTTGTATTGTTGTAATTCAAGTACTTGATTTTCAAAAATCCTTCACACCATAAAATTTTTATTTCAAATCCCAATACGATTTTTATTTTCAAAAATATATAGTGAAAGATGAAAAATCTTACTCGATTTAAATTTCAAACTCGGATTTGAAAATATTTAGTGTATGTACGAATTGTTTGATGATCTTGCATGGTTACCTTGTTTATTATTAACAGTGGTGATGACGCGTAGTGGCATGGTGATTTTGATAATGCCGGTTGCGAAAAAATATTATTTTGCAAATAGTTTCAAACTGAGACAGTTAAAGTCCTGTTTACAAGTTTTGATAAAATAGCCCGAGGTACCAAAATACTTTTAAAGTTTTGTTTTGAATAAGCATACAAATTTAAAGATTTCCAAATGATATCTTGTGGGTTTTCTTATCACGCTGCTATTAGTTGTTTTATGTGATATGTCGTGCTGAGTTGACACTTTAGTACATTATTTTGCGAAGTTGTGCCATCGTATTGAGTAAGTATCCACTTAGTATGCCGAAGGGCGGAGGACACGGCCGTGACTGCGGTGCAGATGGTCGTGGAGATCATATATGGAACCAAGAGGATATTGCCAGGAAGGATGCTCTTCTAGCACTTCGTTCTCGTTGTTTAGGTCTCAAGGACGAAACTTCTTCTTAGGTGATATGGTGTAATATCGCATTTTTTCACTCCCGTTTTGTTCGACTCTATCGGCTCGATTGTGCTCATTGATGCTTCTGACCTTATGTTATTTCTCGCATTGGTTATTGAGCGAGTTCTGATATTGTTCCAAATTGATCTGTATATCATTGTGACCTTCCCAAGTTCGGATCGATTTCCTGTGAACCGTGTGCGAAATTAACATCTCATGGTTCCTACAATTTTATTGATATCTTTGATTTGAGGTGTGAACTTCAGAAATTGATGTTTGATCGTTGTTGTTCGATCATTGTTATTTGTTCGTCGTTGTCCAATCATTACTGTTTGATCTCGTAATCGTGATTGTTGAGCGTCTGGTCCACTTCATAATTTCCTTAAGTATTGGGAAATTGTCTTGTATTTGTCCTTCTAGAATCCTTGAGTTATCGGAGTTTCATACTTTTCAGCGTTGGAATCGTGATTTGATTTTTGTGCTGCTCGGTTTTGTCTACCGTAGTGGTTCATGTTCGTCACATTTTGTTAGTGTTCTTGCGTATTGGATCAGACCACAATAGCTTCGTACTGCATGAAGCACTTGTGTGCTATTAGTATCATATAACATGTGTTATCCAGAGTCGCCTTGCTCTTGTTTTAAGTTTCGGGCCGAAACTTAATTTAAGGGGGTAGGATGTACTGCCCGCGATTCTCGTTCCAGTTATTTTGGATTTTTCTTCGGATATTTCCCGGTTGCCGAGCGCCGATATTATTTTCTCAACGACTAATTTTGAGTTTGTGACCGTATGTGGTGACTTGTTATCCATCGTTTTCATTTCGGATTGATAATATTGTTCACTGGCCTTTTGTCGTGTTTGTTCCGTGCATTTTCGGATAATCAAGTCGTCAAGTCATGGCATGCGGGAACTGGCCCGACGGGTGCGGACGCTGTCCGGACAAGTGCGGCAGGAACTGGCATAGCGCACGCTACTGTCGGAAGGCTGCGCTAACTCGACAGGAATAGCGCACGCTAACCGATCGACCAATGCACACTATCGGGCTGGGCAGTGAGGTTCTGAGGTTCTGAGATCGGGAAGGATCAGCAGGTGTAGCGCACGCTATCGGACGACCAGCGCACGCTATGTAACACCCCCAGGATATCCGAGGTATATTACAGCGCCGTGAATCCCTACATGGGACCCACCAGGCTGAACAAGCATCATACTCATCGACTCACAGAAACAACAGAAAAATACCTCGTCATAAAGACGCCCAACAAAATAATTCACCCGGTTTAACCGGTCAAACATGACACCATAATCCATCACAACATATTAAACAACAATACAATCCCGACAAGTAAAAGTTCTTAAGTACTCGAGTACTTCTATTAGTTTAAAGACCACAAAAGATAAAAGATAGAAAGCAACAAGACACCACTCGTGCACAATCATCACGCACGGCCATCATCCGCATACTGGTCCAGCACCCGCTCGTCTCGATGAACCTGACCTGAAATTCATAAAACGAATTTCCCCAAAACGGGTCCCCAGAGGGGTTAGCAATTACGCTAGTACAAGTAACCAAATGAACGACTTACATCTTACACAAATAGTAATGCATACAATTCAAGAGAACATAGTTCCAAAAACTTCATTTCCGGAAATGCCAATATCAAATCACATTTGTAAAATGCACCACAATTAATCGTCGATCCACGTCTCTGTGGACCCCTACCGAGACCCCGTCGGATCTAACCCGTAGTGGTTAAAAGCAAGCTCGTCGATCCACGTCTCTGTGGACCCCTACCGAGACCCCGTCGGGTCTAACCCGTAGTGAGCATACACACACACAATTTCTCACACATTATTATTATGTCAAGAATGTAAGTTCATAAGGGTACTTGCCTCGGTTAATAGACGGTGATACGAACGGAAAGGAAGAGTCGAACACGACCACAAGGAACCGGCGGAAATGAACCTAACGATCCAAATAACACAATCACAACCAATTCTAGACGAATATGGAAATTGAATACACCCGAAAACCCGCCTACGATTCATGTATATTCGTACCAAAAATAACAACGAGGGCGGACCACAACCAAACCCTCTCGATTCCGCAAAAACCCACGAAATATCCATGAATCTATAGGAAAACTAAAGGTACTAACAATATTAATCGTATACATCATGAATCCACCAACAAAACGGAATGAATCGGAAGAAAATCCCAAAACCCCCAAATTAATCGAAAATAGGGTTCTAGAGATATTACCTTTGGAGATTCAAGTACTAAGATCCGTAGAACACGCGTTAGATTGATAATCCGGGCCTCACAACCGAAGGAGAATGATGAAAATCAACCTCCGAATGAAGAATGCTTGAGAAGTTCTCCCCCCTTAGACCTCTCTCTCTCGCGCAGGTGATGAATGGAGGAGAAATGGCCGATCTCGTCTAATAAGGACGAGATTGCACAGTTGACCGCTTGGTGTGCCGCAAAGACAGCAAAAATTACTCCTGTGTTTCGATAAGATGCCGCGGCAAGACTGCGTGTGCCGCGGCACCCGCATAATCGGGTTTTGGTCGCAGATGTCACACGGGTGTGCCGCGGCACCGACGGGTGTGCCGCGGCATCGACTTCGGATCTTGCCGCGGCACCGGATGGGTGTGCCGCGGCACGCAGTACAGTTCGCTCGACCAACAACTGGAGAATTTTGTGTGCCGCGGCGCACACACCTTGTGTCGTGGCCCACACCCCTTTTGGGTCCCAAAATGATAAAAATGATCCGGAAAGAGAATAAAAACGATAGGAATCAATATTTGGGAACTAATAACACGAAATGGATCCACGGCAACCCCGAAACGGCGGTTCCGCACAACAATAACGAGAATACAGTTCAACAGTTGACAGGAAGGACACACTGAAAGGTACACGAGGGGCACTACGATCGAGAAATACACCAAAGATGAAAATACAAGGGAAAGAAAAATGCGGATATTACATTCTACCCCTCTAAAAATAAGTTTCGTCCCGAAACTTAAGAAACAAACAACTCGGGGTACCTAGCACGCATGTTATCCTCAGTTTCCCAAGTTGCCTCCTCGACACCGTGTCTCAACCACTGCACTTTGACCAAAGGGATGGTCTTATGCCTCAGTCGTTTCTCACGATGCTCCAAGATCTTCAAAGGACGCTCCTCAAAAGTAATATCTTCAGCGATATCAATCTCGCCATAATCGATGACGTGACTAGGATCCGGGACATATTTCCTCAGCTGGGAAACATGAAAAACGCTATGAACATGACTCAAGGCCGGAGGTAACGCCAAACGGTATGCCAACCCACCGACTCGCTCGAGGATCTCAAAGGGGCCGATAAATCTCGGACTCAACTTCCCTTTCTTCCCGAAATGAAAAACTCCCTTCGTCGGTGACACCTTTAGCAAAACGTGGTCTCCCACCGCGAATTCCAAAGGTCGACGACGGACGTCGGCATACGACTTCTGTCGACTCTGGGCAGTCAACATCCGTTCCCGAATTAATTCTATCTTCCGCCTCGTCTCTAGAACGACATCCGGCTCGGTCCCGACCAAATCGGACGCCTCATTCCAACAAATCGGTGATCGACATCGCCGCCCATAAAGCGCCTCATACGGTGCCATCCGAATCGACGCGTGCCAACTGTTATTGTACGTGAATTCGATCAACGGCAAATGTTCCTCCCAATCACTACTCCAATCGAGAGCACAGGCGCGCAACAAATCCTCGAACATCTGGATAGTACGTTCCGCCTGTCCATCTGACTGGGGATGAAAAGAGGTGCTCAAACGCAAACGGGTGCCCAACGCCTTATGCACCACCTGCCAGAAGTGCGATACAAAATGGCCATCACGATCCGAAACGATAGACTTCGGAGTACCGTGAAGCCTCACAATCTGCGCGATAAACACACGGGCTAACTTCTCCGGGCCCCAAGTGTCCTTGATGCCCAGAAAATGTGCCGACTTGGTCAGACGATCAACAATCACCCATACCATATTCATGCCCGACCTCGATCTCGGCAAACTCATAATGAAATCCATCGATATATCTTCCCATTTCCATTCCGGAACGGGAAGTGACTGCAAAAGCCCAGCCGGTCGCTGGTGCTCGATTTTGACTTGCTGGCAAGTCAAACACCTTGCTACAAACTGCGCGACCTCCTCCTTATATCATTCCACCAGAAATTCCTCCTCAGGTCCTTGTACATCTTACTCGAACCAGGATGAACGGAATAAGGTGTAGCATGGGCCTCACACAAAATACTCTGTCTCAATTCTGAGTCGTTCGGCACACAAAGCCGACTCTGGAATCTCAAAGCACCATCCTCGTGAATCACAAACCCAGGAGACTTTCCTTTAAGAACGTTCTCTCAGATTTGAGTAATCATCGGATCCTCTAACTGCTTCAGCTTAATTTCATCGATCAAAGACGACGAAATTTCCAAAGCACAAAGTTGCCCGACAGTTCCCGGCAACAGAACCTCAACATCTAACTCGATCAAAACCCGCCGAAGCTCAGACTGAGACGTAAGGACCTCAAGCGTTCGCAACGCAATCGGTTTCCGACTCAAGGCGTCGGCCACGAAGTTCGCCTTGCCCGGATGATAAAGGATTTCGAGGTCATAATCCTTAATCAGCTATAACCACCTCCTCTGCCTCATATTCAACTCCCGCTGAGTAAATATGTATTTCAGACTCTTATGATCGGTAAAAATCTGATATGCAGAGCCGAAAAGATAGTGACGCCAAATCTTGAGCGCGAAAACGACTGCCGCTAACTCCAAATCATGAGTAGGGTAGTTAAGCTCATACGGCCTCAACTGTCTCGACGCAAAGGCAATGGTCTTGCCGTGCTGCATTAATACGCACCCAAGACCCTGACCCGAAGCATCGCTATAAACGGCGAATCCCTCGTTGCCACATGGCAACGCCAAAACCGAGTCAAGTCAAACGCTTCTTGCCTCCTCAAAATCGATCGCCTCTCGTCATTCCGCATTTAACTTCTGATTTCGGAGTAGCGTGTAAGTGGTCGAGCCAGTTTCGAGAAACCCTCGACGAACCTACGGTAGTAGCCAGCCAAACCCAAGAAACTACGGAACTCTCTCACGTTTTTGGGCGGTGCCCAATCCAACACCGCCTCGATCTTCTGCGGATCTACACGTACCCCCTCGGCTGAAATCACGTGACCCAAAAACATCACTTCCTTCAGCCAGAACTCACATTTCGAGAACTTCGCATAGAGTTGCTCGACCCTCAAAATGTCTAACACTATCCGCAAATTACGGGCATGCTCTACCTCGTTCCTCGAATAAATAAGAATATCGTCAATGAAGACGACGACACACTTATCCAAATACTCGATAAAGACTTTGTTCATCAACTGCATGAACACCGCCGGCGCATTAGTTAACCCGAAAGGCATAACTACGAACTCATAATATCCGTATCTCGTCCGAAAAGCTGTCTTTGGTACATCGGACTCTCTCACCCGGAGCTGATAGTACCCCGATTTCAAATCAATCTTCGAGAATACCGCAGCTCCCTGCAACTGGTTGAACAAGTCGTCAATTCTCGGCAAAGGATACTTGTTTTTGATGGTCACCTTGTTTAGTTCGCGATAGTCGATACACAAACGTAGTGAACCATTCTTCTTTCGCACAAACAGGACCAGTGCGCCCCAAGGCGAGGCGCTCGGTCGAACATACCCCGACTCAAGAAGCTCACTCAACTGCTTCTTCAACTCGGACATCTCTGAAGGTGCCATGCGATAGGGCGCCTTCGAAATAGGAGCCGCACCCGACTCTAACTCTATAGCGAACTCGACCTCACGATCCGGTGGCAAACCCGGTAACTCGTCAGGAAAAACATCAGAAAACTCATTAACGATTGGAATCGACGAAAGCTCGACTCCCCCACTCTCCGCCTTCAAGGCGTAGCACCAATAGCCAGTACACCCCTTTCGCAGGAGTCTCATCTCCTTCAAGGCGTTAATAACGAGTTTCTGGTTCCCCCTCTTTCGCCCGGCGAAAGAGTGCTCGGTGCCGTCCTCGGCTAGCATAGTAATGATTCTCATGCGGTAGTTCATGATTGCACCATGCCGCTCGAGTCAATCATCCCCGAGAATTAAGTCCTCACCCTCAATACCCACAACAATAAGATTAGAGGGCCAAGCCCTCTCACAAATAAACACAGAACAGTCTCGAACCTCCTGATCACCAACGATCCGATCACCGCTAGGAAGCTTAACGATGAAGGGCTCACAAGGCGTCAAACAGTCGAGACTCAAACGGCGCATACAATCCAGAGATATGAACGAATGCGTAGCACCAGAATCGAAAAGCACACTGACAGGATGAGAAAGAATATGAACGGTACTTGTCGCCACGGTAGCCGCTGGATCATCGGCTCTCCGCATCTCATAGATACGCGGGTGGGCTGAGCCGACGCTGGAATCTCCCCCCTTAGAGGGCTGACCCCGACCTCTTCCCCGACCAGCACTCGGCGGAGATTGAGGAGCAAACGATCCCTGATTCACACTTGGTTCCCTAGGCGCTGGAATGGAAGCCCGGGCACCAAAGATTTTCTCCCTCTCAGCACAGAAAGCAGCCTTGTGACCCGGCTGGCCATACTGATTACACGTCAGCAAAGGGCTCAAACAAGTACGACTGACGTGGCCTATACTGTTAGGAGTATGCCCTCGAATGCCACTCAGAGGATGTTGAGTGAGGGCATTGCACTTGTAATTATGTAAACCATTTATATAAGGCAAATGATTGTTTCTTTATTTACTGGTAGTTACTGGCATTCCTAACTCGTAAATAAACATATAGAAACTAGTCCGTGTATTTGAGAGCAAAACGTTCCACTCCTTTTTGGATAAGGCAGTAATCGGAAAGGTTTATAGCTCAAATACTTAATCGTCATAAGTCAATGAAACTTGATCGGGCGTTAAGTTTATGTGAAGACTTGTATGACGTGTTCTTTGACATGGAGAGTGCACGTCCGAACGCTATTGGTTAGTGGGAGCACACGTTATAGGTATGCTAATTGGATTAGTATACTCGAACCGACTCACCTCGATTCGTCACACGGATTTCACTCGGACAAGCCAATGACGGAATCGAAAGGTTGCGATAGGTATTCGTGAACCTTCGACTTGAGGATTTAGTAGGGATGTGCTTGTGACGTCAAGATTTTCATTAGAGTAGTTAGACCTATAAACCGGAAGGCGGGGTCAACCTCGACGTGCATCTTGATGGGCAAGTAGCAGTCCTACCAATACCAAGATAGAATTCTTCCTCCCGTTAGTGAACGGGTTATATGTCCTATGCGGTTATTGGTAGATGAGATCATAAGTCTTTGGCCAAAGCATTGGAGCTAGTCGTATTAGATACACGAGAGCTCGATGATCTCGATTTGCATTAACGCATGCATAGCGCCAAGCATGTATAGGTTTGACGACCGTGACCCTATAACTTGATCGGGACATTTGAAAGAAGGGTTTATACGTTTATCGGTATTCACGATGAATGGTTCTTGAATGATCCCAATCATTCGTTCTCACGGCATAGCAGTGTAGCCACCAGTGGCTAGGTGGTGCTACTACTCTTTGGTTCCTCCCATTGCCGACCGAGACGGACCTACCGAGTCGCGCATTAGATTGACGACGGAATGAATCGAGCTTAATCTCTCATTATAAATATTAGATATTGGATATCTAATTTGGGACATTGGATGTCTAAATCGATTTATTAGATAAATTGATTTACGGCCAAATGAATTAAATATATTACTCGGTGATTAATTTAATTCATGAATATAATTATTTCTTGGAGAAATTAATTATGTTATTATGTATTTGATATGATTAATTAATTGGATTAATTAATCAATATAAATACATCAGAACGGAATCGGAGTTTATCTGTTTGGACTCACGGGAGTCCGAAACGGACCGAACTCGCCCGGCTCCTTCTAGATGGCCACCCCTCTTTCCTTCCCTTTTCCTTGGTCATAGTCTCCACATGTTGGTGGAAGACTTATGTTCTATCAAGGGGACAAATATCACACCTTGGTGATATTGTCTAAAGTAGGAGATCTTGGGGAGTTTAATAAGAATATAAGTGGAGACAAACTCTCACTTGCTACTACACAATTCCAGCCGTGAGCTTTGAAGAAGTGAGAGAGAAAATTATTTTTTCTTAGTCTTCATCTTCATCTTCTTCTTCACTTTTGTTCTTGAGTTTTCTTGGAGAAAATTCAAGATATATTAAGAGAGATATATTATACACTTAGAGTGTAATAACAAAAGCTTCACCACTTGATTCTAGCCGTAACCTTAGAGGTTAATCGAGTGTTGTTGTTCCGGTCATTTTTCCGGCGCGTGGCAAGTAGAGACGCGGTGTTTTCGGCGTTGGATCGTTCAAGGGCTTGGAGCAGATTGAACTCGTAGAGATCAAACTAAAGCTTGGAGAATAGCTCAAGAGAAGGTTTCCATTTAATCAACGGACTTCGAGGGTTAGTTTCTTACGACTCTTGCTTTTCGTTTATATATTCGTATATACGTAGCTCGATCGATCCTCGCAGGGATTCGGATCGAATTAATTTTCGCTTTACCGCCTGGGCCTTCGTTTTAGGCACCGAATCCCAACAGTGGTATCCGAGCGTAGGTCTTGCGATCGTATATACGATATTGGCATTTGGAATGCTTGATTAGATGGTGAATGATTTGGAATCATTTTAGTCATAATCGTGGTATATATTTTTACGTTCGTTGTAGTTATATTTTTCGTAAGTTTATGTCTAAATATAAATCTTAATTTCTTGGAAATATGATTTATATTGAAGATATGAATGTTGAAAAATATTGATATTGATATCCGGTCGAAATCGAGCTCGAATCGTCGTTTGACGACTTTTCGGACAAAGGGCGTGAAGCCGCCAGGTGACTCGGCCGTGTCCGGTGACACGGGCCGTGTCGGCGATCCCAAAGCCATCGCCAGTGCAGACCCGACCGTGTCGAGACACGGGCCGTGCTCGGCCGGTAGCCGCCGAGCGTGACTCGCCATGCCAGCCGGGCCGGAAGGTCACGGCAGTGACTTCGCCATGGCAGCCATTTTCGCCCGGCTCGATTTTTTCGTATTCTTGAAAATTAATCTCCCGCATGTTAAATTGGATTTAATATGATTAAAATGATTTATGGTATTTCATTTTATAAGGGAAATTTGATTAATTGGAATATTTATGGTCGAATCAATTATTTTGAACGTTATTATATTACCGATTGTGTGAATCGATTGATCGGTTCGTATTGTTGATTGGATCAATGTATCTCTACGCTTTCCATTTATTTAGTATTTATTGAATGAATGCTTTTGAATGGGGATGTGGTTCGTGGACTTAGTTTTTGAATCGCTCGCTTTATTCGATTGGGTTGTTAAGTCCGTTTTGAGAATATTTATTTTACTAGAAATGTTTGTATCTAGGATGCAATTTTAGATGTAAAATTTATATGTAATGACGAAGACCGGAGGAAAATCCATTTCGAGAAGACGAAGATTCAAGACGAAGACTTGTAATTAGATTACGAAGTTTTTGTTTTCTAGAACGGTCCATGAACCACATGTTGGTAGCAACTAGGTTGTGAATGGTTGTTTCATATTGTATGAATGCCACAAACGCGCTAATATGATTAATGTGCAAAGTGTAACGTTAATCGCGAAAATTCTCCCACGATAAATTATTAAGTTTATAAGGTTTCAGGTTTTCCTTCCCTCCATCGAGTTTTCGAAATTGAAATCCAAACCGGATGTGCTATGCTTCCGAGTTATCGGGGTAGTCGTTCGGGAGGACGGATAAATTACCGGAGCGCATTGATGCCTTCGTTGGAGCAAATTTTATCCCTAGAAACCTGATAGGTTGCCGGATAAGATTCAATTGTGAAACTGATTTGCGTCGATGGTATAAACTTAACTTGTTCACGAACCATAGAAACCGTATAGGTTGAGGGGAGTGAACAAGGGGAAAAAGAAGATCGAATCATCCATTAGATGGGTTGGTGTTGGACACCACTTTATGAAAATTAATAGACTAGAAACCTGTTCGGTTGCCCTCTATTAAGATTTATAAAGAACTCGATCACCACTATGAAGTAGAGCGACGATACTTCCGGATTTCACATGGGAGTGTATTATTCCGATAAAAATAGTGGGATCTGGGTAACAAGAATAGAAAAGACCTTAATTCTACACTCAAAACATAATTGAATGAGTCACTAATTAACTGCTATACTTAATGCAGACAAATCTCAATATGACAATGAATCCACTCGCAATTCTACTCGAAAAGAACACCTTAATGGGACCTAACTTTGTGGATTGGCTCCGCAATCCGATGATTGTCCTCGATAGAGGCACTGGGATACGTCTTGGAGACGGACATTCCGGCGCCTCCTGTGCGGACCCGAGCCAATCAGGAAGAGATTGAAAACCATGAAAAGTGGGTTAAGGATGACGTGAAAGTCCGTGCTTATATGATGGCTTCCATGTCTAATGAGCTTCAGAGAGCTCATGAGAAAATGACTTCTGCTAGGCAGATTCTATCTCACTTAACCGAACTTTATGGTGAGCACAGCAGAACTGCTAGATATGAGATATCCAAGCAACTGTTGTTGGGATTCGGTGCCTAAAACGAAGGCCCAGCGGAAGCGGTAAAACGAAAATTAATTCGATCCGAATCCCTACGAGGATCGATCGAGCTACGTATATACGAATATATAAACGAAAAACAAGAGTCATAAGAAACTAACCCTCGAAGTCCGTTGATTAAATGGAAACCTTCTCTTGAGCTATTCCCCAAGCTCTTGAACGATCCAACGCCGAAAGTACCGCGTCTCTACTTGCCACGCGCCGGAGAAACGAACGGAACGATGATCACCTTGCTATCCTCCGAGGATACGGCTAGAGCTAAGTGATGAAGCTTCCAATATGAGATTATCACACTCTAAGTGTATAACTCACAACTCTCATTTATTTCTTGATTTTTCTCCAAGAATCACCAAGAACAAGTTGAAGAAGAAGATGAAGATAAGTGTTTGAACTCAAAGTCTCACTTTCTCTCTCTCTCAATGTATCTCACGGTTGGCAACTTGGAATCAATGAGTGAGAGGTGTCTTCTTCTTCATTTATTCAACTCTTCACATGTTACATCTCATTATTATGAGAATCCAAGCCCCACCACCTCAATGATCAAAACATAAAGAATGGGACAAGGGTCCATATGAAAGTGGGTGGAAATGTGGGGGGCGGCCCATGTAGAAATCGGACAAGTTCGGTTCGCTTTGACTCCCACGAGTCCAAACAGATAAACTCCGATTCCGTTCCGATGTATTTGTGTCGCTTTAATTAATCCAATTATTTAAACATATCAAATACAAAATAACATAATTAATTTCTCCAAGAAATAATTATATTCATGAATTAAATTAATCACCAGTTGAAATATTTAATTCATTAGGCCGTAAATTAATTTATCCGATAAATTGATTTAAACATCCAATGTCCCAAATTAGATATCCAATATCTAATATTCATAATGAGAGAATTAGCTTAATTCATTCCGTCGGCAATCCTAATGCGCGACTCGGTAGGTCCGTCTCGACAAGAATGGGAGGAACCAAAGAGTAGTAGCACCACCTAGCCACTCGGCGGCCTACACTGTACTTAACCGAGAACGAATGATTGGGATCATTCAAGAACCATTCTGTCGTGAATACCAAGAACGTATAAACCCTTCTTTCAAATATCCCGATCAAGTTATAGGGTCACGGTCACCAAACCCTATCTCGTACTTGACGCTATGCATGCGTTAATGCAAATCGAGATCATCGAAATGCCGTGTATCTAATACAACTGGCTCCAATGCTTTGCCAAAGACTTATGATCTCATCTCGCCAATAACCGCATAGACATATAACCCGCTCACTAACGGGAGAA
Source organism: Orobanche coerulescens (assembly GCA_033398695.1). Classification (NCBI taxonomy): domain Eukaryota; kingdom Viridiplantae; phylum Streptophyta; class Magnoliopsida; order Lamiales; family Orobanchaceae; genus Orobanche; species Orobanche coerulescens. The sequence goes on along the minus strand of CM065814.1, from coordinate 108,028,431 downwards.
AGAATTCTATCTTGGTATTCAAGAGACTCGCTACTTGCCCGGCCAAGATGCACGCCGAGGTTGACCCCGCCTTCCGGTTTACGTGGTCGAACTACTCTAATGAAAATCTTGACGTCACAAGCACATCCCTACTAAATCCTCAAGTCGAAGGTTCACGAATACCTATCACAACCTTTCGATTCCGTCATTGATCGTCCCGAGTGAAATCCATGTGACGAATCGAGGGTGAGTCGGTTCGAGTATACTAATCTAATTAGCATACCTATAACGTGTGCTCCCACTAACTATTAGTGTTCGACAGGCACTCTCCATGTCAAAGAACACGTCATACAAGTCTTTACATAAACTTAACGCCTACCAAGTTTCATCGACTTGCGAACGATTAAGTATTTGAGCTATAAACCTTTCCAAAGGCCGACCCCCTTATCCAATAAGGAGTGGAACGCTTTGCTCTCAAATACACGGACTAGTTTCTATATGTTTATTTACGAGTTAGGAATGCCAAGAACTACCAAGAATAAAGAAACAATCATTTGCCTTATATAAATGGTTTACATAATTACAAGTACAATGCCCTCACTCAACAACCTCCGAGTGGCATTCGAGGGCATACTCCTAACAATCTCCCACTTGCACTCAATGCCACACACTATGGTATCTAATACCCATGTTCTCCAGATGACGCTCCAAGCTAGTCCGAGATAGTGGCTTGTCAGTGGATCGGCGACGTTGTCGGCCGAGTCTACTCTATGCAAAGACAATGTATCCCTTGCGAACAAATTCTCTTACGAGATGATACTTCCTCTCAATATGTTTGGTGTTGTGAAACCTCGGCTCCTTGGCTGCGCTATACTCGTCGTTGTCGCAAAGACATGAACAGCTCAAAGACATGGTATCACTTGAAGTTCTCCTAAACTTCTTAATCCGTAACCCTTCCTTGAAGCCTCCGAGGCCGCTTGATACTCACCGACAGTGGAATCGCAGTCGCGCTTTGCTTGGCACTACGCCAAGATACTGCTCCTCCATTAAGAGTAAATATATAGCCGTAAGTGGACATCGAGTCGCCCTTCACCCTTGGAAGTCCGAATCGGTGAATCCCACCACATCTAAATCTCCACCGCCATACATAAGAACCATATCTCTCGTTCTTCTCAAGTACTTGAGAACGTTCTTACTGCGATCCCAATGTTCCCTACCCGGGTTTGCTCGAAACCTACTCACCACGCTTACAAAGATGCGCGATGTCAGTCTTGTACACAACATAGCATACATAAGGTTACCCACGGCCAAGCATATGGTATATTACTCATTTCCTTGCGTTGTTCCTCACTTTGAGGACACATCTTCAAGGTGAGTTTTATTCCATGTTGCATCGGTAGGAACCTCTTTTAGAATCATCCATCTTAAATCGCTTTAAGATTTTGTCTATATAGAGGGCTTGGGAAAGACCTATTGTTCTCTTCGCTCTATCCCTAGAGAGTCGAATACCAAGAATATAGGTAGCTTCTCCCAAGTCTTTCATGGAGAAATTACTCAAAGCCAAGCTTTCACGTAATCGAGCATTCCCACATCATTTCCTATTAGTAGAATGTCATCTACATATAGTACTAAGAATGCGATCTTGCTCCCACTAACCCTCTTGTATACACAAGGTTCCTCTTCATTTTGCACGAAGTCAAACTCTTTGACCGCCTCGTCAAAACGAAGATTCCAACTACGCGACGCTTGCTTCACCCATAAATGGAACGTCAAGCTTGCACACTTTCCGAATATCGACTTCGGATACAAAGCCTTTAGGCTGCTCCATATAGATTTCTCCTCGAGGAATCCATTAAGGAAAGCCGTCTTTACGTCCATTTGCCATATCTCATAATCGTGGTAGGCACTATAGCAAGCATCATGCGAATAGACTTGATCATGGCTACGGGCGAGAAGGTATCGTGGTAATCGATTCCTTCCTTCCGGGTATAACCCTTTGCCACTAGCACGGCCTTATAGGCGCAACCTTGCCATCACCATCGCCTTTCTCTTGTAGATCCACTTGTTCCCAATAGGCACTATGCCCTTGGGGCGGTCTACTAGAGTCCAGACTGATTGACATGCATCGAGTCTATCTCAGCCTTCCATAGCTTCACGCCATTTCGCGGAGTCTACATCCACCATCGCTTGGTCATAGGTCGTCGGGTCTCTTGGCTATCACTTGGAACCTCATGGAGACCCAGCCTCCTCCAAGTGCACAAGCCCATACCTCTCGTAAATGAGACACCCTACTAGACCTACGAGGTGGTTGTACTTGTGTTTCGTATAGTTCGGTTCTAGTTTCTTGCAGTGTCTCTCGAGGAGTTTCATTGTATTCTTCTAAAGAAATACTTCTACTCGCTCCGCCTTCCCGAATGAACTCATCTTCCAGAAGTGTGCTTGTAAAGCAACAATGATCCTTCGATCTTCGGGCATGTAGAATAGATATCCCATCGTCCCACGGAATCCAATGAAACGTCCCTTCGCAGACCTAGCTTCCAACTTTTCCACCTTAGTCTTCTTGACATAAGCGGGACATCCCCAAATCCTAATATGATTAAGACTTGGTTTCCTTCCTTCCCACATCTCATGTGGAGTTTTAGGAACGGATTTGGAAGGACATCTGCTCAAGATATACGCGGCAGTCAGGAGTGCATACCCCCACAGGTAAATCGGCAAGTCAGTATAGCCTAGCATGGAACGGACCATGTTCAACAGGGTCCGGTTCCTTCTTTCTGACACACCATTTAACTGAGGAGTACCTGGAGGTGTTAGTTGTGAAACTATTCCATGTTCCTTAAGGAACTCACAAACTCCGTACTCATATACTCGCCACCTCGGTCCGACCAAGTGCTTTGATATGATTACCGCTTGTTTCTCGACTAGGCCTTGAATTCTCGGAATTTCTCAAAGGCCTCGGATTTATGTTTCATTAAGTATACATAACCATACCTAGTATGATCATCTCGTAAACGTAATGAAATATTGATATCCGTCACGTGTCGCTTCTAAAGCACCACATACGTCGGTATGGATTAATCCCGCTTATCGGCTCTTTCAAAAGTCCTGTGAAGGGGGACTTAGTCATTTTGCCTTTAAGGCAAGATTCACAAGTAGGAAAGGGATCCGATCCCAATGGACCCATAAGTCCATCTTTTCCATCTTGTAAACCTTGGTCCGACCAACATGACCAAGTCTAAGATGCCATTTCAAAACTTGATTGGTTTCATCCCTACCACGTTTTCTAGTCATAGTATTCACAACTACTTTGTTGCCGAGATTTAGATGATACAATCCATTCAACAATGTAGCAAGCATCTACTAGTTTATTTCTAAAATAAATTTTGCAGAACCATCACCAATGAAAAATGAAAAGCCTTTTCGGTCCATGACCGAATGGATACAATGTTTTGTGCCCCTTGGGCAAAACAAGTACATCTTCTAAAGTCAAAACAAAGCCGGATTCTAAACCCAAAAGAAGTGATCCTATGTCGGTCGCCTCGACACTATGCCCGCTTCCGACCGTGATCATAACTTCTCCACTCCAAGCTTCCTACTTTGTTCCAGATCCCGATTCACGGTACAAATATGAGAACTAGCACTTAATCTAGTATCCAGAAGTAGAAAATACAAGAGTGCAACAATTTGTTTCCAAAACTAAAAGTTCTCAGACCAAGTGCCATGAAGAATCGGACAGTCTCTAGCCCAAAGGGCCCACCACCGCACTTGAGACAAGTATCCTTTTTCTTCTTGTTCTTCGGAACCATTGGGGCCTTGCCCTTACCCTTAAGGTCCTTAGCTTGTGGTCCAGCCGCTTCTTGGTCTTTTTCTTCTTATTCTTAGACCTCCGAGGTCCGTAAGAAATCACAAGAGCATACTCCTTCATCCGCGGAGTCTTCATTTGAGACCGAGCGGTCACAAGTTTGTTCATTAGCCCACTAAATTACATGCAATCTCATTGCGGTTGAAGTTCATAACAAACCGTGAGAGAAGGAATCGTGGGAGAGACTGTAGGATAAGGTCGCTTTGGAGAGAAGTATCCATTTTAAAATCAAGAGCCTCCAATCTCTCGATCATGGATATCATTTTGAGGACATGTTCCCCAACCTTCTCACCTTCCTTCATCCTTGCACCGAGCGATTTGCTTGGATATCTCATATCTAGCGCTTCTGTGCTCACCATAAAGCTCGGTTAAGTGAGATAGAATCGCCAGCGTAAGTCATTTTCTCATGAGCTCTCAAGCTCATTAGACATGGAAGCCATCATATAAGCACGGACTTTCACGTCATCCTTAACCCACTTTTCGTGGTTTTCAATCTCTTCTGATTGGCTCGAGTCCGCATAGAGGCGCCGAATGTCCGTCTCCAAGACGTATCCCGGCCTCTATACCGAGGACAATCATCGACATGGAGCCAATCCACAAAGTTAGGTCCCATTAAGGTGTTCTTTTCGAGTAGAATTGCGAGTGGATTCATTGTCATATTGAGTTATGTCCGCATTAAGTATAACAGATTAATTAGTGACTTGTTATATTATGATCGAGTATAGAATTAAGGTCCTTTCTATTCTTGTTACCCACTCCCACTATTTTTATCGGAATAACACACTCCCATGTGAAAACCGAAGTATCGTCGCTCTACTTCATAGTGGTGATCGAGTTCTTTATAAATCTTAATAGAGGGCAACCGAATGTGTTTCTAGTCTATTAATTTTCATAAAGTGGTGTCCAACACCAACCCATCTAATGGATGATTCGATCTTCTTTTTTCCCCTTGTTCACTCCCCTCAACCTATACGGTTTCTATGGTTCGTGAACAAGTTAAGTTTATACCATCGACGCAAATCGGTTTCACAATCAATCTTATCCGCAACCTATCGGTTTCTAGGATAAAATTTGCTCCAACCGAAGGCATCCAATGCGCTCCTGTAATTTATCCGTCCTCCCGAACGACTACCCCGATAACTCTAAGCATAGCACATCCGGTTTGGATTTCAATTTCGAAAACTCGATGGAGGGAAGGAAAACCTTGAAACCTTATAAACTTAATAATTTATAGTGGGAGAATTTTCGCGATTAACGTTACACTTTGCACATTAATCATATTAGCGCTTTGAGGCATTCATACAATATGAAAAACCATTCACAACCTAGTTGCTACCAACATGTGGTTCATGGACCGTCCTAGAAAACAAAAACTCCGTAATCTAATTACAAGTCTTCGTCTTGAATCTTCGTCTTCTCGAAATGGATCTTCCTCCGGTCTTCGTCATTACATATAAATTTTACATTGAAAATTGCATCCTAGATACAAATTTTTCTAGTAAAATAAATAGGCTCAAAACGTTCTTTACAACCCAATCGAATAAAACGAACGATTCAAAACTAAGTCCACGAACCACATCCCCATTCAAAAGCATTCATCCAATAAATACTAAATAAATGGAAAGCGTAGAGATACATTGATCCAATCAACAATACGAACCGATCCAATCGATTCACACAATCGGTAATGTAATAACGCTCAAAATAATTCTCGACCATAAATATTCCAATTAATCAAATTTCCTTATAAAATGAAATACCATAAATCATTTTAATCATATTAAATCCAATTTAACATGCGAGATTAATTTTCAAGAATACACGGAAAAATCGAGGGTGAAACGGCCGGCATGACCGAGTCACCTCGGCACTTACCGGCAAATACTCCCTTGGCCGAGTCACCCTCGGAAGATGCCGCCAGACACGACCGAGTCACCCAGACACGGTCGGGTCGCTCAGCGATGACTTGGCAGATCGTTGACACGACCGTGTCACCCAGGACACGGCCGAGTCATTTTCGGGACACGCCCGTGTCTCCGACACGGCCGGGTCTGTGCAGCTGGCCCTGGCCACATTGCCGACACGACCGTGTCACCCAGACACGGCCGAGTCATCCTCGGCCAAATTACCCTTTTTGTCCAAAAAGTCGTCCGACGACGATTCGGGGCTAGATTTTCGACCGGATATCCAATATCAATATTTTCCGACTTTCATATCTTCAATATAAATCATATTTCCACGAAATTTAAGATTTATATTTAGACATAAACTTACGAAAAATACAATTATTACGAACGAAAAACATATACCACGATTATGACTAAAATGATTCCAAATCATTCACCATTTAATCGAGCATTCCAAATGCCAATATCGTATATACGATCGCAAGACCTACGCTCCGATACCACTGTTGGGATTCGGTGCCTAAAACGAAGGCCCAGCGGAAGCGGTAAAACGAAAATTAATTCGATCCGAATCCCTACGAGGATCGATCGAGCTACGTATATACGAATATATAAACGAAAAACAAGAGTCATAAGAAACTAACCCTCGAAGTCCGTTGATTAAATGGAAACCTTCTCTTGAGCTATTCCCCAAGCTCTTGAACGATCCAACGCCGAAAGTACCGCGTCTCTACTTGCCACGCGCCGGAGAAACGAACGGAACGATGATCACCTTGCTATCCTCCGAGGATACGGCTAGAGCTAAGTGATGAAGCTTCCAATATGAGATTATCACACTCTAAGTGTATAACTCACAACTCTCATTTATTTCTTGATTTTTCTCCAAGAATCACCAAGAACAAGTTGAAGAAGAAGATGAAGATAAGTGTTTGAACTCAAAGTCTCACTTTCTCTCTCTCTCAATGTATCTCACGGTTGGCAACTTGGAATCAATGAGTGAGAGGTGTCTTCTTCTTCATTTATTCAACTCTTCACATGTTACATCTCATTATTATGAGAATCCAAGCCCCACCACCTCAATGATCAAAACATAAAGAATGGGACAAGGGTCCATATGAAAGTGGGTGGAAATGTGGGGGGCGGCCCATGTAGAAATCGGACAAGTTCGGTTCGCTTCGACTCACGAGTCCAAACAGATAAACTCCGATTCCGTTCCGATGTATTTGTGTCGTTTAATTAATCCAATTATTTAAACATATCAAATACAAAATAACATAATTAATTTCTCCAAGAAATAATTATATTCATGAATTAAATTAATCACCCAGTGAAATATTTAATTCATTAGGCCGTAAATTAATTTATCCGATAAATTGATTTAAACATCCAATGTCCCAAATTAGATATCCAATATCTAATATTCATAATGAGAGAATTAGCTTAATTCATTCCGTCCAATCCTAATGCGCGACTGGTAGGTCCGTCTCGATCAAAGAATGGGAGGAACCAAAGAGTAGTAGCACCACCTAGCCACTGGCGGCCTACACTGCACTTAACCGAGAACGAATGATTGGGATCATTCAAGAACCATTCTGTCGTGAATACCAAGAAACGTATAAACCCTTCTTTCAAATATCCCGATCAAGTTATAGGGTCACGGTCACCAAACCCTATCTCGTACTTGACGCTATGCATGCGTTAATGCAAATCGAGATCATCGAAAGCCGTATCTAATACAATCGGCTCCAATGCTTTGGCCAAAGACTTATGATCTCATCCGCCAATAACCGCATAGGACATATAACCCGCTCACTAACGGGAGAAAGAATTCTATCTTGGTATTCGGTAGGACTGCTACTTGCCCGTCAAGATGCACGCCGAGGTTGACCCCGCCTTCCGGTTTACGGTCGAACTACTCTAATGAAAATCTTGACGTCACAAGCACATCCCTACTAAATCCTCAAGTCGAAGGTTCACGAATACCTATCACAACCTTTCGATTCCGTCATTGATCGTCCCGAGTGAAATCCATGTGACGAATCGAGGGTGAGTCGGTTCGAGTATACTAATCTAATTAGCATACCTATAACGTGTGCTCCCACTAACTATTAGTGTTCGATGTGCACTCTCCATGTCAAAGAACACGTCATACAAGTCTTTACATAAACTTAACGCCTACCAAGTTTCATCGACTTGCGAACGATTAAGTATTTGAGCTATAAACCTTTCCAGTGCCGACCCCCTTATCCAATAAGGAGTGGAACGTTTTGCTCTCAAATACACGGACTAGTTTCTATATGTTTATTTACGAGTTAGGAATGCCAGTAACTACCAGTAAATAAAGAAACAATCATTTGCCTTATATAAATGGTTTACATAATTACAAGTACAATGCCCTCACTCAACAACCTCTGAGTGGCATTCGAGGGCATACTCCTAACAACTGTTCGGTGCAAGGATGAAGAAAGGTGAGAAGGTTGGGGAACACGTCCTCAAAATGATATCCATGATCGAGAGATTGGAGGCTCTTGATTTTAAAATGGATACTTCTCTCCAAACCGACCTTATCCTACAGTCTCTCCCTGATTCCTTCTCACAGTTTGTTATGAACTTCAACTGCAATGAGATTGCATGTAATTTAGCTGGGCTAATGAACAAACTTGTGACCGCTCAGTCTCAGATGAAGACTCCCCGGATGAAGGAGTCTGCTCTTGTGATTTCTTCTGGACTTCGGAAGTCTAAGAATAAGAAGAAAAAGACCAAGAAGCGGATCGGACCACAAGCTAAGGACCTTAAGGGTAAGGGCAAGGCCCCGATGGTTCGAAGAACAAGAAGAAGAAGGATGCTTGTCTCAAGTGCGATGAGTGGGCCACCGGGCTAGAGACTGTCCGATTCTTCATGGCACTTCGTGCACGTAACTTTTAGTTTTGGAAACAAATTGTTCTCGCATCGTATTTTCTACTTCTCGGATACTTGATTCTCGTGCTAGTTCTCACATTTGTACCGTGAATCGGGATCTGGAACAAAGTAGGAATCTTGGAGCCGGAGAAGTTATGATCACAATCGAAGCGGGCATAGTGTCGAGGCGACCGACATAGGATCACTTCTTTTGGGTTTAGAATCCGGCTTTGTTTTGACTTTAGAAGATGTACTTGTTTTGCCCAAGGCACAAAAACATTGTATCCATTCCGGTCATGGACCGAAAAGGCTTTTCATTTTTCATTGGTGATGGTTCCTGCAAAATTTATTTTAGAAATAAACTAGTGGGTACTGCTACATTGTTGAATGGATTGTATCATCTAAATCTCAACAACAAAGTAGTTGTGAATACTATGACTAGAAAACGTGGTAGGGATGAAACCAATCAAGTTTTGAAATGGCATCTTAGACTTGGTCATGTTGGTCAGACCAAGGTTTACAAGATGGGAAAAGATGGACTTATGGGTCCATTGGGATCGGATCCCTTTCCTACTTGTGAATCTTGCCTTAAAGGCAAAATGACTAAGTCCCCCTTCACAGGGACTTTTGAAAGAGCCGCTGATAAACTGGGATTAATCCATACTGACGTTTGTGGTGCTTTGGAAGCAGCACGTGACGGATATCAACATTTCATTACATTTACAGATGATCATACTAGGTATGGTTATGTATACTTAATGAAACATAAATCCGAGGCCTTTGAGAAATTCCAGGAATTCAAGGCCCTAGTCGAGAAACAAACTGGTAATCATATCAAAGCACTTCGGTCGGACCGAGGTGGCGAGTATATGAGTACGGAGTTTGACGAGTTCCTTAAGGAACATGGAATAGTTTCACAACTAACACCTCCAGGTACTCCTCAGTTAAATGGTGTGTCAGAAAGAAGGAACCGGACCCTATTGAACATGGTCCGTTCCATGCTGGGCTATACTGACTTGTCGATTTACCTGTGGGGGTATGCATTCCTGACTGCCGCGTATATCTTGAACAGATGTCCTTCCAAATCCGTTCCTAAAACTCCACATGAGATGTGGGAAGGAAGGAAACCAAGTCTTAATCATATTAGGATTTGGGGATGTCCCGCTTATGTCAAGAAGACTAAGGTGGAAAAGTTGGAAGCTAGGTCTGAAGGGACGTTTCATTGATTCCCGTCCTGGGACGATGGGATATCTATTCTACATGCCCGAAGATCGAAGGATCATTGTTGCTTTACAAGCACACTTCCCGGAAGATGAGTTCATTCAGAAGGCGGAATGTAGAAGTATTTCTTTAGAAGAATACAATGAAACTCCTCGAGAGACACTGTGCAAGAAACTCGGAACCGAACTTTCAAACACAAGTACAACCACCTCGTAGGTCTAGTAGGGTGTCTCATTTACTCGAGAGGTATGGGCTTGTGCACTTGGAGGAACCGGTCTCCATGAGGTTCCAAGTGATAGCCAAGAGACCGACCCGACGACCTATGACCAAGCGATGGTGGATGTAGACTCCGCGAAATGGCGTGAAGCTATGGAAGCTGAGATAGACTCGATGCATGTCAATCAGGTCTGGACTCTAGTAGACCGCCCCAAGGGCATAGTGCCTATTGGGAACAAGTGGATCTACAAGAGAAAGACTGATGGTGATGGCAAGGTTGACGCCTATAAGGCCAGGCTAGTGGCAAAGGGTTATACCCAGAAGGAAGGGATCGACTACCACGATACCTTCTCGCCCGTAGCCATGATCAAGTCTATTCGCATGATGCTTGCTATAGCTGCCTACCACGATTATGAAATATGGCAAATGGACGTAAAGACGGCTTTCCTTAATGGATTCCTCGAGGAGGAAATCTATATGGAGCAGCCTAAAGGCTTTGTGTCCGAAGTCGATATTCAGAAAATGTGCAAGCTTCAGCGTTCCATTTATGGACTGAAGCAAGCGTCGCATAGTTGGAATCTTCGTTTTGACGAGGCAGTCAAAGAGTTTGACTTCGTGCAAAATGAAGAGGAACCTTGTGTATACAAGAGGGTTAGTGGGAGCAAGATCGCATTCTTAGTACTATATGTAGATGACATTCTACTAATAGGAAATGATGTGGGAATGCTCAGTTCTGTGAAAGCTTGGCTTTCGAGTAATTTCTCCATGAAAGACTTGGGAGAAGCTACCTATATTCTTGGTATTCGACTCTACCGGGATAGAGCGAAGATAACAATAGGTCTTTCCCAAGCCCTCTATATAGACAAAATCTTAAAGCGATTTAAGATGGATGATTCTAAAAGAGGGTTCCTACCGATGCGACATGGAATAAAACTCACCTTGAAGATGTGTCCTCAAAGTGAGGAACAACGAAAGGAAATGAGTAATATACCATATGCTTCGGCCGTGGGTAGCCTTATGTATGCTATGTTGTGTACAAGACCTGACATCGCGCATGCTGTAAGCGTGGTGAGTAGGTTTCGAGCAAACCTGTGTAGGGAACATTGATCGCCAGAAAGAACGTTCTCAAGTACTTAAGAAGGACTAGAGATATGGTTCGATGTATGGCGGTGGAGAATCGATGTTGTGGGATTCACCGATTCGGACTTCCAAGGATCGAAGGACGACTCGATGTCCACTTCGCTACATATTTACTCTTAATGGAGGAGCAAGATCTTGGCGTAGTGCCAAGCAAAGCGCGACCGCCGATTCCACTGTCAGCCGAGTATCAAGCGGCCTCGGATGCTTCCAAGGAAGGGTTCGGATTAAGAAGTTTCGGGAGAACTTCAAGTGATACCATGTGCCGAGCCGCTGTCTACTGCATCATGCGACAACGACGGAGATGTAGCGCAGGCCAAGGAGCCGAGGTTTCACAACAGCACCAAACATATTGAGAGGAAGTATCATCTCGTAAGAGAATTTGTTCGCAAGGGATACATTGTGCTGCACAGAGTAGACTCACCTACAACGTCGCCGATCCACTGACCAAGCCACTTTCTCAGACTATCTTGGAGCGTCATCTGGAGAACATGGGTATTAGATACCATAGTGTGTGGCATTGAGTGCAAGTGGGAGATTGTTAGGAGTATGCCCTCGAATGCCACTCAGAGGATGTTGAGTGAGGGCATTGCACTTGTAATTATGTAAACCATTTATATAAGGCAAATGATTGTTTATTTATTTACTGGTAGTTACTGGCATTCCTAACTCGTAAATAAACATATAGAAACTAGTCCGTGTATTTGAGAGCAAAACGTTCCACTCCTTATTGGATAAGGGGGTAGGCACTGGAAAGGTTTATAGCTCAAATACTTAATCGTCGCAAGTCAATGAAACTTGATCGGGCGTTAAGTTTATGTGAAGACTTGTATGACGTGTTCTTTGACATGGAGAGTGCCTGTCGAACGCTATTGGTTAGTGGGAGCACACGTTATAGGTATGCTAATTGGATTAGTATACTCGAACCGACTCACCCTCGATTCGTCACACGGATTTCACTCCGGGACAGTCAATGACGGAATCGAAAGGTTGCGATAGGTATTCGTGAACCTTTGACTTGAGGATTTAGTAGGGATGTGCTTGTGACGTCAAGATTTTCATTAGAGTAGTTAGACCCTATAAACCTAAGGCGGGGTCAACCTCGACATGCATCTTGATGGGCAAGTAGCAGTCCTATCAATACCAAGATAGAATTCTTTCTCCCGTTAGTGAACGTTATATGTCCTATGCGATTATCGCGATGAGATCGTAAGTCTTTGGCCAAAGCATTGGAGCTAGTGTATTAGATACACGAGAGCTCGATGATCTCGATTTGCATTAACGCATGCATAGCGTCAAGCATAGGGTTTGATCGACCGTGACCCTATAACTTGATCGGACATTTGAAAGAAGGGTTTATACGCCATCGGGTATTCACGACAATGGTTCTTGAATGATCCCAATCATTCGTTCTCGGCCGAGTACAGTAGGCCACCAGTGGCTAGGTGGTGCTACTACTCTTGGTTCCTCCCATTGCCGATCGAGACGGACCTACCGAGTCGCGCATTAGGATTGACGACGGAATGAATCGAGCTTAATCTCTCATTATAAATATTAGATATTGATATCTAATTTGGGACATCGATGTCTAAATCGATTTATTAGATAAATTGATTTACGGCCAAATGAATTAAATATATTACTCGGTGATTAAATTAATTCATGAATATAATTATTTCTTGGAGAAATTAATTATGTTATTATGTATTTGATATGATTAATTAATTGGATTAATTAATCAATATAAATACATCGGAACGGAATCGGAGTTTATCTGTTTGGACTCACGGGAGTCCGAAACGGACCGAACTCGCCCGGCTCCTTCTAGATGGCCACCCCTCTTTCCTTCCCTTTTCCTTGGTCATAGTGTCCACATGTTGGTGGAAGACTTATGTTCTATCAAGGGGACAAATATCACACCTTGGTGATATTGTCTAAAGTAGGAGATCTTGGGGAGTTGAATAAGAATATAAGTGGAGACAAACTCTCACTTGCTACTACACAATTCCAGCCGTGAGCTTTGAAGAAGTGAGAGAGAAAATTATTTTTTCTTAGTCTTCATCTTCATCTTCTTCTTCACTTTTGTTCTTGAGTTTTCTTGGAGAAAATTCAAGATATATTAAGAGAGATATATTATACACTTAGAGTGTAATAACAAAAGCTTCACCACTTGATTCTAGCCGTAACCTTAGAGGTTAATCGAGTGTTGTTGTTCCAAATGCTTTTCCTGCGTGGCAAGTAGAGACGCGGTGTTTTCAAGGCTGATCGCTCAAGGGCTTGGAGCGGATTGAACTCGTAGAGATCAAACTAAAGCTTGGGGAATAGCTCAAGAGAAGGTTTCCATTTAATCAACGGACTTCGAGGGTTAGTTTCTTACGACTCTTGCTTTTCGTTTATATATTCGTATATACGTAGCTCGATCGATCCTCGCAGGGATTTGGATCGAATTAATTTTCGTTTTACCGCTTCCGCTGGGCCTTCGTTTTAGGCACCGAATCCCAACATATACGGCCGCAATTGAAACACTTCACATCACGGAAAGGAGCACTGGTAGTTCCACGATGACCTCCAGCGGAACGAGCTGGACCACCTCCGGCGGGGAAGTTAGCAGATTGGGATTTCTGCTGACCCCCTCCCTTGTGGCCCGAAAAATTCCCGGCGGACTTCTGCTTCTTGCTCTCGCGGGCCGCCTCGCTAGCTGTCACCGACATATCGTAAGCAAGGGCCCTACTCTGGTAATCCTTCAAGGTAGCACAGACGAGCCCCGACATACAGTCCCGAATAGACAATTTCATCCGCCTAGAAAATGGAAAATTTTGTCACTCTCTCGACAACCCGGGTCTTCACATAACCCAACTCCTTGTTAAAGTCGGCAATAGCGAGATACGGGATATCCCGTGGTTGAGCATCATAGAAAGCATGTACTCGAGCCTCGTCTGACGGCCACGGCAATATTCGGCTCCATCACCCTGGAATTCAGTCCACGAAGCAACATGGTCTTTGGGCCCAACGGCCTCCCACCAATCCGTAGCGTCCCCTGTGAGAAAGTACTGGGCAATAGGGACTTTACGGTCCTCGGGACAGTTAGTGGCAACGAAGACCTTAGATATCTTCTTAATCCACCCTTCCCAGCCGATTGGGTCTGAAGCTCCCGAAAACTGAGGAGGATGCATCTTGATGACATCCTGAAGCCAACGATCCGCTCCGCCCCAATTAGCATGGGCCGGATCCGGGTTCTGAACCGCCTGAGCTATCGCCGCCATTTGATTCACCATTTGCTGCATAACAGCCGCAATACCAAGGTCGGCGTGCTCCTGAGAAGAAGCATGACTGTGGCGGTCGCCGGTACTGCCGGCTCCCGAAGACTGCGGCGTGGCCGCCCCACCGGCTGCCCCACGTCCCCAGCCGCATCCACGACCATGACCGCGACCACGACCACGACCTCTTCCAGCATCCATGCTGGAGTTAAATAAGTAGAAAAAGCCATACGATGGTAAGTACAAGAAAAGAACGATCGCAAATCGAGAACTAGAGGTACGATACAAGAGTATAAGGAACAGAGGGAAAGAAAACTTACGGGCACTGGTAGTACCGGAATCATGGCAGCGTGATGATGATGTGCAAAACAAAATACAACAAGACCCAATAAACCGACAAGCCTAGGTATCCATAAAACTGGCTCCGATACCATTTTATGTAACACCCCCAGGATATCCGAGGTATATTACAGCGCCGTGAATCCCTACATGGGACCCACCAGGCTGAACAAGCATCATACTCATCGACTCACAGAAACAACAGAAAAATACCTCGTCATAAAGACGCCCAACAAAATAATTCACCCGGTTTAACCGGTCAAACATGACACCATAATCCATCACAACATATTAAACAACAATACAATCCCGACAAGTAAAAGTTCTTAAGTACTCGAGTACTTCTATTAGTTTAAAGACCACAAAAGATAAAAGATAGAAAGCAACAAGACACCACTCGTGCACAATCATCACGCACGGCCATCATCCGCATACTGGTCCAAAGACCCACTGCCTCGATGAACTCCGACCAAATTCATAAAACGAATTTCCCAAAACGGGTCCCCAGAGGGGTTAGCAATTACGCTAGTACAAGTAACCAAATGAACGACTTACATCTTACACAAATAGTAATGCATACAATTCAAGAGAACATAGTTCCAAAAACTTCATTTCCGGAAATGCCAATATCAAATCACATTTGTAAAACGCACCACAATTAACCATCGATCCACGTCTCTGTGGACCCCTACCGAGACCCCGTCGGATCTAACCCGTAGTTAGACTGCAACGGCGGCCCAAACGGGCCGCAAAAACGGGCCTAAGCAACTGGTTGGGCCAAAAAGGCCCGGTTTTTTTTGGGCCTCGACTCTTTTTTTTTTTTTTTGAAATATTATTTCTGAATAAATATAGAAATATTTTTCGATCCGTAATTATTATATTATTCACTATACTATCACAATCAATTAAATAAATGTACAATTATTTTTATTTGATAATTATATTATTTACTACACTACCACAATCAAAAGACAAATATATAAATATTTTTATTTGATCATCATTTCATTTATCACTACTACTTTCTTATAAAAATCATAAAATAATATTATTATTGATATGAGATACTACAAAGTAATCACAAAGTCCCATAAAAAATAAAACTACATCAATAATTAACATATAGATGTAATCTAATCTAACAAATAAGGAAAATTTTTAAATATTATAATTACATATAACATAAATATAAAAAAAAAAAAAAAAGTCAGGCGGGCCTTGGGCCGGGCCTCAACGGGCGGGCCAAATCTGGGCCGGGCCAAAAAGGCCCAATTTTTTTTGGGCCAAAAATATGAAGCCCAATGCCCGCCCAAAAACGGGCGGGCTGGCCCGGCCCGCGGGCCTGAGCCTATTTTGCCAGGTCTACCCGTAGTGGTTAAAAGCAAGCTCGTCGATCCACGTCTCTATGGACCCCTACCGAGACCCCGTCGGGTCTAACCCGTAGTGAGCATACACACACACAAAATTTCTCACACATTATTATTATGTCAAGAATGTAAGTTCATAAGGGTACTTCCCTCGGTTAATAGACGGTGATACGAACGGAAAGGAAGATTCGAACACGACCGCAAGGAACCGGCGGAATGAACCTAACGATCCGAATAACACAATCACAACCAATTCTAGACGAATATGGAAATTGAATACACCCAAAAACCCGCCTACGATTCATGTATATTCGTACCAAAAATAACGAGGGCGGACCACAACCAAACCCTCTCGATTCCGCAAAAACCCACGAAATATCCATGAATCCGTAGGAAAACTAAAGGTACTAACAATATTAATCGTATACATCATGAATCCACCAACAAAACGGAACGAATCGGAAGAAAATCCCAAAACCCCCAAATTAATCGAAAATAGGGTTCTAGAGATATTACCTTTGGAGATTCAAGTACTAAGATCCATAGAACACGCGTTAGATTGATAATCCGGGCCTCACAACCGAAGGAGAATGATGAAAATCAACCTCCGAATGAAGAATGCTTGAGAAGTTCTCCCCCCTTAGACCTCTCTCTCGCGCAGTGATGAATGGAGGAGAATGGCCGATCTCGTCTAATAAGGACGAGATTGCACAGCTTGATCGCTTGGTGTGCCGCGCAGCAAAAATTACTCCTGTGTTTCGGCGGTGTCCTGCTAAGCTGCGTGCCGCGGCACCGCATCTGATCGGGTTTTGGTCGCAGATGTCACACGGGTGTGCCGCGGCACCGGACGGGTGTGCCGCGGCATAGACTCGACACTGTGCCGCGGCACCAGATGGGTGTGTCGCGGCACACAGTACAGTTCGCTCGACCAACAACTGGAGAATTTTGTGTGCCGCGGCGCACGCACCTTGTGCCGCGGCCCACACCCCTTTTGGGTCCCAAAATGATAAAAATGATCCGGAAAGAGAATAAAAATGATAGGAATCAATATTTGGGAACTAATAACACGAAATGGATCCACGGCAACCCCGAAACGGCGGTTCCGCACAACAATAACGAGAATACAGTTCAACAGTTGACAGGAAGGACACACTGAAAGGTAGACGAGGGGCACTACGATCGAGAAATACACCAAAGATGAAAATACAAGGGAAAGAAAAATGCGGATATTACACGCTACCTGTCCGAGCAGTTTAGTCTAGGGGATTCTGGACGGTTCGGCTAGCGCGCGCAAGCACCCGCGCAGCGCGCGCTACCGAGGTCGGACAAGAAGTCTCTGGATTGCGGCTCAGGCCGACAGCGTACTTGTCTAGCGCATGATGGCGGGCCCCGGACGAATGTTCTCGACCATGACCGCCCGTTAGCGCGCGCTAGCTCGGAAGCCTAGCGCACGCTAGTGCGCACCAGTATAAATATGGTCGAGCAGTCCAATTTCATTCATTTTTCCCATTTCCCCTTTTCCCTTCCGCGGCTGGAGCCTTGGGGAACTTGAAGGCGTGTTGTTAAACAATTAATCCATGAAGTTCCTGAGCATATATCATCGATTGATCATCCCATAACATCCGTAGATCCAGGGAATCAAGGTTAGTTTTTCTAAAATCCTAGTTTTGGGAAAGTTGGAGATTTTGTTTGATTTCGTCCGTTTGATCCGTATTAACTTATATTAGTGATGGATTGTTGATTATTAGGTTGTATTCTACCCATTTCCTTGTCGTTCCATGGTTCAATTGCTAAAGATCCATCGTTTTGTTGAATTCTTAGTCGACGTCTTGAAGGTGTCCGGTAAAATATCACAAAGGGGATTCGGGCGTTCTATGATTCCTCGTACGATCATTGATTCTGATGTCATGTTAGGGTCAGGTTCCTTGTGAAGAACCCGAGTCGGAACTCTTTCGTTCGTCGTTTCCCGATCGACCGTGTTATCGTTGCTTTCCGCCTGAAGAATTGTTGTTGTTAGAGGTTCCCGGTTGAGCCGTGTTCGTCGGAGTGCCCCGTATCAATTATCGAGGCAAGTATCTTGCCTATACACTTCATGTTTCATAGCTGTAATAGTTGGTAATTGACTATGTGTGCGATCTAATGAATTTACAAAATAATTGGTATATTCTTGATAAAAGCCATCACAAAGATCTACTTGTGTGTTTGTGAACGAATGTGTTGTTCCGAGAATGTGTATTAGTGTTGTGCATTGAAGTGCCTTGTTTGCGGATGGTGCCGTTGTGTGTGATTTCATCGTTAGTGACCTGAAGATTATGTCTTTTTGGAAATAGATGTGTATGTGTGTGGATATGTTTGTTTACTGATGAGTATATGATGCTGTGTAATAATGGTTATGAGTATGTGTCGGGCTAAGTGGCCATTCCTAGAAAGTACCTTGAATTACATTTGATGTACTTCGGGGGAATGTGTTTTTGGTGAATGTGATTTGTGCCATGCGGTTTTTTGATGTGTGCGAGCTGAGTAAAACCAGTGAAGGTCCCGTGGGATCTGTTTAGACTTCGAGTTCGGTGGATCACTCGATTGGGCTATACACCAGGGAGGGCCTGACGAGGTGTCCATGGGGTGTGTATCTTGCTCGAGAGGTACATGGCCAATATAGCTCGGGAGTTTGTTTTGTGATGATGATTATGGCACGTTGTTTTCAATAATTGTGATATGTCTGGAATATCACAACGCTTTCATTTCCGCTGTGAGCTACGTTATGTGTAGGGTCTTGGTACCTGGCTAGTATGGCACCAATATAGAGTCGTATATGATTCGTTTCTTGGTTGAGATATTTCTGACATAAGAATGTGGGCCCTGTGATTGTTTCCGTGCATTGTGGTTTGGTTGTGTATCTAGTTTGACCATTGAGTTATTCACTCGAGTATGTGATTTGGATGATTGGGTCGTAGACCCCGTGTTTTATGACCGGATTTGCATTTTGTAAAACAATTATTTGGCCCGTGTCACTATGTGGTTTTTGAAAAGTTGAAGATTCATTAGCCCATAAATGTATTTCTAAAACTCCTGAGAATCTTTAAATGCTTTTCAAAGAGTCTTACATGTCTCATTTCAACTTTTATGGTTTGAACATTTTATCCAATGAAATATCTCGGGACGTCTTCATGGGGTTGAATTGTGAAATTAATCAAGTTATTATATTCTTCGAGTATGTTAGGTATAGCTCGTATTTGTACTTTATACTTGCACTAGCAAAACAGTTGAGTTTTGCTAACCCCTGAGTATTTGGGGGTTGGATGTCAGACAAGGCCCGTGTACTTGCAGTTGCCGGGGGAGCGAGTCACGTGTCTGCACGAAGGATGATGGAAGACGACGATACTAATCACATGAAGACCAATGTTGAGTATTGTAGTAAAGCCTTGTTGTCTTATCTTTCCGTTGTGGTATTTTCCTGTCTTATGAGAATGTTGATGTAGTCTAACCCCTGTTAGGGTATGAAATGTAGGAAGGAGTTATGTATGTTCGATGTTTATGTTGTGGTAAAAGACCAAATCGGTCTAATGGTTCATTATTTAGCCATGTCGGCATGTAATGTGATGTATTGTTTTTGTATTTATCCTGGTAGATCCTCAAGGAGATGGTCTGCGGTGCTGTAATATTCCCGAGTGGTTTGGGGGTATTACAGCCAAGGCCTAGCCCAAGACCAAGCCCACGACCAGGCCCAAAGACCAATTGCCAATATCCAAGATCCAAGATCCAAGATCAAGATCAAGATCAAGTCCAAGGCCCACGGTCCACGGCACGCGGCCGCGGCGGAGGCCGAGGCGCGGCGGACGAGCGGCGGCGGCAGCGGCGCGCACGTGTGGGCTTTAAGCCCATACACATGTGCCATTAATTATTACATGAATAAAGGTAACTCCTTATATACTTGAATAATGATAGCTCATTATTCAATGTGGGATAGCCATCCCTCATTTATTCACAATTAAGTGACAAATTTTAGTTCACTATTTCTCACTCACCGAGAATCGGTTTAGAGAAAGTGAATATACCACGATCATTTGCTCGGAACGTAGATCGATCCTATGATATTTAATTTTACAAAATAAAATTAAAATCATTAATGATTCCAACAGTTATCTGTGTTGAATGAGAATACGAGAAAATAGTTGGTCTATGTTGAACGAGAATGATAAAAAAAAGTGGGCTATTGGGCTTAAATGAAACTTCTGAATTGTGGACTTAAATTGGACTGACCCATAAAAATTTGCGGTATTTCGATAATATTACGATATTTCAGTATATATCAAAATACCATTTTTTAAAATATCATACCACTGTTGTACTGAAAATATACCGTATGTTACTATACCGTATTGCAAGTTAGGCATACTGAAAATTTTGGTATTGTCAGGAAATTTTCAATACGATAAAAATGATATTTTTGTTATGAAATATGTTAATATTAAGTTGGATGACTTCTCATTTTCCTTGTTAATGTTTGCAAATCTTGGCCTTTCAAATGATTTGTAACTTGCGACCTTTGACTTTTCATTGTCAAGGCATTTTGTAGTCTATATATAGTATGTATATGATTGAGTTGAAATATATGAAATAAAGATGTTAATCCCTACTTTTCTCTCTATTCTCTCCATCCTCTAATCTCCATATTATATACTATTACATAACACGTAATCAGCACGAAAAGAAAAAAGGTTGTCAATAAGAAGCAAAGTGTTTGCAATGTCGAATCTCACAAAACTTGAACTCAACGCACTTGGCAAAAATTATATGATATGGATTTTGAATGCCGAAATCCATCTTAGTGCTATGGGTCTTGGTGATAAAAAAAAGGGAAAAAAAAACTTGTGAGCAAGATAAGCAAAGGCTATGATATTTATGCGCCATCATCTTGATGAAGGATTGAAAACTAAATATTTAACTATAAAGATCTATCAACACCTTGGAAAGATTTGAAGGAAAGATATGACCATCAGAAAACAATGATACTACCTAAAGCTCGCTATGACTGGATGCATTTACGGTTGCGAGATTATAAAAGTGTAAGCGAATATAGTTCTGTAATGTTTAAAATCACTTCTCAATTGAAGTTATGATATGGAAATATCATTGATAAAGATATGTTGGAGAAACCCTACTCTACTTTCCATGCTAATAATATGCTCCTGCAGCAGCCATATCGTGAAAGATGATTCACTAAATATTCTGAGCTTATTTCAGTTTTACTTGTTGCTTAACAAATAATGAGCTTTTGATGAAAAACCACCAAGCACATCCAACTGGTTCAACATCATTCCCTGAAGTGAATGTTGTGACCAGTAATGAATATGGGCAAAATAAACAGTTTGGAGGTGGGCGTGAGCGTGAACATGGACGCGATCATGGACATCTCGGTGGATGTGATTTTGGGCATGATCAAGATCATAATCACCAAAGTTTCTCAAACTTTAAAAAGAAACCTCACCACCAGAAGTGGATAAAAAATAAGGAGAAAAAGTACGACGGTTAAAAGGGTTGAAAAGACTTGTCATCACTATGGGATGAAAGGTTATTGGATCCGTATCTGTCGTACCTCCAAACACCTTGTTGACCTTTACCAGGTCTCTTTGAAAGTTGTTGAAACTAACGTCAATGAATAGAATGATCTTTTGGGAATTGCCCATCTAGAAGCACACCTTGGAGGTGGAAATCAAGTTGATCATTCGGGCCTTACTCACATGAAAGTCAGTAATTTGTTTGAAGATGCAATGTGGAGACAGTCAAATTTGGCGGTGATGAGGCCAATAATAATTAAATTATATAATAAGGCCTTTCTTACAATTAATTATGTAACAAGGCCTTACTTTGAACTTTAAATAATTGACTCTATTTTAAGCATATTATGTAATTTCCTTTTACCATGAATAAATATTTGGAATGTTATATCTCTAATATTTATTTATATATTCATTTTATGAAGAAATATGACCAACAGACTCTCTTAATGTGTTATAAAAGATGAAGAATCACTTTGTTTGGCAGATAGTGCAACAACGCATACAATTCTGAAAAATCAAAAATATTTTTCGCATCTAAAGTTAGCCAAAGCTAATGTAAATATAATATCTGGTGCATAAGATCTTATTGAGGGCTCCGGAAGAGCTAATATAATGATACCTAATGGTACACAATTTGGTATTGATGATGCAATGTTTTCCACCAGATCTAAGAGAATTCTTTCGAGTTCCAAAGATATACGTCGAAATGGTTATCATATTGAGACAACAATGAAAATAAAAATGAATATTTATATATAAATTCAGTTGTCTCAGGAAGAAAGCAAATAATGGAAAAGCTTTATCATATAAATCTGGATTGTATTATACTTTTATAAATCCACTTGAGTCATATATGGTGATGAACCAAAAATCAGTTGACCCGACAAATTTTATTATATGAGATGATCGTTTCGGTCATCCGTGTTCAATAATAATGCGTAGAATTATAGAAAATTCAAATGGACATCCTCTAAAGAATAAGATTGTTCCATTGTTCAAAGATTCTTCATGTGTTGCTTGTTATCAAGGAAAGTAAATAACAAGGCCATCTCATGTGAAAGTTACGATTGAATTTGAATATCCAGCATTTTTAAAGAGAATTCAAGGAAATATGTGGGCCTATTACCCCATCAAGTGGGCTATTTCAGTACTTTATGGTACTTATAGAAGCACCGACACATTGGTCGCATATCAGTTTATTGTCCGCTCGTAATGTTGCACTCCCAAGACTCCTTGCTCAAATAATTTGATTAAGGACACAATTCCCAGATGATACAATTAAAAAAATTCGAATGAATAATGCAGAGGAATATACACCCCAATCTTTTAATGACTATTGTATGTATATTGAGATTACAGTGGACATCCTGTTGCACACACACATACTCAAAATGGCTTAGCCGAATCTTTTATTAAGAGACTGAAATTTATTGTTAAGTCTTTACTTATGAGAACAAATTACCAAATTTTGCTTGAGGACATGCAATATTACATGCAACTTCTCTAGTTCGGTTAAGGCCGACTGTTATCATAAATATTTCCTATTGCAGCTTGTGAACGATCAATAATCAAATATATCTCATTTAAGAGTCTTTTGATGTGCATTTTATGTTCCAATATCTCCACCCCGGTGAATAAAAATGGGACTCAAAGAAGACTAGGGGTATATGTTGGGTTTGATTCTCCCTCAATTATTAAATACCTGGAGTCCATTCCTAGTGATAAGATTTCCCAACTATCAATTTGATGAGACCGTTTTTCCAGCATTAGGGGGAGAGAGGTTAAAATTTGAAAAAGAAAAGCAGGAAATTTTGTGGAATGCTGTATCTCTATCTCATTACGATCCTCGAACAAATCAATGTGAACTTGAAGTTCAAAAGATCATCCACCTACAAGAGGTTGTAAATAAATTTCCTGATGCATTTACTGATGTTAAGACAGTGACGAAGTCATATACTAGCTGTCAATGTTCCTTGTAAAATTAAACTTCCGGATGAAGATAATATAATTATGCTAGCGAATGAGTCTAAAGCACACCAGAAGCGTGGTAGACCTATTAGATCCAAGGATAAAAACCCAAGAAAAATAAGAAAATTTGATAAACGAGATGGTATACCAAATGACATCATTTCAAAAGAAACGGATTGTATCACTGAAGCGCCATCTTCAAAGGATAATCAAACACCTGGAATTGATAACAATGAAGAGATCTCGATAAACAACATTATTTCAGGGAAAAGGTGGAATAGAAAAGAAATAATCATTAATGTTATATTTGCATATGCACCTGCTCTTGATATTATTGAAGAAATTGAGGATCATGAACCTAGATCAATCTATGAATGTAAAAGAAGAAATAATTTCAAAATGGAAATATGCTATTGAGGCAGAATTGAATCACTTGAAAAAAGATCAAGTTTTTGGACCAGTTGTTCAAACACCTGTAGGTGTGAAACACGTTGGCTATTCATGGGTATTCGTGCACAAACGAAATGAGAAAAATGAAGTTGTGAGATATAAAGCACGCCTTATTGCACAAGGTTTCTGATAAAAGACCAGAATTGATTATGAAGAGACTTATTCACTGACCGCACTGTCGAGACGCGTCAAAATTAAATATTTGTAAAAAGTCCTTGACTCACTTATACTAAATAGTAGTATTGGTAAGTAAGGGTCGAAACCACGAGGAGCGGTTGAATTAATCGAACTTGTAGAGTTGAATATCTTTAGGAAGCAAAACTAGTGATTCTAAATAAATAATAGTGCTAAAAGTAATAATACTAGATATAATAAAGAGGGGGTTTTGGTTGGTTTAAGGTAAACAAGACAAAATAAAATAATAAGCAAATAAAAAGGGAAGTAAAATTTATAAGAAAAACAATTTTTTATTGATATCCAGTTCTTAGTTCCGTTATCACCCGTTCTAATTTAATTTATGACTTAATGCAGTACTTTATCTTTCCTTAATTCCTAATGTACTCCTACTCCGAAGTCAACAACAAGCTCTGTTAACCTCAATCATTTTTTAAGTTTATTTAATCAAAACAAGCTCTTCAATTAAACCTATCTAGACGCAGGATTCAAAACAAGCTCTTCAAATCTCGTTTGCTAGATGCATTAAAAACCAAAATAATAAAAATAGACAAGATATTGAGTTCACAAGCTCGACCCAAGGGATCTTGATTTTGTGCTACCCAACTTATAAAAATCAATTGTTGCTACCTGTGATTTAGAATTATAACGATTACGTATTATAACCCTAGATCTAGCAATAGATATAAAAACCTCAATTAAGTTGATCAGACCAATTAAATTACATTATATCGTAAATAAATCTACTTAATAACACAAAGATAATTCAAATGAATTAAGTCAAGAATATGCGACGGGATTAAAATATAAATACTATAGATACGGGTTCAAACATCCTTAAGAACTGGAATAAAGAATTTACCGGACATGATGGTTAAATAAAAGATAACGCAGTAATTAATAGACATAGAAAATTAGAACCAGGAAATAATTCTTCTCAATCTCTCTTGGGCCAAAATTCTCCCTTCACTTTTGCTGCACCTCTACCTTGAAGCCGTGAGATGATGATGATGGGTTGATTAATATACTAATGCCGCGTGAGATGATGATGGGGGATGTGATGGTGAGAGATGTTGTGAGCTGCTAATTGGGGTTGTGGTGTCTTGATTCCTTCTTGTTTATAAGTCCACCTTTTGTTTTTCTTCTTCCGAGGACTCCTCTTCTTTTCCTATTTTTTTTCCTCTTCACGTGATGAATTGTCGTGAGATGTTTTAATGTAGGACTCTTTTCTTCTCATGTCTTTTATTTCAGTCGGAACTCTTTTGGGACTGGGAGATTTTAACTATTGTCCTGATGATTATTTCGACTTCAATATAATAATTTTCTGAAATAATGAATAAAATCCACTAGTGAATAAAATTACATTCATAAATCAAATAGGTAGAAAACCATCAAGTTGTGCTATAATAAATAAAATATAATTATACATTTAGCACATATAATTATGCAATATTTTCTACCGATCAAATCTCCCCAAACTTAAACCAATGCTTGTCCTCAAGCTTAAAAATATTGAAAGATTTTTCGCAGTAGAAAACGCTCTATAAAACTTTAGATTCCACTCACCGACCCAAATTTCTTTCAAGTAATCGCTTAAAATAAAAGTTCCTCTCCCCAAACTTAAAACATTGCTTGTCCTCAAGCAACTTAGAATGAGTTAGATCGAAGCGATAATAAAAGTAGGAATATGATTTCCCTGTCCTGAAATATTCAGCCTTTGTTACTCAAACAGTAGTGTAATAATCGTCTCTTCTGCGTAATTAAGAACACGCTTTGCATAAGTAATTAATGAAAATTACATAGAATTATTACACATAAAAATGTAATCCTATTGAACAATTCCAAGAAGAGAAGAATGGTTAAAAAATCACAACTTATGATAGGAACTTTAATCATTTCCCAAAACTTATTATTTCAATTAGTTGTTTATTTATAGGAACTTACTCGAATGCACTATCCACAAGCTTCATCATATTTCGTAGGTGATAGCTTTCACACTGTTATTTGCTAACGTGTAGATCTTTTCACCAACGCATTTCCCTCTTTTTTTTAGGTGATAGCTTTCATACCGTTATTTGCTAACGTGTAGCTCTTTTCACCAACACTTTTTCATGTGAGACGGCAGCTACGCACCAACAATAGGTTAGTCCTTTATTTTTCATTGTTACTTTTTCACAACATTTTAGGACCCTCAAAATTGGGCAGTTGTTGCTGCTCAACACCTCTCCCAATTTTTTCAACTAGCCTCCTTTTAGAACGATAATGCACGCAATACGCCCAAAAGAATTCAGCAACCAACGAAATTTTAAGAAGAGAGTATATGACCAAGTATAAATCACAAGTGAAATTTTATAATAATCTTCCTTCCTGACTTTTCTAATAGTGTTGCAATTTTCATGTCTCTAATTTACATAAATATCCCATTAGGAGCTAACACAAAACCAAATAATTTCCACAGAAAGGCGAACTACAAACACACATTGAGTTAATTCCAAGCAATATTCGAGACCAACAAATGACACTAAATACTATTACGCTTTTCACCAACTATTCTCAATTAACTAAAGGACAATCATTACAAATCTAAATCAAAGTACGGGAAAACATAATTTTAGAGACAACATGAAAAGTATTAAAAAAATAAGGCGCAAATCAAATACGGAAAAGGAAAAGAGTTCACCGGGCTAGAGCGGCATGTTAGTCATGGAGAGAAAGTATGCTTTCTTGTAAAATCTCACACTGGGACAGATTCTCGGCATTGGGTCTCCCAGTGTTAATTTCTCTGCACAATAGTCGACCTCCCCAAACTTGATTCAAAGTCCATTGTTGCTGATCAACCATATATCCAAGACGCTCTGGTACCTACGAAAAAACAAAAGGAAAGAAATGAAAAATTATTTGGTTCTACAACTAAAAATATAAAAATAAAAATAAATAAACACTGGGTTGTCTCCCAACTAGCGTCTTTATTTTAAGTCTTTGGCTCGACTAGAACTTCCCTTTTTAACGAATGCACCAAGGAGGTTTTGGTATAGGTCTTAAAGCAAGTACATACACCATTATTTTTGTTCTTTTGCACCACTTCAACCCATTAGTGCAAGGAATTCTAATTACACCCATACTCTTTCTAAATATATAGGGACCATGCAATAGAGAATAGTTCAGTCTTGGTATGATCTCATAGATCACATATGTATTACTGATCTCGTTAATCAAGAGTAATTCTTCAACCTCGTCCCTCGAAATTCGCTTAATTGCATGCTTGACTCTATATGTATTTCTAATTTATGAGACACATCTAAATCTAGATTTTCCTTATCTTCTTGTATGGCCTCTTTCGCCATTGAAGCGAGAACTATTAGATTCAGATCATCGAAAGAAACTGAGCAAATTACATAAAAATCAGACCGTATGACACTGGGTGAACCTGTGTCGGTTTGGGAAGCAAATTTCTGTTTATCGCCTTCATCGTTCAGATTTTTCTTGGTTTTCTGAGGGTTCTCCAGCTGTTTACCACTTGTCAAGGTGATGGCACTCATGTTCCTAGGATTTGCCTCCAATTGGGAGGGTAGTTTCCCACTATTTTGGCTTTCCAATCGACTCACTGAGGTAGCAAGTTGGCTTATTTGATTTTCGATGATTTTTATGCTCGATTGAGTGTCGTGCTGAAATCGGCTCATGCTCTATTGAAACTGCATCGTGTTTGAAATGAGGGCTTTCATCATCTCTTTGAGTGAGGAACTCAAATTTTCCGACGGTTGTTTGTAAATTTGGCCTTTATTCTGCGGAGGCTCCTCTTGCTGCAATTTCCACTTAAAATTGGGATGATCTCTCCATCCTGGATCATATGTCTTGGAGTATGTATCATATTTCCTTCCATAAAAATTTTCAGTACCGACCGTATTGGCATGTGCCTCGATCTCATCCAATAATATCTTGCAATGCTCGGTGATGTGCTCCGTAGTTCGGCAAATTCGGCACGGTATGACCTGCGAGTTTCCTACAGCAAGTTTTCTGATAAAGGAGGTTAATTCGGTCAGCTTATCCTCTATAGACGAGTCATGTACCCCATTTACCATTTTCATGGGATTGCCACGATAACTAAATTGTTGTGAATTGACGGCCATGTTCGAGATGAGGGCCTTCGCTTCTGTGCTTTAATTTGTTCTTCGCCTGAAAACTCAATCTCGTTTGGTAATTTTCAGAAAATACTGTAAGTTTATATCTCCACGTTGTTGTTACCCAAAATATTATATGTAATGGTTTGCTGGATATGGCTTTGGGTGAGTAACAAACAAAATGCGAGAGCACGTACGAAGGAATGTAAATAACACAAGATTTGATAGGGTTGTTAGTCCCGGGCTTGAATGCTCTCGCGACATATTCTTAATACGGATGCTGCTTTAGAGTAACAATATTAATGTTAGAGTACAATTACAATTAGTGTAATGACCCTAGTTATCTAGCTCTTGAGTGCTGTTGATTGCCGGAAGAACCAGAGTTAAAGCTCTGTTCGTACTTGTTACAAAGATGAAGTGTTCTCTGTATTGTTTTCTGTGTAATCGTGTCTTTTCCAATGATGGAGGTCTCCTATTTATAGAAGAGGAGGTTGTTGGGATGTCTCTGTCCCAAACGGGCGATCGCCGTTCCTGCATTAAATTAAACGGGTGATCGTGTCAGCACGTGGGACTGTTTCCTTAAAGTCCGCAGCTGCTGTTGGCAGCCATATCCGCGAACCAATGAGAAGGCGACATGTGCCTCATGTCGTAGTCTTGGGAGGTCCCACCTAGGACCTTTCGGCGGGCCTGTCGGTAGGTGAGGCTGTCCTTGTCACCGACAGCTGCTGATGGGCTGGAGTCAAGCCTGTTCCTGTGGCGTTTTTTGCGGATCTGCACGTGGGCCTTCATCCTGAGATTCGGTCTTCAAAGACTTTGACGGATGTTGATTTTACACGTGGCATAGGACGGTCGTCCTCGGTCGGGTACTAGAGGCGATCGCCAGGTGCCAAGAAACGATTGCCCTGGACGTCGACCGCTAGGCACTTGACCATGATCTGGAATCTTCGGTTGGCACTTCTCCCTTGGTCTATCTGATGCTGGCTTCGGTCGCTCGGCCCTTATGTTGATCGCCTTCGAGGCGTATAAATCACCGCACAACAATTTCCCCCCAGCTCGCTCCGATGTTGAAGACGTGGGGTGAGTTGGCTCTACCGGTGATCGCTTGCATTAGACGAGCGACTCCTCCTTTTATGAAACAGATGATCATCTCTCGAGCGGACTGATTTCGAATTTGGAAGACCTCCCCAGTCGCTGAAAAGAGCGGGAAGTGGAAGCGGGCTTTGAAATGTCACTGGGACATGTGTCGCGCTCCTGTTGGGGGAGTCCGATGGTTTTGTCAAACTTGTCGTTTGGCATGCCCTCGAAACGATGCACACGCGGGTTTCGAGGGCGGCATTAAATGCTACTTATTCGACGGTTGCACTTCAGCCCTCGAGATTCTGTTTATTTGCCCAAAAGTCCCCGATCTTGCCTATAAAAGAGGCTAGGGTTTCTGGGGTTATATCCTTACGCGATTTCGTCTGAGAAGAAGACATATCCGAATTTTCTTGAAGCTTTGTGTGATGATCGTCGTTCGACTCAGACTCTTTAGGTAAGAAGAAAAGCTTTTCTCCCTCCTTTCTCTTTGAATATGTCCGGAGGAAGAACAATCGTGTATGAGGCGGGTAGCACTTCCGCCGCCGCGACTTCGACTGCTCGGGAAGAAACCTCTGCGGATTTTCATGTCGAGACGGCCGTCGAGGCCATCCACGGCGGGATTGAACCTGCGGAGGTTGAAGAACTTTTCAATGAGGCCGACGCGGCCAGGTCGGCGGAGGTGGGGCAGAAGCGCTCGCTGGCCGAAGAGGATGAGTTAATAAGAGTGTACTGGGAGCAAAACAGTATATTCGGCAAAGCCTTTTTAGATTTTGCCGATCTTATGGAGAGATTAGCTGGCCCACGCCCTAAGTTCGACTTTCGCGCATACTCGGTCGCCCATCCCCATGAACCCGTAAGGCGAATGTTGTTTCGGGCCGCGTGCCGCTCCCCATGGACCCTTGGTCAGATTAAGAGTTCGGCGACCAAGAAGGATTTGACTCGTTGGAGGGCGGAGTTTCATGTCCCCTCTGACGTTTCACTTTATGTGCCTGCTGAGAATGAACGTGCCGAACAACCTCCCGAGGGTATGGTCGCCGTTAATGAGTTGATCATAGGGGACGGACTGTGGTTCCCACTGCCGTTCGCCATGTCATACTTGTTGACCGCTTGGAATGTGGTGCCACTCCAACTGACGCCGAACGCCTGGTTGCAGATCGTCAGCACTTTTGGCGGTCACCGGCTGTTCTGTCTTCCTTATGCGCTGGAGATGAACTATCTCTTTAAGCTGACGGTGTATAAGGGTTCCGTTGGCGGCTACCACATCCAGAGTCGCTCGGGATGGGTGGTTCTTGGGGTGCCGAACAAGGTCCGGGGCAATCTGATGAAGTGGTGTTGGGTCGGCGGTGCGTGGAAATCAGCCGCGAGCGACAAACCCGCCGATGAGTTGGATATCCCCACCGGCTTCCGGGAGAGGAATCCGAGTAAGGGTTTTGACTCTCCCTTCGTTCTGATATATCCTGAACTGATCTAATTTGGTTTTCTTTTTGCAGGTACCCTTGTTCCGGCAGCAGGCGACCTACCATTTGATTTTTCGATCATTTGGGAGCGAATCCGTAGTCTTCCGGACAGTTATATCGACGCTCGCCAGATCAACAACGAAACTCATTGGTTGGCCGCTCAGTTGTTTCGCTTTCCCCGCCATTTAAGGGTCCCAGGTACAAATATTTATGATCTTATTTTGCTTGACGATCGCCTTTGATTGAAGATGATGACTAACTTGGTTGATTGTCTTCTTTGCAGAGATCTACTTCTCCCGCTACTCCGAGCCACCGAGAGAAGTTGCCATGTCGAACCCTGGGGTCATGAGTCATCTCCGCCAAGGGAAGAAGACGAGTCGTGCCCCTGTAGCGATGATCTGTCCTATTCCGGAGGCGAGACCTCTCGTGGGGCCGGTCGTCAACGAGCTGGAACCTCGGGAGGAGGAACAGCTCCAGCTCAACCGCAAGAGGTGGAGTCCGGAGGAGCCTTCGCCCTCTGTTGCTGCTGAGGCACCCACGGTGGTGCCGCCGGTCGTCGCGCCTCCACTTTCTGCAGTTCCAATGGTGGAGGGGTCTACGCCCTCATCGTCCTTCCTACAAGCCATGGCGACTGCTGATGCCCAGACCCCGCGTGGCAGGCCGTTCTTCGGCCGCGACCCAGAGAAGGTCGAAAGGTAAGCTTGGTTGCTCTGCTGAGTTATGTCACTTGTGTAGGGGACATACTAACTCTTTTGCTCTTAGCGCAGGGTCCGTCTCTCTGACCCGAACTTCTCGCCGATGGTGTTGGACTTCCTCGCGAGCAGATCTCCCCGCGATCCTAGCGACATCCCTCACTATGTCTCTCGGGCTATCGCCGCCCTACCAAAGGCTTGGACAACTGATCTGGATGCGATCGCGCGCCGGCGGTCTGGAGACGCAATGCAGGCGATCCTTGCTCTGTATCTTCAAACGGCGACGATGGCCGCTCAGTCCGTGAAGGATTATGAGGGGCGGCCCTCCACCGCACATCTCCATACATACCTCGAGGCTGCTCGGAATCAGAATGCCGAGTTTGCCGACAGGATCGTGGCAATGGAGAAGGAGTCCGTGGAGGCGGCCAAGCGGGCGAGGCAGGATCTCGACTGGGCCCGGGTGGCGACTGACCGGATGCGTGATCAAATGACAGAAGCCCGCCGGTTGTATGCGGCCTCGCAGAAGGAGACAACTGAGCTGAAGGCGGTTGTGGACCGGTTGAATGGCGAACTGGAGTCGTCGAAGGGTGAGGTGGCCGCTAAGGTTGCCGAGCTCTAGGGTGCGGATCAAACGATCGCGGGGCTGAGGGAGAAGATGGAGGCGACCAAGGCCTATCCCTTCCTCAACGTGGAGTATACCAGCGAATTTCGCTATTACATGGCTTATGCTGACGCCATCCGCGCTGCCAAGAAGGGAGGGCTCGAGGTCGGCCCTCTGGTTGATAATTTCAAAGCCTAAGTGCTTGAGCACCCTCTGCAGCCGGCTTTATTTGTGCCTATCCTCGACCTCTCTGATCTCGAAATCGACCTGAGCTGGTATCCGTCGCCGGACAACCTCGTTCATCCGGACGCCGGTGAGGGGGCGCACGTCGATCCAGTGACTGGTGGCGAAGGCCGGGCCGATCCAGCGGTCGGTGACGAAGGCCAGGCGGGGGCAGCCTGAGTTTGTCCGCTTTCATTTTTGTTTTTACTTGTAATTTTTCAGCTTTGTTGTATTTTGCCTTCGGGCACTTGTACATGTATTTCGGATGAAATGAAATAAATATTTGCTTCTGGTTTCTTGCTTGTACGATCGTCTGTCTGAATCTTTTGCATTTGACTTCACACAAGTGTTTGAGGAGCGATCGTCGTATGTACAGCTCCAAATGGATTGATATACTTGAATTCATACTGGTAAATTTCAGAACAAAACCGATCGCCATATGTGTATTTGAACAAAGCCAATCGTATGTATGGCTCCGTTCTTCTGATCGTATGTATGGCTCCGCTCTGCCCCTTGTTTTTGTTTACTTAGTGAAAGTAAGGGAACGAAAATAAATCGTTTAGTGAGCTATCTTTAGTTTGGTTCTTGCGATCTTCAATTTTGCCGATTCCTCGAGGAAGGCCGACCGTCCCGGCCTGGAAGAACCTTGCACAGTCGTGGGGTTCGATGGAACCGACCTCCACGATTGTCTTGTGTGCGAGCGACATTCCATCTGATGGTCAACTTCTTGCGACTCACTTAATTGTGAGGGTCCTCTGTAGGCTACGTTTTGCCTCGTATTGTAGCGATGGGGCGGACGATCTCTGCCTGGAGGAGTTCTTGCACGGGGCTCCGTCGGATTAATCGACTCCGCGACCGTGGCTTGTTAGTACTTTTCTGCCTGGGACCGACCTGTTAGATGATGGACCTAAGAGGGCATACGTTGTGACGGGGGGAGGGACGCGTCGTATTGTCTGGGTCCACCATGTTAGATTATGGACCTGAGGGTGTGCGAGTGTCCACATATCTGTTTTGGAGGGTCCTTCGGCTATGCCCGCCTCGTATTTAAACGAAAGGGCGGGCGATCTCTGCCCGAAGGAACCTTGCATGGATGGGCTGTCGGTTCCATCGACCACCTGAACCATGGCTGCACTTTTCTACCTCGGATCGTCATGTTAGATGGCGATCCTAGACGGTATATGTTGTGCTGGGGGAGGCGATTGCTTGCCTAGATCCATCATATTAGATGACGAACTCTTGGAGGGCGAGCTAGTCATCCTCTTTTTTATTTGTTTTGCCGAGGCGAATCACTTAGAGAGGATCGGAAAATTTCATTAAGCTCTTTGTACATTAAATAAATGAATACAGGGTGTTTTTATTGATAGTATTTCTTCAAGTAAATTGCGTTCCAGGGATATTGGTCCGGAGTGTCGTCTGGGTGTTGGAGCTCGTAGGCTCCTTTGGTCAGCCACTTGGATATCCTGAACGGGCCTTCTCAATTCGGGCCAAATACTCCCGTGTGGGTCTGGAACTTTTTGAGGACTAGGTCGCCCACTTGGAATCGCCTTTCCTTGACCTTTGAATTGAAGAATTTTTCGGCTTTCCTTTTGTGGATCGTGTTCTTCATTTCTGAGGTCATTCGTCGTTCCTTGAGCATATCCAAGTCGATCCGCCGAGCTACATCATTGTCCGTTGTCATTTGTTGTGCAGTTCCGTGGCTGAAGATGGCGATCTCCAATGGGATCACTGCTTCTGTTCCGAAAGCGAGGGCGAATGGGGTCTTGCCGGTCGAATTTCGGGTCGTCGTTCGGTAGGACCATAAAACATCCGGGAGCTCGCTCGCCCATCGCCCTTGCTTGGACTCGAGTCTTGCTTTGATCGTGTGCTTGAGGATCTTGTTTACACCCTCTACCTGCCCGTTTGTTTGAGGGTGGTAAGGTGCCGAGAACAACTTTTTAATTCCCCATTTTTCGCAGAATTGCATAACTTCCAGACCATCGAATTGCTTTCCGTTTTCGGAGATGATAGCCTGGGGCAGACCGAATCGGCAGATGATGTTCTTCCAAATGAACTTTATCACTTGTTATTGGCCGATCTTGTTGAGTGGTTAGGCCTCTACCCATTTCGTGCAATAATCGACCCCCACGATGGCGAATTTACATCCCCCTGGTGCCGTCGGCAATGGACCGATGAGGTCGATGCCGCATTGGGCGAACGGCCACGGACTGTACATAGAGGTGAGTTGCTCGGGGGAGGGCTTGATGTTCGGGCCCATTATTTGACACCTGTGACAAGATCGGGCGTAGGCGATCTCGTCCTTTTGCAGGGTAGGCCAGAAAAAGCCTTGCCTGGTTGTCATGTGGATGAGAGCTCACCCTCCCGCGTGATTTCCATAGATCCCTTCATGGATTTCGTCTAAAAAAAGTCGGCCTTCCTCCGGCGTAATGCACTTGAGGAGAGGAAGGCTGAAAGCTCGCTTGTAAAGCCGGTCGTCCAATAGGGTGTATCTGGTTGCCCGGAGCTGAAGTTGGCGAGCCTTGATCTGATCTGCGGGGTCATCCAATTCTCTTCGGAGATGGCAACTGTATCGACCAGGCTTTTGTCGATCGCCGATCTTGCCAACTTAGTGATTTGGATGTTAGAGAAGTCCACCGCCCCATCTGACGATGCGAGTTTGGATAGGGCATCGGCTTGGGAGTCTTGCTCTCTCGGGACTTGTTCGATCAGCACTTCTTCAAAATTTGTGCACATTTCGGAGACCAATTCTTGATATTTGATCATCTGTTCTCCGCACGCCTCATATTCCCCCTTGACTTGATTCACGACCAAGAGGTAGTCCATGAAGATGTGAAGGCGACGAACCTCCATGGCGAGCGCTAGATCGAGCCCGCCTAACAAGGCTTCGTACTCGGCTTCATTGTTGGTCGCTCGGTACTCGAAACGCACAGCATTTGTAAAACTCTGGCCATCGGGGCTGATGAGGACAATCCCTGCCCCTGCTCGCGAGCTGCTCGCCGAGCCATCTACGTACAGTTTCCAGACGGGACGGCCGACCTGGGTCGGACTAGGCAGGAATGTTATTTCCACCACAAAATCCGCCAGAGCTTGGCCTTTGATCGCCGTGCTAGGAGCATACGTGACACCGTATTGGGCGATCTCCAGTGACCACTTGAGGAGTCACATGTTGGTGTCTGGCCGGTGCAGAACTTGCCTTAGAGGGAGAGTCATCAGAACCTCCACTTGGTGTTCGAAGAAATAGGCTCTCAGCTTGCGAACACTCATGACTAGTGCGTAGGCGAGCTTCTCCAGAGGCGTGTAACGCATTTTTGGGTCATGAAGCGCTTGACTTACGAATTAGATTGGCAAGTGGGCTTGCCCCTCTGCTCGCACTAATATGGCGCTCAGCGCGACTGATCGCTGAGATTCGCGTAGTATGGTTTTCAAATCCGATCAATTTTAAAATTTGTAAAACCTCGAAGTATTTCCAAGGAGTCGAACCCAAGGGAATTGATATGTCGAAAATAAAGGAAGTAACTCTACTCAAAATTTGACTGCTATTTAGGAATCCGAAAATTTGGTTTGTTTCTAATTATCTAACTTCAAAAATCGAAAAATAAAAATTAAATGAAAGATGAATTATCTAAATCAAGCAAATAAAGCAAATTAGCAAGATAAAATCACAAGTGAAAGCTAATTGATCCTAGGGTAGTATCGTCTAATTGAGTTCACACAATCCATTCACTTGATTCCTTTTCCCCAAATTTTAATTCAATCCTAGAAATAATCACTCAGCCGATCTAGAATTCCGATCAAGGCAACCTAGAAAGATAGTTAATTTAAACCCTTTTTCCCGCCAGGGCTCAAAGAATTTAAATCACTTAAAAAGCGTCAACTTATTAATCTATGATTTATCTTACTCCACTCAGGTCTTAAGATCAAATCATATTGTGCATCAAGTATTTCCACTAATTAATTAATCCTTACGGGCAAAATTAATTAGCTAACATGCATCGATTAAGGGCCCTTTAATCTAGCATGAGATTTAACACATCTTGATCACAAGCCTAGGATGAAAGGTAAAAAGGTAATCAAAGGAACATCATGTGAACATCAATTAAAATTACTAACCCTAGAATCAATCAATGGATTTAGCCAGACATAATTGAAATTAAACAAGAAATAGATGGAGAATGCATATTATTAATATGAAAAGAGAGATTACACCCCTTCCTGATGAAATCTGAGTCTTCAATCTCCGAAAAAGTAGAAAAACAATAATAATTCTCCTTCCAAAAAGTTCTAGTCTCCAAGGAATTAATCTTGCCCAAAAAAATGTAAAAGTGTGCTAAAGATGATAAAAGGTGATAAAGGATGATGAAAGATCATAAACTAGGTCTGGAAGGAGGTCTATATATCCTATGGGAGTTAAATTCCTGATTGGAACTAATCTAGGAAACAAAATCTATCCAAAAGAGTCACAATCCGTCAAAACACGAGAACCCGCGGAGCAGACTATCGGACGCACCTATCGGCCGATAGGCTGGCCCGATAGATGGTTCGTCGGTCGACTTCACTCGATAGGGCTCGGAACACCTGTCGGATGCACCTATCGGCCGATAGGCTGGCCCGATAGGTGGTCTGACTTTTGCAAAAAAAACCGTTTCTTCTGTCCGTTTGACTCGACTCTCGGTCCTTTGTCTCGTTTTGGGTCCTTTTGGCTCTAAAAACCTGCAAACACACTAAAACCAACCCAAACGCGTAATACGGCTCGACTAATCATAATTAAGCCAAATACGAGCACATTAATCACGAAACGAGATAAAAACCTAGTATAAAATCCTAGAAAAATGTGGTAAAATTACCACCTATCAAACCCCCCCAAACTTAAGCATTGTTCGTCCCGAACAACAAAAAGAAAAGAAAAAGAATGTCGTGAATCATCGTGCAACTCATAGTGTTCAACCTAATCAATACTATCCTGTAATTCTCTCTAAATAATCCGAGTGTCGTAAAAGCGAGCTGCACTTTCGAATAATGATTCCGCAAAGTAGTCAAGTTCATCAATCATTCGCTCATGAAAAAATCCGGCTCAAAGATTAACAAAACTTGAGACAAATCGACCGTCAATATGAAAGGCTAAAATAAACAAGCTAGTTCGTCCTGTTACATACGCCTAGTGGCACAATTTTCACGAGTTTCATAACAAATAAACCTCGGACAGTATTCCCTTATATATATGTTCAAGAATTTGATTCGAGTTGACCACTATGTTAGGATCTCGGGATGTTTCATCGGGGTAATCCTAGGGTGGAATTTCCATTCTCATGTATTAGGAAACCGTTTGACGTAAAAGACACTCATGGGGCACATGGATGCTTCTAGTTACTAAGTTCCCGTCTACAGCGGAGAAACAACTCGAATATATAATTTCCGCATGTCCGAATCAAGGTCGCCGTTTTGCGCGAGAGTAAACAGGGGGTCACGCGAATACCCCCGGTTACTAGGCTCCCTATCATTGGCACACGTGAAATATCTAAATCACTAGTCTAATCAGGGTCGTCGTTTTATGCGAGGGTAAACAACGGGTCACGCGAATGCCCCCGGTTACTAGACTTCCCTTCATAGAACAACATTATCTCGACTTTTGGGAAAAACTGACCGACTCTAAACTCAATCTAAGTGCCAACACGACTAAAGAAACAGTACGACTCACTATCCGGAAGATGTAACCAAACGTATTGACGGTGATTTTAAAACAAGTATGTATCGTCTCTTATCTGCCAAGACCTCTACAATCACAAAAAATTTTGGACCCAAATGAATACTATGCAAAACAGAAATAACTGACTACAACTCGACTAAAACTCGACCGTTTCTTCAGAGAGAAAAACAGTGTCGTAACATCGGTATCACACAAATAGAAGCACTAAAAATTCACGAATAAAGAAAAATTAAGACAAGCAAATAAAAGCAAACACGAAAAAAATAACTACTACGACCTAAAAAATAGAAACTAGCAAACACACCAAACGAAAATGAACATAAAAATCTAAAAACTAAGCAACAAAAGCCAAATCCACGCAACACCAATATGAGAAGCACAAATAAAAACAACGGGCACCAACACAAGCAAAAAGTGATACAAGGCATACAAGGTACTCACACGTGCCGAAATTAACAAAGCCGCACTTCTCCCCCCCCCCCCCCCCAAACTTATTTCGCATCCCAAAGGAGGAATAAGTTTGAAAAGAGAAAGGAGTGGCTTTGTTAACGGAGTACCTGATCACTGTGGCGGAAATGACGGGTTTGTCGGCCGAGAGCTCCCTTTCCTTCTCTGTGGTTGCCTTAGACTTTCCGGCCTTACACGGCTTAGACTTCTTGCTTTGATTTCCAGCCATTTCAAAGTTCCTACAAAACAACCATCCAATCAATATCCAATAAGCAACTCATAATGCAAACATTCAACGAGTGTCGACATAATCCAATAATCCCACAATATCAACTAAGAGCCCTATAATGTCCAATAAACATCAAAATCATAGACCCGACAGCCATATACTACGATCAACAAATCACACAACCTCCCCCAAACTTCGACTCCCCCATTTCATATTCAAAGGATCAAAATCTCAACCCACAATAACAAAACTACACACTACGATCATATTAGGACAAATTCTCTCCAATCCAATCTAATTCATTCAAAATTCGAATCATCATCAACCATTCAACTCATATCAATCCCAATTAACAATTCAATTCAACAAATTTACCCAATTCAACAAATTCGAAATTAGGGTTCTTCCAATTTGGGTTTTTTTTTTCAAAATTCGTTCAATTTCATCAATTAATCCCCCAATTCGAAGTACCCATGAACAATCAAGCATAGATAACATGTTTCCATCAAGATTCTATCAACAATCGGGCATAAAATTCACAGAATATCAAAGTCTAACAAAAGCCCTCAAAAAGTGGATCCCCAATTCAAATTTCATCAAAACTCCAAAAAGAATCCGTCAAAGTGCTTCAAAACATGTATAGCATTGAAAAACAAGAGGATTAAGTGTCTAAATTAAGTACCTTGATCGAAGTTTGAAGGAAGAAAAGTAGAGAAAATCGCCCTTGTGTTCTTATCGTCCGATATGTGTGTGTGTGTGAGAAAAACGGGTGGGAGAAGTGTATAAAAGGGGTTATTAATCAACCGGGTCGAAGCGGACACTGGGCCGGGTATGTCCTATCGGGCTGGCCTATCGGCCGATAGGCTGGGCCGATAGATGCATGCAGTTACGACTGACTATCGGGCGGGACCTATCGGTCGATAGGGTCTGCCTATCGACCACTACTTGTAACATTTAACTTTTTCAATTTTCCTCAGCCTATCGGCCGGGCCTATCGGCCGATAGGCTCGCCCGATAGGTTGTTCGTTTTAAAAAAAATTTTCAACTTTTTCTATTTCGCATACTTGGTCCCGTTTTCGCATGGATATGGCGATTAAAGACCTGCAAGTATCCAAAACTCGGCGTGCATGGATTAGAACTAAACAAAACTAACAAAGCTACTACGAAACTAGAAACTACAAAAATCACGCAAACGAACAATCGAAAACAAACGAATAAAACGAACTAATATACATACGTTGGGTTACCTCCCAACAAGTGCTACGTTTAACGTCTTTAGCTAGACGATACCTCATTCAATCCGGGTCTTCGAGGTAAGTAACATACTTCTCTTCGTGGTGCAACGGCTTAAGTTCTAACTTCGGCACCTCGATCGATCGGTCCTTAGCGACAACTCCCCCTTGAACGGGTTTGTTGACATCAAGATAGCATACGTCCCTCTCATTAGATCGAAACTCGTTCGCCTCCAACATTCGAACATAGTTTGGCAAATCCTCGTAAATTTCTTCAACATCGGAATGTGAGTAAATGGATTGTGAAATGCA
The DNA here is from genome assembly GCA_033398695.1 of Orobanche coerulescens. Lineage (NCBI taxonomy): Eukaryota > Viridiplantae > Streptophyta > Magnoliopsida > Lamiales > Orobanchaceae > Orobanche > Orobanche coerulescens. Next base: position 107,988,007 of record CM065814.1, on the reverse strand, counting down.
ATGCTCCAACAAGTCGGTCGGGGGCGGCATAATAGACTCAATTTCATAACATTCCTCGGGCGCATCCTCGGGCTTCTTCATCGCGTCATAGATGGAAATTTTCAGATTTTGATCATTAACCCGGAAGGTAAGATCACCCTCTTGGACGTCGATAAGTGCTCTCCCCGTCGCTAGAAACGGTCTCCGAAAGATCAATGGTTGATTCTCGTCCTCGGGCATATCAAGAACTACGAAATCGGCCGGGAAGACCAATTGTTGGACTCTAACGAACACATCCTCCACAACTCCCCTCGGATAAGAGATCGACCGGTCCGCCATGAGTAGAGAAATGGTAGTCGGCTTCATCTCCCCAATCTTCAACCTCTTAAAGATGGATAGAGGCATAAGATTAATGCTTGCCCCGAGATCACACAACATATTACTGAACGTTTGGTCGCCAATCATGCATGTCAAAGTAAAACGTCCCGGATCCTTCTGCTTGAGCGGGAGCTTATTCTGAATGATAGCGCTACACTCCTCTGTCAAATTTATTGTTTCAAACTTCGCCAACTTCCTCTTGCTTGCCACAGCGTCTTTCAAGAATTTAACGTACCCCGGCATGTCTCTCAAAGCGTCTAGAAGTGGAATGTTGATATTCACCTTTTGAAACATGTCGATAAACCGTTGAAGCTTTTCATCATATCTCGACTTGTCCAATCGCTGTGTAAATGGAGCTTTTACCTCAAAATCCTTTATATTCGAACCTAAAGGAGCCTTTCGACCAATAGGGGGGTCGATAGGCTCAATTTCTGGAATTCTGTCTGGGTATCGGATGGGACTATCGGCCGATAGTCTTGGCAGAAAGGCCTGCTGCGTTTCATCTGCCTTCTCGTTCTCGGCTTCCATTTCTAGTACATCCTCGTTTCCAGATTTCTCAACTTCAGCCCCATGATTACTGTACCTTGTCCCACTCCGAAGCTCGATTGCGTTGCATTGTTGCGTCTTCGGGTTGGTCTCAGTACTGCTCGGAAAATGGCCCGGCTTATGAATTCCGGCTTGGGCGTTCGCCATTTGACCCATTTGGGTCTCCACCATCGACATCTGCTTTGTCAAGGCTATCACTGAGTTTCCAATAGATGTCACACTATGCTCGAGAGCCCCGAACCTCTTGTCTGCTTTATAAATAAAATCTTTTTGACTTGCCTCTAACCGTTTCAACATCTCTTCCATCGGTGTCTTAGCAATCGGCTCTTGAATAACCCCGTTTTTCACGTTAAATCCCGGTGGTGGCTGAAGAGCATTGTTCGGTTTGGCATAGGAGAAATTAGGGTGGTTTCGATTGTTCGGATAATAGTTCCCCCTATTTCCCCCTTGCCAGAAGTTTCCTCCTTGCACGTAATTTACATCCTCCTCAATTACAATAGGCTCGTTTAGCTCTTCAAAAACTGCATTGACTCCCAAAGTCTTCTTTCTTAGCATCTCAAACTCTTTTTGTTGTCTTTCAAATTTCGCCTTCAAATCACCGTAGGCGTCCTCGTCACCGGTTGGGACCTTTCTTCTCGTCATCTTCCTATCGGTTACCTCCTCGTAATCATTGTTGACCGCTAGGTCGATGAGATTCTTGGCCTCTTCATAATCGTTAGCAAGAAATCCCCCTTTCGAGGAATAGTCCAACTCTCTTCTACCCTTCCTCGTCAAACCCCGATAAAACCGAATGTAGATTTCCTCCTTGTCAATTCCATGTTGTGGGCATTTGCGAAGTAGCTTCTTAAATCGGATCCATGCCTCGTATAAGTGTTCATCCTCATATTGCTCGAATTGCAAGATATCGTTGATTTGTTTTTGCACCTTCGAGGGAGGATAGAACTGTGCTAAGAACAACCGAGTCATCTCTCTCCAAGTACCAATTTCCTTCCGATCTAGGCTCTTGTACCAATCTAGCGCATCGTCTTCTAAGGAGAACCGGAATAGGCGGAGCTTAATGACATCCGGAGGCACTCCGTTTTGCTTGATGGTGGCACATATGTCCAAAAACGACTCAAGATGAGCGTTTGGATCTTCATTAACTCCTCCTCCGTATGTTTGAGACTTCACCGTAGCGATGAGGGACGGCTTAAGCTCGAAGTTGTTGGCATCAATCTTCCCCCAACCTCCTTCTTGATAATCGTCCAGCTTCGGTCGAAAGCGGGCATTCAAAGGGATCTTCTCGGGACGAGCGAGTTCTCGTGGTGGGTCAACAATGCCGGCCATGGTATCAACGATAGGTATAGAAATAGTCTCGGTTCTCGCTTCTTGCTTCTTCCTCCTCAAAGACTTCTCGATTTCCGGATCCAAAGGAAATAAGTCCTTTCCTTGGGATCTTGTGATCATGCACCGCCTACAAGGAAGAGAAAACAAGATGTGAGGAAACGAGATCGAATATTAATAATAATAGTATACAACCTAAAGTAACAATCTCTTCTTTTTCGAATTATCCCTTTAAGTTTTCTATCTGATAGGACGTCGAATGTACGCTCACTGAAAACCCGGTTTAAAATATGGACCAATAAAGGTCCGACCTAGGTTCTTAGATAAGGAGATTACAACCCCAAGGTCCTTTAGAAGGTCACCGACCTCGGAGGCTCCATTTAGCTGTGATATCTGTTAGATAAAGGGCGCCGACCTCGGAGGCCCCATTTGGCTGTAACATCTGTTATAAGGGCGCCGACCTCGGAGGCCCCCGCTGACCTATGATATCCGATAACAGGTCGCCGACCTCAAAGGTCTCCCAAACTACTGATTTGAATAGGGATGAGCCGACCTAAAAACCATCGAACTCTTGGGAAAGAAGATCCTGACTCACCTGGCAGAATCCCTAAGATCCAGGGATTGAGAACCCATACCTTGCCAATCCCGGAGATCCAGGGATTGAGAGCCCATACCTCGCAATCCCTAAATCCAGGATGGGAAATCGCAGCTTGAATCCCTGGATATCCGGGATTCTCTCTAGGAATCAGGAATCATCTCAGATAACAAGGCATCCTCCCTCCTATAAAAGGGAGAGAGGGGGTTCCTCAAAAGGGAAGACACTTGGAGAATGCAGCATTTTTTAGAGAGAGAAAGAAAAGAGAGTACTTCATATATCTTGGGTTTTCTTAGCTAAACTTCTAAGATTAACCCGGTTCTTGGTGGCCGATCAGCTCGGTTACATCAAGTGGCGCCGTCTGTGGGAACGTGACATCGAGTCACTTTGAGTTGAGACGTGAGGTTAGTAATGGCAGAAGAAATGAACCAGAAGAGAACAGGGGATTTAATACCCAGAAGTCTAGAAGAGGAACTAGCGGCGGTGGGTGGAGAAGCGACTCTGGAGAAAACACCCGCCACCCCTGTAGAAGAAGTCGCACCCAGCACGATTACACTAACGAAGGAAGCCTTAGCCGACATAATCGCCAGTGCAATCCAGAAGAGCCGGGAGGTCGAAAAACAAAGGGTACCACGAAAAATAATACCCATCCTATCGGATGGGCCTAAGAAATTGATCGGCAAGAAGAACATGGTGAGAGTTATCCAAAAATATGGGAGCGATCTAGGCAGAAAACGCAGGATCTCGATATCCAAAGATGCAGACGAGCCTGGAAAAGTTGCGACAGAGGGTTGCAGGGAGGGACATGGAAAGTCATCCGTGCCATCCCTTCTCGAAGGCATACTACAGCCGAGCTCCCGTATGGGTTTAGGGTCATTACCTTCACCTATGATGGACTCTCGATCCTACCCGACATTTATACCAATTCGAGAATATGGCGGTACTACATAGATATTCGGATGCCGTGAGTTGCGTGGCATTCTTGGCCACACCGACAGAGTCACCAGGATTGGTTCCACCAGATACCCTCGGGTCAATCACCGCCTTCAAAACTTTCGGCTCCGCGTTCTTGACGCATTTTGCCAGCCGCTGTGGCGCACCAAAAGACCTTCATGTCCTTGTTCAAGATCAAGCAATATTCGGAGAAGCGCCGAGAGCTTATGTGACCCGATTCACGAAGGCGTGTCCGGAGGTACCCTCGTCGCCGAAGAGGTAAAACCAAGGCCTTGACACAGGGATCGAGGCCGGGGTTGTTACGCACCTCATTAGCTAAAAACTACCGTAACATACGATGAGGTCTTAGCCCGATGCTCAAAGTACATCAACGTGGAGGAAACCGAGAAGGATATGGAGGAGTTGCATGAAAAGCCCGAGGATGGGGAAAAGGGGTCCAGCAGATTGATACAACGGAGGAGTACACCTTTCAAGGAAATTTGCCTCGGAAGAAATGTCACGGGGAAAACAGATCGGAAGAAGAACGATATCGTTCTAAGGCGACCAAGATTTGACCAATACGGCCACTAACAATGAGGAGAGCCTGTGTTTTGGAAGCAGTTGAGGGTAAGATGAGCAGTGGTCATCGAATGGCTCGCATCTCGCCCTAACAGCCCACCCAAAAAGTCGATCTTTATTTTCGATTCCACAATGATTACGGGCATAAAATGCATTTAATGCAAGCACCTTAAGGATGAGATCGAGAGGCTGGTCCGAGCGGACATCCGATGGAGTTCACATATCAACAGAGAAATGGAGGTCGGAGGCATCCACCCATGCCCCAAGGAGGGGCGGGGTGAAAAGAGAAGCTCCTGGGACCCGCCGCTCCCAGCCTAAAAAGGAGTGATCCACATGATATCGTGGGGACCAACCGACTAAGTTCTAATCGTGCTAGAAAAGCCCACGCACGAAAGGCTAGATGTCATCAACTCAAGGAGGTTGCCTTCAGAAAGTGGGCCTATCATTGATTCAGCCCCATGGATTATAATGGGATACATACGCCCCACAATGACGCGTTGGTCATCACAAAGGGAAATCGCCGCCACGATGTGCAGAGGATGTTTATCGATACGGGAAGCTCAAGAGACATCTTATTCTATGACTGCTTTCAAGCAGATGAACACGGAAGTGGAATTGAGAAAGGTAGATACCGCGCTCTATGGGTTACGTATGACCGAGGTGCAACCAGTGGGAGAAGTGGTGCTTCCAGTCGCATAAGGTCGGATGACCCATCGGAAGGTCAAGACACTCAGATTCTTAGTGGTAGAAACAAACTCGGCCGATAACGCCATTTAGGACGACCGGGGCTCAACAAATTGAAGCATTAGCCTCTACCGCGCACATGAAAGTGAAATTCCCGTAGGAGGGGAGGTGGGAGAAGTAGCAGGAGATCGGTTTGTCGCCTGTTCTTGTTATCAAACAACCGTGAAGGTGGAGTACAGCGTGGAAAGAGGACACCCGAGCTCTGGGGTCGGATCCTAATCCAAGAGAAATAAACAATCGAAGACACCCGAGGAAGCTGAGGAAGAAGGTGTCAAGCCCAACGAGGAGTTGGTAGAAATAGAATTGGTTCCAGGAAAGCCGGAAACAAAGACTCGCATGGGGAGTCGGTTGGACGATGGAATAAAGGAAGGCCTCATCACCGCTAAGAAGATTCGTGGACATTTTCGCGTTTACCGAGGATCTGTGGAATCACCAGCAGCTTGCCGAACACAGTTGAACATCGACCCCACCATAAGACCAAGAAAGCGTAAGAGGAGGCATTTCGGGCCGAGAGATGGATGGGATCATTGGGGAAGAGGTTGATAAGCTCCTACGAGTGGGCACATAATGGAAATCCGGTCGGAGTGGCTATCCAATGCCGTGATGGTAGGGAAGGGCCCGGGAAGTGGAGGATGTGCATGGACTTAGGGACCTAAATAAAGCATGTCCCAAGGATCACTACCCGTTGCCCCGCATAGACCAGTGGTGGATTCAACCTCGTGGTGCGAGTTACTCAAGATGATGGACGCTTCCCAAGGATATCATCAAATTCCTCTCGCACTCGAGGACGTAAAGAGGGTTAGTTTTGTGGTTTCAAAGGGAACTTTTGTTATGTACGCATGCCTTTTGGATTAAAAAATGCAGGAGCTACATATCAGAGGATGGTCGACAGAATCTTTAAATCCCAAATCGGCAGAAACATGGAGGTATACGTGGATGATATGCTAGTGAAAAGTGTGAAGGCAGGAGAACATATCAGGGACCTAGAGGAGACGTTCGAGAACCTGCGCACATACGGAATGAAACTCAACCCATCAAAATGCTCTTTTGGAGTCAAATCGGGAAAATTCCTGGGGTATGTGGTCACAGAGCAAGGAATCGAGGTCAACCCGGAGAAGGTCAAGGCAGTACTGCAAATGAATCCTCCAAAAAATATAAAGGATATCCAGATACTAATGGGAAGAATAGCAGGGCTGAGCCGTTTCATATCACGCTCGGCCGAGAAGGGGTTCCCATTTTTCAAACTCTTAAGAAAAGGGAACAAGTTCGAATGGACCCCAGAAGCGCAAACGGCATTCAAAAAATTGAAAGAGTATTTGGCCGAGCTGCCCCTACTCACCAAACCAGTACCAGGGGAGGATCTTGTACTCTACTTATCCGTGGGAGAAGGAACGGTGAGCTCGGTCTTGCTAAGAGAAGAAATGAGTAAACAAAAGCCCATTTATTATACGAGCCGAATCTTGCAAGGAGCAGAACGGAACTACTCCGAGCTAGAAAAAGGGGCGCTGGCGTTAGTGGTTACGGCCAGGCGATTGAGGCCCTATTTCCTAGCCCACCGGATAAAATTGCGAACCAACTTGCCCTTGAGAGAAATATTAGGGCGACCTAATGTGTCAGGTCGTCTGGTGAAGTGGGCGGTGGAAATGGGGGAGTACGACATGGAGTATGAGCCGAGAACGGCGATTAAAGCTCAGGCCCTAGCAGACTTTATCCAAGAGGGGGCCATGCCGTCGCCACCAGAAGGACAGTGGCTGCTGCATGTGGAGGTTGCCTCTGCACGAAAGGCTAGATGTCATCAACTCAAGGAGGTTGCCTCTGTAGGCAGTGGGCCTATCATTCAGTTCAGCCCCATGGATTATAATGGGATACATACGCCCCACAATGACGCGTTGGTCATCACAGTGGAAATCGCCAGTTACGATGTGCAGAGGATGTTTATCGATACGGGAAGCTCAGTAGACATCTTATTCTATGACTGTTTCAAACAGATGAACCTGGAAGTGGAATTGAGAAAGGTAGATACCGCGCTCTATGGGTTCTGTATGACCGAGGTGCAACCAGTGGGAGAAGTGGTGCTTCCAGTGGCATTAGGTCGGATGCCCCATCGGAAGGTCAAGACACTCAGATTCTTAGTGGTAGACACCAAATCGGCCTATAACGCCATTTTAGGACGACCGGGGCTCAACAAATTCGAAGCAGTAGCCTCTACCGCGCACATGAAAGTGAAATTCCCCGTAGGAGGGGAGGTGGGAGAAGTAGCAGGAGATCAGTTTGTCGCCCGTTCTTGTTATCAAACAACCGTGAAGCAGGGAGTACAGCGTGGAAAGAGGACACCCGAGCTCGGGGGTCCGGATCCGGAATCCAAGAGAAATAAACAATCGAAGACACCCGAGGAAGCTGAGGAAGAAGGTGTCAAGCCCAACGAGGAGTTGCTAGAAATAGAATTGGTTCCAGGAAAGCCGGAAACAAAGACTCGCATGGGGAGTCGGTTGGACGATGGAATAAAGGAAGGCCTCATCAGCCTGCTAAGAAGATTCGTGGACATTTTCGCGTTTACCGAGGATCCGTGGGAATCAGCCCAGCAGTTGCCGAACACAGGTTGAACATCGACCCCACCATAAGACCAGTAAAGCAGAAGAGGAGGCATTTCGGGCCAGAGATGGATGGGATCATTGGGGAAGAGGTTGATAAGCTCCTACGAGCTGGGCACATAATGGAAATCCGGTCGTGAGTGGCTATCCAATGCCGTGATGGTAGGGAAGGGCCCGGGAAGTGGAGGATGTGCATGGACTTAGGGACCTAAATAAAGCATGTCCCAAGGATCACTACCCGTTGCCCCGCATAGACCAATTGGTGGATTCAACCTCGTGGTGCGAGTTACTCAAGATGATGGACGCTTCCCAAGGATATCATCAAATTCCTCTCGCACCCGAGGACGTAAAGAGGGTTAGTTTTGTGGTTTCAAAGGGAACTTTTTGTTATGTACGCATGCCTTTTGGATTAAAAATGCAGGAGCTACATATCGAGGATGGTCGAGAATCTTTAAATCCCAAATCGGCGTAAACATGGAGGTATACGTGGATGATATGCTAGTGAAAAGTGTGAAGGCGGAGAACATATCGGGGACCTAGAGGAGACGTTCGAGAACTGCGCACATACGGAATGAAACTCAACCCATCAAAATGCTCTTTTCGAGTCAAATCGGGAAAATTCTGGGTATGTGGTCACAGAGCAAGGAATCGAGGTCAACCCGAGAAGGTCAAGGCAAGATCGCAAATGAATCCTCCAAAAATATAAAGGATATCCAGATACTAATGGGAAGAATAGCGGTGAGCCGTTTCATATCACGCTCGGCCGAGAAGGGGTTCCCATTTTTCAAACTCTTAAGAAAAGGGAACAAGTTCGAATGGACCCCGAGCGCAAACGGCATTCAAAAAATTGAAAGAGTATTTGGCCGAGCCGCCTACTCACCAAACCAAGATCAGGAGGATCTTGTACTCTACTTATCCGTGGGAGAAGGAACGGTGAGCTCGGTCTTGCTAAGAGAAGAAATGAGTAAACAAAAGCCCATTTATTATACGAGCCGAATCTTGCAAGGAGCAGAACGGAACTACTCCGAGCTAGAAAAAGGGGCGCCGGCGTTAGTGGTTACGGCCAGGCGATTGAGGCCCTATTTCCTAGCCCACCGGATAAAATTGCGAACCAACTTGCCCTTGAGAGAAATATTAGGGCGACCTAATGTGTCAGTCGTCTGGTGAAGTGGGCGGTGGAAATGGGGAGTACGACATGGAGTATGAGCCGAGAACGGCGATTAAAGCTCGTGCCCTAGCAGACTTTATCCAAGAGGGGGCCATGCCGTCGCCACTGAAGGACAAGGGTGGCCTTGCATGTGGATGGATCAGCGACAACCAAAGGTGGTTCTAGTAAGGTGAATAATTCTCACTACCCCTAAGGTGAGCAATTAGAGTATGCCATAAAATTCGATTTCAGGGCATCTAACAACGAGGCCGAATATGAAGCCCTGGTTAAGGGAATGCAGCTGGGAATAGACTTAGGCGCGCGACGACTCATTGCTTACTCTGATTCCCAACTGGTCACACAACAGGTAGAAGGAAAATTTGACATAAATGAAGATCGGATGAAGAAGTATGTGGAGGAAGTAAAAGAGGCTGCCAAAAAACTAGGCGAATGGAAGTTAGTCCATATACCTAGGTCGGAGAATGCAAAAGCTGATTACCTAGCAAAGATGGGAAGCTCCTTAGTGGATTGCCGCTCGCGAACAGTAACAATTCTGGGAGCAGCCCGAAGTAGCATCATGAAACAGGTGATGGAGGTGAATGAAATGGCAGATTGGCGAACTTCTTTGTTGGCATACCTAAGAAGGGCGGAATTACCCAAGGAGAGACAAGAAAAAATGAAAATTGTGCGAAGAGCAGCAAGGTTCTGCTGCATTAATGATGAGCTATATAAAAGGTCCTACCTCGGGCCATACCTACGATGCATCTCGGAAGAAGAAGGGCGAAGTGTATTGGAAGAAATCCATGAAGGGTGCTGCGGAGACCATACCAAAGGAAGAGCACTGATTAGCAAAACGCTAAGGGCTGGTTTCTTTTGGCCGACCATGAGCAAGAAAGCAGTGGAAATGGTTAAGCGATGCCAAAAATGTCAAGTGCACGCACCCTTAATTCATATCCCAGCCGAGGATATGATCACCATGGGAGCGCCCTGTCCATTCGCCAAATGGGGAATTGACATCATGGGGCAGTTTACACCTGGCTCGGGAGGAAGAAAGTTCTTAATAGTAGCCATAGACTACTTCAGCAAATGGGTAGAGGCCGAGCCTGTGGCCCCCATAACCGAGCAAAGAATCATAAGTTTCCTGTTTAACAACATTTGCTGCAGGTACGGAGCCCCCCAGATACTCATCTCAGATAATGGAACCCAATTCAATGGGAAGAGAACCCAGTCCTGGTGCGAGGGCATGCATATCAAGCAAAGGTTCGCTGCGGTTGCTCACCCGCAAGCTAATGGGCAAGTAGAGGACCACGCCTAGATCGTCAACAGGAGAAACACCCTTCAGTATGGTCTACGGGTCCGAGGCCGTCATCCCCGCAGAAGTCGGAGAAATGTCCCATCGGGTTCGATGGTTCAACGAGGTGGAGAACGAGGAAATAATGAAGGAGGCGTTAGATACCATAGAAGAAAGGAGGGAAGCGGCAGCAGCATGAACTGAAAGATACAAAAGCCTGACAAAAGCAGCTCATGACAAAAGAGTCAAGAAGAGACAATTCCAGGTCGGTGATTTGGTGCTTAGGCGAGTGATGCCTCGTAAAACAGAAAGCCGGAACCGAATCGGGAGGGCCCTTACAAGGTAATCCGAATTTACGCGGGAGGAGCTTACGAGCTTGAGGATATGGAGGGGTGCCTCATCAAAAGACCTTGGAACATATGTCACTTAAAAAAGTATTTTGTGTGAAGAGATGTGGAAAAAAGCTTGTGTTGTTTTAATGAAAGTCTATTACAAAAATATATCTCTGAATATGTTGATCAAGTAAAACTAGAACTGACATCTGAATAGGCGAAACGCCTCCAGATCCGAGTAAGGGTGAACCGACCTCTGACATCTGAATAGGCGAAACGCCTCCAGATCCGAGTAAGGGTGAACCGCCCTCTGACATCCGACAGGCGAAACGCCCAGATCCGAGTAAGGGTGAACCGCCTCGACATCCGAATAGGCGAAACGCCCAGATCCGAGTAAGGGTGAACCACCTCCGACATCCGAATAGGCGAAACGCCCCGAGATCCGAGTAAGGGTGAACCGCCCTCGACATCCGAATAGGCGAAACGCCCAGATCCGAGTAAGGGTGAACCGCCTCGACATCCGAATAGGCGAAACGCCCAGATCCGAGTAAGGGTGAACCGCCTCGACATCTGAAAAGGCGAAACGCCTCCAGATCCGAGTAAGGGTGAACCGCCCTCTGACATCTGAATAGGCGAAACGCCTTCAGATCCGAATAAGGGTGAACCGCCCTCTGACATCTGAATAGGCGAAACGCCTCCAGATCCGGGTAAGGGTGAACCGCCCTCTGACATCTGAATAGGCGAAACGCCTCCAGATCCGAGTAAAGGCGAACCGACCTATGAAACTATGACTAAGGGAAATACCCAACTTACACTAAAGATCGGTGAAAAGATTAAGTCAAACTGGTCGGATTACATTTAGGAATTTTCGAATTTTAAAGTGGGGATACCGAGCTGTATCGACTTTGTTGTATCAAAACAAACAGGCACAAGATACATTAAGGTTACAAGCAATACCGAGCTATATCAACTTGGTTGTCATTCAAACTCAAAAAGCACACAAACCCAAAGTACATTCAACTCAGAAAGTTGTCATTCAAAATAGCTGTGCCAGTACAAATAAAGTAGAAAAAAAATTAAAAGAAAAATATACATTGTCTACACTAAGCTACAGGCTCTGAAGACGGAGGAGGCAGCGGAGGAGAAGCATCACGATCGGTCCCAACCACCTCGTGAGTAGGAGTATTGGCCTTAACAGGTGAACTGGGAGGATCAGAAGGCAGCTCCAAGTCTAAGCCGGATTCCTTTAGGGACTCCTCAAGGGCGTCCTTCCACCAGGTCGCCTCCGGAGATTCTTCCACGTCCCCGGACCAACCCGAAGGAACGGAGCCCTGGCCCAATGCAAAGATCCCGGTCCAGGCTCGCCCAAAAGCCCAATGAAGCTTAGCCGCTCACGAGCACGAGTCGAGCAAAATCAAAATATTGCGTCGCACTGGGCTAGCTTAACCAGAATGCGGTGGAATTATGATACCGGCCAGAGGGCGAACGGTAGGCCTCCGTAAAAGAGTGACCAACGTCACTAGTTAGGAATCGACGTCGCCATCCGTCACCCCGCGCTCATAAGACGATCCTCGGACCTAGCCTCGGCTAGTTGGGTCTCCAAAGCAGGTCGTTGTTCCGACGCCGCTCTAGCTTGAGCTTCAAGTCGGCGACCTTCTCCAGCTCGGCCTTCGCCCGTGCCTCAAGTTGGGCTATCCTTTCGGATTCGGCCCTAGCTTCCGACAGTGAGCCTCGAGCCGGCCCACCTTCTCCGTTCACCAAGACATGGTCTTCCAAAACTTCACTCTTGGTTTAGCCGAACATCGGCCATCCGGGCCCGCTCTAAAACCGCCTCCCGCTCGGACTCCTTCTTCGTGGCAAGATCTAAGCGATACTCCCTCTCCCGAAGCCGGGCCGAAAGATCGAATTAGCCGCTGTGGCGGCCTCCAGGTCGGCTTGCATCCGGGTGAGCTGCGAGGAAGAAGTAGCGCCGAGCTTATGATCCTCGGCGAAGGTCACGAAGGTGGCGAAGAACTGCACAAGAAAAGTTGTACCAGGTCGGCAAAGGGTAATGATAAACATAAAAATAACCAAAAGAGGTATGAAGGCGAAAAGGGGAATACCTTCCCAAAGTACATCATCATAGCGTCAAATTTAGGGTCCTCCTCGGCGTCTCGTAACCCCAGCTTATCCTTAGCCGGGACCATGGAGCTAAAGTAAGGGAGAAATTTCTCAAACTCCTTGCAACGGAGAAGAGTCTCCATAGCCGGACCTGGGGGACCCGAGGTCTTCGGCCGTTTGGAAGCAGGGGAGCTAGGAGAAGAGGCCCTCTGAGTGACCTGAAGTTGCCGAGACGAGCTCGCAGAGCCTCGTCCGGTGGTCAAGGTAGGAGCCAGATCGGATGGAAGAGTTACCCTGCACTTGGGGCGAGCAGAGCCTTCCGCTTTGGCTGACGAGCCCTCCGCCTCTCCTTGGGAGGATTCGTCGACTTAGGAACCTTCGCTTTGTTTGGTTCAAATTGGCTTGAAGCATCCGACCGGGCAGTTCGCATGAATCGATCTACAAAAACAAGACAAACGGTCAAGGAAATAGCCAAAAAGCAAAATAACAAAGATCTAAAAAAATATATATAGATAAAGCCTACCAATGTCGTGGATAGCCGTGTAGGGATTCGAGCTCACCACAATGGAACAAGATCATGGAATTGCGTCACCGGAAAGCATTATAGGGAATGGCATTCCATTCCCGAACTTTCTCGACCCACACGGCCGGATGGAACTACGCCTAGGAATAGGATCCCGGCTCGGAGTAGCTGTGTCCATTGCGTAGGAAAGCCCCAAGAATCGGATGTGGGGAGCCGAAGGAAAAGAAGCGGGACCTCCACCCTTCACATTGGAAGGGAGGTGGGTGAAAAAATGGGCGCTGCCGGGAGGTCAAGTAAAAGAGCCTTTAAAACTCTTTAGCCCAAAGCAAAATAGAAAAGCCTGTGTCGGGTTCCTCTTGTCTGTAATGACACAGCACGAGAAAACCCACCATGTAGCGAAAAGAGTTAGGAGAGAACTGGTTAAGGTGAAGATTGTATTTAGTGGAGAGAGAGACAAGGAAGGGATGGGGTGGGAAGCGAAGACCACTGCTCACCTGGTCCACAAACCAGGTAATATGACCCGGAGGGGGATGGTCAGGGGTATCGCTAGCCTGAGGTGTGACAAATTCCCACCCCGGGGGAAGCCTAAGAAATCTTATAAAACTAGCCAGCGCGGCTGGGCTAGTCCTCGATAGAGGATGGGGAGGGAGAACTCGAGTCGCCCCTACAACCGTCTGATAAGGGTCGGCTAAAAGGCCGGCCACGCTTACCTCGTCCGTGGGGAGGGGAAGGAGGATCTACAATGATTAGGGGATGCCAGAGGAGGGATGTCACCTAGCTCGACTCGGCCTATGTCACCTAAAGGTTCATCCCTAAGGCGGAGGGAGGAACCAAGAGCTCGCCCGACCTACCCCCGAATCCCCATCGAAGAGGAAAGACCCTCCAAAAGGAGTTCACGGCCGATTCGCCGAAATATTTTGGGAATCCAAGGCATTTACATAACTTGAGGAAAAGGGGAGGAAGAAGAAAAGGAAAAATATGTGTAAAACAAAACAAAAAGCTAAAGATGTTTAGATGAACATACCCATGGGATTGGGTGGAAGTTCGCCGGAGAAAGGTGGAGCAAACTTGTCGCTGGGGACAGATAGCTGCGATTGCTAGGGTTGCCTGGGAATTTTTGCACCAGAGATTGAGGGTGTAAAATCGCGGAAGTGGTATAGGGGGGAAGAAGGAGACCTTTTATAGTAGGGAGGGGCAAAAACCGAGGAGGATAGGGACGATCTGGAGCGTCCGATGCCCTATCCGAAGGAACGGCTGGGATTTGGCACCGTCTTAGCCGACCTATGGCAGGTCGACACCTGGCTTCGGCCACCGATTGGACGTCTTGGAGGCAGGGAAAGGAAAAGACAGGTTAATTATAGCGCACAAAGTACGTAGAGCCTCGTTATCTCGGAATGGGAGTCCCTAGGATAGTTGCGTCAAGGTCGTCCGGTTGTAAACAAATCTTACTCTACTCGGTCTTACAGCTCGACTAGAGTAGGGGGGACTGGTTGATAGGACGTCGAATGTACGCTCACTGAAAACCCGGTTTAAAATATGGACCAATAAAGGTCCGACCTAGGTTCTTAGATAAGGAGATTACAACCCCAAGGTCCTTTAGAAGGTCGCCGACCTCGGAGGCTCCATTTAGCTGTGATATCTGTTAGATAAAGGGCGCCGACCTCGGAGGCCCCATTTGGCTGTGACATCTGTTATAAGGGCGCCGACCTCGGAGGCCCCCGCTGACCTATGATATCCGATAACAGGTCGCCGACCTCAAAGGTCTCCCAAACTACTGATTTGAATAGGGATGAGCCGACCTAAAAACCATCGAACTCTTGGGAAAGAAGATCCTGACTCACCTGGCAGAATCCCTAAGATCCAGGGATTGAGAACCCATACCTTGCCAATCCCGGAGATCCAGGGATTGAGAGCCCATACCTCGCAATCCCGGAAATCCAGGGATGGGAAATCGCAGCTTGAATCCCTGGATATCCGGGATTCTCTCTAGGAATCAGGAATCATCTCAGATAACAAGGCATCCTCCCTCCTATAAAAGGGAGAGAGGGGGTTCCTCAAAAGGGAAGACACTTGGAGAATGCAGCATTTTTTAGAGAGAGAAAGAAAAGAGAGTACTTCATATATCTTGGGTTTTCTTAGCTAAACTTCTAAGATTAACCCGGTTCTTGGTGGCCGATCAGCTCGGTTACATCACTATCAATTCCCCGGCAACGGCGCCAAAAATTGATCGCTGAGATTCGCGTAGTATGGTTTTCAAATCCGATCAATTTTAAAATTTGTAAAACCTCGAAGTATTTCCAAGGTGTAGAACCCAAGGGAATTGATATGTCGAAAATAAAGGAAGTAACTCTACTCAAAATTTGACTGCTATTTAGGAATCCGAAAATTTGGTTTGTTTCTAATTATCTAACTTCAAAAATCGAAAAATAAAAATTAAATAAAAGATGAATTATCTAAATCAAGCAAATAAAGCAAATTAGCAAGATAAAATCACAAGTGAAAGCTAATTGATCCTAGGGTAGTATCGTCTAATTGAGTTCACACAATCCATTCACTTGATTCCTTTTCCCCAAATTTTAATTCAATCCTAGAAATAATCACTCAGCCGATCTAGAATTCTGATCAAGGCAACCTAGAAAGATAGTTAATTTAAACCCTTTTTCCCGCCAGGGCTCAAAGAATTTAAATCACTTAAAAAGCGTCAACTTATTAATCTATGATTTATCTTACTCCACTCAGGTCTTAAGATCAAATCATATTGTGCATCAAGTATTTCCACTAATTAATTAATCCTTCCAGGCAAAATTAATTAGCTAACATGCATCGATTAAGGGCCCTTTAATCTAGCATGAGATTTAACACATCTTGATCACAAGCCTAGGATGAAAGGTAAAAAGGTAATCAAAGGAACATCATGTGAACATCAATTAAAATTACTAACCCTAGAATCAATCAATGGATTTAGCCAGACATAATTGAAATTAAACAAGAAATAGATGGAGAATGCATATTATTAATATGAAAAGAGAGATTACACCCCTTCCTGATGAACTCTGAGTCTTCAATTTCCGAAAAAGTAGAAAAACAATAATAATTCTCCTTCCAAAAAGTTCTAGTCTCCAAGGAATTAATCTTGCCCAAAAAAATGTAAAAGTGTGCTAAAGATGATAAAAGGTGATAAAGGATGATGAAAGATCATAAACTAGGTCTGGAAGGAGGTCTATATATCCTATGGGAGTTAAATTCCCGATTGGAACTAATCTAGGAAACAAAATCTATCCAAAAGAGTCACAATCCGTCAAAACACGAGAACCCGCAGAGCAGACTATCGGACGCACCTATCGGCCGATAGGCTGGCCCGATAGATGGTTCGTCGGTCGACTTCACTCGATAGGGCTCGGAACACCTGTCGGATGCACCTATCGGCCGATAGGCTGGCCCGATAGGTGGTCTGACTTTTGCAAAAAAAACCGTTTCTTCCGTCCGTTTGACTCGACTCTCGGTCCTTTCTCTCGTTTTGGGTCCTTTTGGCTCTAAAAACCTGCAAACACACTAAAACCAACCCAAACGCGTAATACGGCTCGACTAATCATAATTAAGCCAAATACGAGCACATTAATCACGAAACGAGATAAAAACCTAGTATAAAATCCTAGAAAAATGTGGTAAAATTACCACCTATCAGCGACCTCCGAGGCTGCCAGGTAAAGGAATAGCTTTTTGTCGGGGATTGGTTTTGCCAAAATTTGGGGATTATACAGATACTCCTGAATTTTGGCGAATGCCATTTGACTCTCCTTCGTCCACGCCAATTTCTTATTCTTTATGGTGGCAAAGAATGGCTTGCTTTTGTCTGCGAGCCGAGAAATGAAACGGTTCAGGTCTGCTAGACACCCCGTGAGGCATTGCACCTGCTTGACATTCCGTGGCTCCTACATGTCGAGGATCGCCTTGATCTTGGTGGGGTTCGCTTCGATCCCACTTTGGCTCACGATGTGCCCCAGGAACTTTTCGGAGCTTACTCAGAAGTTGCATTTCTTGGGGTTTAGTTTCATGTTGAACCTCTCGAGGATGGCAAACGTCTCAGCAAGGTCTTTGAGGTGATTTTCCTTTTTGAGGCTCTTGACCACGATGTCGTCAATGTAAACCTCCATGGTCTTGCCGATCTGATCGGCGAACATCCCGTTGACTAGTCGTTGGTAGGTCGCCCCCGTATTTTTCAGACCGAATGGCATTTGGACCCAAAAGTACACGTCTTTTTCCGTGTGGAATGACGTGTGTTTTACGTCTTTTTCTTCCATTGGGATCTGATGGTACCCGGCGAAGGCATCCATAAACGACATCATTTCGCAACCTGCCGTGCTATCGACCAAGTGGTCAATATGAGGCATTGAAAAGTGATCTTTCGGACACGCCGCATTAAGGTCGGTGAAATCGATGCATAACCTCCAGGAGTTGCTCGCCTTTTGACGAGCACTGCATTGGCTGCCCATTGTGGCTCGTCGGTAGCTACTCCGATCAGTTTGTTGTCGAGCAGCTTTTTGACTTCTGCGTCGAGCGCAGCATATTTCTCTGGACCGAATTTCCTACATTTCTGGTGATCAGGCTTCCTCACCGGGTCGATCTTTAGATAGTGGCAAGCGTGTTCAGGACTGATGCCGACCATATCTTAATGCGACCAGGCAAAGACTCCGATGTTCTTTTGTAGTAAACTGGCCAGATCGTCTTTTAACTTGGGACCGATGCTTGATCCGATCTGCACTTCCTGCTCCGGGCGAGCCAGATCGATTGTTATACTTTCCAACTCTTCGATGGGGACGGTCGCTTCTCGTTTGGAACGATCGCCAGACTCAATCCTTGGATCAACATAGAGGCTTGGATCGAAGCCGATCCTCGGTTCGATGTCGTCAAATAATCGATGTGAGATGTCGTCCTCTGAGTCCGGCTGGTATGAGGTGCTTGGCTCGTCGATCTCCATCGGTTGATTATCGATCGTCTCAATGTTACAAACAGTATAAGAAACGTTTAAATGAAAAGTTACGACACAGGAGTAATTCAAACATTTCTTTGCCATTAGCTGGTCTCGTTTTACAGTACCGACTGTCCCATCGGTAGTGGGGAACTCGATACAGTAAAAGAAAGAAGCGGCGACCGCCTCAAAGGTTTCTAGAAAGGGGCGACCTATGAACCCATTATAGATGCTGGGCATATCTATGATTACAAAATTGAGGTTCCTAGTGATCTTAACCTTGGGATCCTAACAGCAGACTAGCTCAATGGAGAGCTTGATCCTTCCATAGGCTTTGACCGTGTTGTCGCCGTACCTTTAAAGCACGGTCTCGAATGGCTTGATGAACTCGGTGTAATATCCAGAATTTCTACTACTGTGGTTTAATATTATTTTATCTGAGTTATGTTGTACAACTTGGAATCTGTATAGTATGGATAAAATAAATGAAGGAGTAAGACATATGTATTGGTATAATTACTGTACTTGGTCGAGAATTGCAGTTGAGGATATTATGTATCGTATGAGAATATTATTGGAAGGAGTATGTATATTTGGTATGCCGTATGTTCGTATTCTGTATGTTGAGACGTTGGACAAAAATAGCTGAAAATGGCGAATTGTAACATTATTAGCGCACGCTAATATACATGCCTAGCGCACGCTATCGTGCAGGTTTAGCACACGCTACGTTCATAGGATAGCGCACGCTAGTACAGACCAGATCAGAAGGAATCTATGTGTGGACCCAGTCACTTTCGGCGCATGTGCCGACGAGGTCAACGGATGTTTGTTATGAAGGATTAGCGCACGCTAATGCATATTGTTAGCGGACGCTAATCAGATCGGTCTAAAGGAAACGGCCGCGCCTCGCCCTCGTCCACGTCCACGGCCTCGTCCCCTACCAGCTGACATACTGAAGAACACACAAGACACGTAAGTACAATTCAATCGCACGTCATCAAAGTGACCGATTCTCAAGGATACCAAAATAGAAGCAAAACGAATAAGGAAACACCAGAAGAGTAAGAGGTCTTACAAGTACCGGTCGCATTGTGATGATGGCAAAGTAGTGATACTGTTGGCAAATGACGACTCAATCGACCCAAAAGACCGACAGCCTAGGTATCCATAGACCTAATCTCTGATACCATATTCTGTAACACCCCCAAGTTATTCAGGGAATATTACAGCGCCGTAAGCCCCACCGTGGGACCCACAAGGCTAAACATACGCGGAACTATATTTTTGACCGAGAAGGTCTACATAAAATGGAATAAAGAACAATACAAAAGGTACTCAAAACATTTCCAATGTATCCAAAGACATCACAACACAAATCGATAACTCGGCAAACACAGGCCGAAACATCAAGGAAAATGGAAAACAATACTCGAGTATTCAATAACCAATATAGTACAACAACACTGAATAGGGAAACTCAAAACATAACCGGAGGAAAGACACAGTATCACACTTTCCCACCATCTTCATGCCGACCCGATACCTGCCTGTCCGCTCTCCTAGAACCTGAAATACATAAAAAGTATTTCCCCCATAAAAGAGGTTAGCTGTCGAATAGCTAGTGCAAGTATATTAAGTATGAAATACAATACTCCTCGACAATAAAGTAAATGTAACCGTCAAATCATCAATTCAAGACTAGTATTCCGGAATAACTAAATCTCATAGCATCACATCAATACATATATGAATACCGTGGAACCGCACCAGAGGCTAGGGAACCCTCAGAGGACTCGTCGGTCCATCCCAGAGTGGTTCGTTCATATCATCCGTGGAATCGCACCAAGAGGCTACGAAACCCTCAGAGGACCCGTCGGCCCGCCCCAGAGTGGATATAAATAATCATGCCATTAATATATCTTACTTTCAAAGTCGAGAACGTACAATCATAAATATATACTTGCCTTTGAGACATCGAGAAATTGAACGGAAAAAGGGTATGAGTTCGGTAGGTCCAAGAACGCGCTTCCGGCACCTAAACGATTCGCAAGGAATATGATAATCAATTATCCATACTCAAATTACACGAAGAAATTCCCAAAACCCGTCTACAATTCATGAAAAATACACGGATAAACAACTAGAGGTTGGAAAATCGTCCAAACCCTCATAAGTCCGAAAACGGCACAATCTAAACCATAAAATCATAGAAAAAGCATGCATACGGGATAGATACATCATAATCTCAAGGTTCTCAAGCTTCAAAATGGATAAATCGGACGAATCTACGAAAAACCCCAAAATTCCCAAAAAATAGGGTTCTAAGGATTTTTAGCTTGATTTGGACGTTAGGATGGATTAGATGCTGTATAGTCATTGTTCTCCAACCAAAGATGTTGTTGTTAGAAGAAAGATCGCTTCCAATCACTCAAAATCGTCTCTCCCGAGCTGCTCCCGTCGGAAATGAGTGAAAAGGATGAAAAATGACAAAATGGAAGTCAAGTGCCCAATATATATCTGCCCAGTCTAGCGTACGCTACGCTTCCTTCATTAGCGTGCGCTAGCATGGTCACCGGGTCGTCCAGTGGCTTCTGCCGGCCCCGTTAGCGTGCGCTAATCGCCCTTCTCTAGCGTGCGCTAGCCAAAAGTGGTGTCAAAGATCGAGTCCGTAACCTCATCGTCTTCGCTCGCTCAAGCCTTAGCGTGCGCTACTGCTATGGCTTAGCATGCGTTATGCGACAGCTTCAGCGTGCGCTAGCCAAATCTTAGCGTACGTTACCTGATAGTCCAGAAGACCTGATAACCTCACTGCCTCGGCCGACCATCCCGTTAGCGTGCGCTACGGATGGAAGTTAGCATACTGTCACGGACCGCAGATTTGCCCCTATGTCACGCTGGTTGTGCATAATGTATCGGAGGATCGTGCTTCAGTGGTTGCCCCTTCAGTGTTGTAGCAAGAAACCCCTGGAGTTCAGGTATGCCGACCCGGTTCAATTCGGGGAGCTTACCGCTAGTCTTGGACTTAACCTAGAAGGGGGATTCGACCGTCCCTACACAAACTGGTCGGGCCAACTGGTCGGGAACTGGAGCCGTTCTCCTGATGAGCCCATGGCAGGGCGAAACCAGTGACATTGTGCCGATTCCCTAAGGCTTACCCCTGTGCTCCACGCACATATGATCGCATGGGGGTGCCGCACGGGCTTGTCGACTCCCATCCCGTGACAAGTGGTATCGGAGCCGCGCTCGTCCCCTCTCACGATGGCCCTTCCGCATCGCTCTCCATGCACCCCAATGCCGCACCACGCGGGTCCCCACCCTTTGGCGCGCAAGGGTTTGGCTGTGACGAACAGGGGGAGATCACACATCCCATCACAAGCGTTCGCACCTCACTATGGTGTTCCGCATGTGGGTCCTCTACCCTTCGAGGACGGGTTTCTGAGCCGGGTCCGAGATGCCGTGGATGAGGCGGTCCTTTGTGCTTTCGCGGGATAGGCACCTTTTCGGGCGATTCGAGAATGCACGAGGACGTGCATGATTATGGCGGTGGGAGGATGTCACGGACCGCAGATTTGCCCCTATGTCACGCTGGTTGTGCATAACGTATCGGAGGATCGTGCTTCAGTGGTTGCCCCTTCAGTGTTGTAGCAAGAAACCCCTGGAGTTCAGGTATGCCGACCCGGTTCAATTCGGGGAGCTTACCGCTAGTCTTGGACTTAACCTAGAAGGGGGATTCGACCGTCCCTACACAAACTGGTCGGGCCAACTGGTCGGGAACTGGAGCCGTTCTCCTGATGAGCCCATGGCAGGGCGAAACCAGTGACATTGTGCCGATTCCCTAAGGCTTACCCCTGTGCTCCACGCACATATGATCGCATGGGGGTGCCGCACGGGCTTGTCGACTCCCATCCCGTGACAATACGCTACTAACCACGAATAGCGTGCGCTAACGAACTCCTAGCGTGCGTTAACCGCCAGTCCAGAGGGCAGTCCGAGTTACTGGTTCTGACCTGACTGGCCCCTTAGTGCGCGCTACGGCACAAAGCTAGCGTGCGCTACTCAGACAGAATTAGCGTGCGTTAGCCCAGGCCTAGCGTGCGCTATTTCTCTGGCCCAGAAAACTTCCGCAAGGTCTAAACAACACGATCATGACCCAATCAAGATACAAAACTCAATAAAAATATCAAAAACATCACCAAGAGTTTACAGAGCGACAAAATAAGAAGAACGGCAAGGTCAAACAGTCAATAAAAAGTACGGGTATTACATTCTCCCCCTCTAAAAAGAAGTTTCGTCCCGAAACTTAAGAAATAAAAAGCTCGGGGTACTCCGACCGTATCTTCTCTTCCGTTTCCCAAGTCGCATCTTCAACTCCATGTCTCGACCATTGCACTTTAACCAGTGGAATGGTCTTATGCCGAAGTTTTTTCTCGTGACTATCAAGGATCTTCACGGGTTTCTCCGGAAAGGTAATATCCTCGGCTACATCAATCTCACTGTAGTCGATAACATGGCTCGGATCTGGCACGTACTTTCTCAACTGCGACACATGAAAAACACTATGGACATGACTCAAAGTTGGAGATAACGCCAAGCGATAAGTCAAATCTCCAACTTTATCTAAAATCTCGAAAGGTTCGATATACCTCAGACTAAGTTTCCCCTTTTTCCCGAAGCGAAAAACTCCTCTGGTCGGCGACACCTTGAGTAAGACATGATCCCCCACTTCGAACTCTAAGGGTCGACGACGAGTATCAGCATAAGATTTCTGATGGCTTTGGGCAGTCAGCAATCGATCCCGGATAATAGAAATCTTTTCCTTAGTCTCCATCAACATATCTGGTTCCGTTCCAATTAGCTCAGAAGCCTCGTCCCAACATAATGGTGACCTACATTGCCTACCATAAAGTGCCTCGAATGGTGCCATTTTGATCGACGCATGCCAACTATTATTGTAAGCAAACTCGATCAACGGTAAGTGAAGCTCCCAATCATTACTCTAGTCTAAGGCACAATCCCGCAACATATCTTACAACGTCTGAATCGTCCTCTCTGTCTGACCGTCCGACTGAGGATGAAAGGAAGTGCTCAATCTCAACTCAGTACCCAAAGCCTGATGAACGGCCTGCCAAATATGCGATACGAAACGGCCGTCTCGATTAGAAACAATGGTCTTGGGGGCACCGTGCAACCTAACGATCTCAGCTATAAAAGTTCGAGCCAATCTATCCGGTCCCCAAGTATCCTTAATATCCAAGAAGTGTGCAGACTTGGTAAACTGATCGACAATTACCCAAATCATATTCATTCTGACCCGGGTTCTCGGCATGCCTCTAATGAAATCCATAGAGAAGTCTTCCCACTTCCACTCGGGAATGGGAAGCAGTTTCAACAATCCTGCTGGTCGTTGATGTTCGATCTTGACTTGTTAACACGTCAAGCACCGTAGTACAAACTCCGTGACATCCTTCTTCATGTTATTCCACCAAAAATTGCACTTCAAATCTTTGTACATCTTACTCGTCCCGGGGTGGATTGAGTAAGGCGTAGCATGAGCTTCTCGTAGAATTCTCTGCCTCAACTCTAAATCGTTCGGAACACAAAGTCTGCCCTGAAATCTCAGAATGCTATCCTCGTGAACCATAAATCCAGGAGCTTTTCCTTTAATTACATCTTCCTTCAGTTGAGAAATCATCGGGTCACTCCACTGCTTCCCTTTGATGTCGTCAACCAAGGACGAAGTAATTTCGAGAGTACACAACTGTCCCTGTACTCGTTGAAGCCAAACTTCTATCCCATGCTCAATTAAATCTTGACGAATTTTCGTCTGAGATGTAAGAACCTCGAGCACTTGAAGAGATGCCGATTTGCGGCTCAAGGCATCCGCGACGACATTGGCTTTTTCGGGGTGGTAAAGAATTTCCAAATCGTAATCCTTTATCATCTCTAACCAATGTATCTGTCTCATATTAAGCTCCTTCTGACTGAAAATATACTTCAGGCTCTTATGATCGGTATAAATCCGACATGGAGAACCATACAAATAATGCCGTCAAATCTTGAGTGCAAAGATAATTGCGGCCAACTCCAAACCGTGAGTAGGATAATTCATCTCATACGGCTTTAGTTGTCGTGACGCAAAAGCTATCATCTTGTCATGCTGCATAAGCACACAGCCAAGACCTTGAACCGAAGCATCACTATAAATTGCAAAGCCCTCACTACCATGCGGTAAAGTTAAAATCGGCACTGAAGTCAAACATCTCTTCAGTTCATCGAACCTCTGTTGTCTCTCATCCGTCCAAACAAACTTTTCGGTCTTCTGGAGTAATTTCATAAGCGGCCGAGCGAGTTTCGAGAACCCCTCGACAAACCGACGGTAATACCCAGCATGGCCCAAAAAGCTACGGACTTCCTTAGCATTTTTAGGCGGTGCCCAATCTAGCACTGCCTCAATCTTCTGTGGGTCTACACGAACCCCTTCGGCTGAAATCACATGGCCGAGAAACATAACTTCTTCTAACCAGAATTCACATTTCGAGAATTTTGCATAGAGGTGCTCGGTTCTCAAAATATCTAGTACCAAACTCAAGTGTCAGGCATGTTCCTCTTTATCTCGAGAATAGATCAAAATGTCGTCAATAAAGACGACTACACACCTGTCGAGATACTCGATGAAAATTTTATTCATTAACTGCATGAATACTGCCGGCGCATTAGTCAACCCAAAAGACATAACTACAAATTCATAATGCCCATATCTCGTCCGAAATGCCGTCTTCGGAACGTCGGACTCTCTCACCCTGAGTTGATAATACCCTGATCTTAAATCAGTTTTCGAGAAAACTGCAGCCCCTTGCAATTGATCAAATAAATCGTCTATACGAGGCAAAGGATACTTGTTCTTGATGGACATTTTGTTTAGCTCACGGTAGTCGATGCACAAACGTAGTGAACCATCTTTCTTTCTCACGAAAAGGACAGGTGCGCCCCAAGGCGAAGCGCTCGGTTTGATGTACCCTTTCTCTAGAAGTTCTCCCAATTGATTCTTCAACTCTTGCATCTCGGAAGGTGCCATCCGATAAGGTGCTTTAGAAATCGGAGCCGCATCTGGCTCTAAGTCCACAGAAAATTCTATCTCCCGATCTGGCGTTAATCCCAGGAGATCATGTGGAAAAACATCGGAATACTCATTAACAACCGGAATCGAAGAGAAATCGGCTTCGTTCCCTTCCGTTTTCAAGGCATAACACCAATAGCCCGTACAACCTTTATTCAAAAGTTTTACGGCCTTCATGGCACTGATAAGTAACTTGGATTATCCAGACTTACGTCCCAAAAATGAGTACTCAGATCCGTCTTTAGTCATCATGGTGATAACCTTAGTACGGTAATTCATAATCGCTTGATGACTATCAAGCCAATCCTCGCCGAGGATCACTTCCTCGCCTACCATATCAACTACAATCAGATTCGATAACCATTCCATACCAGATTTAATCACCGGAAAACCTCTAATTTCCCGGTTCCCCACAATTCTATCCCCGCTAGGTAGTTTCACAATGAAGGGATCGCAAGCAGTCAAACAAGTTATATTCAAACGGCGTACACACTCCAAGGAAATAAAAGAATGTGTAGCACCCGTATCAAAAAGCACACGGACTGGATGAGATAAAATATGAATGGTACCTGAAGCCACCACCGCATCGGGTTCGTCTGTTCGACGCATCTCATAAACCCGTGGTTGTACCGAACCGACGTTAGAGTTTCCCCCTCCAGCGTTCTGACCCCGTCCCCGGCCCCTACCGAAATTTTGCTGAGGTTGACCAAAAGATTGCCGCTGATTTATGCCTTGGTCAAGTGGTGCTGGGGCAGAAGCCCGAGTGTCCAAAGTCTGATTCGGCTCGGAACAATAAGCCGCTCTATGTCCCAACTGTCCGCACGTGTGACACTTCAACGGCGGAAAATTGCATTCCAAATTAACGTGGCCTGGACGACCACAATTATAGCAAGTCACCGTACGATTTGTGGTACCCGGAGTAGAACGGTAACCCCTCTTTCCATTATTAGAACGTGACGACTGCCCGGCAGAACGGTTAGTCATCTGTGACCTCTGAAAGTTGCCACTCTTAGAGCCGGAAAAATTTCCCGCGACCTTCTGCTTCTTCGATTCTTCAATGGTATCGTTGTCGGGGCATAACATATCATGGGCTAAAGCTCTGTCCTGATATTCCTTCAGTGTGGTACAAGCAAATTCGGCCATGTACTGCCGTATGTCCATATTCATCCGCATATCAAAGTAACGGATCTTATCACACTCGTTATGCACTTGATCCTTCACGTGGATTAATTGATGGTTGTATTCCACGATCGCCTGCGAAACGGGAATATCCTGTGGTTTAGCCTCGAAAAAGGCTCGGATTCGGCCTTCTCGAACCGGCCAAGGACAAAACTTGGCCTCCAAAAGCTCTTTAAATTCATCCCACGTGGCAACGCGATCCTGTGGCTTGATGACCTTCCACCACGTAGCGGCCTCCTTGGTAAGGAAATACTGAGCGATCGGTACTTTCCTCACTTCGGGGCAATCAACCGCTTCGAAAATCTTTTCCAATTCCGCTAGCCAATCTTCCCAACCTAACGGGTCTGTGGCACCGCCAAACTGTGGAGGGTGCATACGGATTACATTCTGAAGCAAGGCATCCGTGTTCGGGTTCGGATTATTTAGCTGAACAGTTTGGGCTAAAATGGTCATCTGGGTAGCCAATTGTTGAAGTACATTCGCAACTCCAACGTCCGCACTGTTCCCCTGGCCATTCGAATGGTCGTGCATACTTTCGGTGTCATGATGCACCGAGTTCGACAAACTGGGGTTGGTTAACCCCGCAACAGAACTGAGGGAAACGGTCGCGCCTCGTCCTCGTCCACGTCCACGGCCACGACCACGGCCTCGTCCCCTACCAGCTGACATACTGAAGAACACACAAGACACGTAAGTACAATTCAATCGCACGTCATCAAAGTGACCGATTCTCAAGAATACCAAAATAGAAGCAAAACGAATAAGGAAACACCAGAAGAGTAAGAGGTCTTACAAGTACCGGTCGCATTGTGATGATGGCAAAGTAGTGATACTGTTGGCAAATGACGACTCAATCAACCCAAAAGACCGACAGCCTAGGTATCCATAGACCTAATCTCTGATACCATATTCTGTAACACCCCCAAGTTATTCAGGGAATATTACAGCGCCGTAAGCCCCACTGTGGGACCCACAAGGCTAAACATACGCGGAACTACAATTTTTAACTGAGAAGGTCTACATACAATGGAATAAAGAACAATACAAAAGGTACTCAAAACATTTACAATATATCCAAAGACATCACAACACAAATCGATAACTCGGCAAACATAGGCCGTAACATCAAGGAAAATGGAAAACAATACTCGAGTATTCAATAACCAATCCAGTACAACAACACTAAATGGGGAAACTCAAAACATAACCGGAGGAAAGACACAGTATCACACTTGCCCACCATCTTTATGCCGACCCGATACCTGCCTGTCCGCTCTCCTGGAACCTGAAATACATAAAAAGTATTTTCCCCATAAAAGGGGTTAGCCGTCGAATAACTAGTGCAAGTATATTAAGTATGAAATACAATACTCCTCGACAATAAAGTAAATGTAACCGTCAAATCATCAATTCAAGACTAGTATTCCGGAATAACTAAATCTCATAGCATCACATCAATACATATATGAATACCGTGGAACCGCACCAGAGGCTACGGAACCCTCAGAGGACTCGTCGGTCCATCCAAGAGTGGTTCGTTCATATCATCCATGCAATCGCACCAAGAGGCTACGAAACCCTCAGGGGACCCATCGGCCCACCCCAGAGTGGATATAAATAATCATGCCATTAATATATCTTACTTTCAAAGTCGAGAACGTACAATCATAAATATATACCTGCCTTTGAGACATCGAGAAATTGAACGGAAAAAGGGTATGAGTTCGGTAGGTCCAAGAACACGCTTCCGGCACCTAAACGATTCGCAAGGAATATGATAATCAATTATCCATACTCAAATTACACGAAGAAACTCCCGAAACCCGTCTACGATTCATGAAAAATACACGGATAAACAACTAGAGGTTGGAAAATCGTCCAAACCCTCACAAGTCTGAAAACGGCACAATTCAATCCGTAAAATCATAGGAAAAGCATGCATACAGGATAGAAACATCATAATCTCAAGGTTCTCAAGCTTCAAAATGGATAAATCGGACGAATCTACGAAAAACCCCAAAATTCCCAAAAAATAGGGTTCTAAGGATTTTTACCTTGATTTGGACGTTAGGATGGATTAGATGCTGTATAGTCCTTGTTCTCTAACCAAATATGTTGTTGTTAGAAGAAAGATTGCTTCCAATCGCCCAAAATCATCTCTCCCGAGCTGCTCCCATCGGAAATGAGTGAAGAGGATGAAAAATGACGAAATGGAAGTCAACTGCCCAATATATATCTGCCCAGTCTAGTGCACGCTACGCTTCCTTCATTAGCGTGCGCTAGCGTGGTCACCGGGTAGTCCAGTGGCTTCTGCCGGCCCCGTTAGCGTGCGCTAATCGCCCTTCTCTAGTGCGCTAGCCAAAAGTGGTGTCCAGTACTGGAGTCCAGAACCTACTGTCCTCTGCCCTGCTCAAGCCTTAGCGTGCGCTACCGCTATGGCTTAGCCTGCGTTATGCAACAGCTTCAGCGTGCGCTAGCCGAAGCCTAGCGTATGTTACCTGATAGTCCAGAAGACCTGACAACCTCACTGCCTCTGCCGACCAGACCATTAGCGTGTGCTATGGACGGAAGTTAGCGTACGCTACTAACCACGAATAGCGTGCGCTAACGAACTCCTAGCGCGCGTTAACCGCCAGTCCAGAGGGCAGTTCGAGTTACTGGTTCTGACCTGACTGGCCCCTTAGCATGCGCTATGGCACAAAGCTAGCGTGCGCTACTCAGACAGAATTAGCGTGCGTTAGCCCAGGCCTAGCGTGCGCTATTTCTCTAGCCCATAACACTTCCACAAGGTCTAAACAACATGATCATGACCCAATCAAGATACGAAACTCAATAACAATATCAACAACATCACCAAGAGTTTACAGAGCGACAAATAAGAAGAACGGCAAGGTCAAACAGTCAATAAAAAGTACGGGTATTACATTGATGAACTTAGTCAGGTTGCCGAGTTGGTCCAGAGCAGGTTTGAATATGATGTTGCAAAAGCTCTCATTGTCAACCAGCACGCGGTCGACCATTTTCCCAAGGATGCATGCAGAGATCACCAATGCATCCTCTTTGGGGCACTGCACTCCCTCCCTATCCTTGTTGGAGAAGGATATGAGCGCATCTCTGGAGATGGTTGGCTCTGGGGGCACTACGACATGGACTCCGGCGAACGCCCTCAGCTCGGCCTTCCGCTTTCTATTTGATATTATGGAAACTGGGAAAGACCTCCGAGGTTTCCACCTCCCGACTGAAGCATATTGATCCGGCCGCTGGGGTTGATTGGAGGGATCGACTCGTCTGAGTACTCCAGCTCATTCTGCTCGATCCTTGCGACCGGATTGGGAGGTTGACGGTCATTGTTCTGTCGACGATCGCGGCCCCCGGTCCTTTCTGCCCGGGACTCTGGCTTGGTCACCAAATTGTCTAGCTTACCTTCCTCGAACAATCTCCAGAGTTGTCTGAGGAGGTCGCGACATTGGCTGGTGTTGTGGCCGGGACTTTTGTGGTAGGCAAAAAAATTACTGCGGTCCAGATGACCGTTGTCCCTAATCGGCTTCGGCTTGTTAAGCCATTCGTGCCCCTTGATGGCGTTGAAGATATGGGCCGGAGATAGATTGAGGTTGCAGAGGAGGTGAACTTCTACATCCTCGAAGGCCTTGTACTCACCGGGAGGCTTTGTGACCGCCTTTCTGGGCTTGGCGATCGCCTTCTTTGGGACGGGAGATGGCGCCTTCATTTCTCCGGTTGCCCCATCACCTAGGCGAAGGGTGAGAAATCTCTGCCTGGCCAGAAAGTCGGTGGCCTTGACGCGGAAGATCGCGTAGGTCGGGGGAATGTCCTTCGTGAGGTGCCTGAACATGGGTGAATGGCTATAGAATCCCCCCAGGATCGAGTAGAGGGCGAGCTCGTCGCTAATGGGGTCACCGGTGAGGACTATTTCATCCACCTGGTCGATGTAATCTTCATCGGGCTCGTCTTTCCCCTGCCTGATCTTCATCATGCGGTGGGGGCCTTCTGGCCGAGCGACCTTAGCAGCGAAGTACGACGTGAAGTCGTTCGCCAGCTTCTCAAAACAGTTGATTGAGCGCGGGGGCAGTGAGATGTACCACCTATGGGCAAGATCGCCCAATGTCAATGGGAACATAAGGCATTTCGTCGCGTCCGACGCGCCGCATCCGGCCATGTAGATCCGAAACTTGCTTAAGTGAGTCTCGGGGTCCGATCTCCCCTCATACAAAGGTGTTTGAGGAGGAGCGATCTTTGGTTGTACGGGGGCGAGCTCGATCTGGATCGCGAGCGGCTCACTTGGTCCGGTGACCTTTCTCTTGGGGCCTGCCCCAGTTTCTATGAGCGCCTTCATATCATCGAGCTGGCGCTGCATTGCGGCCATCGTCGTAGCCTGGCTGCTCCCGGTCTGGCTCTTGGAGCAGGAACCGAGGCGATCATGTACCGATCTCCTGGCTCCATTGTAGGCGACGAGGTATCTGCCACCGAGCTCAATTCTGTGGCGAGTGGGAGCCAGAAGGCTGGCCTGTTTTCTGGGAGTTGGATGCGCCGAACTCCTGGTGACGGATTCGGACTCCGACGTCTCATGGCTGGGGCCAGAATGCCCAGGTCGCCATGAGGGATCACTCCCTAGGCAGCTGAAGATGGAACCGTCCCGCCTTGCGAGCGCCTTTTCCTGCGGCTCGGGGCTTTCTAACGATTTCTTGACATATAACCCCTTGAGCTTTCGCTTGCCCGCACGGCGGATGGCTGATGGAGTAATAGTGGGCGTGTTGCATGCTCTCCATCGCTCCCTTAGGATGGCCATGGCCTCCTCGATTTGTTCCGCGGTTTGGAATTGATCGAGTGAGAGGCTGGGGCCATCCCTCGGGGGCGGGCGTGAGAGTCTAGTGTCACCGCGGCTGCCTTCCGCCGCAAGTTGGGACTCGATCTGGGCCGGAATAAGGCGCCCGGCGGACCGTAGGGTCGCTCTCTTTGAAGTGGTGGCAGACGTCATGATTTCGAAGGTTTTTCTTTGAAGAACAGTGAGTGTTTCTTCAAGTATATGCTCCGGAGAACAGTGAGTGTTCTTCGAAGCGGTCGGAATGAAAATGAGGGTAAAACACCCTTATTCTAGCGCCAATTGTTGTTACCCAAAATATTATATGTAATGGTTTGCTAGATATGGCTTTGGGTGAGTAACAAACAAAATGCGAGAGCACGTACGAAGGAATGTAAATAACACAAGATTTGCCGAGGTTGTTAGTCCCGAGCTTGAATGCTCTCGCGAGATATTATTAATATGGATGCTGCTTTAGAGTATCAATATTAATGTTAGAGTACAATTACAATGAGTGTAATGACCCTAGTTATCTATCTCTTGAGTGCTGTTGATTGCCAGAAGAACCAGAGTTAAAGCTCTGTGAGTTCTTGTTACAAAGATGAAGTGTTCTCTGTATTGTTTTCTGTGTAATCGTGTCTTTTCCAAAGCTAGAGGTCTCCTATTTATAGAAGAGGAGGTTGTTGGGATGTCTCTGTCCCAAATGGGCGATCGCCGTTTCTGCATTAAATTAAGCGGGTGATCGTCTCAGCACGTGGGACTATTTCCTTAAAGTCCGCAGCTGCTGCTGGCAGCCAGATCCGCGAACCAATGAGAAGGTGACATGTGCCTCACGTCGCAGTCTTGGGAGGTCCCACCGAGGACCTTTCGGCGGGCCTGTCGGTATGTGAGTCTGTCCTTGTCACCGACAGCTGCTGATGGGCTGGAGTCAAGCCTGTTCCTGCGGCGCCTTTTGCAGATCTGCACGTGGGCCTTCATCCTGAGATTCGGTCTTCGCAGACTTTGACGGATGTTGGTTTTACACGTGGCATAGGACGGTCATCCTCGGTCGGGTACTAGAGGCGATCGCGAGGTGCCAAGAAATGATCTCCCTGGATGTCGACCGCTAGGCACTTGACCATGATCTGGCATCTTCGGTTGGCACGTGTGTCTTGGTCTATTTGATGCTGGCTTCGGTCGCTCGGCCCTTATGCCGATCGCCTTCGAGGCGTATAAATCGCCGCACAACACACGTGACCTTGTAATCATGCAAAACTAAAACAAGCGGATTAGTGCACAACTGACTATTTTTATGAATTTTCAGAACTGACACTGGGTGACCCAGTGTCGAAAAACTGCTCGAAATGAAAAAAACTGCTATATAAAACAAATGCTATCTAAATATAAAAAATATAAAAACAAACTACTGCTCAAAAAATATAAATAAATAAAAATTCAACTCAGAAAATAAAATTAATTTCGCACCGTTCCCCGCAACGGCGCCAAAATTTTGACTGCGATGTCGAGGCGCGTCAAAATTAAATATTTATAAAAAGTCCTTGATTCACTCATACTAAATAGTAGTATTGGTAAGTAAGGGTCGAATCCACGAGGAACGGTTGAATTAATCGAACTTATAGAGTTGAATATCTTTAGGAAGCAAAAATAGTGATTCTAAATAAATAATAGTGCTAAAAATAATAATAATAATAGATATAATAAACAGGGGGTTTTGGTTGGTTTAAGGTAAACAAGACAAAATAAAATAATAAGTAAGCAAATAAAAAGGGAAGTAAAATTTATAAGAAAAACAATTTTTTTATTGATATCTAGTTCTTAGTTCCGTTATCACCCGTTCTAATTTAATTTATGAATTAATGCAGCACTTTATCTTTCCTTAATTCCTAATGAACTCCTACTCCGAAGTCAACAACAAGCTCTGTTAACCCAATCATTTCTTAAGTTTATTTAATCAAAACAAGTTCTTCAATTAAACCTATCTAGACGAAAGATTCAAAACAAGCTCTTCAAATCTCGTTCGTTAGATGCATTAAAAACCAAAATAATGAAAATAGACAAGATATTGAGTTCACAAGCTCGACCCAAGGGATCTTGATTTTGTGCTACCCAACTTATAAAAATCAATTATTGCTACTTGTGATTTAGAATTATAACGATTACGTATTATAACCCTAGATCTAGCAATAGATATAAATACCTCAATTAAGTTGATCAGACCAAATTAAATTAAATTATATCGTAAATAAATCTACTCAATAACACAAAGATAATTCAAAGGAATTAAGTCAAGAATATGCTACGAGTTTAAAACATAAATACTACAGATACAGGTTCAAACATCACTAAGAATTGGAATAAAAAATTTAGCCAGACATGATGGCTAAATAAAAGATAATGCAATGATTAATAGGCATAGACAATTAGAACCAGGAAATAATTCTTCTCAATCTCTCTCCGGCCGAAATTCTCCCTTCACTTTTGCTGCACCTCTACCTTGAAGCCGTGAGATGATGATGATGGGTTGATTAATATACTAATGCCGCATGAGATGATGATGGGGGATGTGATGGTGAGAGATGTCGTGAGGTGCTAATTGGGGTTGTGGTGTCTTGATTCCTTGTCTTATTTATAAGTCCACCTTTAGTTTTCTTCTCCCCAGGACTCTCTTCACGTGATGAATTGTCGTGAGATGTTTTAATGTAGGAGTCTTTTCTTCTCCTATCTTTTATTTCGATCGGAACTCTTCTTGGACTGGGAGATTTTAATTATTGTCCCGATGATTATTTCGACTTCAATATAATAATTTCCTGAAATAATGAATAAAATCTACTAGTGAATAAAATTACATTCATAAATCAAATAGGTAGAAAACCATCAAGTTGTGCTATAATAAATATAATATAATTATGCATTTAGCACATATAATTATGCAATATTTTCTACCGATCATTCACCCGTAATGGATGCAACGATATTCAGATTTTTGCTAAGTCTGTCAATTTTAGAAGGGCTCCGATGAATTTAGTGGATGTTGTGACTACCTACTTATATGAGTCACTTGATAATGACATCTACATGAAAATCCTAGAAGGATTGAAAATGTCTGAAGCATGTAGCTCAAAACCCCGAGAGGTGTACTCAATTAAGTTACAAAGATCCTTGTACGGGTTAAAACAATCAGCATGGATGTGGTAACATCATATCACTGAGTACCTTTTAAATAAGGATATATTAATAATGTAATATGTCTATTTGTCTTTATTAAAAGGACAAAATGGGGATTTACTATCATTGCAGTTTATGTTGATGATTTGAACATCATTGGGCCTCCTGTTGAACTTGATGAGACGATTACATATATAAAGAAGGAATTTGAAATGAAAGACTTAGGTAAAACAAAACTTTGCCCTGGTTTTCAAGTTGAACATTTATCAAAGGAATCTTTGTTCACCAGTCATCATATACTGAAAAGATCCTTAAATGATATATTATGGATAAATTATATCCTGTCAGTACACATATGATTGTACGTGCACTTGAAAACAAAAAGGATTCATTCCGCCCAAGAGAAGAGGGAGAAGAACTTCTTGGTCCTGAAATATCAGATCTTAGTGCTGTTGGTGCATTAATGTATCTTGCCAATTGTATACGTCCCGATATTGCCTTTTCAGTTAATTTATTGGTAAGACATAGTTCTGCTCCAACTTGAAAATATTGGACTGGTGTGAAACAGATATTTAGATATTTTCGAGGAACAGTGGATATGGGTTTGTTTTATGCTAAAGACTCAAAGCGGAATTAATTGGTTACGCTGATGCTGGATTTCGATCCGAACCTTATAAAGGTAGATCACACACAGGTTACTTATTCACGTATGGTGATACAATAATCTCTTGGCGGTCTATAAAGCATATTTTTGCAGCAACTTCTTCAAACCATACTGAACTTTTAGAACTTCATGAAGCAAGTCGGGAATGTGCATGACTAAGATCTTTGGGCCACCATATCCGAGAATCATGTGGCATTTCAATCAATAATGGAAGACCTACTATGAAGCATGTATCACTTAGACTAGAGAAGGTTACATCAAAGGAGACAGGACGAAGCACATCGATCCAAAATTCTTATTCACCCATGAACTTCAACAAAAGAGAGAAATTAATATTTGACAGATTAGCTCATGTGAAAATCCAGCAGATTTATTCACAAAAGCACTTCCTGCGACAAATTGGTATGCAATATTGGGATGCGCAATTTTCGAGATGTATATTGACAGTAATATGTTGGGATTCGGTGCCTAAAACGAAGGCCCAGCGGAAGCGGTAAAACGAAAATTGATTCGATCCGAATCCCTATGAGGATCGATCGAGATACGTATATACGAATATAATACGAAACAAAAGAGATATAGAAACTCACCCTTGTAGTCCGTTGATTAAATGGATTTCTTCTCTTGAGCTATTCCCCAAGCTTTAGATTGATCTCTACGAATCCAATCCGCTCCAAGCTCTTGGATGATCCAACGCCGAAAAGACCGCGTCTCTACTTGCCACGCGCCGGAGAAACGACCGGGATGACTAAACCTCGTTATCCTCAAGGATACGGATAGAACAAGGTTATAGAAGCTTGCTATTGTGATTATAACACTCCAAGTTTATAACTCACTATCTCTTTTTGATTTCTTGATTTTTCTCTAAGAACAACCAAGAACAAAAGAAGAATAAGATGAAGACTAAAAGGAAAACAATTTTCTCTCTCCCCAAACCAAACTCACGGCTGGAATGTCCCTTTAGAGGTGAGAGCAAGTCTTCTCTTTTATTCTTCTTTTTCCATCCCACTTAATCTCCTTTTCCTTATTTAAAGAGATATCATATATCTATGGTCATAAGTCTTTTACCAACCAAAAGAAGACTAAGACCAAAGGCAAAGCATCAAAGTGGGGCCGGCCTCTAGAAGGTATCGGACGAGTTTGATCCGTTTTGGACTCCTGTGAGTCTAAACAGATAAACTCCGATTCCGTTCCAATGTATTTATATCGATTAATTAATCCAATTAATTAATCATACAAATACATAATGACATAATTAATTTCTCCAAGAAATAATTATATTTATGAATTAAATTAATCACCCAGTAATTTATTTAATTCATTAGGCCGTAAATTAATTTATCCAATAAATTAATTTAGACATCCAATTTCCAAAATCAATTAGACATCCAATGCCCAATAAATTAGATATCCAATATCTAATATTTATAATGAGAGAATAAGCTCGATTCATTCCGTCGTCAATCCTATTGAGCGACTCGGTAGGTTCATCTCAGTTAGCAATGGGAGGAACCAAAGAGTAGTAGCACCACCTAGCCAGCCTAGAGGCCTACACCGTACCCCAACTGAGAACGAATGATTGGGATCATTCAAGAACCATTCTGTCGTGAATACCGGTAAATGTATAAACCCTTCTTTCACATGTCCCGATCAAATTATAGGGTCACGGTCAGTCAAACCCTATCTGTACTTGACGATATGCATGTGTTAATGCAAATCGAGATCATCGAGCTCTCGTGTATCCAATACAACTAGCTCCAATGCTTTGGCCAAAGACTTATGATCTCATTTGCCAATAACCGCATAGGACATACAACCCGCTCACTAACGGGAGAAAGAATTCTATCTTGGTATTCAGTAGGACCTGCTACTTGCCTGTCAAGATGCACGTAGAGGTTGACCCCCACCTCCTGGTTTATAGGGTCGAACTACTCTAATGAAAATCTTGACGTCACAAGCGCATCCCTACTAAATCCTCAAGTCGAAGGTTCACGAATACCTATCACAACCTTTCAATTCCGTCATTGACTGTCCCGGAGTGAAATTCGTGTGACGAATCGAGGGTGAGTCGGTTCGAGTATACTAATCCAATTAGCATACCTATAACGTGTGCTCCCACTAAACATTAGTGTTCGACTGGCACTCTCCATGTCAAAGAACACGTTATACAAGTCTTCACATAAACTTAACGGCCAGTCAAGTTTCATCGACTTGCGAACGATTAAGTAGTTGAGCTATAAACCTTTCCAGTGCCGACCCCCTTATCCAATAAGGAGTGGAAGGTTTTGCTCTCAAATACACGGACTAGTTTCTATATGTTTATTTACGAGTTAGGAATGCCAGTAACTACCAGTAAATATAGAAACATCTATTGCCTTATATATTGATTTTACATAATAACAAGTACAATGCCCTCACTCAACATCCTCTGAGTGGCATTCGAGGGCATACTCCCAACAATCTCCCACGTGCACTCAATGCCACGCACTATGGTATCTAATACCCATGTTCTTCAGATTACGCTCCTAGTTAACCTGAGAATGTGGCTTGGTCAGTGGATCAGCGACGTAGTCGGCTGACTCTACTCTACGCAGCACAATGTATCTCTTTGCGAACAAATTCTCTTACGAGATGATACTCTCTCTCTCCATATGTTTGGTACTATTGTGCGACCTCGGTTCCAAGGCATGTGCTACCACTCTGGCAGTGCAGCACAAGGTGTCACGTGCAGTTTACCTAGTAACTACTAAAACCTTTCTTTCGAGGCCTCCAAGGCCGCTTTATACTCAGCCTAATAGGTGGAATTAGCAGTCTCTAAGCTGTTGTATCTCTTATTTTCACTTGTTTGTCCTTCTAGCATCTTGCTATCCCTTTCAATAAAATTTGATCGTTCAAAAAAAAATAGGTGGAATTAGCACTCGCGCTATACTTGGCACTATGCCAAGATACTGCTCCTCCATTAAGAGTAAATGTAGCCAGAAGTAGACATAGAATCGTCTTTCTGTCCTTGGAAGTCCAATACAGTGAATCCCATTACATTTAGTTCTCCACCGCCGTATTAAGAACCAGGTCTCTAGTCCTTCTAAAGTACTTGAGAATGTTCTTTTACGGCAGCCTAATGTTCCCTAATTGGGTTACCCCGAATCCTACTTACCACGCTCCCAGCATGCGCAATGTCAGGTCTCGTACACAATAAAGTATATATAAGGCTACCCAAATTCCGAAGCATATGGTATATTACTCGTTTCCTTTCATTGTTCCTCACTATGAGGACACATTTTCAATGTGAGTTTTATTCCATTTCGCATCGATAGGAACCCTCTTTTAGAATAATCTATCTTAAATCGTATTAAGATTTTATCTATATAGAGGGCTTGGGAAAAACTTATCATTCTCTTCGATCTATCCCAGTAGAGTCGAATCCCAAGAATATAGGTTTCTTATCCCAAGTCTTTCATGGAGAAATTACTCGAAAGCCAAGCTTTCATAGAACTGAGCATTCCCACACCATTTCCTATTAGTAGAATGTCATCTACATATAGTACTACGAATGTGATCTTGCTCCCACTAACCCTCTTGTATACACAAGGTTCCTCTTCATTTTGCACGAAGTCAAACTCCTCGTCAAAATGAAGGTCCCAACTACATGAAGACTGCTATAGTCCATTACATGGAGTCTACATCCACCATCGATAGGTCATTAGTCGCGGGTCGGTCTCTTGTTTATCACCTGGAACCTCGTGGAAACCCAGTTCCTCCAAGTGCATAAACCTATACCTCTCAGGTAATTTGAGACACCATACTAGACCTACGAGGTGGTTGTACTTGTGTTTCAGAAGGTCCGGTTCTAATTTCTTGCACAGGTGTCTCCTGGGGAGTTTCGTTGTATTCTTCCAAAGAAATATTTCTACCTGCTCTGCCTTCCTGAATGAACTCTTCCTCCAGGAAGTGTGCATGCAAAGCAACAATGATCTTTCGATCTTTGGGCATGTAGAGTAGATAACCCATTGTCTTATATGGGAATCCAATGAAATGTCTCCTCACAGACCTCGCTTCCATTTTATCCACCTTAGTCTTCTTGACATAGGCGGGACATCCCCAAATCCTAATGTGATTAAGACTTGGTTTCCTACCCTCCCACATCTCATGTGGAGTTTTAGGAACGGATTTGGAAGGACATCTGTTCAAGATATAAGCGGCAGTCAGGAGTGTATACCCCCATAGGTAAATCGGTAAGTCAGTATAGCCCAGCATGGAACGGACCATGTCCAACAAGGTCTGGTTCTTTCTATCCGACACACAATTTAACTGAGGAGTGCCTGGAGGTGTTATTTGTGATACTATTCCAATGTTTCTTAAGGAACTCGTCAAACTCCGTACTCATATACTCGCCACCTCGGTCCGACCGAAGTGCTTTGATATGATTACCAGTTTGTTTCTCGACTAGGGCCTTAAATTCCTGGAATTTCTCAAAGGCCTCGGATTTATGTTTCATTAAGTATACATAATCATACCTAGTATAATCATTTGTAAACGTAATGAAATATTGATATCCGTTACGTGCTGCTTCCGAAGCACCACATACGTAGGTATGGATTAATCTTAGTTTATCAGCGACTCTTTCAAAAGTCCTTGTGAAGGGGGACTTAGTCATTATGCCTTAAGGCAAGATTTACAAGTAGGAAAGGGATTCAATCCCAATGGACCCATAAGTCCATCTTTTCCATATTGTAAACTTTGGTCTGACCAACATGACCAAGTCTAAGATGTCATTTCAAAACTTGATTGGTTTCATCCCTACCACGTTTTCTAGTCATAGTATTCACAACTACTTTGTTGTTGAGATTTAGATGATACAATCCATTTAACAATGTAGCAAGCATCCACTAGTTTATTTCTGAAATAAATTTTGCAGGAACCATTACCAATGAAAATGAAAAGCCTTTTCGGTCCATGACCGGAATGGATACAATGGTTTTGTGCCCCTTGGGCAAAACAAGTACATCTTCTAAAGTCAAAACAAAGCCGTATTCTAAACCCAGAAAAAGTGATCCTATGTCGGTCGCCTCAATACTATGCCCGCTTCCGACTGTGATCATAACTTCTCCAGTTCCAAGCTTCCTACTTTGTTCCAGATCCTGATTCACGGTACAAATATGAGAACTAGCACCAGAATCCAGTATCCAGGAAGTAGAAAATACAGTAGCAGAACAATTTGTTTCCAAAACTAAAAGTTCTGTACCTGAAGTACCATGAATAATAGGACACTCTCTAGCCCAGTGGCCCAGCTCACCGCACTTGAGACAAGCGTCTTTCTTCTTCTTGTTCTTTAGAACTATCGAGGCCTTGCCCTTTCCCTTAAGGTCCTAGACTTGTGGTCCTGTCCGCTTCTTGGTCTTTTTCTTCTTGTTCTTGGACCTCCGAGATCCAGAAGAAATCACAAGGGCAGACTCCTTCATCCGCGGAGTCTTCATCTGAGACTGAGCGGTCACTAGTTTGTTAATTACCCCAGCTAAGTTACATGCAATCTCATTGCAGTTAAAGTTCATAACAAACTGTGAGAAGAAATCATGGAGAGACTGCAGGATAAGGCCGGTTTGGAGAGAAGTATCCATTTTAAAATCAAGAGCCTCCAATCTCTCGATCATGGATATCATTTTGAGGACGTGGTCCCCAACCTTCTCACCTTCCTTCATCCTTGCACCGAACAGTTGCTTAGATATCTCATATCTAGCAGTTCTACTGTGCTCACCATAAAGCTCGGTTAAGTGATGAGCTATCTGAAGCTCATTAGACATGGAAGCCATCGTATAAGCACGGACTTTCACGTCATCCGTAACCCACTTTTCATGGTTTTCAATCTCTTCCTGATTGGCTCTTGTCCGCACTGGAGGCGCTGGAATGTCCGTCTCCAAGACGTATCTTAGTGCCTCTAAACTGAGGACTATCATCAGATTGCAGAGCCAATCCACAAGGTTAGGTCCCATCAAGGTGTTATTTTCGAGTAGAATTGCGAGTGGATTCATTGTCATATTGAGAGTTATGTCTGCATTAAGTACGACAGATTAATTTAGTGACTCGTTAGTTATGATCTGAGTATAGAATTAAGGTCTTTTCTATTCTTGTTACCCAGCTCCCACTATTTTTATCTGAACAACACACTCCCATATGAATTCCGAAGTATCATCGCTCTACTTCATAGTGGTGATCGAGTTCTTTATAAATCTTAATAGAGGGCAACTGAACAGGTTTCTAGTCTATTAATTTTCATAAAGTGGTGTCCAACACCAACCCATCTAATGGATGATTAGATCTTCTTTTTCCCCTTGTTCACTCTCCTCAACCTATACGGTTTCTATGGTTCGTGAACAAGTTAAGTTTATACCATCGACGCAAATTAGTTTCACAATTGAATCTTATCTGGCAACCTATCAGGTTTCTAGGGATAAAATTTGCTCCAACCGAAGGCATCCAATGTAACACCCCAAACTAGGCGGATATTACAGTGCCGTGAATCCCCGACTGGGACCCACCAGGCAAATTAAAATGATAAATTAAATAATATAATTGTAGTACCGAACCACATTATATTACCAAGTACTCCGATGAGGAGTTTAAGTACAACACACCAGGACAATACCGAATACTAGTATATTTTATATGGAGATAAAATACACCACCCTGAACAAATAAACATTTCAAACGGAATTTGCAGCGGAAAATACAAATGACGGAAATGACTGAAACCAACGGAATGACTGGAGCCCCCTACTAGTATCACTGGAACTCCTCGCCGTCAACATGCTCTTTCCGTGCCTTTGCCTTGCCGTGACCTGAAAACAAAATCCCCCAACGGTCGGCCATACGTAACAACAATCCTCAAGGGTTGAAAATACACAATCATGATATAACTGAAGTTATGAAATATCCTTAATTATGAATTACGCTGAAGAGGAGTATCATAGTACGCCCGTAATGTTCTGTGCAAGTGTACAAGACGATGACCGGACACACCCGTCCTTGTACCTAATTAGTCTCACAGAGGTAAGCGTTACCGTGTGCACGGTCCAATGTATCGGTGAACCCAATACATGACCATCGTGTGCCCGACTAAAAATTCCACACAGCCACACCCGGCCACGCAATATGAACCCAGACGGTCATATGAGCGAGAATGACCACAATGAATTTCAATGAATAATAATTCAACAAGGTCAAGCATGACTCACCGAGATGAAAATAATAGTGACGTGATTGATAACTCAATGAAATGATTGGAACCGTCGTTCCTCGTGAATGAAGTGATTGTTCGACAATTACAAGTCTCAATACGGTTAATACAATGATGAATGAATATGATTATGAATGAACAACAACAAAAGGAATGAATATCCTTTTAACCGAGTAAGAATTAACTTACACAACACCGATGACAATGTCCTTCCACGAACAACGTCCTAATCAAGATACCGGTCGCTCGAACAACCTTGAATAACAATAATTACCAACAACCGATCAATACACGTATCAAGCAACGAAACACGACTAACCCAAAAGTCGATACAACGATAATCAAACTCATTGGGGCATTCTAACGAATACGAAACAAACCACACAACTTCGAAAATATCCAATCCCGAATATATCGAAACCAACACCAAAATGAGTATTTCGAACTATCAAAAACACTTCAAGGATATCAATAATCCAATAGGAATCCACAATTCAAGATTACAACAACATCAATCGGAAAATCCCCAATTAATCCAAAGTCAACCCCAAGGGTTCTTGATATAAATCCCCAAAATAGCCATTAAATCCGTAGGAATACATTTATCCAAGGTAGATAATCCATATCTAATATATTCCAACAACAATCCAAGCTTACACGAAGAAATCGGAAGGAAAAACCCAAAAATTCGAAATTCTAGATCCAAGAGATTAATACCTTTGATTTGATGTTAAGGAGATGAGGAAGTGATGATAATCCAACTCAAAGACTTGAATATGATGATAGGTGATAGCAGCTCAAATAGAACACTCCAAGTCGCCCGAAATTGCCCGACGTCGCTCAAAAACGAAGAGAAGTGAGGAAATGACGAAACTCAGGCTAATTGTCCAATATATAGTGCTCCAGATTCGCGCACGCTATGACCTGCTATTTAGCGTGCGCTAACGAGTTGTATGAACATTCCAGTGAACTCTGGCTGACCCGTTAGCGTACGCCACAACCTGGTAACATGTGCTAACTCTATCCGAATAGCGTGCGCTAACTCCAATTGTTAGCGTGCGCTAGCTAAAAATCTGCTGTCCAGTACTGAAGTTCAGAAACCGTCTGTCCTCTGATCTGACCTCGGTAGCGTGCGCTACAACCAATATTTAGCATGCGCTATAATATCGATTGCGTACGCTAAAAACAACTCATAGCGTGCGCTATGAATTAATCTAGTGCAGTCCAGTAGCCATTGGACTCAACCTGATCCGTCCTTAGCGCGCGCTAGAGCAATTATTAGCGTGCGCTACTACAACCCACTAGCGCGCGCTACTTACCACTCGTAGCGTGCGCTACTAATAACTCACCTGCAGTCCAGTACCTTCTGGACTGCAGCCAGGATTACATTAGCGTGCGCTAATGCTGAGTGGTAGCGTGCGCTACCTGAACTCAATTAGCGCGCGCTAGAAAGAGTACGTAGCGTGCGCTACTCCTCACGAACAGCCCACAATGAAAATGACAATGATGATACACACGACACGGAACTCCAATTAGATTAGTGATGAACGACGATTGATACACGATACAATTACTCTGAACGATGAATACCATGATTGAATAAGAGTGACAAACGATCATTAACGAGTGAAAATTTCTGAATGATAAATACTGAATGATAATTACTGAATTACAACCGGGTATTACATACACCCTCCCTTAAAAGAGTTTTGTCCCCGAAACTAAGGGTCAAACAACTCGGGATAACTCTCTCGCATACTATCTTCGGTTTCCCAAGTAGCCTCTTCGACTCCGTGTCTAGACCACTGA
This sequence comes from Orobanche coerulescens, assembly GCA_033398695.1. Taxonomy (NCBI): domain Eukaryota; kingdom Viridiplantae; phylum Streptophyta; class Magnoliopsida; order Lamiales; family Orobanchaceae; genus Orobanche; species Orobanche coerulescens. The sequence continues at coordinate 107,943,993 of CM065814.1, read as the reverse complement.
ATTTTAACCAAAGGAATCGTCTTATTTCTCAACTGTTTGATTCGCCGCTCTAAAATTCATACGGGACGCTCCTCATACGAATGATCATCCGCGATCTCGATTTTGTCAAATTGAAGTATGTGACTCGGGTCGGCAACATACTTCCGCAACTGGGAGACGTGAAATACATTATGAATTCGGCTCAAAGTCGGAGGTAAAGCCAATCGATAAGCTAACTCGCCTACTCGATCCAAAATCTCAAACGGTCCAATGAATCTCGGACTCAACTTCCCCCGTTTTCCAAAACGGAAAATACCTCGACTCGGGGATACCTTGACCAAAACGTGGTCACCCGTCTCGAACTATAGTGGTCGATTTACGATTATCTCGCATAAGATTGCCGACTCGAGTCGCCAACAAACGACTCCTGATCAAAGCTACCTTCTCACGGGCGGCTATAAGCATATCGGGCTCGGTGCCGATTGATTCTGATAGGTCGTCCCAACACAACAGAGATCGACAACGACGACCATACAAGGCCTCGTAAGGTGCCATCTTAATCGAAGCATGCCAACTATTATTATACGTGAATTCGATCAATGGTAGTTGGGCTTCCCAATCGTCTTTCCAATCGAGGACGCATGCCCTCAACATGTCCTCTAATGTCTGAATAGTCCTCTCTGATTGCCCGTCGGACTGAGGATGAAAGGTGGTACTGAGATTAAGCTGAGTTCCCATGGCACGATGAACTGATTTCCAAAAATGAGACACAAACCGTCCGTCATGATCGGAAACGATACTTTTAGGAGTACCGTGTAGTCTCACTATCTCTTTGATGAATAACTGGGCAAGTCTCTCGGGACCCCAAGTATCCTTGATCTCAAGGAAATGAGCTGATTTAGTTAAGCGGTCCACGATAACCTAGATCGTATTCATACCACGACGAATCGTCGGCAAACTCGTGATGAAATCCATAGAAATGTCTTCCCACTTCCATTCGGGAATAGGAAGAGGTTTCAGCATACCCGCCGGTCGCTGATGTTCAATCTTAACTTGTTGACAGGTTAAGCATCTCGAAACAAATTCTGCGACTTCTCGCTTCATATTACTCCACCAGTAATTCTGTTTCAAGTCTTTGTACATCTTGCTAGACCCCGGATGAACAGAATAAGGGGTAGCATGAGCTTCTATCAAAATCGAGTTTTTCAACTCGTCATTCGCCGGTACGCACATTCGATTCTTAAACCTCAAAAGTCCATCCTCGTGGACCACAAATTCAGGGGCTTTCCCCTGAGTCACATCCTCACGGATGCGCAACAATGAAGGGTTTGAACTCTAATTCTCTCGGATTGCCTCCTCGAGTGACGATGAAATCTCTAACATACAAAGCTGTCCCTGAACTTGCCGGGCTGCACTCGATCTCGGGTCTAAGGAATTCCTGCTGAAGCTCCTTCTGAACTATTAAACGAGCAAGCATCTGCTCCTGAACGGACTTATGACTCAAGGCGTCGGCGACAATGTTCGCCTTGTCCGGGTGGTAAAGGATCTCGATATCATAATCTTTGATTAGTTCTAACCACCGCCTCTGTCGCATATTTAACTCCTTCTGAGTAAATATATACTTTAAACTCTTATGATCGGTGAATATCGACAAGTAACGCCATAAAGATAATGACGCCAAATCTTCAATGCGAACACCACTACCGCTAGCTACAGTCGTGAGTCGGATAATTAACCTCGTAAGGTCTCAATTGCCGTGAAGCATAAGCAATAACCTTCCCATTCTCGCATGAATACACATCCGAGACCGTCCGACGCATCACTATAAACCACAAATCCTTCCGCCTCGCGGCAAGGAAAGTACAGGTGCTGACATTAACCGGCTCTTGAGTTCCTCAAAACTCCGCTGACACGCGTCGGACCACGTGTATTTCTTATCCTTTCGCAAAAGGTTCGTCAAGGGGTGAGCGATTCTAGAAAATCCCTCCACAAATCGCCGATAATAACCCGCTAATCCGAGGAAACTTCGGATTTCCTTAACATTCTTCGGAGGTAGCCAATCTCGAATAGCCTCCGTCTTCTGAGGATCGACCCGAACTCCGTCTGATGAAATTACGTGTTCGAGAAACATCACTTCGGACATCCAGAACTCACATTTGGAGAACTTCCCATAAAGTTGTTCTCGTCTCAACACGTCGAGCACTTGATGAAGGTGAAACTCGTGTTCCTCTCGGTCACGAGAATAAATCAAATGTCATCGATGAAGACAACAACAAACTGATCCAAAAAGTCGATGAAAACCCGATTCATTAACTCCATGAATACCGCAGGTGCATTAGTCAATCCAAACGGCATAACCACAAACTCATTATGACCATAGCGTGTTCGAAACGCCGTCCTCGCGATATCCGACTCTCGAATCCGCAACTAATGATATCCAGATCTTAAGTCGATCTTGGAAAATACTGAAGCTCCCTGAAGTTGATCCAAAAGATCATCGATACGGGGTAAAGGATATTTATTCTTGATCGTCACCCTGTTCAACTCCCGATAATCAATACACAAGCGAAAAGAACCATCCTTCTTCTTGACAAATAACACTGGTGCTCCCCACGGGGACGCACTCGGTCGAATATAACCCTTCTCGAATAACTACTCAAGTTGGTTCTTTAATTCCTGCATTTCGGTCGGGGCCATCCGGTACGGTGCCTTCGATATCGGAGACGACTGTGCTCCAACTCAATCGTGAATTCCACATCTCTCCGTGGAGGCAAACCGTAACTCGTCTGGGAAAACGTCGCATACTCCTCACTACCGGAATATCCATCAACATTATCGATGATTTCTCGGTTTTGGTCATGTAGCACCAATAACCAACACATCCTCGATCGAGTAATCGCACCGCTTTCATCAAATTAATGACCTTACTGCAATGTAATGGATTACCTCCCCGAAACACACATTCAACCCCATCGTCTCAAATGATAGTGATCATACGCTACGGACACTAGTGATGGCATCATGATGATCCATTCAATCAATACCCAAGATGACGCCGCCCTCGGCAAATCTACTACGATTAGGTCCGCCGGCCATACACGACCATGAAATCAATCGGACAATTCTGAATCTCACGATTACCGATAATTCGCCTACCATCAAGTAGCCAATGATATAAGGCTCACAACTAGTAGCACTACCTGCACGTAGTCTACTCAAACATGACTCGAAAATGAATGAATGCGATGCACCAGTATCAAAAAGGGTACACACAGGTTGAGATAGAATATCGAGTGTACCCGAGATCATTCGGGCCTCCGGATCATCGGTCTTCTTTATCTCATAAATCCGGCTTGCTAGTTCCGCCACCGACACTCTGCCTCACGCTATAGGCTCCACCTTTAGTCGCTCCCGCTGCTTTAAACGACGCTGATTGAGTGGCCTGATTCTGAACGGCTGACTGCTTAGGGGCCTGAGATGACGTCTGAGTAGGTTTGGAGTCCCTACGGCAAAAACGGGCCTTATGCCCAGCAATCCCACAATTATGACACGTGATAGTCTATCTCGGACACTTGGTACTGAGATGACCAAGATCCCCACAGTTAAAACAGGTGATGGCTGAACTGGCCGCTCGAGACTGAGATTCCGCAGGTTTAGATGTCACAGGAGGTCGCTCAGAAAAAGCAGAGCCCGCACGCGGTTTCTTGAAAGTGGCCTGACTGCCGTCAGACTGATTACGGTTCTTGGACTTCTTGCTAGTAGATGAAGGTTGCTGCTTAGCAATCTCCTTAGCAGTAAGCTCATAGGTGAGAGCTTTCTCAATGAATTCGGCCAACGTGGTGCAATTATGATTAAGCAACTGTAGTCTCATACGGGGTTTCAGCCTCTTGCTGAAATACTTGATTTTATCCGCCTCTGAATGAATGATGGATGAGGCGAAAGGAAGAAGTTCCTGAAATTTCTCGGCAATGGCGAGAACATCCTAGTCTGCTGAGGGGTCGGGGGTGAGTAATTCTGACAGCTTGGCCTCTCTGAGTGGGGCCGGATAATACCTCTCCATCATGAGAGTCTTGAATTGCTCCCAAGTACATGATCCTTCGGTGGGCTTCAACGACAACCACCAAGAATGAGCGCTCTTACCCAGATAGTAAGCCGCAACTGAAACTTTGTGTCCTTCGGGACACTCTACCATCGCAAATAGCTTCTCGAAGTGTTCGAGCCAATGAACAATATCCGCCGGCTCGACGAGCCCTCAAAAGTAGGTGGCCTTTGGCAGAAATGTCGCCGATGATACCGCTCACGTTCCTCTCTTGCCTCCGAGGAGGCGGGAGGAGCCTGTTGATTTTGATTAACCGAGTTGTGCATCGTCTCCATCACCGTGCCATCCGGGTCATTTGGGCCATCATGCCTGCATAAAGCGAGTGGGTCAACCGGACGCCTTCCGACTAAGCCGTGTCCTGCACGACTCCCGATAGTGAATGATCACGTCTAGGTGAATGAGTGGCAGCGTCGCTGCTCGATGAATTAGCATTATTTCTCGCATTCGCACGTGTATTCACACGAGCTCTTGGGATTCGGCCCGCTCCACGGCCTCGTCCTCCACGTCCTCTTCTTGCCCTCTCCATACTGAAGTAGGAAAGTCACATGATGATTATATTTCCCGCATGAATATCACGTTATGATTATGACATGAGATGATGAAAATGAGCATACGCGCTCTAACACAGTGATTACATGAATGATTAACTGAAGTGACATGATTATCTTGAACAAGTTAACATGATTAATGATTTGATCTTCCTGATCAACAACTGAATAATGAAATGAATTGAGTGATTAACGAGTTAACATGACCGCCCCGTCAAATGAAAATGATGGTTGAGGATTGTTAATCGATGAATTATGAATGAATGATTCTTGCGTAAATTATACCATGGCGTTAGAAATCTTACGCTTCTTGGTCCGATTGGCTCGGCATTTGCACAGTCACACGTGACGAAAGTCCAATGATACTAGTCCGATGACGATGATTTCAAATGAGACATGACTTGGAGGGTAGTATTCAAAACCACGCTCCGATACCAACTCGTAACACCCCAAACTAGGCGGATATTACAAAGGCCGTGAATCCCCGACTGGGACCCACCAGGCAAATTAAAATGATAAATTAAATAATATAATTGTAGTACCGAACCACATTATATTACCAAGTACTCCGATGAGGAGTTTAAGTACAACACACCAGACAATATCAATACTAGTATATTTTATATGGAGATAAAATACACCACCCTGAACAAATAAACATTTCAAACGGAATTTGCAGCGAAAAATACAAATGACGGAAATGACTGAAATGACTGAAACCAACGGAATGACTGGGGCCCCCTACTAGGGACTCCTCGCCGTCAACATGCTCTTCCCGTGCCTTTGCCTTGCCGTGACCTGAAAACAAAATCCCCCAACGGGGTCAGTTACACAGAACAACAATCCTAAAGGGTTGAAAATACACAATCATGATATAACTAAAGTTATGAAATATCTTTAATTATGAATTACGCTGAAGAGGAGTATCATAGTACGCCCGTAATGTTCTGTGCAAGTGTACAAGACGAATGACCGGACACACCCGTCCTTGTACCTAATTAGTCTCACGGAGTTAAGCATTACCGTGTGCACGGTCCAATGTATCGGTGAACCCAATACATGACCATCGTGTGCCCGACTAAAAATTCCACACAGCCACACCCGGCCACGCAATATGAACCCAAACGGTCATATGAGCGAGAATGACCACAATGAATTTCAATGAATAATAATTCGACAAGGTCAAGCATGACTCACCGAGATGAAAATAATAGTGACGTGATTGATAACTCAATGAAATGATTGGAACCGTCGTTCCTCGTGAATGAAGTGATTGTTCGACAATTACAAGTCTCAATACGGTTAATACAATGATGAATGAATATGATTATGAATGAACAACAACAAAAGGAATGAATATCCTTTTAACCGAGTAAGAATTAACTTACACAACACCGATGACAATGTCCTTCCACGAACAACGTCCTAATCAAGATACCGGTCGCTCGAACAACCTTGAATAACAATAATTACCAACAACCGATCAATACACGTATCAAGCAACGAAACACGACTAACCCAAAAGTCGATACAACGATAATCAAACTCATTGGGGCATTCTAACGAATACGAAACAAACCACACAACTTCGAAAATATCCAATCCCGAATATATCGAAACCAACACCAAAATGAGTATTTCGAACTATCAAAAACACTTCAAGGATATCAATAATCCAATAGGAATCCACAATTCAAGATTACAACAACATCAATCGGAAAATCCCCAATTAATCCAAAGTCAACCCCAAGGGTTCTTGATATAAATCCCCAAAATAGCCATTAAATCCGTAGGAATACATTTATCCAAGGTAGATAATCCATATCTAATATATTCCAACAACAATCCAAGCTTACACGAAGAAATCGGAAGGAAAAACCCAAAAATTCGAAATTCTAGATCCAAGAGATTAATACCTTTGATTTGATGTTAAGGAGATGAGGAAGTGATGATAATCCAACTCAAAGACTTGAATATGATGATAGGTGATAGCAGCTCGACGAGAACACTCCAAGTTGCCCGAAATCGCCCGACATCGCTCAATAACGAAGAGAAGTGAGAAAATGACGAAACTCAGGCTAACTGTCCAATATATACTGCTCCAGATTAGCGCACGCTATGACCTGCTATTTAGCGTGCGCTAACGAGTTGTATGAACATTCCAGTGAACTCTGGCTAACCCGTTAGCGTACGCCACAACCTGGTAGCGTGCGCTAACTCTATCCCAATAGCGTGCGTTAACTCCAATTGTTAGCGTGCGCTAGCTAAAAAATTGTTGTCCAGTACTGAAGTTCAGAAACCGTCTGTCCTCTGATCTGACCTCGGTAGCGTGCGCTACAACTAATATTTAGCGTGCGCTATAATATCGATTGCGTACGCTAAAAACAACTCATAGCGTGCGCTATAAATTAATCCAGTGCAGTCCAGTAGCCACTGGACTCAACCTGATCCGTCCTTAGCGCGCGCTAGAGCAATTATTAGCGTGCGCTACTACAACCCACTAGCGCGCGCTACTTACCGCTCGTAGCGTGCGCTACTAATAACTCACCTGCAGTCCAGTACCTTCTGGACTGCAGCCAGGATTACATTAGCGTGCGCTAATGCTGAGTGGTAGCGTGCGCTACCTGAACTCAATTAGCGCGCGCTAGAAAGAGTACGTAACATGCGCTACTCCTCATGCATAGCCCACAATGAAAATGACAATGATGATACACACGACACGGAACTCCAATTATATTAGTGATGAACGACGATTGATACACGATACAATTACTCTGAACGATGAATACCATGATTGAATAAGAGTGACAAACGATCATTAACGAGTGAAAATTTCTGAATGATAAATACTGAATGATAATTACTGAATTACAACCGGGTATTACATCCAATGCGATCCCGGTAATTTATCCGTCCTCCCCGAACGACTACCCTAATAACTCGGAAGCATAGCACATCCGGTTTGGATTTCAATTTCCCGAAAGCTCGATGGAGAGAAGGAAACATTGAAACCTTATAAACTTAATAATTTGTCGTAGGAGAATTTTCGCGATTAATGTTACACTTTGCACATTAATCATTTAAGCGCGTTTGTGGCATTCATACAATATGAAACAACCATTCACAACCTAGTTGCTACCAACATGTGGTTCATGGACCGTTCCTAGAAAACAAAAACTCCGTAATCTAATTACAAGTCTTATTCTTGAATCTTCGTCTTCTCGAAACGGATCTTCTCCGGTCTTCGTCATTACATATAAATTTTACATTGAAAATTGCATCCTAGATACAAATATTTCTAGTAAAATAAATAGGCTCAAAACGACCTTTACAACCCAATTGAATAAAACGAACGATTCAAAACTAAGTCCACGAACCACATCCCCATTCAAAAGCATTTATCCAATAAATACTATATAAATGGAAACTGTATAGATACATTGATCCAATCAACAATACGAACCGATCCAATCAATTCACACAATCGGTAATATGAAAACGTTCAAAATAATTTGGTCGATCACAAGTATTCCAATAAATCAATTTTCCCTTATAAAATGAAATACCATATATCATTTTAATCATATTAAACCCAACTTAAAATGTGGGAAATCAATTTTAGGAATACATGAAGAAAACAAGCCCGAAACGGGTCCAAAATGGGCTGAACCGCGCCCGAAAACAACATTGGGCAGCAGTAGGGCTGCCCAGCAGCCCTGGGCCGCAGCCCCTAGAGCCTGGGCCGCGGCCCCCAGTCCAGTACCCACACAGGGCGGGCTGCAACAGCCCTGGGCCGCGGCCCCCACACCCTGGGGACCCCTCTCGGACCGTCCAACGGCATTTCGGGGCTAGTTTTTCGACCGGATATCCAATATCTATATTCTCCAACATTCATCTCTTCAATATAATTCATATTTCCTAGAAAATGAAGATTTATATCTAGACATAAACTTGCGAAAAATACAACTATAACGAACGAAAAATATATACCATGATTATGAGTAAAATGATTCCAAATCATTCACCATCTAATTGAGCATTCCAAATGCCTATATCGTGTATACAATCGCAAGACCTACGCTCTGATACCACTGTTGGGATTCGGTGCTGAAAACGAAGGCCCAACAGAAGCGGTAAAATAAAAATTAATTCGATCCGAATCCCTACGAGTATCGATCGAGCTATGTATATACGAATATAATACGAAACACAAGAGATATAGAAACTCACCCTTGTAGTTCGTTGATTAAATAGATTCCTTCTATTGAGCTATTCCCCAAGCTTTAGATTGATCTCTACGAATCCAATCCGCTCCAAGCTCTTGGATGATCCAACGCCGAAAAGACTGCGTCTCTACTTGCCATGCGCCGGAGAAATGACCGGGATGACTAAACCTCGTTATCCTCCAAGGATACGGCTAGAAAAAGGTTATAGAAGCTTGCTATTGTGATTATAACACTCCAAGTTTATAACTCACTATCTCTCTTTGATTTCTTGATTTTCTCCAAGAACAACCAAGAACAAAAGAAGAATAAGATGAAGACTAAAAGGAAAACAATTTTCTCTCTCCCCAAACCAAACTCACGGCTGGAATGTCCCTTTAGAGGTGAGAGCAAGTCTTCTCTTTTATTCTTCTTTTTCCATCCCACTTAATCTCCTTTTCCTTATTTTAAGAGATATCATATCTCTATGGTCATAAGTCTTTTACCAACCAAAAGAAGACTAAGACCAAAGGCAAAGCATCAAAGTGGGGCCGGCCTTTAGAAGGTATCAGACGAGTTTGGTCCGTTTCGAACTCCTGTGAGTCTAAACAGATAAACTCCGATTCCGTTCCAATATATTTATATCGATTAATTAATCCAATTAATTAATCATATCAAATACATAATAACATAATTAATTTCTCCAAGAAATAATTATAATTATGAATTAAATTAATCACCCAGTAATTTATTTAATTCATTAGGCCGTAAATTAATTTATCCAATAAATTAATTTAGACATCCAATGTCCCAAAATCAATTAGACATTCAATGTCCAATAAATTAGATATCCAATATCTAATATTTATAATGAGAGAATAAGCTCGATTCATTCCGTCGTCAATCCTATTGCGCGACTCGGTAGATTCGTTTCAGTCAGCAATGGGAGGAACCAAAGAGTAGTAGCACCACCTAGCCAGCCTGGCGGCCTACACCGTACCCCAACTGAGAACAAATGATTGGGATCATTCAAGAACCATTCTATCGTGAATACCAGTAAACGTATAAACCCTTATTTCACATGTCCCGATCAAGTTATAGGGTCACGGTCAGTCAAACCCTATCTGTACTTGACGATATGCATGAGTTAACGCAAATCGAGATCATCGAGCTCTCGTGTATCCAATACAACTAGCTCCAATGCTTTGGCCAAAGACTTATGATCTCATGTGCCAATAACCGCATAGGATATATAACCCGCTCACTAATGGGAGAAAGAATTCTATCTTGGTATTCAGTAGGACCTGCTACTTGCCCGTCAAGATACACGTCGAGGTTGACCCTCACCTCCCGGTTTATAGGGTCGAACTACTCTAATTAAAATCTTGACGTCACAAGCACATCCCTACTAAATCCTAAAGTCGAAGGTTCACGAATACCTATCACAACCTTTCGATTCCGTCATTGATCGTCCCAAGTGAAATCCATGTGACGAATCGAGGGTGAGTCGGTTCGAGTATACTAATCCAATTAGTATACCTATAACGTGTGCTCCCACTAACCCTTAGTGTTCGACTGACACTCTCCATGTCAAAGAACATGTTATACAAGTCTTCACATAAACTTAACGCCCAGTCAAGTTTCATCGACTTGCGAACGATTAAGTATTTGAGCTATAAACCTTTCCAAAGGCCGACCCCCTTATCCAATAAGGAGTGGAACGTTTTGCTCTCAAATACACGGACTAGTTTCTATATGTTTATTTACGAGTTAGGAATGCCAGTAACTACCAGTAAATAAAGAAACATCCATTGCCTTATATATTGATTTTACATAATAGCAAGTACAATGCCCTCACTCAACATCCTCTGAGTGGCATTCGAGGGCATACTCCCAACATAATAGTCATGTTGCAATGAGGGATAGACATATAAGATTTACCCTTTTACCATTAGTACAACAATTATACTTTTTTTTCCCACAGGATTTTTCCTAGTAAAGTTTTAACGAGACATGATGTTTGTACAAGTCATCCAAGGACGAGTGTTATTAAATATGTTAATATTAAGTTTGACGACTTCTCATTTTCCTTATTAATGCTTACAACTCTTGGACTTTCTAATGACTTGTAACTTGCAACCTTTGATTTTTCGTTGGGAAGACCTTTTGTAGTCTATATATAACATGTATATGATTGAAGTGAAGTATATGAAATAATATATATTAGGGTTAATAGCCGCAAAATCCATGAACTTTTGTCAAATTCTTATTTTGCACCTCAATTTAAAAATATGCCTGACAATCCCCAACCTTTAATACTAATATGATTTTGCACCCCGACGACATTTTCTGGTGATAGCCTTTCTTACGTGGCATATTTGTGGCATTAGTAGATGTCGTGGCATCTACATGGCAGCAACGTGTATTTGTCAACACAGGTGGAAGAAACGTAAAAAATAAGGGTTAATAGCCGCAAAATCCTCGAACTTTTGTCAAATTCTTATTTTGCACCTTTATTTAAAAATCTGCATGACAATCCCCAACCTTTAATACTAATCTGATTGTGCACTCCCGTTGGTTAGACCCCAATTGGGTGCTTATGTGGCAACCGGATTGTCTGATGTGGCTAAATACTCCAGTGTGAACAAAACGACGCCATATAATTATTCTAAACGTCGTCGTTTTGCGTAGATAGGGTCGTAATTTTTTTTAATCATTAAGAGACAAAAAATTAAGGATTTTTCATGTTGTCTTCTTCCTCTAGTTTAGGTGTTCTTTAAGCTACGAATCATGTATCATTCTTTTTTGTTCAGATTTGAATTTGCGAGCATGGTCACACTGATTGAAATCCTGAGATAAGGTTTTATTGTTGCAAAAATAATAATCAAACTGGGATACAAGATATATCAGCAAAATGGAGGTTATATAACCACAAAATATTGAACCATTATATGATTGCAAAAGGGGCACAAAACACTATAACAGCTAAGCATGAAAGATTTTTCTACAAAAAATATCTGCTTTCAAAGGAGTGGGTTGACTAATTTAAAGTTTAGAGTAGCATTAATCATTACAGCACCAAAAAATTCTAAACTACTGGGCTAATTTCATTTGGACTGATGCACTTGTCCATTTGAGCTGCCTTGAGTTGCACACACTTGAGTTACATTACTTTGTTGAACATGACTTGAAGATGATGCATTCTCAGTTATTTGTGGTCCGTTGAATTGCACCACGCCCTTAGATGAATGTGCTTGCTGCATTTATCATATTACACATCAATCTCACATATGTATGAGTCCAAAAAAATGTAAGAAATAGAATTGAAGCAACATGACTTACATGAAAATGCGCATTTCCAGTATTCTCATTTATGTAAATTCTAGTCCCTTTTCTTGCTATATATCTTTCTCTAGCAATTGCAGCGTGATATGATCCCTTACCAACAACTTTTTTTTACTTGTTTTCCTTTATCATTTGATGTGTTATGAGTTGTTTCCTTTGGTTTTCCTGGTCTCCCAACCTTTCTCTAATTTAAAACGAGCAAAAATAAGTAAATAATTAACAAGAAAAATTGGTTTAACTTGTAAATTCGTACCGCAGCTGAAGGTGGCTTCACCACTGTGCGATTTTTGCATCCCTTTTTGTTGTGACCTTCTTGTTGACAATTGTTGCACGTCATAACAATACCATGCCCGCTCAACTTTCCGTTGCTTCTCTTCGTGTGCTTTTCTCCTCTTATTCTTAGATCTACTGCATTTTTCTTCCAAGTGGAGGTTTCACAATGAATCCATCAACATCTAGCCACATTCTCTCACCATTTATGAGATCCAAGCCAATTTGATATCCTTGTATAACCTTGCTAACAAAGGTAATATTCATGCACAAAATCTGCAGGATCCCTCTCAATATATTGGATGGCGTGGCGGCTATGGCATGTTCACATGGGATTCCTGTCAAATCCCAAATCCTGCATGCACATGAACGAGCAATGCAATCTACTACAAACATGTTTGCCTCCACATGTACTTCAAACCTATCTCTCATTGGAAGATATGTAGTACAATTTATACTTTTTTCCCTTAATTCTTCTAACTTCTTTCTAACATTGGGGCACAATCTATCAGTAACTTGAGACAACATATTAAACTTAGCCACCTGTCTAACCATCAAAGCTTTTCTGATATCCTCTAGCATGTGAATTATATGCTTTCCTCTAGCATTCACTATGTATCCATTGAAGCATTCACTGATATTGTTCTCTACCATATCACTATATGAATTAGTTGAGATGAAAGCCTTACAAAATTTATTTGTATCTAGCCATGAAATCCTGGAAGGCATCCACATTCTCCCTTCTGAGGGATTGAACTGCAACTTGTTACTCATGGTTTTAGGGCATCTATGTTGACCTACAAATGTTTTGATGATAAATGTCCCATTTGCCTTAACCTCACTAGCATATACCTTTCATGGACAAGGTGGGGTGTACTTAGCTGTTAGTCTTGTTTTGCTCACTTTTATGAAATGTATGAACCTACAATGCTCAATTGCCCAAGCTTTATGAGCTTCCCTACACTCATAACCATCTTGAAAATGCATTCCAAGCACTATTTCCATTGATTTGTGGTCACATTTAGGATCATAAATGATCATTTGTTTCCTATGTCTGACACCATCACCTTCCTCATCGGTTTCAGATGATTGAACATCACTATCTGAATCTTCATAATCAGATATATATGGCCCACTCGTATCAAAGTCAGCAACACCATCACTTTTATCAACTAAGTCAAACACACTACGTTTTGCTTCTTTTAGATTTAACTCAGCCTGCACATACTCATCATCAGAAATATAATATAGATCCCCAAGACTCACATCAGACACTTCTTCTTCAATTGTATAATCAGAATCCTCAGAGCTGTCATAAGCATATTCATCATCTGCCTGTTTTTTCCCATTATCATCTACCTGATTTTCCCCATCATTATCTACCTGATTTCCCCCACTATCCAATTCAGCATTAAGTTCATCAATTGTTAGGAGTATGGCTTCGAATGCCACTCAGAGGATGTTGAGTGAGGGCATTGTACTTGTTATTATGTAAATTCATTATCATAAGGCAAATGGATGTTTCTTTATTTACTGGTAGTTACTGGCATTCCTAACTCATAAATATACATATAGAAACTATTCCGTGTATTTTAGAGCAAAACGTTCCACTCCTTATTGGATAAGGGGGTCGGCACTGGAAAGGTTTATAGCTAAAATACTTAATCGTTCGCAAGTCGATGAAACTTGACTGGGCGTTAAGTTTATGTGAAAACTTGTCTGACGTGTTCCTTGACATGGAGAGTGCCTGTCGAACACTAATGGTTAGTGGGAGCACACGTTATAGGTATGATAATTGGATTAGTATACTCGAACCGACTCACCCTCGATTCGTCACACGGATTTCACTCCGGGATAGTCAATGACGGAATCGAAAGGTTGTGATAGGTATTCGTGAACCTTCGACTTGAGGATTTAGTATGGATGTGCTTGTGGCGTCAAGATTTTCATTAGAGTAGTTTGACTCAGAAACCGTAAGGTGGGGTCAACCTCGACGTGCATCTTGATGGGCAAGTAGCAGTCCTATCAATACCAAGATAGAATTCTTTCTCCCGTTAGTGAACGGGTTATATGTCCTATGCGGTTATCGCGATGAGATCATAAGTCTTTGGCCAAAGCATCGAGATAGTTGTATTGATACACGAGAGCTCGATGATCTCGATTTGCATTAACGCATGAATAGCATCAAGTACAGATAGGGTTTGATCGACCGTGACCCTAAAACTTGATCGGACATTTGAAAGAAGGGTTTATACGTATACTAGTATTCACGACATAATGGTTCTTGAATGATCCCAATCATTCGTTCTCAATCGGGGTACAGTGTAGCCGCCAGTCAAGCTAGGTGGTGCTACTACTCTTTGGTTCCTCCCAGGTCGATCGAGACGGACCTACCGAGTCGCGCAATAGGATTGACGATGGAATGAATCGAGCTTATTCCTTATTATGAATATTAGATATTGAATATCTAATTGATGTGGACATTGGATGTCTAAAATGATTTATTGGATAAATTGATTTATGGCCTAATGAATTAAATAAATTACTGGGTGATTAATTTAATTCATAAATATAATTATTTCTTGGAGAAATTAATTATGTTATTATGTATTTGATATAATTAATTAATTGATATAAATACATCAGAACGGAATTGGAGTTTATCTGTTTGGACTCACGGGAGTCCGAAACAAACCGAACTCTTCAATTCCCTTCTAGATCCCCCCCCCCCGCCCAACTCACCTCCATGTGAGTCCTCTTGTCTACATCATGATTTTCTGGATATCATTTTGTCAAGGGGACAAGTATCATGATCTTTGTTTGGTGGGGAATTTTATATTATGAGATGAAGAATATATTGTGAAGACTTGACAGCTCTCAAAGACACCCTTGTGCATTCCTACGGGAGAGAGAGAGTTCAAGAGAGAGAAAATTGTTTTCTCATATACTCTTCATTTTCATCTTAATCTTGTTCTTGGTGGTTCTTGGAGAAAAATCAAGGATATCAAAAGAGAGAAAGTGAGTTATACACTTAGAGTGTCATAATCACAAATAAAGCTTCCTTCACTTGATTCTAGCTGTAACCTTAGAGGTTAATCGGGTGATCGTCGTTCTGTTCATTTCTCCAGCGCATGGCAAGTAGAGACGCGGTATTTTCGGCGTTGGATCATCCAAGAGCTTGGAGCAGATTGGATCGTAGGGAAATCAACTAAAGCTTGGGGAATAGCTCAAGAGAAGGATACCATTTAATCAACGGACTACAAGGGTATATTTTCTCATATCTCTTGTGTTTCGTATTATATTCGTATATACGTAGCTCGATCGATCCTCGTAGGGATTCGGATCGAATTAATTTTCGTTTTACCACTTCCGCTGGACCTTCGTTTTAGGCACCGAATCCCAACAGTGGTATCGGAGTGTAGGTCTTGCGATCGTATATAAGATATCGGCATTTGGAATGCTTGATTAGATAGTGAATGATTTGGAATCATTTACAGTCATAATCGTGGTATTTGTTTTTCATTCATAATAGTTGTATTTTTCGTAAGTTTATGTCTAAATATAAATCTTTAATTTCTGGGAAATATGATTTATATTGAAGATATGAAAGTCGGAAAATATTGATATTGGATATCCGATCGAAAAATCGACTTAATCGCCATCGGACGACTTTTCGACAACGGCAGAAGCTTCGCCGACCCGACCGTGTCAGGCGACACGGGCCGTGCGCCCGGCCCTTTGAGATCGTCGGGACTACCCGACCGTGTCAGCGACACGGCCGCTGGCCGCAGTCGTCGGACAACCCGATCGTGTCATTTGACACGGCCGTGTCCGGGCAGATGGTCTAGACATCGCCGCACGACGACTGCATTGCCGCGGCACGGTTGCGGTCCGACGGCAGATCGGAAGTGTTCTTACGTGGCAGCCGGCGCCACGCTCGATTTTTTAGTGTATTCTTGAAAATTAATCTCCGCATGTTAAATCGATTTAATATGATTAAAATGATTTATGGTATTTCATTTTATAAGGGAAATTTGATTAATTGGAATATTTGTGGGTGACCGAATTATTTGAACGTTTTTCATATTACCAGTTGTGTGAATCGATTGGATCATTTCGAATTGTTGATTGGATCAATGCATTTCTACGCTTTCCATTTATATAGTATTTATTGGATGAATGCTTTTGAATGGGGTTGTAGTTTATGGACTTAGTTTTGAATCGTTCGGTTTTTATTCGATTGGGTTGTAAAGGCCGTTTTGAGCCTATTTATTTTACTAGAATTATTTGTATCTAGGATGCAATTTTCAATGTAAAATTTATATGTAATGACGAAGACAAGGAAGATCTGTTCGAGAAGACGAAGATTCAAGACTGAAGACTTCTAATTAGATTACTACGTTTTTTATTCTAGGAACGGTCCATGAACTACATGTTGGTAGCAACTAGGTTGTGAATGGTTGTTCATATTGTATGAATGCACAAACGCGCTTAAATGGATTAATGTGCAAAGTGTAACATTAATCGTGAAAATTCTCCCATGACAAATTATTAAGTTTATAAGGTTTCAAGGTTTTCCTTCCCTCCATCGAGCTTTCGGGAAATTGTAATCCAAACCGGATGTGATATGCTTCCGAATTTTTGGGGTAGTCGTTCGGGGAGGATAGATAAATTACCGGGAGTGCATTGGATGCCTTCAGTTGGAGCAAATTTTATCCCTAAGACCTGATAGGTTGCCGAATAAGATTCAATTGTCAAACTGATTTGCGTCGATGGTATAAACTTAACTTGTTCATTAACTATAGAAATCGTATAGGTTGAGGGGAGTGAACAAGGGGAAAAAGAAGATCGAATCATCTATTAGATGGGTTAGTATTGGACACCACTTTATGAAAATTAATAGACTAGAAACCTGTTCGGTTGCCCTCTATTAAGATTTATAAAGAACTCGATCACCACTATGATGTAGAGCGACGATACTTCCGGATTTCACATGGGATTGTGTTATTCCGATAAAAATCGTGGGAGCTGGGTAACAAGAATAGAAAAGACCTTAATTTTATACTCAGATCATAATTGAACGAGTCACTAAATTAATCTATCACACTTAATGTAGACATAACTCTTAATATGACAATGAACCCACTCGCAATTCTACTCGAAAAGAACACCTTGATTGGACCTAACTTTGTGGATTGGCTCCGCAATATGATGATAGTCCTCAGTATTGAGGCACTGGGATATGTCTTGGAGACGGATATTCCGGCGCCTCCAGTGCGGACAAGAGCCAATCAGGAAGAGATTAAAAACCACGAAAAGTGGGTTAAGGATGACGAGAAAGTCTGTGCTTATATGATGGCTTCCATGTCTAATGTGTTGGAATATAAAACGCAGCGGAAGCGAGTTGGTGATTGTAATTTAATAAAAGGTTTTATAAACTAACCAACGTAAAAACCGGATCTATTTAGGCTTGTCAACTAATTAACTAAACAGATTAATAAACAATTAAATAAACATATTTACGCATGGGAGTCAGTAATTTTACCTTTGACGCGAAGTGGTAGAATAATCCCCTCTTTGGTCGATTTGTCCTTCTTCGTGTTCCTCTCCGATCTTCTTGTATTTCTACCTCAAGATCTTCTAGAGTATATCCCGCCTACGTCCGGATGTCGTGTGGGCAACAATCTACCGGATTACTTGGAGTGCAAAAAGGAATCGGCCGAAACTTCTTAAGAAACTTACGATTTTTGTTCTCTCTATTTTTCTTGAATATTTTGAGTATTTTAGAAAAATATTGTGTTTAACCAAATTGTGGAAATCCAAGACACAAGTCAAGATCCACAATTAAAACACACACAGAAAAATCGATTTCTTGGGCAAAAATTAATGTGAAAATCGGCCATCCCAAGTCTCCTATTTATAGGTGTTTTGGGCTACTCTGGGGACCTTAAGGAGGATATGGTAAGGACTCTTAATAGATATCTTCTTCCCATATTAGGACTCTTCCTAATATTAAGACTATTAATATCAACTTAGTCCATTAATAAGTTAATATTGCACTTCCTACCAAAATCCCAAATTACGAAATTGGGCTCCTTTTTTAATTAATTATTTCCGTGTTTAAGATATTCCATGTCCATTAATTAATTTAAGCTACCGATACCTTTTAATTAATTAATATATTATACATGAGTATACCACTCGACCTTTATTATTATATCGGAAAATTAATTCCACCAGGGTTTGATAAAATAATCCTTTCGAGTGCCTCAAGGACATGATCAACCCGATCGTCGGACACGATTTCTAGCTATAATATTAATTATCATATAAATAATAATATTGCCCAAAATATCGAGCATATTGAGTCAATCATTGTGGCTCTCACCCATGATAAATCAAAGCAATAAATATTAAATATATATAATTAAATATTAATCACTAGAATTAAGAAATAATAATTATCCGAGATGTACGTTCTTCTTATAGTCAGTACAGAAGAATCTATCTCACCTCGATCCTGTTCAACGTATAACGAATACGCTAATATATGCTAATGGTCAAGACCAACCAATCTCAAGCATATACTACAACCTCTCACATAAAGGTCTAATGTTACATAGGTTGTGAACTAAATATTACTATATAAGGAACCGATAATGTGATCTTCTGTGTGACACTACACACCACATTATCTACAATATAAAGTAAATTAGACTGCATTTTCATAACCATAGCGTGAATAAATATGCAAAACATGTGATAAATGAATTAAATATTCTCATAGATAAAGACCGGGAAATTAGGTAATACAAGCATAAAGTATGCTTTGACGTATACAACCCTAACAATCTCCCACTTATACTCAAAGCATGCTTTTGAAGTATACTATCTAGACTATGTCTATCTATCTCCCACTTATACTCAAAGCAATGCTGCCATACATCTCAACCCCATTCCTTCCACATGCCCTTCAAATGATTTTGAGGGCAACCCTTTCGTGAAAGGATCGCCTAGGTTGTCTTCGAGATGCTATCTTGGAGACAATGATCTTCCTTCTCTTCACAAAATCTCGAATGATATGATATTTGCGCTTGATATGTTTGCTTGCTTTGTGGGCTCGTGGTTCCTTCAATTTGCAACAAGACCGGTATTATCACAATACAGTTGTAATACTCCCGGGCAAATTAGGAATCACCCCAAATCCTTTAGGAAGTACTTGAGCCATACCGCCTCTTTAGCCGCCTCCGAGGCCGCTACATATTCGGCTTCCATGGTAGAGTCCGCTATGCATTTCGCTACACTCCTCCAATCGATGGCTCCACCTCCCAAAGTGAAAACATATCCTAAGTTGATTTCGACTTTTCTTTGTCCGCACCGAAATCCGAGTCAGTGTAACCCAAAGGACAAAGCGATTCGATTGATATACAAGCATATGCTCCCTAGTCCTTCTCGTACTTGAGTATATGCTTGACAAAGAATCCAATGTCCTGGCCCCGGGTTCGACCGATATCTCGCCACCATGCCTACACTTAATGTATATCGTGCCTAGTGCAAAGCATAGCATACATGAGGCTTCCCACCGCCGAAGCATAAGGGACTAGCTTCATGTCATCTATCTCCTTTTGTGTCTTAGGACACATAGCCTTAGATAGTTGAATTCCATGTCCTGTAAGGTAAGAAACCTTTTTTGGAATTCTCCATGCTAAACCGCTTTAGCACCGTATCGATATAGGATGCCTGAGATAAGCACAACATCCTTTTCTTGCGATCTCGAAAGATCTTAATACCAAGGATGTGTCCAACCTCTCCCAAATCCTTCATATTGAACTGCTCAGATAGCCATACCCTTACGTCTGATAATACCTTCACATTGCTTCCAATTAAAAGTATATCGTCTACGTATAGTACAAGAAACACCAGCACGTTTCCATCACACTTTTTGTATACACAAACCTCACTAGGACACTGTTCTAAACCATACGATTGAATGACCTCATCAAATCGCATGTTCCAAGACCTTGATGCTTGCTTAAGACCATAAATGGCTCTCTTAAGCTTGCACACTAAGTGCTCCTCTCCTTCAGCAATGAATCCTTCAGGTTGGCGCATATAGATTTCCTTATCAAGACTCCCGTTCAAGAACGCAGTCTTGACATCCATCTGCCAAATCTCCATATCCAAATGCGCAGCTATAGCTAAGAGAATCCGTATCGATTTAAGCATGGCTACTAGCGAAAAGGTTTCATCGTAGTCGATGCCCTCTTTTTGAGTGTAACCTTTCGCAACTAGCCTTGCTTTGTAGGTTTCAACCTTCCCTTTCGATCCTCTCTTACGCTTGTAGACCCACTTACTTCCAATGGGTTTTACCCCATTGGGTAGTTCTACTAGCTCCCACACTTGGTTAGAATCCATAGATCCCATTTCGGATTCCATTGCTGTTTTCCAGGATTCAGCATCCTTGTCTTGAACTGCCTGTTTGTACGTACATAGATCCATTTCATCCTGGTCCGGGGAGTGGTCCGAAGATGCTCCCACGCCAATGAAACGTTCGGGTTGACGAACAACCCTCCCACTACGACGAGGCGTGTCCTTAGTTTGCGTATCCACAATAGTGTCAATACGTGGTACACTAGGTGTTTGCACAAATGGTATTGTCGAAATCTCGCCCCTAAGTTCTTCTAGAATGACCTCACTCCTAGGCTTGTGGCTTATCACATAGTCCTCCTCTAAGAACCGGGCATTGGTGCTAACAATGACCTTCTGGTCCTTAGGACTGTAGAATAAGCCACCCTTCGCTCCTTAGATATCCTACAAACACTCGTATTTGCACGAGATGCCAACTTATCGCCTTCCTTATTCAAGACGTAGCCGAGAACCCCAAATCCGAACATGTCCTAGACTGGCTTGCGCCATTCCATGCTTCCGGGTGTTTTTGAATCGATTTCAAGGCACCAAGTTTAGAATGTACGCCGATGTTTCCAAGGCGTATCCCCAAAACGAAATAGGCAAATCGAATAACTCATTATTGACCTAACCATCTCTAATAAAGTGCGATTCCTTCTGCTCAAAGAACACCATTTTGTTGTGGTGTACTGTGCGCCGTGAGTGGAAGTAATCCTCTCATGTGCCAAGAAATCCAAAACTCTCCACTAAGGTATTCGCCACCACGATCAGATCGTAGTGACTTGATACTCTGCCCATGACGCTTCTCCGTTTCAGCCTTAAACTCTTTGAAATTATCAAAAGATTCAGACTTACGTCGCATCAAATAGATGTATCCATAGCTCGAACAATCATCTATAAACGTGATGAAGTATTCAAACCACCCTTAGCCTCGGATGTTCATTGGACCACATACATCGGTATGAACCAATTCCAACACCTTTTGTGCACGATTTCCTTTGCTTTGAAAAGCCCTTTTAGTCATTTTACCTTCCAGCAGGATTCGCAGGTTGGAAATGACTCAACTTGGAGCGAATCCAATGGGCCATCGCTCACCAATCTTTGAATCCTTCTAAGGTTAATATGACCCAATCGTAAATGCCACAAATATGTTGGATTTATGCTCGAAAGTTCCTTTCTTTTATTAGGATTAGTCAAAGAATTAAGCGATTTATAATTATGCAAGGGAGTCAAAAGATTGATGATATAAAGTTCTTCATTATAAGTACTCCCGCAAATATATTCACCATTTCTTTTAATAATTGCATTATCTTCAAAAGAAACTGAATATCCATCACGACGCAATTTAGAAACCGAAATCAAATTCATTCTAAAATCGGGTACTAATAATACATTATTAAGAACTAAAATCTTATCATCAACTTTTAGCCGCCGACTCACCGCAATGCCTTCACTGAATAGTCGCCTACTTATTGTAATCTCATCCGCACTAAGTACCTTGGTTACTTGGAACCCTCATGAGTCATAACAAACATGATCTGGAGCCCGAATCCACTATCCACGAAGTGATGGAACAGCACCCAAACATGTTTTGACTACTAGTGCATGAAACGACCTTTCTTAGTAGGCCACTCTTGAAATGTCCTTTCGCATCATAGCTTGAAGCACTTGCCCTTCGGCTTTTTGTTCGCTTCCTACTGAGGAGCCTTTGACCGAGGAGCCTTGCCCTTAGCTTTGAAGGTCGCCACTTGCTTCTCGCCAACCTGCTTTTTCTTCTTTCCCCATTTGGGTTTTGAAGAAGCAGCACTTGCCGCAAGAATTTGATGATAACCTTGTTTGAAGAGACCTTCGGCATTGAAGCTCTCGGAAGTTCCGCCAAAGGTGTAAGTCCTACGATTCATATTGTAGTTGAGGCGGAAATGCTCAAAGCTTCTTGGTAACCGCCCAAGATAATATCGACTCGCGATTCCGCATCGATAGTGGCCCCAAGATGCTCGGCCTGCTCAAATGAGACATCATTTTAAGAACGTGATCCTCATCGGGGTCCCTTTAGACATCCGAGTTGTCATCAAAACCCTCATCGCATTTTGCCTAGTCGCCGTTCTCGATGACCAAACATCTCGTTGAGATTTTTCATCATTTCATGGCCGAGAGCCCATCGTCTGATGTCGATGCCGCAATACATTTGTCAATGAAGCCAAAATGTAACAATGAGCCATCTCATCGACTTTTTCCATTTCCTAATTCAGCCAACTCTTCAGGAGTGGCATCCGGTTCTGGTTCCAAAGGACTCTCCTTAGTTAAAACAAACTTATGCCCTCTAGCCAAGACAATATCAAGATTTCTTTTCCAATCGGCAAAGTTAGTGCCATCAAGTTTGTTTTCTTTGAGAATAATAACTAGTGGATTGAAAGACATCCGAGAATAAAATTTAAAACACCATTCATCACATAATTCGACGCAAAATATATTGAAAAAACCTTAAAACAATATATATGCAATCAACCAACACTTTGAAAACCGCACATGCAAGCCACGATAGTCCGGACGCTTACATATACTTTTCAAGTAGATTTTGACGCCTTTAATTTTACTATCTAGCCAAGACACATTTTGACAAGTAAAATTAATAGTTGGTTCCTCTGCCATGTATTTAATTAACATAGACTCCGATGTGGAGCTTATTAATTAATACATCTAAGTGAACACCATAATTTAACAAACCTTAGAATATTATTTAATGATAATAGTCCTGGATGGAGAGGTCCTATCATAAAAATAATATTCACCTTTTTGTTATCAAACTTGAAGTTTAAAACCGGAGCCAATAATTTAGCACATCCGATGTGGAGGAAGACTCTAATGTCAACGTGCATGCTAATTATTTCACAATTTAAACCAATTATGGAGGCCAATTTGATTTTGAAAAATCAATTTTAAAATCACTTAGTTATTTTGAAAATTAAGGTTTTTAATTTTCTCGTCCTAACATGCAAGGAAACATATCACGCATACATCCATACATGCCATACATCAAAACAATAAAAACCAACAAATATTAAAATTGACAATTAAATCCAATTATCATGGCTTATTATTCCTCGCTTTGAATAACGAAAATCTTCGCCTGCTTGCTCCCACCGCTTCAAGCATCTCGCGAAAACGAATCAACGACCCGAACCGACGACTTGACTACGCTCACGCCTCGGCCGCCCGACTCACGCCTGCCTCGACTCCGCTACCCGGCCGCCGAGCAGCCGCCGGTGGCCGACTCACGGCCAAGCTCGCCGCCGGTGGCCGAGTCACGGCCGAGCTCGCTTCTGGTGGCCGAGTCCCGATCGGCATGCCGACGGTCTCGGTCGGTTCGTCTGACGGACTCCTCTTCGCTACTGACTTCTTTTTCTTTCGTACTTTGAGTGTTCCAACTCGATTACAATTTTATTCAAAATAAAATACATCGAATTTACATCAAATTACAAGAAAAATAAATCCTATTCTACCCGTGGATTTTCTCACGGGAAAAACTTATACATGCCACAAAACGGGCCAAATTACCAAAACGCGTAAATAATTAAAAAACATCACATAGCCATGATAATTGGATCATATTTTCCTGCAAGACAAATTCTAGCAAAATATTCCAAAAAATCATACTATACGAATATTTAATTGCTAGCATATTAATCACCAAATTAATTAAATTGAACAGAACCTAAAGACCAGCTCCGATACCAATTGTTGGAATATAAAACGCAGCGGAAGCGAGTTGGTGATTGTAATTTAATAAAAGGTTTTATAAACTAACCAACGTAAAAACCGGATCTATATAGGCTTGTCAACTAATTAACTAAACAGATTAATAAACAATTAAATAAACATATTTACGCATGGGAGTCGGTAATTTTACCTTTGACGCGAAGTGGTAGAATAATCCCCTCTTTGGTCGATTTGTCCTTCTTCGTGTTCCTCTCCGATCTTCTTGTATTTCTACCTCAAGATCTTCTAGAGTATATTAATTGTTAGGGTTGTATACGTCAAAGCATACTTTATGCTTGTATTACCTAATTTCCCGGTCTTTATCTATGAGAATATTTAATTCATTTATCACATGTCTTGCATATTTATTCACGCTATGGTTATGCAAATGCAGTCTAATTTACTTTATATTGTAGATAATGTGGTGTGTAGTGTCACACAGAAGATCACATTATCGGTTCCTTATATAGTAATATTTAGTTCACAACCTATGTAACATTAGACCGTTATGTGAGAGGTTGTAGTATATGCTTGAGATTGGTTGGTCTTGACCATTAGCATATATTAGCGTATTCGTTATACGTTGAATAGGATCGAGGTGAGATAGATTCTTCTGTACTGACTATAAGAAGAACGTACATCTCGGATAATTATTATTTCTTAATTCTAGTGATTAATATTTAATTATATATATTTAATATTTATTGCTTTGATTTATCATGGGTGAGAGCCACAATGATTGACTCAATATGCTTGATATTTTGGGCAATATTATTATTTATATGATAATTAATATTATAGCTAGAAATCGTGTCCCGACCAGTCGGGTTGATCATGTCCCTTGAGGCACTCGAAAGGATTATTATATCAAACCCTGCAGGTGGAATTAATTTTCCGATATAATAATAAAGGTCGAGTGGTATACTCATGTATAATATATTAATTAATTAAAAGCTGTCAGTAGCTTAAATTAATTAATGGACATGGAATATCTTAAACACGGGAAATAATTAATTAAAAAAGGAGCCCAATTTCGTAATTTGGGATTTTGGTAGGAAGTGCAATATTAACTTATTAATGGACTAAGTTGATATTAATAGTCTTAATATTAGGAAGAGTCCTAATATGGGAAGAAGATATCTATTAAGAGTCCTTACCATATCCTCCTTAAGGTCCCTAGAGTAGCCCAAAACACCTATAAATAGGAGACTTGGGATGGCCGATTTTCACATTAATTTTTGCCCAAGAAATCGATTTTTCTGTGTGTGTTTTAATTGTGGATCTTGACTTGTGTCTTGGATTTCCACAATTTGGTTAAACACAATATTTTTCTAAAATACTCAAAATATTCAAGAAAAATAGAGAGAACAAAAATCGTAAGTTTCTTGAGAAGTTTCGCCGATCTCCTTTTTGCACTCCAAGTAATCCGGTAGATTGTTGCCCACACGACATCCGGACGTAGGCGGGATATACTCTAGAAGATCTTGAGGTAGAAATACAAGAAGATCGGAGAGGAACACGAAGAAGGACAAATCGACCAAAGAGGGGATTATTCTACCACTTCGCGTCAAAGGTAAAATTACCGACTCCCATGCGTAAATATGTTTATTTAATTGTTTATTAACTGTTTAGTTAATTAGTTGATAAGCCTAAATAGATCCGGTTTTACGTTGGTTAGTTTATAAAACCTTTATTAAATTACAATCACCAACTCGCTCACAAGGCTTTTATATTCCAACATAATGAGCTTCAGAGAGATCATGAGAAAATGACTTCTACTAGGCATTCTATTTCACTTAACCGAGCTTTATGGTGAGCAAATGAATAGCTAGATATGAGATATCCAAGCAATTGTTCGGTGCAAGGATGAAGGAATGTGAGAAGGTTAGGGACCACGTCCTAAAAATGATATCCATGATCGAGAGATTGGAGGCTCTTGATTTTAAGATGGATACTTCTCTTCAGACCGACCTTATCCTACGTTTCTCCTCGATTCCTTCTCAAAGTTTGTTATGAATTTCAATCGCAATGAGATTGCGTGTAACTTAGCCGGGCTAATGAACAAACTAGTGACCGCTCGCCTCGGATGAAGACTCTGCGGATGAAGGAGTATGCCCTTGTGATTTCTTCTGGACCTCGGAGGTCTAAGAGAAAGAAGAAAAAGGCCAAGAAGCAGACGGGACCACAAGTCAAGGACTTAAAGAGAAAGGGCAAGGTCTCGATGGTTCCGAAGAGCAAGAAGAAGGACGCTTGTCTCAAGTGCGGTGAGCTGGGCCACTGGGCTAGAGACTGTCCAATTCTTCATGGCACTTCAGGTACAGAACTTTTAGTTTTGGAAACAAATTGTTCTGCTACTATATTTTCCACTTCCTGGATACTGAATTCTGGTGCTAGTTCTCATATTTGTACTGTGAATTAGGATCTGGAACAAAGTAGGAAGCTTGGAGCTGGAGAAGTGATGATCACTGTCGGAAGCGGGCATAGTGTCGAAGTAACTGACATAGGATCACTACTTTTGGGTTTAAAATCCAGTTTTTGTTCTGATTTTAGAAGATGTACTTGTTTTGCCCAAGGGGCATAAAAACAGTGTATCTATTCTGGTCATGGATCGGAAAGGCTTTTCATTTTTCATTGGTGATGGTTCCTACAAAATTTATTTTAGAAATAAATTTGTGGGCACTGCTACATTGTTAAATGGATTGTATCATCTAAACCTCAGTAACAAAGTCGTTGTGAATACTATGACTAGGAAGCGTGGTAGAGATGAAACTAATCAAGTTTTGAAATGACATCTTAGACTTGGTCATGTTGGTCAGACCAAGGTTTACAAAATGGAAAAGATAGACTCATTGGTCCATTGGGATCGGATCCCTTTCCTACTTGTGAATCTTGCCTTAAAGGCAAAATGACTAAGTCCCCCTTCACAGGGACTTTTGAAAGAGCCGCTGATAAACTAGGATTAATCCATACCGACGTATGTGGTGCTTGTAACACCCCCAGATCGAACCGGGAATATTACACGCCGCAGACCCTCTCTGTGAGGATCCACCAAGCTAGACATCAAAACAACACATTACATTACATACCGACAAATCAAAATAACGAACCAATAGACCGATTTGGTCTGTCGTCACTGACTTACAAATCAAAATACATAAACTCATCCAGACTCATACCCATGTAAGGGTAAAATACTCGCAACAATGAACAATAAGACAGCGGAAAAGACAATACAATGGACTCCGACTAACTGAACCCAAAACTGGCCTTCGTGTGATTAGTATCATTCGTCTTTCATTTTATCCACCTTAGTCTTCTTGACATAGGCGGGACATCCCCAAATCCTAATGTGATTAAGACTTGGTTTCCTACCCTCCCACATCTCATGTGGAGTTTTAGGAACGGATTTGGAAGGACATCTGTTCAAGATATAAGCGGCAGTCAGGAGTGTATACCCCCATAGGTAAATCGGTAAGTCAGTATAGCCCAGCATGGAATGGACCATGTCCAACAAGGTCTGGTTCTTTCTATCCGACACACAATTTAACTGAGGAGTGCCTGGAGGTGTTATTTGTGATACTATTCCAATGTTTCTTAAGGAACTCGTCAAACTCCGTACTCATATACTCGCCACCTCGGTCCGACCGAAGTGCTTTGATATGATTACCAGTTTGTTTCTCGACTAGGGCCTTAAATTCCTGGAATTTCTCAAAGGCCTCGGATTTATGTTTCATTAAGTATACATAATCATACCTAGTATAATCATTTGTAAACGTAATGAAATATTGATATCCGTTACGTGCTGCTTCCGAAGCACCACATACGTAGGTATGGATTAATCTTAGTTTATCAGCGACTCTTTCAAAAGTCCTTGTGAAGGGGGACTTAGTCATTATGCCTTAAGGCAAGATTTACATGTAGGAAAGGGATTCAATCCCAATGGACCCATAAGTCCATCTTTTCCATATTGTAAACTTTGGTCTGACCAACATGACCAAGTCTAAGATGTCATTTCAAAACTTGATTGGTTTCATCCCTACCACGTTTTCTAGTCATAGTATTCACAACTACTTTGTTGTTGAGATTTAGATGATACAATCCATTTAACAATGTAGCAGTACCCACTAGTTTATTTCTGAAATAAATTTTGCAGGAACCATTACCAATGAAAATGAAAAGCCTTTTCGGTCCATGACCGGAATGGATACAATGGTTTTGTGCCCCTTGGGCAAAACAAGTACATCTTCTAAAGTCAAAACAAAGCCGTATTCTAAACCCAGAAAAAGTGATCCTATGTCGGTCGCCTCAATACTATGCCCGCTTCCGACTGTGATCATAACTTCTCCAGTTCCAAGCTTCCTACTTTGTTCCAGATCCTGATTCACGGTACAAATATGAGAACTAGCACCAGAATCCAGTATCCAGGAAGTAGAAAATACAGTAGCAGAACAATTTGTTTCCAAAACTAAAAGTTCTGTACCTGAAGTACCATGAATAATAGGACACTCTCTAGCCCAGTGGCCCAGCTCACCGCACTTGAGACAAGCGTCTTTCTTCTTCTTGTTCTTTAGAACTATCGAGGCCTTGCCCTTTCCCTTAAGGTCCTAAACTTGTGGTCCTGTCCGCTTCTTGGTCTTTTTCTTCTTATTCTTGGACCTCCGAGATCCAGAAGAAACCACAAGGGCAGACTCCTTCATCCGCGGAGTCTTCATCTGAGACTGAGCGGTCACTAGTTTGTTAATTACCCCAGCTAAGTTACATGCAATCTCATTGCAGTTAAAGTTCATAACAAACTGTGAGAAGAAATCATGGAGAGACTGCAGGATAAGGCCGGTTTGGAGAGAAGTATCCATTTTAAAATCAAGAGCCTCCAATCTCTCGATCATGGATATCATTTTGAGGACGTGGTCCCCAACCTTCTCACCTTCCTTCATCCTTGCACCGAACAGTTGCTTAGATATCTCATATCTAGCAGTTCTACTGTGCTCACCATAAAGCTCGGTTAAGTGATGAGCTATCTGAAGCTCATTAGACATGGAAGCCATCGTATAAGCACGGACTTTCACGTCATCCGTAACCCACTTTTCATGGTTTTCAATCTCTTCCTGATTGGCTCTTGTCCGCACTGGAGGCGCTGGAATGTCCGTCTCCAAGACGTATCTTAGTGCCTCTAAACTGAGGACTATCATCAGATTGCAGAGCCAATCCACAAGGTTAGGTCCCATCAAGGTGTTCTTTTCGAGTAGAATTGCGAGTGGATTCATTGTCATATTGAGAGTTATGTCTGCATTAAGTACGACAGATTAATTTAGTGACTCGTTAGTTATGATCTGAGTATAGAATTAAGGTCTTTTCTATTCTTGTTACCCAGCTCCCACTATTTTTATCTGAACAACACACTCCCATATGAATTCCGAAGTATCATCGCTCTACTTCATAGTGGTGATCGAGTTCTTTATAAATCTTAATAGAGGGCAACTGAACAGGTTTCTAGTCTATTAATTTTCATAAAGTGGTGTCCAACACCAACCCATCTAATGGATGATTAGATCTTCTTTTTCCCCTTGTTCACTCTCCTCAACCTATACGGTTTCTATGGTTCGTGAACAAGTTAAGTTTATACCATCGACGCAAATTAGTTTCACAATTGAATCTTATCTGGCAACCTATCAGGTTTCTAGGGATAAAATTTGCTCCAACCGAAGGCATCCAATGTAACACCCCAAACTAGGCGGATATTACAGTGCCGTGAATCCCCGACTGGGACCCACCAGGCAAATTAAAATGATAAATTAAATAATATAATTGTAGTACCGAACCACATTATATTACCAAGTACTCCGATGAGGAGTTTAAGTACAACACACCAGGACAATACCGAATACTAGTATATTTTATATGGAGATAAAATACACCACCCTGAACAAATAAACATTTCAAACGGAATTTGCAGCGGAAAATACAAATGACGGAAATGACTGAAACCAACGGAATGACTGGAGCCCCCTACTAGTATCACTGGAACTCCTCGCCGTCAACATGCTCTTTCCGTGCCTTTGCCTTGCCGTGACCTGAAAACAAAATCCCCCAACGGCCGCCATACGTAACAACAATCCTCAAGGGTTGAAAATACACAATCATGATATAACTGAAGTTATGAAATATCCTTAATTATGAATTACGCTGAAGAGGAGTATCATAGTACGCCCGTAATGTTCTGTGCAAGTGTACAAGACGAATGACCGGACACACCCGTCCTTGTACCTAATTAGTCTCACAGAGGTAAGCGTTACCGTGTGCACGGTCCAATGTATCGGTGAACCCAATACATGACCATCGTGTGCCCGACTAAAAATTCCACACAGCCACACCCGGCCACGCAATATGAACCCAGACGGTCATATGAGCGAGAATGACCACAATGAATTTCAATGAATAATAATTCGACAAGGTCAAGCATGACTCACCGAGATGAAAATAATAGTGACGTGATTGATAACTCAATGAAATGATTGGAATCGTCGTTCCTCGTTAATGAAGTGATTGTTCGACAATTACAAGTCTCAATACGGTTAATACAATGATGAATGAATATGATTATGAATGAACAACAACAAAAGGAATGAATATCCTTTTAACCGAGTAAGAATTAACTTACACAACACCGATGACAATGTCCTTCCACGAACAACGTCCTAATCAAGATACCGGTCGCTCGAACAACCTTGAATAACAATAATTACCAACAACCGATCAATACACGTATCAAGCAACGAAACACGACTAACCCAAAAGTCGATACAACGATAATCAAACTCATCATTCTAACGAATACGAAACAAACCACACAACTTCGAAAATATCCAATCCCGAATATATCGAAACCAACACCAAAATGAGTATTTCGAACTATCAAAAACACTTCAAGGATATCAATAATCCAATAGGAATCCACAATTCAAGATTACAACAACATCAATCGGAAAATCCCCAATTAATCCAAAGTCAACCCCAAGGGTTCTTGATATAAATCCCCAAAATAGCCATTAAATCCGTAGGAATACATTTATCCAAGGTAGATAATCCATATCTAATATATTCCAACAACAATCCAAGCTTACACGAAGAAATCGGAAGGAAAAACCCAAAAATTCGAAATTCTAGATCCAAGAGATTAATACCTTTGATTTGATGTTAAGGAGATGAGGAAGTGATGATAATCCAACTCAAAGACTTGAATATGATGATAGGTGATAGCATCTCAAAGAGAACACTCCAAGTCGCCCGAAATTGCCCGACGTCGCTCAAAAACGAAGAGAAGTGAGGAAATGACGAAACTCAGGCTAATTGTCCAATATACAGTGCTCCAGATTAGCGCACGCTATGACCTGCTATTTAGCGTGCGCTAACGAGTTGTATGAACATTCCAGTGAACTCTGGCTGACCCGTTAGCGTACGCCACAACCTGGTAACATGTGCTAACTCTATCCGAATAGCGTGCGCTAACTCCAATTGTTAGCGTGCGCTAGCTAAAAATCTGCTGTCCAGTACTGAAGTTCAGAAACCGTCTGTCCTCTGATCTGACCTCGGTAGCGTGCGCTACAACCAATATTTAGCATGCACTATAATATCGATTGCGTACGCTAAAAACAACTCATAGCGTGCGCTATGAATTAATCTAGTGCAGTCCAGTAGCCATTGGACTCAACCTGATCCGTCCTTAGCGCGCGCTAGAGCAATTATTAGAGTGCGCTACTACAACCCACTAGCGCGCGCTACTTACCACTCGTAGCGTGCGCTACTAATAACTCACCTGCAGTCCAGTACCTTCTGGACTGCAGCCAGGATTACATTAGCGTGCGCTAATGCTGAGTGGTAGCGTGCGCTACCTGAACTCAATTAGCGCGCGCTAGAAAGAGTACGTAGCGTGCGCTACTCCTCACGCACAGCCCACAATGAAAATGACAATGATGATACACACGACACGGAACTCCAATTAGATTAGTGATGAACGACGATTGATACACGATACAATTACTCTGAACGATGAATACCATGATTGAATAAGAGTGACAAACGATCATTAACGAGTGAAAATTTCTGAATGATAAATACTGAATGATAATTACTGAATTACAACCGGGTATTACATACACCCTCCCTTAAAAGAGTTTTGTCCCCGAAACTAAGGGTCAAACAACTCGGGATAACTCTCTCGCATACTATCTTCGGTTTCCCAAGTAGTCTCTTCGACTCCGTGTCTAGACCACTGAATTTTAACCAAAGGAATCGTCTTATTTCTCAACTGTTTGATTCGCCGCTCTAAAATTCATACGGGACGCTCCTCATACGAATGATCATCCGCGATCTCGATTTTGTCAAATTGAAGTATGTGACTCGGGTCGGCAACATACTTCCGCAACTGGGAGACGTGAAATACATTATGAATTCGGCTCAAAGTCGGAGGTAAAGCCAATCGATAAGCTAACTCGCCTACTCGATCCAAAATCTCAAACGGTCCAATGAATCTCGGACTCAACTTCCCCCGTTTTCCAAAACGGAAAATACCTCGACTCGGGGATACCTTGACCAAAACGTGGTCACCCGTCTCGAACTATAGTGGTCGACGACGATTATCTGCATAAGATTTCGCCGACTCGAGCCATCAACAAGCGACTCGATCAAAGCTACCTTCTCACGGGCGGCTATAAGCATATCGGGCTCGGTGCCGATTGATTCTGATAGGTCGTCCCAACACAACAGAGATCGAAAACGACGACCATACAAGGCCTCGTAAGGTGCCATCTTAATCGAAGCATGCCAACTATTATTATACGTGAATTCGATCAATGGTAGTTGGGCTTCCCAATCGTCTTTCCAATCGAGGACGCATGCCCTCAACATGTCCTCTAATGTCCGAATAGTCCTCTCGATTGCCGTCTTGACCGAGGATGAAAGGCGATGCGAGATTAAGCCGAGTTCCCATGGCACGATGAATCGATTTCCAAAAATGAGACACAAACCGTCCGTCATGATCGGAAACGATACTTTTAGAGTACTGTGTAGTCTCACTATCTCTTTGATGAATAGCTGGGCAAGTCTCTCGGGACCCCAAGTATCCTTGATCTCAAGGAAATGGTGATTTAGTTAAGCGGTCCACGATAACCTAGATCGTATTCATACCACGACGACTCGTCGGCAAACTCGTGATGAAATCCATAGAAATGTCTTCCCACTTCCATTCGGGAATAGGAAGAGGTTTCAGCATACCCGCCGGTCGCTGATGTTCAATCTTAACTTGTTGTGAGTTAAGCATCTCGAAACAAATTCTGCGACTTCTCGCTTCATATTACTCCACCAGTAATTCTGTTTCAAGTATTTGTACATCTTGCTAGACCCCGGATGAACAGAATAAGGGGTAGCATGAGCTTCTATCAAAATCGAGTTTTTCAACTCGTCATTCGCCGGTACGCACATTCGATTCTTAAACCTCAAAAGTCCATCCTCGTGGACCACAAATTCAGGGGCTTTCCCCTGAGTCACATCCTCACGGATGCGCAACAATGAAGGGTTTGAACTCTGATTCTCTCGGATTGCCTCCTCGAGTGACGATGAAATCTCTAACATACAAAGCTGTCCCTGAACTTGCTGAAGCCAGACCTCGATCTCGGGTCTAAGGAATTCCTGCTGAAGCTCCTTCTGAACTATTAAACGAGCAAGCATCTGCTCCTGAACGGACTTATGACTCAAGGCGTCGGCGACAATGTTCGCCTTGTCCGGGTGGTAAAGGATCTCGATATCATAATCTTTGATTAGTTCTAACCACCGCCTCTGTCGCATATTTAACTCCTTCTGAGTAAATATATACTTTAAACTCTTATGATCGGTGAATATCTGACAAGTAACGCCATAAAGATAATGACGCCAAATCTTCAATGCGAACACCACGGCTGCTAGCTCCAGGTCGTGAGTCGGATAATTAACCTCGTAAGGTCTCAATTGCCGTGAAGCATAAGCAATAACCTTCCCATTCTGCATGAATACACATCTGAGACCCTGTCCGGACGCATCACTATAAACCACAAATCCTTCCGTCCCCTGCGGCAAGGAAAGTACAGGTGCTGACATTAACCGGCTCTTGAGTTCCTCAAAACTCCGCTGACACGCGTCGGACCACGTGTATTTCTTATCCTTTCGCAAAAGGTTCGTCAAGGGGTGAGCGATTCTAGAAAATCCCTCCACAAATCGCCGATAATAACCCGCTAATCCGAGGAAACTTCGGATTTCCTTAACATTTTTCGGAGGTAGCCAATCTCGAATAGCCTCCGTCTTCTGAGGATCGACCCGAACTCCGTCTGATGAAATTACGTGTTCGAGAAACATCACTTCGGACATCCAGAACTCACATTTGGAGAACTTCCCATAAAGTTGTTCTCGTCTCAACACGTCGAGCACTTGATGAAGGTGAAACTCGTGTTCCTCTCGGTCACGAGAATAAATCAAAATGTCATCGATGAAGACAACAACAAACTGATCCAAAAAGTCGATGAAAACCCGATTCATTAACTCCATGAATACCGCAGGTGCATTAGTCAATCCAAACGGCATAACCACAAACTCATTATGACCATAGCGTGTTCGAAACGCCGTCCTCGCGATATCCGACTCTCGAATCCGCAACTGATGATATCCAGATCTTAAGTCGATCTTGGAAAATACTGAAGCTCCCTGAAGTTGATCCAAAAGATCATCGATACGGGGTAAAGGATACTTATTCTTGATCGTCACCCTGTTCAACTCCCGATAATCAATACACAAGCGAAAAGAACCATCCTTCTTCTTGACAAATAACACTGGTGCTCCCCACGGGGACGTACTCGGTCGAATATAACCCTTCTCGAATAACTACTCAAGTTGGTTCTTTAATTCCTGCATTTCGGTCGGGGCCATCCGGTACGGTGCCTTCGATATCGGAGACGTACCAGGCTCCAACTCAATCGTGAATTCCACATCTCTCTGTGGAGGCAAACCAGGTAACTCGTCTGGAAAAACGTCGGCATACTCCCTCACTACCGGAATATCCATCAACATTACTGATGATTTCTCGGTTTTGGTCATGTAGCACCAATAACCAACACATCCCTGACTGAGTAATCACACTGCTTTCATCAAATTAATGACCTTACCAGAACAGCCGGGATTACCTCCCTGAAACACACATTCAACCCCATCGTCTGAAATGATAGTGATCATACGCTTACGGACACTAGTGATGGCATCATGATGATCCATTCAATCAATACCCAAGATGACGTCGTCCTCGGCAAATCTACTACGATTAGGTCCGCTGGCCATACACGACCATGAAACTGAATCAGACAATTCTGAATCTCACGATTACCGATAATTTGTCTACCATCAGGTAGGCCAATGATATAAGGCTCACAACTAGTAGCACTACCCAGACGTAGTCTACTCAAACATGACTCGAAAATGAATGAATGTGATGCACCAGTATCAAAAAGGGTACACACAGGTTGAGATAGAATATCGAGTGTACCTGAGATCATTCGGGCCTCTGGATCATCGGTCTTCTTTATCTCATAAATCCGGGGCTTGCTAGTTCCGCCACCGGACGCTCCCGTCTGCTGGCTATAGGCTCCACCTTTAGTCGCTCCTGTCGTTTTAAACGACGCTGATTGAGTGGCCTGATTCTGAACGGCTGACTGCTTAGGGGCCTGAGATGACGTCTGAGTAGGTTTGGAGTCCCTACGGCAAAAACGGGCCTTATGCCCAGCAATCCCACAATTATGACACGTGATAGTCTATCTCGGACACTTGGTACTGAGATGACCAAGATCCCCATGATAAAACAGTGATGGCTGAACCGCCGCTCGAGGCCGAGATTCCGCAGTTTAGATGTCACGGAGGTCGCTCGAAAGCGAGCCGCACGCGGTTTCTTGAAAGTGGCACACCGCCGTCGATCGATTACGGTTCTTGGACTTCTTGCTAGTAGATGAAGGTTGCCGCTTAGCAATCTCCTTAGCGATAAGCTCATAGGTGAGAGCTTTCAATGAATTCGCCAACGTGGTGCAATTATGATTAAGCAATTGTAGTCTCATACGGGGTTTGACCTCTTCTTTGAAATACTTGATTTTATCCGCCTCTGAATGAATGATGGATGAGGCGAAAGGAAGAAGTTCCTGAAATTTCTCGGCAATGGCGAGAACATCCTCGTCTGCTGAGGGGTCGGGGGTGAGTAATTCTGACAGCTTGGCCTCTCTGAGTGGGGCCGGATAATACCTCTCCATCATGAGAGTCTTGAATTGCTCCCAAGTACATGATCCTTCGGTGGGCTTCAACGACAACCACCAAGAATGAGCGCTCTTACCCAGATAGTAAGCCGCAACTGAAACTTTGTGTCCTTCGGGACACTCTACCATCGCAAATAGCTTCTCGAAGTGTTCGAGCCAATGAACAATATCCGCCGGCTCAGACGAGCCCTCAAAAGTAGGTGGCCTTTGGCGAGAAATGTCGCCGATGATACTGCTCACGTTCCTCTCTTGCCTCTGAGGAGGCGGGGGAGGAGCCTGTTGATTTTGATTAACTGAGTTGTGCATCGTCTCCATCAGCTGTGCCATCTGGGTCATTTAGGCCATCATGCCCTGCATAAAAGCGAGTGGGTCAACCCGGACAGCTTCTGACTAAGCTGTGTCCCGGGTACGACTCCCCGATAGTGAATGATCACGTCTAGGTGAATGAGTGGCAGCGTCGCTGCTCGATGAATTAGCATTATTTCTCGCATTCGCACGTGTATTCACACGAGCTCTTGGGATTCGGCCCGCTCCACGGCCTCGTCCTCCACGTCCTCGTCCTCCACGTCCTCTTCTTGCCCTCTCCATACTGAAGTAGGAAAGTCACATGATGATTATATTTCCCGCATGAATATCACGTTATGATTATGACATGAGATGATGAAAATGAGCATACGCGCTCTAACACAGTGATTACATGAATGATTAACTGAAGTGACATGATTATCTTGAACAAGTTAACATGATTAATGATTTGATCTTCCTGATCAACAACTGAATAATGAAATGAATTGAGTGATTAACGAGTTAACATGACCGTCCTGGTCAAATGAAAATGATGGTTGAGGATTGTTAACTGATGAATTATGAATGAATGATTCTTGCCAGAAATTATACCATGGCGTTAGAAATCTTACAGTTCTTGGTCTGATTGGCTCGGCATTTGCACAGGTCACACGTGACGCGAAAGTCCAATGATACTAGTCTGATGACGATGATTTCAAATGAGACATGACTTGGAGGGTAGTATTCAAAACCACGCTCCGATACCAACTCTGTAACACCCAAAACTAGGCGGATATTACAGTGCCGTGAATCCCCGACTGGGACCCACCAGGCAAATTAAAATGATAAATTAAATAATATAATTGTAGTACCGAACCACATTATATTACCAAGTACTCCGATGAGGAGTTTAAGTACAACACACCAGGACAATACCGAATACTAGTATATTTTATATGGAGATAAAATACACCACCCTGAACAAATAAACATTTCAAACGGAATTTGCAGCGAAAAATACAAATGACGGAAATGACTGAAATGACTGAAACCAACGGAATGGTAGGGCCCCTACTAGGGACTCCTCGCCGTCAACATGCTCTTCCGTGCCTTTGCCTTGCCGTGACACGAAAACAAAATCCCAACGGGAATCGATTACAGAACAACAATCCTAAAGGGTTGAAAATACACAATCATGATATAACTGAAGTTATGAAATATCTTTAATTATGAATTACGCTGAAGAGGAGTATCATAGTACGCCCGTAATGTTCTGTGCAAGTGTACAAGACGAATGACCGGACACACCCGTCCTTGTACCTAATTAGTCTCACGGAGTAAAGCATTACCGTGTGCACGGTCCAATGTATCGGTGAACCCAATACATGACCATCGTGTGCCCGACTAAAAATTCCACACAGCCACACCCGGCCACGCAATATGAACCCAAACGGTCATATGAGCGAGAATGACCACAATGAATTTCAATGAATAATAATTCGACAAGGTCAAGCATGACTCACCGAGATGAAAATAATAGTGACGTGATTGATAACTCAATGAAATGATTGGAACCGTCATTCCTCGTGAATGAAGTGATTGTTCGACAATTACAAGTCTCAATACGGTTAATACAATGATGAATGAATATGATTATGAATGAACAACAACAAAAGGAATGAATATCCTTTTAACCGAGTAAGAATTAACTTACACAACACCGATGACAATGTCCTTCCACGAACAACGTCCTAATCAAGATACCGGTCGCTCGAACAACCTTGAATAACAATAATTACCAACAACCGATCAATACACGTATCAAGCAACGAAACACGACTAACCCAAAAGTCGATACAACGATAATCAAACTCATTGGGGCATTCTAACGAATACGAAACAAACCACACAACTTGAAAATATCGATCCGAATATATCGAAACCAACACCAAAATGAGTATTTCGAACTATCAAAAACACTTCAAGGATATCAATAATCCAATAGGAATCCACAATTCAAGATTACAACAACATCAATCGGAAAATCCCCAATTAATCCAAAGTCAACCCCAAGGGTTCTTGATATAAATCCCCAAAATAGCCATTAAATCCGTAGGAATACATTTATCCAAGGTAGATAATCCATATCTAATATATTCCAACAACAATCCAAGCTTACACGAAGAAATCGGAAGGAAAAACCCAAAAATTCGAAATTCTAGATCCAAGAGACTAATACCTTTGATTTGATGTTAAGGAGATGAGGAAGTGATGATAATCCAACTCAAAGACTTGAATATGATGATAGGTGATAGCAGCTCGACGAGAACACTCCAAGTTGCCCGAAATCGCCCGACATCGCTCAATAACGAAGAGAAGTGAGGAAATGACGAAACTCAAGCTAACTGTCCAATATATACTGCTCCAGATTAGCGCACGCTATGACCTGCTATTTAGCGTGCGCTAACGAGTTGTATGAACATTCCAGTGAACTCTGGCTAACCCGTTAGCGTACGCCACAACCTGGTAGCGTGCGCTAACTCTATCCCAATAGCGTGCGTTAACTCCAATTGTTAGCGTGCGCTAGCTAAAAAATTGTTGTCCAGTACTGAAGTTCAGAAACCGTCTGTCCTCTGATCTGACCTCGGTAGCGTGCGCTACAACTAATATTTAGCGTGCGCTATAATATCGATTGCGTACGCTAAAAACAACTCATAGCGTGCGCTATAAATTAATCCAGTGCAGTCCAGTAGCCACTGGACTCAACCTGATCCGTCCTTAGCGCGCGCTAGAGCAATTATTAGCGTGCGCTACTACAACCCACTAGCGCGCGCTACTTACCGCTCGTAGCGTGTGCTACTAATAACTCACCTGCAGTCCAGTACCTTCTGGACTGCAGCCAGGATTACATTAGCGTGCGCTAATGCTGAGTGGTAGCGTGCGCTACCTGAACTCAATTAGCGCGCGCTAGAAAGAGTACGTAACGTGCGCTACTCCTCACGCATAGCCCACAATGAAAATGACAATGATGATACACACGACACGGAACTCCAATTATATTAGTGATGAACGACGATTGATACACGATACAATTACTCTGAACGATGAATACCATGATTGAATAAGAGTGACAAACGATCATTAACGAGTGAAAATTTCTGAATGATAAATACTGAATGATAATTACTGAATTACAACCGGGTATTATATCCAATGCGATCCCGGTAATTTATCCGTCCTCCCCGAACGACTACCCTAATAACTCGGAAGCATAGCACATCCGGTTTGGATTTCAATTTCCCGAAAGCTCGATGGAGAGAAGGAAAACATTGAAACCTTATAAACTTAATAATTTGTCGTAGGAGAATTTTCGCGATTAATGTTACACTTTGCACATTAATCATTTAAGCGCGTTTGTGGCATTCATACAATATGAAACAACCATTCACAACCTAGTTGCTACCAACATGTGGTTCATGGACCGTTCCTAGAAAACAAAAACTCCGTAATCTAATTACAAGTCTTATTCTTGAATCTTCGTCTTCTCGAAACGGATCTTCTCCGGTCTTCGTCATTACATATAAATTTTACATTGAAAATTGCATCCTAGATACAAATATTTCTAGTAAAATAAATAGGCTCAAAACGACCTTTACAACCCAATTGAATAAAACGAACGATTCAAAACTAAGTCCACGAACCACATCCCCATTCAAAAGCATTTATCGATAAATACTATATAAATGGAAGCGTATAGATACATTGATCCAATCAACAATACGAACCGATCCAATCAATTCACACAATCGGTAATATGAAAACGTTCAAAATAATTTGGTCGATCACAAGTATTCCAATAAATCAATTTTCCCTTATAAAATGAAATACCATATATCATTTTAATCATATTAAATCCAACTTAAAATGTGGGAAATCAATTTTAGGAATACATGAAGAAAACAAGCCCGAAACGGGTCCAAAATGGGCTGAACCGCGCCCGAAAACAACATTGGGCAGCAGTAGGGCTGCCCAGCAGCCCTGGGCCGCAGCCCCTAGAGCCTGGGCCGCGGCCCCCAGTCCAGTACCCACACAGGGCGGGCTGCAACAGCCCTGGGCCACGGCCCCCACACCCTGGGGACCCCTCTCGGACCGTCCAATGGCATTTCGGGGCTAGTTTTTCGACCGGATATCCAATATCTATATTCTCCAACATTCATCTCTTCAATATAAATCATATTTCCTAGAAAATGAAGATTTATATCTAGACATAAACTTGCGAAAAATACAACTATAACGAACGAAAAATATATACCATGATTATGAGTAAAATGATTCCAAATCATTCACCATCTAATTGAGCATTCCAAATGCCTATATCGTGTATACGATCG
Organism: Orobanche coerulescens; assembly: GCA_033398695.1. Lineage (NCBI taxonomy): Eukaryota > Viridiplantae > Streptophyta > Magnoliopsida > Lamiales > Orobanchaceae > Orobanche > Orobanche coerulescens. The sequence goes on along the minus strand of CM065814.1, from coordinate 107,902,398 downwards.
CAAGACCTACGCTCTGATACCACTGTTGGGATTCGGTGCTGAAAACGAAGGCCCAACAGAAGCGGTAAAATAAAAATTAATTCGATCTGAATCCCTACGAGTATCGATCGAGCTATGTATATACGAATATAATACGAAACACAAGAGATATAGAAACTCACCCTTGTAGTTCGTTGATTAAATAGATTCCTTCTATTGAGCTATTCCCCAAGCTTTAGATTGATCTCTACGAATCCAATCCGCTCCAAGCTCTTGGATGATCCAACGCCGAAAAGACTGCGTCTCTACTTGCCATGCGCCGGAGAAATGACCGGGATGACTAAACCTCGTTATCCTCCAAGGATACGGCTAGAAAAAGGTTATAGAAGCTTGCTATTGTGATTATAACACTCCAAGTTTATAACTCACTATCTCTCTTTGATTTCTTGATTTTCTCCAAGAACAACCAAGAACAAAAGAAGAATAAGATGAAGACTAAAAGGAAAACAATTTTCTCTCTCCCCAAACCAAACTCACGGCTGGAATGTCCCTTTAGAGGTGAGAGCAAGTCTTCTCTTTTATTCTTCTTTTTCCATCCCACTTAATCTCCTTTTCCTTATTTTAAGAGATATCATATCTCTATGGTCATAAGTCTTTTACCAACCAAAAGAAGACTAAGACCAAAGGCAAAGCATCAAAGTGGGGCCGGCCTTTAGAAGGTATCAGACGAGTTTGGTCCGTTTCGAACTCCTGTGAGTCTAAACAGATAAACTCCGATTCCGTTCCAATATATTTATATCGATTAATTAATCCAATTAATTAATCATATCAAATACATAATAACATAATTAATTTCTCCAAGAAATAATTATAATTATGAATTAAATTAATCACCCAGTAATTTATTTAATTCATTAGGCCGTAAATTAATTTATCCAATAAATTAATTTAGACATCCAATGTCCCAAAATCAATTAGACATTCAATGTCCAATAAATTAGATATCCAATATCTAATATTTATAATGAGAGAATAAGCTCGATTCATTCCGTCGTCAATCCTATTGCGCGACTCGGTAGATTCGTTTCAGTCAGCAATGGGAGGAACCAAAGAGTAGTAACACCACCTAGCCAGCCTGGCGGCCTACACCGTACCCCAACTGAGAACAAATGATTGGGATCATTCAAGAACCATTCTATCGTGAATACCAGTAAACGTATAAACCCTTATTTCACATGTCCCGATCAAGTTATAGGGTCACGGTCAGTCAAACCCTATCTGTACTTGACGATATGCATGAGTTAATGCAAATCGAGATCATCGAGCTCTCGTGTATCCAATACAACTAGCTCCAATGATTTGGCCAAAGACTTATGATCTCATGTGCCAATAACCGCATAGGATATATAACCCGCTCACTAATGGGAGAAAGAATTCTATCTTGGTATTCAGTAGGACCTGCTACTTGCCCGTCAAGATACACGTCGAGGTTGACCCTCACCTCCCGGTTTATAGGGTCGAACTACTCTAATTAAAATCTTGACGTCACAAGCACATCCCTACTAAATCCTAAAGTCGAAGGTTCACGAATACCTATCACAACCTTTCGATTCCGTCATTGACTGTCCCGAAGTGAAATCCGTGTGACGAATCGAGGGTGAGTCGGTTCGAGTATACTAATCCAATTAGTATACCTATAACGTGTGCTCCCACTAACCCTTAGTGTTCGACTGACACTCTCCATGTCAAAGAACATGTTATACAAGTCTTCACATAAACTTAACGCCCAGTCAAGTTTCATCGACTTGCGAACGATTAAGTATTTGAGCTATAAACCTTTCCAGTGCCGACCCCCTTATCCAATAAGGAGTGGAACGTTTTGCTCTCAAATACACGGACTAGTTTCTATATGTTTATTTACGAGTTAGGAATGCCAGTAACTACCAGTAAATAAAGAAACATCCATTGCCTTATATATTGATTTTACATAATAGCAAGTACAATGCCCTCACTCAACATCCTCTGAGTGGCATTCGAGGGCATACTCCCAACATAATAGTCATGTTGCAATGAGGGATAGACATATAAGATTTACCCTTTTTACCATTAGTACAACAATTATACTTTTTTTTCCCACAGGATTTTTCCTAGTAAAGTTTTAACGAGACATGATGTTTGTACAAGTCATCCAAGGACGAGTGTTATTAAATATGTTAATATTAAGTTTGACGACTTCTCATTTTCCTTATTAATGCTTACAACTCTTGGACTTTCTAATGACTTGTAACTTGCAACCTTTGATTTTTCGTTGGGAAGACCTTTTGTAGTCTATATATAACATGTATATGATTGAAGTGAAGTATATGAAATAATATATATTAGGGTTAATAGCCGCAAAATCCATGAACTTTTGTCAAATTCTTATTTTGCACCTCAATTTAAAAATATGCCTGACAATCCCCAACCTTTAATACTAATATGATTTTGCACCCCGACGACATTTTCTGGTGATAGCCTTTCTTACGTGGCATATTTGTGGCATTAGTAGATGTCGTGGCATCTACATGGCAGCAATGTGTATTTGTCAACACAGGTGGAAGAAACGTAAAAAATAAGGGTTAATAGCCGCAAAATCCTCGAACTTTTGTCAAATTCTTATTTTGCACCTCTATTTAAAAATCTGCATGACAATCCCCAACTTTTAATACTAATCTGATTGTGCACTCCCGTTGGTTAGACCCCAATTGGGTGCTTATGTGGCAACCGGATTGTCTGATGTGGCTAAATACTCCAGTGTGAACAAAACGACGCCATATAATTATTCTAAACGTCGTCGTTTTGCGTAGATAGGGTCGTAATTTTTTTTAATCATTAAGAGACAAAAAATTAAGGATTTTTCATGTTGTCTTCTTCCTCTAGTTTAGGTGTTCTTTAAGCTACGAATCATGTATCATTCTTTTTGTTGATTTGAATTTGCGAGCATGGTCACACTGATTGAAATCTGAGATAAGGTTTTATTGTTGCAAAAATAATAATCAAACTGGGATACAAGATATATCGGCAAAATGGAGGTTATATAACCACAAAATATTGAACCATTATATGATTGCAAAAGGGGCACAAAACACTATATGACTAAGCATGAAAGATTTTTCTACAATAAATATCTGCTTTCAAAGGAGTGGGTTGACTAATTTAAAGTTTAGAGTAGCATTAATCATTACAGCACCAAAAAATTCTAAACTACTGGGCTAATTTCATTTGGACTGATGCACTTGTCCATTTGAGCTGCCTTGAGTTGCACACACTTGAGTTACATTACTTTGTTGAACATGACTTGAAGATGATGCATTCTCAGTTATTTGTGGTCCGTTGAATTGCACCACGCCCTTAGATGAATGTGCTTGCTGCATTTATCATATTACACATCAATCTCACATATGTATGAGTCCAAAAAAAATGTAAGAAATAGAATTGAAGCAGCATGACTTACATGAAAATGCGCATTTCCAGTATTCTCATTTATGTAAATTCTAGTCCCTTTTCTTGCTATATATCTTTCTCTAGCAATTGCAGCGTGATATGATCCCTTACCAACAACTTTTTTTTACTTGTTTTCCTTTATCATTTGATGTGTTATGAGTTGTTTCCTTTGGTTTTCCTGGTCTCCCAACCTTTCTCTAATTTAAAACGAGCAAAAATAAGTAAATAATTAACAAGAAAAATTGGTTTAACTTGTAAATTCGTACCGCAGCTGAAGGTGGCTTCACCACTGTGCGATTTTTGCATCCCTTTTTGTTGTGACCTTCTTGTTGACAATTGTTGCACGTCATAACAATACCATGCCTGCTCAACTTTCCAGGTTGCTTCTCTTCAGGTGCTTTTCTCCTCTTATTCTTAGATCTACCAGGCATTTTTCTTCCAAGTGGAGGTTTCACAATGAATCCATCAACATCTAGCCACATTCTCTCACCATTTATGAGATCCAAGCCAATTTGATATCCTTGTATAACCTTGCTAACAGTGTAATATTCATGCACAAAATCTGCAGGATCCCTCTCAATATATTGGATGGCGTGGCGGCTATGGCATGTTCACATGGGATTCCTGTCAAATCCCAAATCCTGCATGCACATGAACGAGCAATGCAATCTACTACAAACATGTTTGCCTCCACATGTACTTCAAACCTATCTCTCATTGGAAGATATGTAGTACAATTTATACTTTTTTCCCTTAATTCTTCTAACTTCTTTCTAACATTGGGGCACAATCTATCAGTAACTTGAGACAACATATTAAACTTAGCCACCTGTCTAACCATCAAAGCTTTTCTGATATCCTCTAGCATGTGAATTATATGCTTTCCTCTAGCATTCACTATGTATCCATTGAAGCATTCACTGATATTGTTCTCTACCATATCACTATATGAATTAGTTGAGATGAAAGCCTTACAAAATTTATTTGTATCTAGCCATGAAATCCTGGAAGGCATCCACATTCTCCCTTCTGAGGGATTGAGCGCAACTTGTTACTCATGGTTTTAGGGCATCTATGTTGACCTACAAATGTTTTGATGATAAATGTCCCATTTGCCTTAACCTCACTAGCATATACCTTTCATGGACAAGGTGGGGTGTACTTAGCTGTTAGTCTTGTTTTGCTCACTTTTATGAAATGTATGAACCTACAATGCTCAATTGCCCAAGCTTTATGAGCTTCCCTACACTCATAACCATCTTGAAAATGCATTCCAAGCACTATTTCCATTGATTTGTGGTCACATTTAGGATCATAAATGATCATTTGTTTCCTATGTCTGACACCATCACCTTCCTCATCGGTTTCAGATGATTGAACATCACTATCTGAATCTTCATAATCAGATATATATGGCCCACTCGTATCAAAGTCAGCAACACCATCACTTTTATCAACTAAGTCAAACACACTACGTTTTGCTTCTTTTAGATTTAACTCAGCCTGCACATACTCATCATCAGAAATATAATATAGATCCCCAAGACTCACATCAGACACTTCTTCTTCAATTGTATAATCAGAATCCTCAGAGCTGTCATAAGCATATTCATCATCTGCCTGTTTTTTCCCATTATCATCTACCTGATTTTCCCCATCATTATCTACCTGATTTCCCCCACTATCCAATTCAGCATTAAGTTCATCAATTGTTAGGAGTATGGCTTCGAATGCCACTCAGAGGATGTTGAGTGAGGGCATTGTACTTGTTATTATGTAAATTCATTATCATAAGGCAAATGGATGTTTCTTTATTCTTGGTAGTTCTTGGCATTCCTAACTCATAAATATACATATAGAAACTATTAGTGTATTTTAGAGCAAAACGTTCCACTCCTTATTGGATAAGGGGGTCGGCACTGGAAAGGTTTATAGCTAAAATACTTAATCGTTCGCAAGTCGATGAAACTTGACTGGGCGTTAAGTTTATGTGAAAACTTGTCTGACGTGTTCCTTGACATGGAGAGTGCCTGTCGAACACTAATGGTTAGTGGGAGCACACGTTATAGGTATGATAATTGGATTAGTATACTCGAACCGACTCACCCTCGATTCGTCACACGGATTTCACTCCGGGATAGTCAATGACGGAATCGAAAGGTTGTGATAGGTATTCGTGAACCTTCGACTTGAGGATTTAGTATGGATGTGCTTGTGGCGTCAAGATTTTCATTAGAGTAGTTTGACTCTGTAAACCAGAAGGTGGGGGTCAACCTCGACGTGCATCTTGATGGGCAAGTAGCAGGTCCTATTGAATACCAAGATAGAATTCTTTCTCCTGTTAGTGAACGGGTTATATGTCCTATGCGGTTATTGGCAGATGAGATCATAAGTCTTTGGCCAAAGCATTGGAGATAGTTGTATTGGATACACGAGAGCTCGATGATCTCGATTTGCATTAACGCATGAATAGCATCAAGTACAGATAGGGTTTGACTGACCGTGACCCTAAAACTTGATCGGGACATTTGAAAGAAGGGTTTATACGTATACTAGTATTCACGACATAATGGTTCTTGAATGATCCCAATCATTCGTTCTCAATTGGGGTACAGTGTAGGCTGCCAGGCTGGCTAGGTGGTGCTACTACTCTTTGGTTCCTCCCAGTGCTGACTGAGACGGACCTACCGAGTCGCGCAATAGGATTGACGATGGAATGAATCGAGCTTATTCCCTTATTATGAATATTAGATATTGAATATCTAATTTATGTGGACATTGGATGTCTAAAATGATTTATTGGATAAATTGATTTATGGCCTAATGAATTAAATAAATTACTGGGTGATTAATTTAATTCATAAATATAATTATTTCTTGGAGAAATTAATTATGTTATTATGTATTTGATATAATTAATTAATTGATATAAATACATCAGAACGGAATTGGAGTTTATCTGTTTGGACTCACGGGAGTCCGAAACAAACCGAACTCTTCAATTCCCTTCTAGATCCCCCCCCCCCGCCCAACTCACCTCCATGTGAGTCCTCTTGTCTACATCATGATTTTCTGGATATCATTTTGTCAAGGGGACAAGTATCATGATCTTTGTTTGGTGGGGAATTTTATATTATGAGATGAAGAATATATTGTGAAGACTTGACAGCTCTCAAAGACACCCTTGTGCATTCCTACGGGAGAGAGAGAGTTCAAGAGAGAGAAAATTGTTTTCTCATATACTCTTCATTTTCATCTTAATCTTGTTCTTGGTGGTTCTTGGAGAAAAATCAAGGATATCAAAAGAGATAAAGTGAGTTATACACTTAGAGTGTCATAATCACAAATAAAGCTTCCTTCACTTGATTCTAGCTGTAACCTTAGAGGTTAATCGGGTGATCGTCGTTCTGTTCATTTCTCCAGCGCGTGGCAAGTAGAGACGCGGTATTTTCGGCGTTGGATCATCCAAGAGCTTGGAGCAGATTGGATCGTAGGGAAATCAACTAAAGCTTGGGGAATAGCTCAAGAGAAGGATACCATTTAATCAACGGACTACAAGGGTATATTTTCTCATATCTCTTGTGTTTCGTATTATATTCGTATATACGTAGCTCGATCGATCCTCGTAGGGATTCGGATCGAATTAATTTTCGTTTTACCACTTCCGCTGGACCTTCGTTTTAGGCACCGAATCCCAACAGTGGTATCGGAGTGTAGGTCTTGCGATCGTATATACGATATCGGCATTTGGAATGCTTGATTAGATAGTGAATGATTTGGAATCATTTACAGTCATAATCGTGGTATTTGTTTTTCATTCATAATAGTTGTATTTTTCGTAAGTTTATGTCTAAATATAAATCTTTAATTTCTGGGAAATATGATTTATATTGAAGATATGAAAGTCGGAAAATATTGATATTGGATATCCGATCGAAAATCTGACTCAGAATCGTCATCGGACGACTTTTTGGACAACGGGCAGGAAGCTTCCGGGCTGACCCGACCGTGTCAGGCGACACGGGCCGTGCCAGCCGGCCAGTCTCGGTAGACTGTCGGGACTACCCGACCGTGTCAGGCGACACGGGCCGCGTCTGGCCGGCAGGCTGTCGGGACAACCCGACCGTGTCATTTGACACGGCTGTGTCTGGCAGGATGGTCTAGGACACTGCCGGCACGACCCGACCGTGCCATTCGGCACGGGCCGTGTCTGGCCGGCAGACTGCCGGAAGTGTCTCGGCCGTGGCAGGCCAGTTTCGCCCTGGCTCGATTTTTTAGTGTATTCTTGAAAATTAATCTCCCGCATGTTAAATTGGATTTAATATGATTAAAATGATTTATGGTATTTCATTTTATAAGGGAAATTTGATTAATTGGAATATTTCTGGGTGACCGAATTATTTGAACGTTTTTCATATTACCAGTTGTGTGAATCGATTGGATCATTTCGAATTGTTGATTGGATCAATGCATTTCTACGCTTTCCATTTATATAGTATTTATTGGATGAATGCTTTTGAATGGGGTTGTAGTTTATGGACTTAGTTTTGAATCGTTCGGTTTTTATTCGATTGGGTTGTAAAGGCCGTTTTGAGCCTATTTATTTTACTAGAATTATTTGTATCTAGGATGCAATTTTCAATGTAAAATTTATATGTAATGACGAAGACAAGGAAGATCCATTCGAGAAGACGAAGATTCAAGACTGAAGACTTCTAATTAGATTACTACGTTTTTTTATTCTAGGAACGGTCCATGAACTACATGTTGGTAGCAACTAGGTTGTGAATGGTTGTTCATATTGTATGAATGCACAAACGCGCTTAAATGGATTAATGTGCAAAGTGTAACATTAATCGTGAAAATTCTCCCATGACAAATTATTAAGTTTATAAGGTTTCAAGGTTTTCCTTCCCTCCATCGAGCTTTCGGGAAATTGTAATCCAAACCGGATGTGATATGCTTCCGAATTTTTGGGGTAGTCGTTCGGGGAGGATAGATAAATTACCGGGAGTGCATTGGATGCCTTCAGTTGGAGCAAATTTTATCCCTAAGACCTGATAGGTTGCCGAATAAGATTCAATTGTCAAACTGATTTGCGTCGATGGTATAAACTTAACTTGTTCATTAACTATAGAAATCGTATAGGTTGAGGGGAGTGAACAAGGGGAAAAAGAAGATCGAATCATCTATTAGATGGGTTAGTATTGGACACCACTTTATGAAAATTAATAGACTAGAAACCTGTTCGGTTGCCCTCTATTAAGATTTATAAAGAACTCGATCACCACTATGATGTAGAGCGACGATACTTCCGGATTTCACATGGGATTGTGTTATTCCGATAAAAATCGTGGGAGCTGGGTAACAAGAATAGAAAAGACCTTAATTTTATACTCAGATCATAATTGAACGAGTCACTAAATTAATCTATCACACTTAATGTAGACATAACTCTCAATATGACAATGAACCCACTCGCAATTCTACTCGAAAAGAACACCTTGATTGGACCTAACTTTGTGGATTGGCTCCGCAATATGATGATAGTCCTCAGTATTGAGGCACTGGGATATGTCTTGGAGACGGATATTCCGGCGCCTCCAGTGCGGACAAGAGCCAATCAGGAAGAGATTAAAAACCACGAAAAGTGGGTTAAGGATGACGAGAAAGTCCGTGCTTATATGATGGCTTCCATGTCTAATGTGTTGGAATATAAAACGCAGCGGAAGCGAGTTGGTGATTGTAATTTAATAAAAGGTTTTATAAACTAACCAACGTAAAAACCGGATCTATTTAGGCTTGTCAACTAATTAACTAAACAGATTAATAAACAATTAAATAAACATATTTACGCATGGGAGTCAGTAATTTTACCTTTGACGCGAAGTGGTAGAATAATCCCCTCTTTGGTCGATTTGTCCTTCTTCGTGTTCCTCTCCGATCTTCTTGTATTTCTACCTCAAGATCTTCTAGAGTATATCCCGCCTACGTCGGATGTCGTGTGGGCAACAATCTTAGGATTACTTGGAGTGCAAAAAGGAATCGGCCGAAACTTCTTAAGAAACTTACGATTTTTGTTCTCTCTATTTTTCTTGAATATTTTGAGTATTTTAGAAAAATATTGTGTTTAACCAAATTGTGGAAATCCAAGACACAAGTCAAGATCCACAATTAAAACACACACAGAAAAATCGATTTCTTGGGCAAAAATTAATGTGAAAATCGGCCATCCCAAGTCTCCTATTTATAGGTGTTTTGGGCTACTCTAGGGACCTTAAGGAGGATATGGTAAGGACTCTTAATAGATATCTTCTTCCCATATTAGGACTCTTCCTAATATTAAGACTCTATTAATATCAACTTAGTCCACTAATAAGTTAATATTGCACTTCCTACCAAAATCCCAAATTACGAAATTGGGCTCCTTTTGGAATTAATTATTTCCCGTGTTTAAGATATTTCATGTCCATTAATTAATTTAAGCTACTGACAGCTTTTAATTAATTAATATATTATACATGAGTATACCACTCGATCTTTATTATTATATCGGAAAATTAATTCCACCTGCAGGGTTTGATATAATAATCCTTTCGAGTGCCTCAAGGGACATGATCAACCCGACTGGTCGGGACACGATTAATTATCATATAAATAATAATATTGCCTAAAATATCGAGCATATTGAGTCAATCATTGTGGCTCTCACCCATGATAAATCAAAGCAATAAATATTAAATATATATAATTAAATATTAATCACTAGAATTAAGAAATAATAATTATCCGAGATGTACGTTCTTCTTATAGTCGATGCGAAGAATCTATCTCACCTCGATCCTGTTCAACGTATAACGAATACGCTAATATATGCTAATGGTCAAGACCAACCAATCTCAAGCATATACTACAACCTCTCACATAAAGGTCTAATGTTACATAGGTTGTGAACTAAATATTACTATATAAGGAACCGATAATGTGATCTTCTGTGTGACACTACACACCACATTATCTACATTATAAAGTAAATTAGATGCATTTGCATAACCATAGCGTGAATAAATATGCAAAACATGTGATAAATGAATTAAATATTCTCATAGATAAAGACCGGGAAATTAGGTAATACAAGCATAAAGTATGCTTTGACGTATACAACCCTAACAATCTCCCACTTATACTCAAAGCATGCTTTTGAAGTATACTATCTAGACTATGTCTATCTATCTCCCACTTATACTCAAAGCAATCCTGCCATACATCTCAACCCCATTCCTTCCACATGCCCTTAAATTTATTTTGAGTGCAACCCTTTCTTGAAAGGATAAGCTAGGTTGTCTTGAGTTGCTATCTTGGAGACAATGATCTTACTTCTCTTCACAAATTCTCGAATTATATGATATTTGATCTTGATATGTTTGCTTGCTTTGTGGGCTCGTGGTTCCTTGAATTTGCAAGACCAGGTATTATCACAATACGGTGTAATACTCTGGGCAAATTAGGAATCACCCCAAATCCTTTAGGAAGTACTTGAGCCATACCGCCTCTTTAGCCGCCTCGAGGTGCTACATATTCGGCTTCCATGGTAGAGTCCGCTATGCATTTACCTTCACACTCCTCCAACTGATGGCTCCACCTCCCAAAGTGAAAACATATCCGGAAGTTGATTTCGACTTTTCTTTGTCCGCACTGAAATCCGAGTCAGTGTAACCCAAAGGACAAAGCGTATCTGATTGATATACAAGCATATGATCCCTAGTCCTTCTCAGGTACTTGAGTATATGCTTGACAGCAATCCAATGTCCCGGTCCTGGGTTCGACTGATATCTCGCCACCATGCCTACAGCTTAACAGATATCAGGCCTAGTGCAAAGCATAGCATACATGAGGCTTCCCACTGCCGAAGCATAAGGGACTAGCTTCATGTCATCTATCTCCTTTTGTGTCTTAGGACACATAGCCTTAGATAGTTGAATTCCATGTCTGTAAGGTAAGAAACCTTTTTTGGAATTCTCCATGCTAAACCGCTTTAGCACCGTATCGATATAGGATGCCTGAGATAAGCACAACATCCTTTTCTTGCGATCTCGAAAGATCTTAATACCAAGGATGTGTCCAACCTCTCCCAAATCCTTCATATCGAACTGCTCAGATAGCCATACCCTTACGTCTGATAATACCTTCACATTGCTTCCAATTAAAAGTATATCGTCTACGTATAGTACAAGAAACACCAGCACGTTTCCATCACACTTTTTGTATACACAAACCTCACTAGGACACTGTTCAAAACCATACGATTGAATGACCTCATCAAATCGCATGTTCCAAGACCTTGATGCTTGCTTAAGACCATAAATGGCTCTCTTAAGCTTGCACACTAAGTGCTCCTCTCCTTCAGCAATGAATCCTTCAGGTTGGCGCATATAGATTTCCTTATCAAGACTCCCGTTCAAGAACGCAGTCTTGACATCCATCTGCCAAATCTCCATATCCAAATGCGCAGCTATAGCTAAGAGAATCCGTATCGATTTAAGCATGGCTACTAGCGAAAAGGTTTCATCGTAGTCGATGCCCTCTTTTTGAGTGTAACCTTTCGCAACAAGCCTTGCTTTGTAGGTTTCAACCTTCCCTTTCGATCCTCTCTTACGCTTGTAGACCCACTTACTTCCAATGGGTTTTACCCCATTGGGTAGTTCTACTAGCTCCCACACTTGGTTAGAATCCATAGATCCCATTTCGGATTCCATTCTTTATTTTCGAGGATTGACATCCTTGTCTTGAGCACTGTTTGTACGTACATAGATCCATTTCATCCTGGTCCGGGGAGTGGTCCGAAGATGCTCCCACGCCAATGAAACGTTCGGGTTGACGAACAACCCTCCCACTACGACGAGGCGTGTCCTTAGTTTGCGTATCCACAATAGTGTCAATACGTGGTACACTAGGTGTTTGCACAAATGGTATTGTCGAAATCTCGCCCCTAAGTTCTTCTAGAATGACCTCACTCCTAGGCTTGTGGCTTATCACATAGTCCTCCTCTAAGAACCGGGCATTGGTGCTAACAATGACCTTCTGGTCCTTAGGACTGTAGAATAAGCCACCCTTCGTTCCCTTAGGATATCCTACAAACACTCGTACATTTACATGCGAGATGCCAACTTATCGACTTCCTTATTCAGCACGTGTCTTCAGAGAACTAAATCGAACATGTCCTAGCGGGCTTGCGCCCATTCCACGATTACGTGGGTGTTTTGGGCCCGATTTGAAGGCACCAAGTTTAGAATGTACGCCGATGTTTCCAAGGCGTATCCCCAAAACGAAATAGGCAAATCAGAATAACTCATTATTGACCTAACCATCTCTAATAAAGTGCGATTCCTTCGTTCAGCAACACCATTTTGTTGTGGTGTACCAGGCGCTGTGAGCTGGGAAGTAATCCTCTCATGTGCCAAGAAATCCAAAAACTCTCCACTAAGGTATTCGCCACCACGATCAGATCGTAGTGACTTGATACTCTGCCCATGACGCTTCTCCGTTTCAGCCTTAAACTCTTTGAAATTATCAAAAGATTCAGACTTACGTCGCATCAAATAGATGTATCCATAGCTCGAACAATCATCTATAAACGTGATGAAGTATTCGAAACCACCCTTAGCCTGGATGTTCATTGGACCACATACATCGGTATGAACCAATTCCAACACCTTTTGTGCACGATTTCCTTTGCTTTGAAAAGCCCTTTTAGTCATTTTACCTTCCAGGCAGGATTCGCAGGTTGGAAATGACTCAACTTGGAGCGAATCCAATGGGCCATCGCTCACCAATCTTTGAATCCTTCTAAGGTTAATATGACCCAATCGTAAATGCCACAAATATGTTGGATTTATGCTCGAAAGTTCCTTTCTTTTATTAGGATTAGTCAAAGAATTAAGCGATTTATAATTATGCAAGGGAGCTGGTGCAGCATTGATGATATAAAGTTCTTCATTATAAGTACTCCCGCAAATATATTCACCATTTCTTTTAATAATTGCATTATCTTCAAAAGAAACCGAATATCCATCACGACGCAATTTAGAAGCGAAATCAAATTCATTCTAAAATCGGGTACTAATAATACATTATTAAGAACTAAAATCTTATCATCAACTTTTATTGCTCGACTCCCACATGTGACCTTGACTGGAATAGTCGCTGACTTATTGTAATCTCATCCGCACTAAGTACCTTGGTTACTTGGAACCCCTGCGAGTCATAACAAACATGATCAGTGGAGCCCGAATCCACTATCCACGAAGTGATGGAACAGGCACCCAAACATGTTTTGACTACTAGTGCATGAAACGTACCTTTCTTAGGGCAGTCACTCTTGAAATGTCCTTTCAGACCGCAGTTGAAGCACTTGCCCTTCGGCTTTTTGTTCGCTTCCGGCTGAGGAGCCTTTGACTGAGGAGCCTTGCCCTTAGCTTTGAAGGTCGCCACTTGCTTCTGGCCAACCTGCTTTTTCTTCTTTCCCCATTTGGGTTTTGAAGAAGCAGCACCGGTTGCCGCAAGAATTTGATGATAACCTTGTTTGAAGAGACCTTCGGCAGATTGAAGCTCTGTCAGAAGTTCCGCCAGTGTGTAAGTCCTACGATTCATATTGTAGTTGAGGCGGAAATGCTCAAAGCTTCTTGGTAAACTGCCCAAGATAATATCGACCTGCGATTCCGCATCGATAGTGGCCCCCAGTATGCTCAGTTCGTTCAAATGAGACATCATTTTAAGAACGTGATCCCTTCGGGGTCCCTTTAGACATCCGAGTTGTCATCAAAACCCTCATCGCATTTTGCCTAGTCGCACAGTTACGATGACCAAACATCTCGATGAGATTTTTCATCATTTCGCGGCCGAGCCCATCGTCGATGTCGATCTTGCAATACATTTGTCAATGAAGCCAAAATGTAACAATGAGCCATCTCATCGAGACTTTTTCCATTTCGAATTCAGCCAACTCTTCAGAGTGGCATCCGATTCACAGTTCCAAAGGACTCTCCTTAGTTAAAACAAACTTATGCCCCTCGGCAGTCAAGACAATATCAAGATTTCTTTTCCAGTCGGCAAAGTTAGTGCCATCAAGTTTGTTTTCTTTGAGAATAACAGCTAGTGGATTGAAAGACATCTGAGAATAAAATTTAAAACACCATTCATCACATAATTCGACGCAAAATATATTGAAAAAACCTTAAAACAATATATATGCAATCAACCAACACTTTGAAAAACCGCACATGCAAGCCACGATAGTCTGGACGTTTACATATACTTTTCAAGTAGATTTTGACGTCTTTAATTTTACTATCTAGCCAAGACACATTTTGACAAGTAAAATTAATAGTTGGTTCCTCTTGGCCATGTATTTAATTAACATAGACTCCGATGTGGAGCTTATTAATTAATACATCTAAGTGAACACCATAATTTAACAAACCTTAGAATATTATTTAATGATAATAGTCCTACAGATGGAGAGGTCCTATCATAAAAAATAATATTCACCTTTTTGTTATCAAACTTGAAGTTTAAAAACCAGTGAGCCAATAATTTAGCACATCCGATGTGGAGGAAGACTCTAATGTCAACGCGCATGCTAATTATTTCACAATTTAAACCAATTATGGAGGCCAATTTGATTTTGAAAAATCAATTTTAAAATCACTTAGTTATTTTGAAAAATTAAGGTTTTTAATTTTCTCGTCCTAACATGCAAGGAAACATATCACGCATACATCCATACATGCCATACATCAAAACAATAAAAACCAACAAATATTAAAATTGGACAATTAAATCCAATTATCATGGCTTATTATTCCTCGTTTTGAATAACGAGAAAATCTTCGGCTCGTTTGCTCCCACTGCTTCAAGCATCTCGCGGAAAAACGAATTGAACGACCCGAACCGGACGACTTGACCTGCGCCATTGCCCATTTGCCCGACCATTGCCGGTTCCCGAGGCCCGCTACATTTGGCCGAGCAGCTGCAGTGGCCGACTCACGGCCAGCCTGCTGGGTGGCGAGTCACGGCCGAGCTGCTTCTTGGTGGCGAGTCCCGTCGGCATCTTGTGGTCTCGGTCGGTTCGTCTGATCGGGACTCCTCTTCGCGCTGGACTTCTTTTTCTTTCGTACTTTGAGTGTTCCAACTCGATTACAATTTTATTCAAAATAAAATACATCGAATTTACATCAAATTACAAGAAAAATAAATCCTATTCTACCCGTGGATTTTCTCACGGGAAAAACTTATACATGCCACAAAACGGGCCAAATTACCAAAACGCGTAAATAATTAAAAAACATCACATAGCCATGATAATTGGATCATATTTTCCTGCAAGACAAATTCTAGCAAAATATTCCAAAAAATCATACTATACGAATATTTAATTGCTAGCATATTAATCACCAAATTAATTAAATTGAACAGAACCTAAAGACCGGCTCCGATACCAATTGTTGGAATATAAAACGCAGCGGAAGCGAGTTGGTGATTGTAATTTAATAAAAGGTTTTATAAACTAACCAACGTAAAAACCGGATCTATATAGGCTTGTCAACTAATTAACTAAACAGATTAATAAACAATTAAATAAACATATTTACGCATGGGAGTCGGTAATTTTACCTTTGACGCGAAGTGGTAGAATAATCCCCTCTTTGGTCGATTTGTCCTTCTTCGTGTTCCTCTCCGATCTTCTTGTATTTCTACCTCAAGATCTTCTAGAGTATATTAATTGTTAGGGTTGTATACGTCAAAGCATACTTTATGCTTGTATTACCTAATTTCCCGGTCTTTATCTATGAGAATATTTAATTCATTTATCACATGTCTTGCATATTTATTCACGCTATGGTTATGCAAATGCAGTCTAATTTACTTTATATTGTAGATAATGTGGTGTGTAGTGTCACACAGAAGATCACATTATCGGTTCCTTATATAGTAATATTTAGTTCACAACCTATGTAACATTAGACCGTTATGTGAGAGGTTGTAGTATATGCTTGAGATTGGTTGGTCTTGACCATTAGCATATATTAGCGTATTCGTTATACGTTGAACAGGATCGAGGTGAGATAGATTCTTCATCGACTATAAGAAGAACGTACATCTCGGATAATTATTATTTCTTAATTCTAGTGATTAATATTTAATTATATATATTTAATATTTATTGCTTTGATTTATCATGGGTGAGAGCCACAATGATTGACTCAATATGCTCGATATTTTGGGCAATATTATTATTATTTATATGATAATTAATATTATAGCTAGAAATCGTGTCCCGACCAGTCGGGTTGATCATGTCCCTTGAGGCACTCGAAAGGATTATTATATCAAACCCTGCAGGTGGAATTAATTTTCCGATATAATAATAAAGGTCGAGTGGTATACTCATGTATAATATATTAATTAATTAAAAGCTGTCAGTAGCTTAAATTAATTAATGGACATGGAATATCTTAAACACGGGAAATAATTAATTAAAAAAGGAGCCCAATTTCGTAATTTGGGATTTTGGTAGGAAGTGCAATATTAACTTATTAATGGACTAAGTTGATATTAATAGTCTTAATATTAGGAAGAGTCCTAATATGGGAAGAAGATATCTATTAAGAGTCCTTACCATATCCTCCTTAAGGTCCCTAGAGTAGCCCAAAACACCTATAAATAGGAGACTTGGGATGGCCGATTTTCACATTAATTTTTGCCCAAGAAATCGATTTTTCTGTGTGTGTTTTAATTGTGGATCTTGACTTGTGTCTTGGATTTCCACAATTTGGTTAAACACAATATTTTTCTAAAATACTCAAAATATTCAAGAAAAATAGAGAGAACAAAAATCGTAAGTTTCTTGAGAAGTTTCGGCCGATTCCTTTTTGCACTCCAAGTAATCCGGTAGATTGTTGCCCACACGACATCCGGACGTAGGCGGGATATACTCTAGAAGATCTTGAGGTAGAAATACAAGAAGATCGGAGAGGAACACGAAGAAGGACAAATCGACCAAAGAGGGGATTACTCTACCACTTCGCGTCAAAGGTAAAATTACCGACTCCCATGCGTAAATATGTTTATTTAATTGTTTATTAATCTGTTTAGTTAATTAGTTGATAAGCCTAAATAGATCCGGTTTTTACGTTGGTTAATTTATAAAACCTTTTATTAAATTACAATCACCAACTCGCTTCCGCTGCGTTTTATATTCCAACATAATGAGCTTCAGAGAGATCATGAGAAAATGACTTCTACTAGGCAGATTCTATTTCACTTAACCGAGCTTTATGGTGAGCACAGTCGAATAGCTAGATATGAGATATCCAAGCAATTGTTCGGTGCAAGGATGAAGGAATGTGAGAAGGTTAGGGACCACGTCCTAAAAATGATATCCATGATCGAGAGATTGGAGGCTCTTGATTTTAAGATGGATACTTCTCTTCAGACCGACCTTATCCTACAGTTTCTCCCTGATTCCTTCTCAAAGTTTGTTATGAATTTCAACTGCAATGAGATTGCGTGTAACTTAGCTGGGCTAATGAACAAACTAGTGACCGCTCAGTCTCAGATGAAGACTCTGCGGATGAAGGAGTATGCCCTTGTGATTTCTTCTGGACCTCGGAGGTCTAAGAGAAAGAAGAAAAAGGCCAAGAAGCAGACGGGACCACAAGTCAAGGACTTAAAGAGAAAGGGCAAGGTCTCGATGGTTCCGAAGAGCAAGAAGAAGGACGCTTGTCTCAAGTGCGGTGAGCTGGGCCACTGGGCTAGAGACTGTCCAATTCTTCATGGCACTTCAGGTACAGAACTTTTAGTTTTGGAAACAAATTGTTCTGCTACTATATTTTCCACTTCCTGGATACTGAATTCTGGTGCTAGTTCTCATATTTGTACTGTGAATTAGGATCTGGAACAAAGTAGGAAGCTTGGAGCTCGAGAAGTGATGATCACTGTCGGAAGCGGGCATAGTGTCGAAGTAACTGACATAGGATCACTACTTTTGGGTTTAGAATCCAGTTTTTGTTCTGATTTTAGAAGATGTACTTGTTTTGCCCAAGGGGCATAAAAACAGTGTATCTATTCTGGTCATGGATCGGAAAGGCTTTTCATTTTTCATTGGTGATGGTTCCTACAAAATTTATTTTAAAAATAAATTTGTGGGCACTGCTACATTGTTAAATGGATTGTATCATCTAAACCTCAGTAACAAAGTCGTTGTGAATACTATGACTAGGAAGCGTGGTAGAGATGAAACTAATCAAGTTTTGAAATGACATCTTAGACTTGGTCATGTTGGTCAGACCAAGGTTTACAAAATGGAAAAGATAGACTCATTGGTCCATTGGGATCGGATCCCTTTCCTACTTGTGAATCTTGCCTTAAAGGCAAAATAACTAAGTCCCCCTTCACAGGGACTTTTGAAAGAGCCGCTGATAAACTAGGATTAATCCATACTGACGTATGTGGTGCTTGTAACACCCCCAGATCGAACCGGGAATATTACACGCCGCAGACCCTCTCTGTGAGGATCCACCAAGCTAGACATCAAAACAACACATTACATTACATACCGACAAATCAAAATAACGAACCAATAGACCGATTTGGTCTGTCGTCACTGACTTACAAATCAAAATACATAAACTCATCCAGACTCATACCCATGTAAGGGTAAAATACTCGCAACAATGAACAATAAGACAACGGAAAAGACAATACAATGGACTCCGACTAACTGAACCCAAAACTGGCCTTCGTGTGATTAGTATCATTCGTCTTTCATCATCCTGTGTCTTGCTCCCGAAAACCTGCATGTACCTGGACACAATACAGATATCCACCCCCCGATTACTCGGGGGTTAGCAAAACTCCATTGTTTCGCTAGTGCAAGTATAAAGTGCAAATACGAGCCATACACAACACATTCCGAGAATACAACGAAAGACTTCCCGAGATATATTTAGTTAAAAATAGTTCAAGTCTTGAAAGCAGAAACGAAGCAAGTAAGCATTTTGAAAACATTTCCAAATCTCGGGAGTTTTGAAAACATCAGAAATTGAAAAGTTCTTAATTCCTCGAAAGCCATTTAGGGTCACAGCTCCAAAGTTCAATTTCCAAAATACAAATCCGTTTAACAAAACACGGGGTCCACGACCCAACCATTACGGTCACAAAACACAGGGTCCACGACCCGATCATCCACTTCAATTCACTTACAAGGGCACATTACACATAACACATTATTCCTATGCCATTCTAGCCAAACACCAAGACTCGATATATAATGTATCTCGACCCCGAGCATAAAGCATTGTGATACTCCGGAACATATCACAATAGTTATCAAAACATCAACATCAATATCACAGAAACCACACTTGGTAACCCGTGGCCGTACCCATTAGTATCGGCCCCCAGAGGCCCCGTCGGACCATCCCCAGGTGGGAAACCACTTCTGCGGCCGTACCCATTAGTATCGGCCCCCAGAGGTCCCGTCGAACCGTCCCCAGGTGGAAGAACATCAACACACGCACCCAAGTCCACTTCTGTGGCCGTACCCATTAGTATCGGCCCCCAGAGGCCACATGCCATCCCCAGGTGGAAGAGTAACAACTCACAGATTACAAAACCACGACTCTCAAAGGTCAAACACACAAAATATATATAGTCGAGGTACCTTGCGAGAATGGCCAAATTATCCAACACGTACTCACGACCCAGAACTATATCAATTCACAAGGGAGCACAAGATTTCAACAGCACCGAACGACACAACCAATATCACCAAAAACTCACATATTCGTCCATAGCCACGGGACTCCAAGCACATAATTTGACAAAAGAATTACACTTTATATTTACCAACGACATAATCATACGCAATGACATCACAAGAAAGTAAGGTGATTCTATACTCGACACTAGCACACATATTCAACTAAGCACATTAATTCCCGACACACATGGGTCACCTTTACAAAAACCATGATGGTAAATATACCGATTCTTTTGAAAAATGGTTATTAATATTTATTTAGCACATATCGACGATTAACAACCATAATGTCCACAAAACACGTAATGTATGGGCAAGATACTTGCCTCAAATAAGAACAACGCGGAGAAACGACCGAAGTAGGTTGACACGAACTGACTACGAACCCGCCGACTCTACCGATCGCCAACTCACGATCATAACTACGAAGGACAATAACAACGATGAAATGAATTTCATAACACGACTCAAAGCCGTTGAATTCAAAGAACGAATGACGAAAGTTCAAGTGGTTTCCCCCAAAACGGCCAAGAACACGATTCGTCCCGTCAAAACCCGAAAACGGAATTCCAAGTTGAAATATGGATATACAATCCATAGAATATGTTAAACAACACCATCTAACCATAATCGATCCATCAAAAATGGATGAAAAACGAGATCGAGGACAAATCCTCCAAAAAGTCGATTTGAAGGAAATCACGAAATATGCTTCGATTCGACGAAGAACAATGGATTAAATGATGTTAAACAAAATAATACTACCAAGATTAATCATACACATCATGAATTAATCAACAATACGGAATGAATCGGACAAAAATGCAAAACCCCCCAAATTCACGAAATTAGGGTTCTAAGGAAGATTACCTTGATTCGCTGGATCAAAGGATGATAACGGATGATTGATTGATGATATGAACTCAAGAACTTCATGGATTTGTTGTTAAACAACATGGCTCTATGGTAAAATCACCCTCAGCCGCGGAAGAGAAGGAGAAGAAGGAGAAAAATGGCCAAAAACCCGTGTGCAGGACCATAAATAGGTTGCACAGTGTGCCGCGGCCCAGCGGGAGTGTAACGCGGCACAGGGCCAAAAATGGCTCCCAGTGGTCGGCAGTGTGCCGCGGCTCGGCCGGAGTGTGCCGCGGCACGATCTGATCGGTTGGCGAAAATGCCACGAGTGTCTGCGGCCACTGCCCGGCATGTGCCGCGGCCACGGACTGCTCGGCGAGAAGGCTGCGAAACGCCGGCCGTGACTTCGGCGAGCTGCCGAGCACTACGGCCGTGACTCGTCGATCGGCTGGGCCCAGTTGCCGGCCATGACTCGGCCGGGGCCCAACTCCGACGGCCGAACGACCCGAAACCGAACGAATACGAATCGATGATACGGTTACGATGTACTCGCAAAGACGAATCTAAGAGCTAAGAGAACACACAATTCTGACCACCCGAAGGCTCGGAATTCAACAACGAAAGTAATTACCCAAAACTTTGGGAAATTACGAAAATGGCCCAAAACGTCCGAAAATCACGATACGCGATCGAAACACCAAACCAAAGCTCGCAACATGAATAATAACATTAAATGAACTTACGAGAAACTCAAAGCAGCTTTGGACGAGATTCGCAAGAATCGCACTCAAGTGCGGAAAAGTCGCTAAAAAGCTCGGAACTCAACAAAACGATACCGAAACGAACTCGGATGACAAAAAGTGCAGAATTAATCATTCTCGAAATGACGAAACGGTCATGAGCGAGTCGTCAAAACGGACTCCGGCTGAAAAAGAAATTTACCGAAAAATCAAAAATTGCAGATATTACAGTGCTTTGGAAGCAGCACGTGACGGATATCAGTATTTCATTATGTTTACAGATGATCATACTAGGTATGGTTATGTATACTTAATGAAACATAAATCCGAGGCCTTTGAGAAATTCCAGGAATTTAAGGCCCTAGTCGAGAAACAAACTGGAAATCATATCAAAGCACTTCAGTTGGACCGAGGTGGTGAGGATATGAGTACGGAATTTGACAAGTTCCTGAAGGAACATGGAATAGTATCACAACTAACACCTTCAGGCACTCCTCAGTTAAATGGTGTGTCAGAAAGAAGGAAGCAGACCTTGTTGGACATGGTCCGTTCCATGCTGCGCTATACTGACTTACCGATTTACCTGTGGGGTATACACTCCTAACTGCTGCATATATCTTGAACAGGTGTCCTTCCAAATTCGTTCCTAAAACTCCATATGAGATGTGGGAGAGCAGGAAACCAAGTCTTAATCACATTAGGATTTGGGGATGTCCCGCCTATATCAAGAAGACTAATGTGGACAAAATGGAAGCGACGTCCGTGAGGAGACGTTTCATTGGATTCCCATTTGAGACGATGGGTTATCTATTATACATGCCCAAAGATCGAAAGATCATTGTTGCTTTACATGCACACTTCCTGGAAGAAGAGTTCATTCAGGAAGGCGGAGCAGGTAGAAATATTTCTTCGGAAGAATACAATGAAACTCCTCAAGAGACACCTATGCAAGAAACTGGAACTGAACCTTCTGAAACACAAGTACAACCACCTCGTAGGTCAAGTAGGGTGTCTCAATTACCTGAGAAGTATAGTTTTATTCACTTGGAGAAACTGGGTTTCCACGAGGTTCAAGGTGATAAACAAGAGACCGACCCGCGACCAATGACCTATCAATGGTGGATGTAGACTCCATGGAATAGACTGTAGCAGTCTTCATGTAGTTGGGACCTTTGTTTTGACGAGGCAGTCAAAGAGTTTGACTTCGTGCAAAATGAAGAGGAACCTTGTGTATACAAGAGGGTTAGTGGGAGTAAGATCGCATTCTTAGTACTATATGTAGATGACATTCTACTAATAGGAAATGATGTGAGAATGCTCAGTTCTGTGAAAGCTTGACTTTTGAGTAATTTCTCCATGAAAGACTTGGGAGAAGAAACCTATATTCTTGGGATTCGACTCTACTGGATAGATCGAAGAGAATGATAAGTTTTTTCCCAAGCCCTCTATATAGATAAAATCTTAAAGCGATTTAAGATGGATTATTCTAAAAGAGGGTTCCTATCGATGCGACATGGAATAAAACTCACCTTGAAGATGTGTCCTCATAGTGAGGAACAATGAAAGGAAATGAGTAATATACCATATGCTTTGGAATTTGGGTAGCCTTATACATACTTTATTGTGTACGAGACCTGACATTGCGCATGCTGGGAGCGTGGTAAGTAGGTTTCGGGCTAATCCAGTTAGAGAACATTAGACTGCCATAAAAGAACGTTCTCAAGTACTTTAGAAGGACTAGAGACCTGCTTCTTAAATACGGTGGTGGAGAATTGGATGTAATGGGATTCACTATATTGGACTTCCAAGGACAGAAAGACGATTCTATGTCTACTTCTGGCTACATTTACTCTTAATGGAGGAGCAGTATCTTGGCATAGTGCCAAGTATAGCGCGACTGCTCGTTCCACCTTTTAGGCCGAGTATAAAGCGGCCTCTGAGGCCTCTAAAGGAAGGATTAAGAAGTTATTGGGTAAACTTCACGTGACACCATGTGCTGCGCTGCCTATTTTCGTTTTTTATACGATAACAATAGAGCGGTAGCACAGGCCTAGGAGCCGAGGTTTCACAACAGTACCAAACATATTAAGAGAGAGAGTATCATCTCGTAAGAGAATTTGTTCGCAAAGAGATACATTGTGCTGCATAGAGTAGAGTCAGCCGACAACGTCGCTGATCCACTGACCAAGCCACTATTCTCGGATTAGCTTGGAGCCTCATCTGGAGAACATGGGTATTAGATACCATAGTGTGTGGCATTGAGTGCAAGTGGGAGATTGTTAGGAGTATGCCCTCGAATGCCACTCAGAGGATGTTGAGTGAGGGCATTGTACTTGTTATTATACCATTGGCACTGGAAAGTTTTATAGCTCAAATACTTAACTGTTCGCAAGTCGATGAAACTTGACTGGGCGTTAAGTTTATGTGAAAACTTGTATGACGTGTTCTTTGACATGGAGAGTGCCTGTCGAACACTAATGGTTAGTGGGAGCACACGTTATAGGTATGCTGATTGGATTAGTATACTCGAACCGACTCACCCTTGATTCGTCACACGGATTTCACTTTAGGACAGTCAATGACGGAATCGAAAGGTTGTGATAGGTATTCGTGAACCTTCGACTTCAGGATTTAGTAGGGATGTGCTTGTGACGTCAAGATTTTCATTAGAATAGTTCGACCCTGTAAACCAGAAGGCGAGGGTCAACCTCGATGTGCATCTTCATGGGCAAGTAGCAGGTCCTACTGAATACCAAGATAGAATTCTTTCTCCTGTTAGTGAACGGGTTATATGTCCTATGCGGTTATTGGCAGATGAGATCATAAGTCTTTGGCCAAAGTATTGGAGCTAGTTGTATTGGATACACGAGAGCTCAATGATCTCGATTTGCATTAACGCATGCATAGCATCAAGTACAGATAAGGTTTGACTGATCGTGACCCTAAAACTTGATTGGGACATTTGAAAGAAGGGTTTATACGTATATTGGTATTCACAACAGAATGGTTCTAGAATGATCCCAATCATTCGTTCTCAGTTGGGGTACAGTGTAGGCCTCCAGGCTGGCTAGGTGGTGCTAATACTCGTTGGTTCCTCCAATTGCTGACTGAGACGAACCTACCGAGTCGCACAATAGGATTGACGGCGGAATGAATCGAGCTTATTCTCTCATTATGAATATTAGATATCTAATTATTGGGACATTGGATGTCAACATTGATTTATTAGATAAATTGATTTACAGCCTAATGAATTAAATAAATTACTGGGTGATTAATTTAATTCATAAATATAATTATTTCTTGGAGAAATTAATTATGTTATTATGTATTTGATATAATTAATTAATTGATATAAATACATCGGAACGGAATCGGAGTTTATCTGTTTGGACTCACGGGAGTCCGAAACGAACCGAACTCTTCAATTACCTTCTAGATGGCCGCCCCCCAACTCACCTCCATGTGAGTCCGCTTGTCTACATCATGATGTTTGGAATATCATTTTGTCAAGGGGACAAGTATCATGATCTTTGTTTGGTGGGGAATTTTATATTGTGAGATGAAGAATATATTGTGAAGACTTGACATCTCTCAAAGACACACCCTTGTGCATTCCTACATGAGAGAGAGAGATTTCAAGAGAGAGAAAATTGTTTTCTCATATACTCTTCATTTTCATCTTCATCTTGTTCTTGGTGGTTCTTGGAGAAAAATTAAGGAAATCAATAGAGAGAAAGTGAGTTATACACTTAGAGTGTCATAATCATAAAGAAAGCTTCGATCACTTGATTCTAGCCGTAACCTTGTGTTGGGAATAGTGCCCTAGGACATTCGATGTGCCTAGATTTGTAATTGTCACATTTAAATAAAGTTATTTGATATCATTTATTTCTCGTTGATTATTATAATGTGTGCATGTTTTAATATTATAATAATCGAATAATAGTTATTCACGAATAATAAGATTATTCAAATGTCCCTGGTAAAATCGCGTTGAGTAGAGACTCAAGTGATTAATATACTAGTATAAGTTTGATTGATAATCATCGGATGATTATGCGTATGGTACGGATCAATCTTATGGGTATTGGTTGGAGAACTAATACTGGACCGACCCGCATTGAGATCACTGCATGGAAATGTCATAAGTGAATCTCAATACGGTATGTCAATAAATCCTTGAACACGAGATTATCATAGAGTCCAACATGATAATCGCTATGCCTTGACGTAATCCAACGTCATCCGAAACATGGTGATCATAAAGGTTAGCGATCGGGATTAGTGGGAGTCATGTAGAGGGCAATGAATAATCAAGATGGGGATTTGTCCCTCTCTTAAGTGAGAGAGATATCTGCTTTGGGCCCCTCGATAAGTAGGATCGAAGGAAATGCATGGCCATGCTCAAATGAAGAGTCATTTGATTCATCGATCTACTTAAGATCGAGAAAGCATTTGAACATAAATAAGTATGACAGACTCCATGACTTAGTTCAAATATGATATCGCGTGACAAAGGGATTTGACACGTTAAAAGGTTTAATGGACTATTAACTTATATTATTTGGGTAATCATAATGTCTTGCTAGAGGCCGCTTATGATTTATTATTTAATAAGGTATTATATAATTGCCAACATAATATAAGCCTTATGGTCGCACATACGACAATTATAGACAAGTAGGAATAAATATCAATCGGGAATAATAAATATAATATTGGATATTATATTTATAAGGAGATTAAATAATAAAGTAATATATATAATATTGGATATTATATATATTGTATTATTTAATAAGTTGAGGGCAACTAAGCAAATACTAGATTATTGAATCTAGGGTTTACTTAGTATAAATATAAGGTCTTGGACAAGGAGTTGTAACCGAAAAAATAAGACCTAAAATCGGCCCTTCAAGAAGAAGAAAAATCGGCCATCTACATTATCTTGTAGGAGAACGAGTCGGTCGTTCCTCTTCCCTTAGTTGATCTTGATCAATAGTACAATCCTTCTAGTAAGGAATTTGTGTTGTACTATTTATCAATATTATTAAATGAGATCTAGCAATCCGGCTTGTGGAATTGTTCGTGTGTGGATCACCGAGAAGAGGAAGGAGATATTCATCCGCTTCTAGTCGGATCTAGATTTGTTGATCGGATTAAGGTAATTCGATTAACTCTTTAATTAAACAATTAAATTACGCATGCGATCCTAAATTGGGTTTTCACTTTTATTGTTCCTGCGTTTTTACTCCGATTATTTTGTATTCGATACATAGAAAACCCAACAAAGGGTATCGGAGCCAACTTGCATGTAATTTAATTGTTTGTGTAGAACATATTTATGTGTAAATTATGTTCTGATTATGTTTATAAAATATAGATTTTATAAAATATTTTTCAGTTTAATTTGATTAAATCGGATCGTCAAAAATAAATTTTACGGATTTGTTTTGCGAATTTCTGCTCCAGGCTGTTGCTGAAACAGTCTGTTAGACGGGTCGGGTCAGTCCGGTCGGGTCGGGCCTGGACCCGCGGGTTGTGTTAATTAGCAAAAATGTTTTTCTTTGAGAAGGGGATTCGATCCTTTGCTAATCTAACAGTTGGAGCTTTTCTTACCAAGTGGTCTAGCACTTTAATTTGGTAACTTTGTCACGGATGTTTTTATTAAAGGCGAAATGCTTTTAATATTGCAAAAATTTATTCCGCAAGACAAGGGATTCGAACCCGAGTCTTTTGCCATGAAATCCGGCGCTTTACCATCTCGGTGAAACTGCTTTTGGTAGTTTCAAAGTAATCCTTTTCTTATAAGCCCTTTTAACATAAAAGTAAATTTGGAAATAATAGTTGCAAAATGTTGCAACCGCAACCGGAGTTTGAACCGGGCAAACCCGTGCCCAGATCGCTACCGGCACCATCTCGGCGAGTCGATTTTGTTCATGTGATGACTCAAATTTTAATTATTGTCCGATTGTCGATAAATTGATTATTTAGTATATTACATGCTTTATTAATTATTTGATAATTATTTATGGTATGTGTGTGGTGTATGGCATGACCATAAATTGACCAATGTGATTGGATAATTTAATTTCTTATGGGTTGGTTTTACGGCCTGCGTGTCGTTTAATTATAATTGGTTTTACGGCCTGCGAGTCGTCTGTTTAAATTGTTTATTATTTTACGGCCTGCGTGTCGTTTGTACTTCTTGTAATTTAATTTATTAGTGTAGTATTAAATTTCATTAATGTAATGAAGACAAGAAGGACGAGAAAGACGGACTCGAGGAGCAAATTGATCGCGTATGACGTTTCAAGGAGTTGGAAGATCAATGAAGACCATATTTAACCCTTTAGATGACCTTTGTGATTTTCATGTTGGCTCATGAAAATCACGTTAGGATTATGGTCATGCTATACACGGTCATATGCTTTATTGTCATGTGATGCGATGTATGTTTAAATTTATGCATGTATGTGATGCTATGTATGTTTAGATGTATGTTAGCAAACATAGACATTAACATAGGATAAAAATCCCTCGTTAAAATTTTAATGCCGTTCATTTGAAAAACACCTATCAAGACTTGATCATCATGAGTGGGTCATGCCAAAGCTGGGCACTCGGATTATCTTAGTAAGGTAGGATAGGTAATGGTGATACCTATACGTTTAATGAATTTGGAAATCAAAATAGTTTTGAACCTTAAGGCATAAGATGGGATTATAACATGCTTGGGCATACGATGCCAAATCCCATGATATAATCTAAGAGTTACATATGATGTAATCGATAAAGAGTTATCCACCTAAAGTAGTTCAATTCTAGGCGTCATGCCAAAGCTGAGTTTAGGATTGTACGAAATGGGATCTTAGCCCACTAAAATTACAAATGTTGTAAATTGAGGGTACTTTGTTTTAGTGGGAGTATTTTTCGAGAAATAAAATAATGTGACTAAATATTTTGCATATTGAATTTTGTAGAATGGCATCAAACAACACATCCACCATTTCACTGCGATCCGTCCTTGAGAAGGACAAGCTGAAAGAAAATGGCAGCAACTATCTGGATTGGATCCGGAGCTTGAGAATAGTTCTCAAGCAAGAAAGAAAGTCAGATGTTCTTGAGGAAGAAATTCCGATGAGCCAGTGACAATGCAAATAAAGCAACAAAAGACAAATGGAAGAAACATTGTGATGATTCCATTGATGTCGGTTGTCTTATGTTGGCCACCATTTGTCCGAACTTGAGAAGAATGGAGGAAATGGAAGCTTATGAGCTAAATGCTCACCTCAAGGAAACTTTCTCGAAGCATGCTAGGCAAGAGAGGTATGAGACCTTTCAAGCCTTGTATGCTTGCAAGATGGTTGAGGGGACATCTGTCAGCGCTCACGTGCTCAAGATGAAAGGATATATTGATCATCTTGAAAGGCTTGGTTTTCCACTTTCTAAGGAGCACTCCACGGATGTGATCCTAAACTCATTGCCGAAAGTTTGGTCAGTTCATTATGAACTATAATATGAATGAGATGGAGAAGTCCATTCTTTGAGCCGCATGGGGTGCTTAAAGCAGTGACGAGAATATTAAGAAGAAACCAAACCATGTGTTGATGGTCGAAAGGGAAATCCTTTAAGAACAAAGGCAAGGGCAAGGGTAAGGCAAAAGTTGCCAAATCTAAAGACCCTACTAGGCCGGGTTTCAAGGCTAAAGCTCCCAAAGATGGAAATTGCCATCATTGCAATAAACCAGGACATTGGAAAAGAAATTGCAAGATTTACTTGGAAGAGCTAAAGCGTACGAGGGCGGTGAGGCCGCCAAGGTATATTTGTTATAGAAGTTAACTTATCTACCTCTAACTCCTGGGTATTAGATCTTGGATGTGGATCTCACATTTGTACAAATGTGCAGGGGTTGAGAAGCGATAGAGAATCGAAGAAAGGGAAGTAGATCTAAGAGTCGGCAATGGAGCAAGAGTTCTTTGCACTAGCCGTAGGAACTTATGATCTAGTTTTGCCCAATGGCCTTTTGTTAGTTTTGAACAATTGCTATTATGTTCCCGCTATGAATATGATTATTATTTGAGTTTCTACATTAGTTTGTGAAGGTTACAGTTTTTTATTATGAATAAGATCATTCGTATTTTCTTTGATGACTTGCTTTATGGTACTGCAAAGTTATATAATGGCCTTTACAATATTGATCTAGATGAGTCCGACACTTTGGAAGTCTATAACATTGCATCCAAGAAACCTAAGCTCAATGATTCTAATCCGACTTACTTATGGCATTGTCGACTTGGTCACATAAGCGAAACGCATTTCTAAACTCCATAATGATGGACTTTTAGACTCTTTTGACTATGAATCATATGGGACATGCGAATCTTGTTTATTGGGCAAGATGACGAAGAATCCTTTCACCGGTCATGGAGAAAGGGCTAGTGATCTATTAGGCTAATACATGCGTGTGTGCGGACCTCTTAGCACTCATGCCGAGGCGGATACCAATACTTCATTACATTCACCGATGATTTTAGCCGATATGGATATGTTTATCTTATGAAGTATAAACATGAATCTTTTGAAATGTTCAAAATATTCCGAATGAAGTCTGAGAATCAACTTGGCAAGACAATTAAAGCCCTTCGATCAGATCGAGGTGGGGAATACTTGAGCCAAGAATTCGATGATCATCTTAGGAGTTGTGGAATTGTTTCGCAACTTACTCCTCCGGCACACCTCGGATAACGAAGTGTCCGAGAGGAGGAATCGAACTTTATTAGATATGGTTCGATCCATGATGAGTCGAACAGCTTCCATTATCATTTTGGGGCCACGCCTTAGAAACAGCAGACATTCACCCTTAACCGTGTTCCATCTAAAGCGGTTGAAAAGACACCATTTGAGAAATGGGTGTAAAAGACCAAACTTGTCTTTTCTAAAGATGCAGGGTTGCGAAGCGTTCGTAAGGCGCCAAGTGTTTGACAAGCGCGGCCAGATACGAAAGATGTTTATTTGTGGGATATCCTAAGGAAACTAAAGGATATTACTTTTACAAGCCCGCAGAGAACAAAGTGTTTGTTGCTCGAAATCCGTATTCTTAGAAAGGGAATTTATTTCCAAAAGAGACAGTGGGAGAAGAGTAATTCTCGAGGAAAATCGAGAACCACAAGAAGACATCGCTTCACCGATGGAAACCGAACGAGCTCAACAAACGGTTGAAGAGCCCATTCAAAGTACACAAGTCCCACGCAGATCGATAGGATGCGACATGAACTCGAGAGATATGGTTATCTCGTAACGGAGGATGATGATGCATCGCTCATAGATGATGAGCCTAGTACCTATCTGAAGCCGCTTGGGACCGTAGTCAGGAATGGCTAGAAGCCATGAAGTCCGAGATGCAATCCATGTATGACAATCAAGTTTGGAACTTGATAGATCCACTGAGGGTGTTAAAACCATTGGGTGCAAATGGGTCTATAAAAGGAAGAAAGACATTGATGATAATCTGCAAGCCTATAAAGCTAGACTAGTGGCAAAAGGTTATGGCATGATTCATGGTGTTGACTATGATGAGACCTTTTCGCGGTAGTCATGCTTAAATCAATTAGAATTTTATTTGCCATTGCCGCATACTATGATTATGAAATATGGCAAATGGATGTCAAAACAAAGATTCCTTAATGGAAACTTACTCGAGGATGTGTATATGACACAACACGAAGGTTTTGTTCATCCGTAAAATTCTAAAAAGGTTTGCAAGCTTCAAAGATCCATTTATGGGTTGAAGCGAGCTTCTCGGAGCTGGAATCTTCGTTTTGATGAAATCACAAAGAGTTTGGGTTCATTCAAAATGAAGATGAACCTTGTGTGTACAAGAAGGTTAGTGGGAGAATAGTTGTTTTCTTAGTCTTATATATGACATATTACTCATTGGAAATGACATTCCCACCTTGCAGACAGTCAAGACTTGGTTGGGAAGTTGTTTCTCAATGAAAGACTTAGGAGAAGCTGCTTACATTCTTGGGATAAAGATCTATAGAGATAGATCAAAGAGATTGATTGGTCTGAGTCAAAGTACATACATTAATAAAATATTGAAGAGGTTCAATATGCAAGACTCCAAGAGAGGACTCTTGCCAATGTCACATGGCATTCATCTGAGTGAGACTCAGAGTCCTAAGACTCCTGATGAGCGAGCCCGTATGAGCAAGATACCATGCGCTTTGGCTATTGGATCGATCATGTATGCCATGATTTGTACTCGACCAGATGTATCGTTTGCTCTTAGTATGACAAGTCGATACCAATCGAATCCAGTGAAAGTCATCGATTGGAAAGTGAAAACCATCCTAAAGTACTTGAGAAGAACTAAGGATGATTTCCTAGTTTATGGAGGGTGGGAAAGCAGTGTTTGTAAGAGGTTACGCGATGCAAGTTTCGAAACCGACAGACGATTTCAAATCGCAAGCTGGTTATGTGTTTGTATTGAATGGAGGTCTTGTGAGTTGGAAGAGTTCCAAGCAAAGCACGATTGCCGATCTCATTACGAAGCCGAGTACACAGCGGCATCGGATGCGGCTAAGGAAGCCGTATGGATCAAGAAGTTCGTTCGAACTAGGAGTGGTGCCAACCATCCGAGTCCCATAAGCCTTTATTGTGACAATAATGGTGCTATTGCACAAGCTAAAGAGCCTAGGTCCCATCATAATTCCAAACATATACTCGTAAAATATCACCTAGTCGGAGAGATCGTCGAGACGAGGAGATATTACAATATGCAAAGTAGCAACAAGAGAATGTTGCGAGATCCACTTACCAAGCCTCTCTCACAAGGAAAGCATGTTGAGCATGCTAGAGCGATAGGACTAAAAGTCATGTATGAATGGTCCTAGTGCAAGTGGGAGATTGTTGGGAATAGTGCCCTAGGACATTCGATGTGCCTAGATTTGTAATTGTCACATTTAAATAAAGTTATTTGATATCATTTATTTCTCGTTGATTATTATAATGTGTGCATGTTTTAATATTATAATAATCGAATAATAGTTATTCACGAATAATAAGATTATTCAAATGTCCACAGTAAAATCGCGTTGAGTAGAGACTCAAGTGATTAATATACTAGTATAAGTTTGATTGATAATCATCGGATGATTATGCGTATGGTACGGATCAATCTTATGGGTATTGGTTGGAGAACTAATACTGGACCGACCCGCATTGAGATCACTGCATGGAAATGTCATAAGTGAATCTCAATACAGTATGTCAATAAATCCTTGAACATGAGATTATCATAGAGTCCAACATGATAACTGCTATGCCTTGACGTAATCCAACGTCATCTGAAACATGGTGATCATAAAGGTTAGCGATCGGGATTAGTGGGAGTCATGTAGAGGGTAATGAATAATCAAGATGGGGATTTGTCCCTCTCTTAAGTGAGAGAGATATCTGCTGGGCCCCTCGATAAGTAGGACTGAAGGAAATGCATGACCATGCTCAAATGAAGAGTCATTTGATTCAATCAGTCTACTTAAGATCGAGAAAGCATTTGAACATAAATAAGTATGACAGACTCCATGACTTAGTTCAAATATGATATCGCGTGACAAAGGGATTTGACACGTTAAAAGGTTTAATGGACTATTAACTTATATTATTTGGGTAATCATAATGTCTTGCTAGAGGCCGCTTATGATTTATTATTTAATAAGGTATTATATAATTGCCAACATAATATAAGCCTTTTGGGTCGCACATACGACAATTATAGACAAGTAGGAATAAATATCAACTGGGAATAATAAATATAATATTGGATATTATATTTATAAGGAGATTAAATAATAAAGTAATATATATAATATTGGATATTATATATATTGTATTATTTAATAAGTTGAGGGGCAACTAAGCAAATACTAGATTATTGAATCTAGGGTTTACTTAGTATAAATATAAGGTCTTGGACAAGGAGTTGTAACTTAAAATAAGACCTAAAATCGGCCCTTCAAGAAGAAGAAAAATCGGCCATCTACATTATACTGTAGGAGAACGGAGTCGGTCGTTCCTCTTCCCTTAGTTGATCTTGATCAATAGTACAATCCTTCTAGTAAGGAATTTGTGTTGTACTATTTATCAATATTATTCGTAAGGATCTAGCAATCCGGCTTGTGGAATTGTTCGTGTGTGGATCACCAGAAGAGGAAGGAGATATTCATCTGCTTCTAGTCCGGATCTAGATTTGTTCAGTCGGATTAAGGTAATTCGATTAACTCTTTAATTAAACAATTAAATTACTGCATGCGATCCTAAATTGGGTTTTCACTTTTATTGTTCCGCTGCGTTTTTACTCCGATTATTTTGTATTCGATACATAGAAAACCCAACACCTTGGATGTTAATCGGGTGATCGTCGTTCCGTTTGTTTCTCCGGCGCGTGGCAAGTAGAGACGCGGTATTTTCGGCGTTGGATCATCCAAGAGCTTGGAACGGATTGGATCGTAGGGAAATCAACTAAAGCTTCGGGAATAACTCAAGAGAAGGATACCATTTAATCAACGGACTACAAGGGTATGTTTTCTCGTATCTCTTGTGTTTCGTATTATATTCGTATATACGTAGCTCGATCGATCCTCGTAGGGATTCGGATTGAATTAATTTTCGTTTTACCGCTTCCGCTGGGCCTTCGTTTTAGATACCAAATCCCAACATCAACAACAGCATCAACTGTTTTTCCACCCTCAATATAAACATGTATTATTCCAGATGTGAGTCCTGATGCTAACATATCCATCACACCATTATCATCAACAATAATCTTATATTCTTGAGTTAAGTCATTCTTAAACCACCAACTACCCCACGAAACATACATCCGTTTCTCACACTCATCCACTAAGTCAAAATATCCAAACTTATTGGGATCCAAGCCCCATTTGCTAGAAGTCACCCCCCAATATATCGATCAAGTCCATCTATCTTTGTAAAATAACCACCATAACTCATTTGTAGAGCAAAAGATTCACTGCAAATATGTAAAAAATATATCAATTCATGTAGAAATCCAAAAACTACCTAATCTTACAAAACTAAACCATAAATCATTCAACATTAGGGAATATATTACGAAACCACTATCAAAAACCCTTAAACCAAATAAAA
This sequence comes from Orobanche coerulescens, assembly GCA_033398695.1. Classification (NCBI taxonomy): domain Eukaryota; kingdom Viridiplantae; phylum Streptophyta; class Magnoliopsida; order Lamiales; family Orobanchaceae; genus Orobanche; species Orobanche coerulescens. The sequence continues at coordinate 107,867,343 of CM065814.1, read as the reverse complement.
AATTGAAAATAGAGGGACCTACCTATCGCCCATTGCAAGAACAGCCTTCTTCGACCTACGGGACCACCAGGACCACAATTCCACTCTCACGCTTTCGTCGAAGAATATTTAATCAAGAGAAAGACAAAAGTTCAGTAAATTAATCAAAATCAGACCCTACAACTGACAAGAATCGAAGAATTAAGATAAATCTCACCTTGCTAATTTCAGGATGAATCTTCGATTAGTAAGAGAGAAATTTTGGAACTTTGCAAGATTTGTGTAATTTTTTGTTGTTATTTTTTTACGTGGTTTTCTTCCACCTGTGTTGATAAATACACGTTGCTGCCACGTAGATGTCACGACATCTACTAATGCCACATATATGCCACGTAAGAAAGGCTATCACCGGAAAATATCGCCGGGTGCAAAATCAAATTAGTACTAAAAGTTGGGTATTATCAAACAAATTTTTAAATTGAATTGCAAAATAAGAATTTAATAAAAGTTCAGAAATTTTGCGGCTGTCAACCCCACATATTATGACAGGTGTATTTGGTAATCAGAAAACTGGTCGACGGCACGGGATCAGGCACCGAGAACCCAAATCCAAATGCCTCGCAAGCCGGGAGGTATAAAATGCCTGACTTGAGAATTGCTTCGACTTATTTTCAGGGTTAGCCACCATCTCTAGCGGCACTTTTCTCCACAAGTCTCTGTCCCTCCACCTCTACCGCCGTCACTAGTGCGTAAGTACCAAATTCGCCTTCCCCAAGCGCTTCGCATGGCCGACGAGTCTTTATCTGAGCACAAACATGAGAACCGAGAATGCGATACGCCAACAATAATCAACCGGAAACCCCTCATTAAGCTTCGTGAGTTCGAGGACCACTCCACGACATCGAAGAAGAGAAAAGTCAAAGGGGCATTGCTGGCTGTCCACATGCCCTGCCATTGCCTGAAGAAAGGCATTGGGAGTTTGCAGTGCGGAGGCGAAAGCCATAGACACCAGCACCGGGAGAGACTTTGGCGGCTCCTCAACAGGCTCGTTCGGCTGCACAATTGGGCGGAGGCGAGTGGCGTGCTAAGCGTCTTGCTCCAAGGGACCGTAGCAGACAAGTCTCTCTCTAGAAACCGCACCAAGTATTCGGTGTGATTTCTTTCCGTATTGTCATGCTATCTGTTTACGTCGTTGTTATGGAGTTTTTGAAATCACGAGCTGTTTGTCAGTACTTATGTGCATAACCTAATCAGATGAAGTAAATAAGCTCATGCATTGTTATTTTTACCTTATTAGTCAATCTGTTATACGCTCAACAACAAATTATGCACTTGTAATTTCTTGACACTCATGTGTGCTATCGACAAGTTTTTTAATTTCAGTATCCAAAACTTCTGCAGGCTGCGTTGGAGCTTCTTAATAATAAAGGTGAAACTATCAGCTCAAGGAAAATTCAGAGTGTATATGAGTTATGGATGAAAAAAATTGGACCATTAAAGAAATGGTCCACTAAGGTAGGGCACAAAGATCTTTTTCATACGGGATTCTCACCCCAGCATGATCTTATGTGAGCCTTGATATATGATCTCCTTATCATGAAAAAATGAAATGAGGTGCTAATTTTATAGCTTCTCTTATATTTATTTTATACTCGCTCTGTCCTTCGTAAAGCTTGTCAACAAGTGCGATTTTAGCCAAATGAGTGCTAGATTGGTAAGTTGGGTAAGTAGTGATGATGAGGGTGTGGTGGAGATTAAAAGGCAAAATGTATTGATGGTAGGTGTGTGGTGGAAATTTAGTGATGTGGTTGTGATTGTTTGATGTGAGTGTCTGAGAGTTATAAACATAAAATTTCTAAAGGGAAAAAAAGGGTAAATATAAAGCATTGTGTGTGACGGAGCGAGAGTACTATTAGATGTCACAAATTTGCTTTAAATCTATTTTGGATGTTAGTATTAACAATATGTTTTCGAAAAGAGAAAAACTACACAAATTCTACCTTGATAAACTCACAATATTAATTTGTGGCTTGTTTTGGTGCATGATGCACGGCTAGGAGAATCTGATTCAGAATTCTGATGTATTTATGCAAATTCTGTATATTTTTGGTGTAAATTTTTGAAATTCTGAAGCTAGTTTGATTTACCTGTACTAAAATTCTAATGACAGGAGAGGTTTGCGGTGCAATTGGAGTTTATTCTTACTTGTCTACAACAGGAGAATCTGGAGGATGCATATCAAGCTGCTCTATTGTAAGGTTATAGGTTTCATATACACTATATTCAAAAGCATTATTGATACGTATTTTCGTGAACGTTAGTGCACTTAATCGTAAACAAGTAATAAAATGATAAGTAAAAGTATCGGTCCCACGAAGATTGGCAAAAATCAACAAGTACCAAAAATAGGTTAGTCGATGATCTATATGAACAATCGAATAATGGGTTCGAATGAGTCAGTAATTTGTAAACTAAGATAAAGAAATTAAATAAACTGAGACAATATATATTCTAAACAATAAGATATCAAATTTGAGAGTGGCCTAGGGTTAAGATTTCACCACAATTAACCATATCTGATCCTAATTTGTATGAATCTAGTAATCACCCAACCGATTAAAAGCAAAAACTAAGTCTACTGCCACTTCCGAGATACGAGGTCAGTTGGAATTCTCTAGAACTAACAAATCACTATATTCCTATGTGAATGGCTTAATCGATGGCTCAAGAGATTAATGAATTCTTCAACAACTCAAGCTTCAAAATTTCTATGAGTATAAAAGTGTTTTTTCTCAAATAGTTACTACTCAACTATTCTCTTCCGATTCAAAAGAAGAGTGTCTAGAACAATTCAATTCTTGGCCAAATAATTGGAAGCATTAAGAACAATGGAGAATACTCAATCGAATTGGATAAAGATAGATAAAACTGAATTGAGAATCAAATCATCACAACATAGGTTTCATCTCAATCCTAGGACAATAAAGCCTAACCTGACATGCTAGATAACAAATTAATAATCCAAATTGAATACATAAGGTTCAAGAACACCAAGCACAAATGAAGATTTCGTCTTGCCGTGTTCTCTTCCCTCCATTTGCTTCTCTAGTCTCTTTTCTGCTCCGTAGAATGACCGATCTCCATTCTCATGTTCCCATTTTTTTGCTGTATATACTATCCCTCTAAAACCCGCGTGGAAAAATCGTGTTTTCCTTAAAAGGTCAAGTGTGCTGCGACTCAGGGGTAAGTATGCGGCGGCACACTCAATCTGTGCAGTACAGTACAGCAACCTCAACTTGGTTAGGTTCAGGTTGTGCCATGCCGCAGCTTTCTTGTGCCGTGTCGCACACTGAATTTCAGCATTTTCACTCTTTTTCATCGTTTAAGCTCCTTGAATCCCTTCTCCTTCCAAACCACGTAAAAACAACACATTAGAGTTTTAAACTGGCTGAATTTGACTAATAATATTAGGAGGAAATTGCGATGATAAACTGCACAAAATAGTGCCTAACAAATATCATACCTCTCTAAATGATTTGAAACATCCCATTTTAGTCTTTACTAGCAAGATGAAGTTATGGAAATTGCATATGTATCTCCAAAACTTATGTGAATATGCTAAGTTCTATTTGAAGAACTCTCTGATCTTAAATGTTTGCCACCTTTGTAAACTTCCATTGTTCTTGCTTGGCATTCCATTGATTATTTATTGCTGGCTTTTACTTACACTGTTGGTCAGTGTCATGCAGGAGCATGGTTTTGATAGTGACCCTGTTGCAAATTTGGTTGTTGGCTTAGCATTTTGTCAGTTGTGGTATTCTGATATTCCAAGAGAGTTACAGCTGGACCCATCTGGCACCTTTGTGCCACCAGCAGTTTCTGGCAAAGACATTCACATGTCAGTTGACTTTAGTAAGGATAATGACGCTCTTGATGCAGGAGTAGCCAATTCTGGCTTGTGTGATTCAAACACCTCAGTTGCCATTGATAAATTAGTTGAATACAATGGGAACCAGCAGAAAGAATCAATGGACGTTGATGACAATGTGAAAAAGGAAATTTCTCTTGCTAGTTCTCAGCCGCAGGAGTCTTACACGAACCCAGCAGAGGCTAGTGGGAGTAGCGACCATTCGTTCTCTAATTATAGTGGTGATCTTCCACATGCCTCAATTTTCTACTCCCAAGGTGTGTGCCGTATCTCTTTCTTCCCGTCCATTTTATTCATCAAATTACTCAAATATGTAATATTTTGAAGCTAGAACATCTTTATGTGAATATTTTTGAAAAAACTAGCAGTTATTGTTGATTTGTGTTGGTCGACTATTTGGTTGGAGCAGTTAAATGTTGACATTTCAACAAATGCGAATAGGAACATAAATAGTGAAGTTACTTTTTATAATAAGATAAAATTATATTGTGGCAACATTATAGCTGAAGCTTGATTTGGGCCTAACACGGCCCACAATCTTTATCTCCATTTCTTTTATTTTTAGAAGGAACTCGTGTTTCTTTGTCTTCATGCTTCTTGTAGTCGACATGTATACTATTCTACATATAAGAGTGGTGGATCCTAGTCTCTATTGTATTATCTTAAATTGAGAACACTTAATTCCCCAATCTATTCGGTCAACCATGTGTTTTTTTTTAGTTATTTACTTATTTCAACATGTAAACTTTTTACTACTTGCCTCTCGAAATTGTCTAGTTGTACTTGCACCATTAAGCAATTTTTCTTCTTATTATTGTGATGGAGAGCACTTTACATTCACTACAGTGTCCTTTGCACACATCCTATTTTACCGCATGGCAATTAGGCCTGCACTGTTATATGGCACCGAGTGTTGGGCTGTAAAACAGTGTCACATTCAAAAGATGAATGTGGCGGAGATGCGTATGCTACGATGGATGTGTGACCATACAAAAAATGATCGGCTCAGAAATGAGGTGATTAGAGAAAGGTAAGAGTTGCGTCTATAGAAGACAAGATGATGGAGAATCGATTACGATGGTTTGGTCATGTGAGAAGAAGGCCAGTGAGGAGGCTAGAAAGTTGGGGAACAAGTAATATTGTGAAAGGTAGAGGAAGACCTAAGAAAACTTGGATAACGATGATTGAATATGCGGTTTCTTGGAATTGGAGAAAGTATGGCGATGGAGAGGCAAATATGGCGGGAAAGAATACGGATGGTGGATGGAATTCGATTCTTTTTTTTTTATCTGTGTTTTTATTCCTATTTTCTTTTATTTCATGTTATCTTTTAATTTATTTTTCAGGATTTTTCATTTTTTTTTTTTTTTTTTAACATTCATTCTTTTTTTTAATTTGCTTTTTCTCTACTTTTTTTCCTCTTTTTTTCCTTTTATGTTATTTATGTAACGATCATTGACGGTTTCAAAGTTTGATTCATGTTAGCCGACTCCAAATCAATTTGGGACTAAGGCTTAGATGATGTAACCATATTATGTGCTTAGTAATGCCGAGTGCACTAACTAGTTCTTTTGTAGTTATGCGCTGTTGTTTTGGACTGGACTGAACTGAATTGAATTGAAAAGTGCTGAATTGATAGTAATATTATTATTATTAATAATAATAGTATAAATAAGAATAATAGTAATAATTATATATCATAGTTCTTAACTAAAATTATTTAAAAATATAATATTATAACAATAATAATAATGTATAATATTTCTTAACTAAAATCATTTAAAATTAATAATATTAGATAACAATATATATACAATAATAGAAGATATTCTTAATAATAATAATTAAATATAATATTGTAAATAGTAATAATACTACTAATAATTAATAATATTAAATAGCAATATTTAGATTACAGCGCCTACTAATAATACTACAAATAATAAGATTAATAATAAAATTGTATATTAGTATTATTGATAATATTAATATCAATAATAATAATAATATGCTGAACTGAACTAAATTTTGCTGAACATAGCTGAACTGAATTTCGCTGAACTGAACTGAACTGAATTTTGCTGAACTGGCTGAATTTTGCTGAATTGAACTGAATTTTGCACTGAACTGAAAGTGCGCCTGAAGTTAAACCCAAAAGAACATATCCTTAGTCAGCTTGCATTGCTGCGACCACTGAAATAAGCTTTTTTCTTATTCAAGTTGTAAACTCCCTGTATTGTGGTACATTTCACTTGTATTTTTTTGAGATGGGCCAATGAAGATTTCTGTATGCCAACTCTTTTGATTCTGTGTAAATATAGGCCTACCACCATGGCTATTGCCTTTAAAATTGCCGAGTTCCCTTGAAAATTTGGATGATGCCCTGTATATGCACAGAAAATTGCATAACAACTACTACGACAATGCATTGAAGTACTTACGTGTTGCTCTTTACTCTACTCCGCCAGTTGTTGAGGCACTCCAGCCATTAATACAGGTACTAAATGATATTTCTGTGGTGATTACAGAATGAGTCTTTTCTGTCGCAACTCGCAAGTGCTTTTGATAATTAATAAATCGTAATTATAGCCACAATTCCCTAAGAGTTTAAGAGTTCAGAAGTGCTTCCTCTTGTATTTTGTGAAGTCGGCCACATAAACATGGAAAATCCCTTTATATTAGTGATGGTAATCATATGCTTGATAACTCGGAAGCCAGTGAGTGATTCTGTCCTATAATTTAATTATGCGGTTTTCAGTAATTATGGTTTCTAAAAATATGTGATTAACTATATAAAGCTGCTGAGAGAATAAGAGTTATGTCCGTACTTGCTAGTTGGTACAGTTTTAGTAAAAAAGTGGGTTAATTTCAGAAGGCTTATATTTCCTAATGTAGGGGGAATGTTTGCTTGTAAGTTGCATTGCCATGTGGGCTACACCACTTTCCTGTTAGCTGGTGAGGAATATCATGCTGTTGCCATATCCTTCTTCTATATTGCATCGGGATATTTCTTGTGGATTTCTCATTTACTGTATTTAAGCTTTTCAGAAAATTGATAAGGAAGAAAGAATGATATAAATATATGAAAACCATCACATTTCATGTTGCCAGATGTTGCTTCTGGGAGATCAGGTCCAGGAGGCCATTGATGAACTTGAAACTTCATCTCATAGCTTGAATACGGTACTCCAGCTTAGGTACTGTTTTTTTTTTTTTTAAATCTTAATTGGAAGGCAGTTTGACAGAAATCTTGTAATGGATTCCATGACTTTGTTGCAAGTCCATTAGTGTCTGTACTTGACATTTAATATTCGTTCCACACTACTATTTCCAAATTCGTATTGTGCACGTAATGATGCTCATATATGGTAGATGCGGGAATCATCAAAGACAACTCACATCTCCCAGTGAGTTATTCACTTATTTTTTAATAGGGTCGTACAGGATAAGGGAGGACTCGACCTCGCCCCTAAATTTTTTCGTCCAGTCTCTTCCAAAATGTTAACATCTGAGGACTTTGCTAAGATTGCGTTCAATTCATTGTGGTTCCTTTCAGCTGCTGTCAGAATATATAGTTGTGCAACTTTCAAACAACTTCCTGCAAATGTCTATGCTGTATCTGCATTTAGTTTACGGAATACATTTCATCTACTGCAGATTGAAAGCAAGTCTCATGGAGCATTTTGATAGTGGCAATTTTGTCCAAATCTGTGCATGCTTTGAGAACATTTTGAAGAAGGACCCAACATGCAGCGACTCTTTGGCAAGACTTGCATTAATGCATCGTCGTGGTATTCTATCAGTTTGAACAATTACTCTTTCTGAAAATGCTTACGGTTATGCTTGCTTTATTATCCAGAGAACCTTCTAATAAAGTTATATACATCGGTTTCTAGGTATGCCTAGAGATTGATCAGATATTACATTTCCTCGCCCCCCCCCCCCCCCCCCTTTGGTTGGGGAACTCTTCTAACCAGACAGAGGCTTGACTGTGGGATTTTCAGCGTGTTAGGATTCATTATCATTTTAGTTGATACTATATTGCTTTAGTGTTAGTGTGTGTGTGTGTGGGGGGAGGGGGCAATTGATTTTATAGAAACATCTCTCTGGTATTTATTTTACTAATGTGTCTCTCAATTCAGTGATTACCTGATTACATCAATTGTTTTCATCTTGTTCCCGAAACTTAAATGTGAAAGGGAAAGGGCATTTTATCCTGTTTCTTGGGTTCGATTTCCTCTTCAAAATGAATGTCTTTTTATTTAGTTTTTATGTTCTTCACTATTTTGTAAATCAAATTGTCTTGCTTTACTACTGGAACCCGTCCACCAATGGAAAAAAAAAAGTGCTTATCATCCTATAACCAGTACTGTCTAGCTTATAAGGTAATCTCAAAGCTTTAACAGGCTAATTATTCTGTGGAACCACTTTGGTACCATTAACCTTCTTTAGCTGTTAAGCTAAAAATGAAGCTTTGTTGATTTAACACCTAACAATCCATCCTTCCCTTCCAAAGTAAAAAATAACAAAGTAATACACTTGGGCTAGGGATTAGGATGGTCTCTACTGCTTCATACATATCGCCCAGAATTTTTTTCTATTGGTTGACTATGATTTTGATTTACTGAATGCCAGGAGAGTATGACACCCGGAGTTTTGTGGAAATGATAGCCTTGCACTTGGATGCCGCCACATATGGCATATGTGATGCATGGCATGAGTTAGCATCTTGCTTTTTGAGACTTTCTCAATGTGAAGAAGATAGAATTTCTACTCTTGGTGTTGGCAGTGATCGATACGGTCAAGGACATTTAGAAAATTCCAACAAGATTCCAGATTTATTTACTAACGGTGAATCTGGAAAAACTTGGAGATTGCGCGCAAGGTGGTGGTTGAACCGTCACTTTCACTATAGAATCCTGATGTCAGATATTTCTTCAGGTAACCGGATTTCCTTTTCCTTTTTTTCTTTTTATTTTTCTGACGGCAAGAATTGTTACCGTTCCCGTGTACCCGCCATTGACTCGAGTTCAACCCAGATCTCTATTTCATTTAGTTTCTGTTAGTTGCTTGACAAGGGCTATTATACTGAAATGATTTTGGTTAATTTTGAGTTTTTTCTATTATTATTGAGTAGGATCTCCTATGAGACCATCTTACTTGATCCTTAAAAATGAAAACAGAAATACCAGAAACTATGAAATTCTAAAAAAGTTTAAAATAACAAAAAAAAATAGAAAAAAAGAATTTGAAAAGCTGAAAAACGAACTAGAAACTAAAAATTCAAAGGCTAAAATGCTCCTGGGGTCCCTTTACTTAATTTCAGGTAACGTTTTAGTCCTTTATCTTTTTTTTCCCCAACTAAGTCCTTTATCTTTCCAATTTTAAGCAAAGTTAGCCTTTTCCGTTGGTCTCCGTTAACTGTTGTCCAAGTGGCTGTTAAGTTGCTGACTATCACCTACGTGGCTATAAATATTCCTACGTGTCAAATCCCTAACCTATGTGTCAATTTTCCTAGCCTATGTGTCAAATTCCTTACCTCCATTTCCTAATCTCCTTGTAAGTCGTCCCACTGCTGGGCAAAAAATGCTCGAATTTTCTGCAGACGAAATGCAGAACACGGAAAATAATCACCGGCAGAACACGAAATGCATTTCACGAAATCGTCCTTCGGATCTTCGGTGGTGAGGAATGCTTCGTCGAGGATCTGGCAGGTTTCGCAGGAGCTCAAGTGGTTGGCTTCCATCACGCGCTGCCCTCACTCGGCGGGGAGATTCGACCGGACGAAATCTGCCACCGCCCACGCCCTCAAGGGTCTCAAGTTCATCAGCAAGACCGACGCCGCCGCTGCCTGGGCCGGGGTGGGGAAGCGCTTTGACGACCTCACGGCCACTACCAACGGCATGCTCCCTCGCTCGCTTTTCGGTGAATGCATCGGTAAATAAAATATACTCCTTTTATTTGCATTTTTGCATTTTTGTTCAAATAATTTATGGAGAAAATCATGTTTCTTTTTTCAGGTATGAACAAGGAGTCTAAGGAGTTCGCTGTCGTGCTTTTTGACACTCTAGCACGGCGGAGGAACATCTCCGGCGCTTCAGTTACTAAAGCACAGTTGAAGGAGTTCTGGGACCAAATTTCTGATCAGAGTTTTGATTCACGGCTTCAAACTTTCTTTGACATGTAAAAGAATTAACGTAATCAGCAGTGATTAATCTTGGTTCTAAAATTTTTAATTTTGACGTAGAAGAGACGAAGAAACTAATATATCTACATGGTGCGTTGTGAGAGATGTGCGTTTAGGAAATGGAGGTTAGGAATTTGACACATAGGCTAGGAAAATTGACACATAGGAGGTTAGGGATTTGACACGTAGGAATATTTATAGCCACGTAGGTGATAGTCAGCAACTTAACAGCCACTTGGACAACAGTTAACGGAGACCAACGGAAAAGGCTAACTTTGCTTAAGAACAATTAGAAGTAAAGAAACTGAACACACTAAAAACTAAAATTTGAACTCGTGTTGGATATATTTTGCCGTTATTATTTGTTCCTCCCTCCGTTCCTTATAAGAGAAAAGTAAAGTGAGGTCAAAAATTTAGCCAACCGTATTCTGTTTGTGTTTCATGGTCACAGGTGATTTGAAGCTTTTGACGTGCAAAGCGGCAGCAGCTTCACATATATACGGACGACATTTTAGATATGTTGTGAAGGTCAGTGAGTGTACGGAGAAGGAAAGCGATAAGGACCTCTATGATTTCTTACAAACGCACATTCTTAATTCCGTTGGGTTTTATTCTATAACAAGGAATATTTGACTGTGTTTTGCTGTTCCCCTCTAAACTCCAACCACGGTGTATCTGTAGAACTTAGTAATACAAAATCTTTTATCATGTATGGAACTGCCTGACAAGGCGCAAAACAGTCTAGCCATAACATAAGAGAAATTACAGAAGTTGGGACTTTGGGTCTCACATCAACATGTTTTATGACCAATCTTATTTCTTTTTAACACTATTGCCGTACCTTCATATTTTAAGCGGTCCAACAACACAAATGTACCTCAAGTCCATTATTACAAGACACAAGACCGATATTCAGTCCAGTTAACTTTCCCAATCTTCACATCAATACCTTCATTAAAAAGTGCATTAGAAAATACAATGTTGTGTACTGTTTGATTCTATCGAGGATTGTTCAAAGTTAGAAAATACTATTCGACTTTTAATTCACATCAATTCAATCTATAAATTGTTACAAACAATGATATATATGACATTAATATTCGACATTCCATCTATAAACCAAAATGTTTTTTTTTTTTTTCTGTCGTAGTAGTGTGCACTTAAAAGACCATTTGTACTCCTCGGTATTTTTGACACTTCACCTTCATTTTTGCGAAACAAAATTGAAATACTCTCCCCTCACCACCATCTCTGCTAATCTCTTCCCTCACCACCACATTTGTCGTAGCCAGCGACGCCATTAGCACCACTGCACCACATATGTCGTAACCAGCGACACCATTAGCACCATTGCAGCTAGCACCATCACCACAATCACCACCAAATCATAACTAGCAACAACACCAAATCATCATACACAAGCCACAATAAGAATTCCGCCATAATCGACCCTATTCAATTCACCACACATAATTTACCTCACATAAAAAATCATTGAGTCGACCACCACCACCAATATTGTATAACACCTTCACCACTACAGCACAAGCATTGAATATCGACATTGATGCCCTAATGAAGGCAATGGGCATACCACAAGCGCCGTCTTTGCCACCAGCACCAACTGTGCCATTATGGTATGTGTTGTCAACTACTATAATATAAGTACATTGACAACTTAACATACTTGCTTCACTATATCATTAAGCAACATATAGTGAATTTAACACGAAGTAGTATTCGAGTAGGGCTAACAATATACTTCAACAGTAGTTTTCAATTCCACCAAGAAAAATTGACAACACTCGATTCAACTCGACAAACTGGAAATTCACAGTCCATTTCTTATAGTTTACGTTTGTATGTATGTGGCAATTTTTTTAATGCCATGTAATGCCCTCCAAAAGTTGATTCTTCAATTATGTCGAGCGCAAGAACTACTTCAACAAAGGAGGCGGAAGAATTGCCCATCCAAAAAAAGAACACAACAATCTCCATAACAGAGAAGACGTTTGGTTCCATAAAAAAGAGAAAAAAAGTAAAAAGAATTACATAGGAAATGAAAGAGTTTTCCTCCGTCCTTCTTCGAGAGATGATGAGGGACGAATAACTAAGCGAAGTTCTTTTTCATTTTCTTGCTTTTCGAAACCGATATAATGGGGAAGGAGAGAGGGAGTAGTGTCAAATTGAACCACTTTTATTTTTTATTTTTTCAAAAAGGATGACGTTATATTAAACAAGGAAAAATGACATGCCCCAAGGAATGCCCATCTGCCTTTTTGGGAGCAGGCTCACCCAACCTGTGTATAGGGCAGGTAGTGTAATATTCGTGTATTTCATGTTATTTTTTATTCATATTTTCGTGCATGGCATTCACATTTGAACAATGTTTATCGAGTTATGATTGTTATGCTGTTGAATGTCGACTTAGAGTTGCAACATATTCTAATTTTAGATTGGATTAGAAACACTCAAATGCGGATGATGTTCATTGATGTAACTTACGTAAAAGTACAATTCAACATACATAACTTTGAGATCATAGCGTACGCTACTTAGGAGGTTTAGCGTTTGCAAGCTAGGATCCCATGGATCAGAAAGCATGCTTAAAGCAGGTCAATGTCATTAACATACGATATTGTGAAGGTTCAACATATGTAAGGTTTGGTGAGTAACATATGCATACGCAAAGTGCCAGGCAATTGAGGCAGAAACTACGCAATTGACTACTGTACATATTTTCATCTTAAAGGCTTGGAACTGTGGATTAAATCACGATTTATCATCTACCTTTCTCCATTCATCGATTAATTGAGGTAATATAACCCTACACCTTTTGTTGGGCATTTTTGGGTTTTTATTCTTCCTATTATATGTTTGGGATGGATGATAATATTCTTTGATTTCGATGCAGTTTCACCGTATCGAGGACCTTGTCTCGTAGTTAAAAAAATTACCTATCCACAAGTATTCTGCATGAGCTTATGTTCTGCAGCATCTGAGGTGTTTCATAATTAGATAGCCAACTGTTTAGGCTTTAGCTTGCAGCATGTTAGTCAGGGATGATGACTTCATTGCAGACTGTGAGGATAAGCACGGGGAGGGTTAAATGCAGTAATATGTTTACCAGATTCTCTACTAGAAGCATAATCACTTACCATTTTGACACATCCTACACTGATATATAGTATACTACATGCAGATGCATGGCCTGTCTTGCCATGTTTTCTTCTTATTCTTCTTTCACTTGAGTTAAGGTTTCTCTAAATAAAGTATCTCAATCTAATGAATATTGCCTAATCTGAGTAATTTTCTTTTCCTTTTTATTTTGAAACTTTCAGGAAGTCATTGACCCACCTGGGGGGTAAGTTCACCTTATCTGATACAACTGGAGTTTTTATAATATCCTAGACCGTCACCATAATGTTTACAAATTTAATCTTCTTTTCAGGTGCACTGCACATTTCAGAATTGAGATTGTACCGGAAAATTTAGTCTTCCTTCTTGTATTATAGCTATTCTTTGGTGTCATTACAACGCTACACAAAGCTCTTTCAACCTTTCAAAGCATCACTCGTTGAGATATCATATCAGAAGGCACAAGAGAGGATGTATGTTCGCCACTGAGATGCTTGTGGGTATTGTATCACTTATTTATGCAGTGAAAGTGTATTTTGAAGATTACCACACTTGGTTGTATGAGTAATATGTTTTATTGATGAATACCGATTACAATGAATGGGGATATATATGCCTACTATACAATGCTATTAAAGGCATATATATCTACAATAAATGATACATATCAATTATACAATAAATAACAAATCAATCGGATAACACTAAATCAATTAAGATAAATGTACAGCTAACACTCCCCCGCAGTTTGAGCGGGAGGGCAACGAACACTCAAGCTGGAACGGAACTCTTCGAATAATGCAGAAGGCAGACCCTTAGTGAAAATGTCTGCATACTGATAGCGGGAAGGGACATGAAGAACCCGGACCTGACCAGCAGCTACCAAATCCCGAACAAAATGAATGTCAATCTCAATGTGTTTTGTCCGTTGATGCTGAACCGGATTTGAAGACAGATAAACAACACTCACATTGTCACAGTAAACCAAAGTAGCGGATGACAGGGGAGTATGCAATTCACGCAGAAGATTCCGTAGCCAACATGTCTCAGCAACTGCATTAGCAACGCCCCGGTACTCAGCCTCAGCACTAGAACGAGAGAGTGTCGGTTGACGCTTGGAAGACCATGAGAGCAGGTTGTTGCCAAGAAACACACAATAGCCAGAAGTGGATCTCCGAGTAGTAGGACAGCCAGCCCAATCTGCATCCGAATAGGCAACTAAGGAAGATGTCGAGGAGGCGAACAACTGTAGTCCATAATCTAATGTACCCCGAACATATCGCAAAATCCGTTTAAGAGCGGAGAAATGGGGTTCCCGTGGATCATGCATATGAAGGCAAACCTGTTGTACTGCATAGGAAATATCAGGTCGAGTAAACGTGAGGTACTGGAGAGAACCCGCAAGACTTCTATATAGGGTCGGATCCGACACTGAATCACCATCTTCACCCAGTTTGGACTCAGTATCAACAGGAGTCCGACTGGGGTTACACCCAACCATGTGTGCTCGCTCTAGAATCTCAGTAGCATACTTACGCTGAGATAAGAACATCCCTGTAGAATCACGTGAAACAGATATGCCCAGAAAGTAATTTAAAGATCCCAAATCCGTCATAGAAAACTCCTTATGCAAAGAAGCAATAACCCGCTGTAACAAACTCTCAGAAGAAGCTGTTAGGACAATATCATCAACATATAGTAATAGATAGGCAGTATCAGTCCCCTGTCGATAGATAAATAATGATGTGTCACAATGACTATGAGTGAATCCAACCCGAAGAATATAGGCTGCAAAACGCTGAAACCATGCCCGATGAGCCTGCTTGAGGCCATAAAGAGACCTCTTTAATAAACAAACATAATCAGGATGTACAGGGTCCCGAAAACCAGGAGGCTGATGCATGTAAACAGTCTCAGTCAAATCACCATGCAAAAAGGCATTCTTGACATCAAGCTGATGAACCGGCCAATGTCGAGAAATAGCCAAACTAAGAACCGTCCGAATAGTACCTGGTTTTACAACTGGGCTGAAGGTCTCATCAACATCTATACCCTCAATTTGAGAACTGCCATTCGCAACAAGCCGAGCCTTGTAGCGACTAAGAGTACCATCTGCTAAGAACTTGTGGCGAAATAACCACATACTGCGAATAATATTTGCATCCATGGGTCCAGGGACCAGAATCCAAGTGTTATTTTTAATAAGTGCATTGTGCTCATCAGACATAGCATTTCGCCAATTAGAGTCATTAAACGCAGCATTATATGATTTTGGTAAGAGGGAGATAGCAGACACATGAAGATTTAAACGCTGAGTGGGACGATTAGTTCCGACACGAAAGCGTGTGACCATGTGGTGAGTTGAAATCGGGTTTGGGTTGGTAGTAGCAGGTGTGGGATCTTGGGAAACAGAAACGGGGTTTTGATTAAGTGAATTTGTTTCATGAGTTTGGGATGGGGAAACCGTGGCTGTTGGGGTAGGTGTTTGTGTATGAGTTGGGGAAAGTGAGCCGTTTCTAGGGGAACTGGTGTCATCAACGTGAATATTGGTGTCATCAACGTGAATGGGAGTGTTTGGTTGAGGTAAATTGGTTGGTAAAGTGGTGGTAGATGTAGGTGTGAGCTTGATTATATTTGAGATGACATTTGAGGAGTCATCCAAAAAATCATATGAGGGACTTGTATTGGGTGTCATGGAACCAAATGGGAAGACAGTTTCATCAAATGTAACATGACGTGAAATGATAATTTTATTTGTGTTCAGATCTAGGCAACGATAGCTACGATGATTAGAGGCATGCCCCAAAAATATAGAAGGTGTATCCCGGGCCCCAAGTTTGTGTTCGGTATCAAGGTGGGGATAACAGAGACAGCCAAAAACACGTAAGAGGCTGTAGTCAGGTTTGGTTCCAAAAAGGCGAGTAAAGGGAACATCATTTTCAATGGCGCGAGATGGTAAAATATTTAATAAGTAAACAGCCATATTGAGGGCTTCAGCCCAGTAATTAGGTGGTAGGTGGGCTTGAAACAATAATGTCCGAATAATGTTGTTAATGGTGTGAATCATCCTTTCGGATTTCCATTCTGTTGAGAAGTCCGTGGACATGAGAAGCGAAACTGGAGCAAATAATTTGTGAAATGCTTGGTTGTCAAATTCACCACCATGGTCGCACTGAAATGATTTTATATCACACTTGAATTGATTTTTGACAAATGAACGAAATAGCATAAATTTGGATAGAACATCAGATTTACTTACTAAAGGATAAACCCAGACAAATTGTGAATAGTGGTCTAAAAATAAAACATAGTAACGAAAACCAGAAAGGCTCGGAATTGGGGAAGTCCACAAGTCCGAGTGAATAATGTCAAAACACGACTGAACAAAAGTCGAGGAACTAACAAATGGAATTCGAACGTGCTTGCCAAGTTGGCAGGCATGACAAAGCACGGGAGACTTTTCCTTATTACATGAAATGGAATTATTGGAAATAACACTGCATAGCACTTCACTTCCTGGATGTCCAAGACGTTGATGCCACGCGTATTGACTGGTGAGATAGACCTGAGGAATTGGAGATGGCTTCGTAACAGGGTAGAGAGGTCCAGTGCTATCACAGCGGAGCAGAACCCGACGGGTTTGGTAGTCCTTAACAGAAAAGCCAAAAGGATCAAATTCAACAGTACAATAATTGTCACAAACAAACTGACGAACGGAAATAAGATTTTTTACGATATTAGGAGTGATTAAGACATTGTTTAAATGAAGGGGTCGAAATGGTGTAGGCAAAATGCTATGGCCAGAGTTGATAACGGGAATAGAATGCCCGTCACCAACAGCAACAGATGAATAAATACACGAATTAAAAACATCACTTAGATTATCAACAGAGTCGTTAAGGTGAGAAGTCGCACCTGTGTCATGAAGAGTTCCAGTAGTAAAGGCATTCGGCAAAAGAGTTTCTTGACCCGGAAATTGACCCGAACCAACCATAGAATTCCCAAGAATTGGTTGTTGACCAGTTATGGTTTGTTGACCAAATGGTAATTGACCCCCACCCCTTGTTGAACTGTCTGCTGACCCACCATATTAAACGAACCCCCTGATCCTAATTGACCAGCCTGCTGCGTTGGACCAGTCACCATGCATTAACCCCCCATCCCTTGATGACCCGTCATAAAGTATGAACCCCCCGATCCCAAGTGACCTGTTTGCTGGGTGGGCTGACCTGGGTAATAAGGGTGAGTGGGCTGATGGGCTGTAGGAGTAGTAAAGCCTGGTGGGGGAATTGTTTGGGCTAGCGTTTGTGTACCAGTGTTTGTGTAAAATGCCACTGGTTGAGCAACATTCGAATTACCAACTGTGGTAACATTGGTATTGCTATTTCCATTACAACCAAGCCTAGCCAATAGATTTTGTAAGTTTTGGATATCCATAGATGTCAAAGGTACGTTTGATATATCATTTGAGCTAGACGTACGAGTAGCTAGACCATGAACCCCATTATGTAGGAATTTGCAAGACACACCATATCGACATGAACCTTTATTAAAGTTGAAGCATGGCTTATTTACCTTATCCATGGAAGAGGTTGAACGACGAGTGTTAGAACCAGAATTCGCCAATAGGACCACCGGTGAGGATGACGTAGCAGTGACAAGTGTGTCTTGGCCCCGTGACTTTAACCGCATCTCCTCCGTGGTGAGCATAGATCTAACGGTTTTTAGATCCGGAAATGGGTCTCGGTGAGCGATGATGGTGGCTATGTTATCATACCGTGAAGGCAAGCCTTCAAGGGCAAAGGTGACAATGTCATCATTGTCCATACTCGACCCAAGACTAGATAAGATGGTGGCTATGTTTTCAATCTTGCGGAAGTATGCATCAATACTCATATCACCAAGCTTTATGGAGCGAAGTTCTGCCTTCAAGGCAATCGAACGGGTACGTTTATTGTCATGAAAAATGTCGGCAAGTATGTCCCATGCTTGTTTTGCCGATTGAGGGTTGTCAACGACAAGTCGTTGTTGAAGTGTTTTAGAGATGGTGACAAAGATCCAAGATAAGATGATTGTGTCAATTTTTAACCACTCATCATCATGAGGTGGGGCAGTGCTCGAAGAAGAATCATCTGTATTCTTGGTCTCAATATGATCCAGGAGAGAATAGCCTCGACAAAGTTGTAGAAAGAAGTAGACCCAAGATGAATAATTCATCTCGTCCACGTCCATCTTTACGGGTATTAGGTTATTTAGGTTGTTAATGGTCATTAATTTATCGGAGAGGAGTATGACAGGTGATGGTGGTGGAGTCATGGTGTTGTTTAAGGTTTTGTTTTGCTGAACAGTGAATGGATAGGGATTAATAAGGCAGTGAGTGTAGTAGGGTTTAAACAGCAACAAAAATGAGAACTTAAATAGATGGGTCGACTGGTAATGTTGATGATACCAACGATCGACACTAAAGCAACGTATTAAACTGGAAGGGCGACTGACTATCACAAAAGCCAACGATCGACCTTCACACAATCACACTAGTCGACTGGTAATTCTGTTTATACCAACGATCGACAAAAAAGGAAAAGGAAAACAAAAATAATGACAGATTTTAGGTGGAGCGGAAGTGTTAGTGTTTAGGGTTTGGATCAACGATTGGCTCTGATACCATGTCAGTTGATAATATGTGTTTGAAGGGGATGAGTAATGTGTTTTATTGATGAATACCGATTACAATGAAGGTGCCTACTATACAATGCTATTAAAGGCATATATATATCTACAATAAATGATACATATCAATTATACAATAAATGACAAATCAATCGGATAACACTAAATCAATTAAGATAAATGTACAGCTAACAATGTTTTCTATTACATTTCATGTGATTTGTTTACACAATTTTTTACTTTTAGTTATTTCTTGGGCAGATTAAATTTGTCACCGATGACTTGGAAGGGCTTGAGAATCCATCTCCTAAAATCACCAATTGTTTCCATGTGATGTGGAAAACTAGTTCACACATTTTCACCTAAATTAATATTCAATCTAGTTGTTGTCTGCCTCCATAATAAGAAGAGTTCTTTCTATCTTTTGATGGATGGTAGGAACTTCTGAATGTTCTAAGGAAATATTTGCTACATAACAGAAAACTAGAGTTGGCATGCTGCTTAAGTAGTAAAATTTGTTGAAATGTTCTGCTGCTCAAATTTCAGTCTGCTAAATCATGATATGAATGTTTAAGATAAATTTTTAGTTGAACCTCATAAATTGTAGGTATAGTTAAAAAACATGTTTATATTCTTCAAGTGCCTAACATTTTATTGAGTAGTGATATTTATTGTGACCACCTGTATTATACACTAGAAGCACCACAATACAAACTTGTGGTTGCATTGACTAGACAGTTCTCTTAGCTATAAATGCTGCATTATTTCAGGTGTTTCCCGAGGAAAAGGTCCGAATCTGTTTCTTAAAGCTTACTATAAGCTCTGAGGAGCTGAAAGTGTCACCAGTACATGCAGTTGTAGTGGGAAGTGACATGGGTGCCCAAACTAAATTTTGAAACATAATTGCGTAATTTTATGACAAGAAAAGTCAGGACATTGTGTACTTTGTGAACTAAACACTGATGTTGCTCCTTATTTGTCTTCCATTGATGTTCTTGTCAGAAATTCTCAGGTGATTGATTGTTAATCAAATTAATCCCATGGAACTGAATACTTTAGTTTCATGTATCAACTGGTTCACCGTCCTCCAATAATTCAAACCCTAGTCAACAAGATGCTACACATATTGATTAAATTGCAGTTGTTGTAGTAGTTTGGAATTCACGGGTTTCTGAAGCTTATTTTCTTGGCAATTTGTTTTTAGTATGTTCTGATTTGATTGCGTTGCAATGCATGTCATAGATAGAAGTTGATGTAATTAGACGTGCCGTCGGGCCGAAACCGCCGGTTTTGGACCTCGAACCGGCGGTCCTCGGTCCCCAAAACACAGGACCGAGCCCGGACCGTAAACTAGCCCGACCGCCCATGCCGGGCTAGAAGCCCGCCGGTCCAGGGCCGGGCTAAAACCGGCTGTCCCGGGCCGGGCTGCCCAGTTTTATATCTTTTTTCAACTTTTATTATTATTATTTTTATTTTATTCTTGTATATTTATTACTTTTATGAATAGAAAAATGATAATTCTTAATGTTTTGATTTTTTTTTAAATATTTAAAAACTCATTAAATTGTTGAAAAATGAATAAGGAAAATTACAACAAATAAGTTTGCATTAAGAATGAGGAAAATTACAAATGAATAAGGACACAATAATTTTGCAAATGAATAAGGACACAATAATTTTGCATTAAGAATGAGGAAAATTACAACAAATAAGTTAAGCACAATTTAAGGAGTTTTATACTTGAATTCTTGAAATGAAAAAATAATAATAAAGGACTTGAGCTCTCTACTCTACAACCGATCGATCCGTCTCGGTGAAGGCTTCATCTTCGCTCTCATTTGCATCGTCTCATTCCGGTTCTTGAGCTCTAAGGTCGGCCCTACACCAATCATCGAGCAACATGGTAGCTTCAATGTTCGCCGGCTTCATCCTTGATCTTCTTTGATCTAGCATAAGTCCTCCGATGCTAAAGGCTTGTTCTACGGAAACGGTGGATGCCGGAACGGCAAATAACTCCTTTGCAATGATGGAGAGTATTGGGTACTCCTCTCTCTTTGACCACCACTTCAACATATCGATCGACGGACCACTATCTTCAACACCAAATACAAAACGAGTTTGCAAGAACATATCTAATTCACTATTACCTTGCCCCATTGGAAGTTCATTGCTTCTATTTTGCATCATTCCATGCATTTGTTGAACTAAAGGATCACTTTCATTCATCTCAAAAGGAAAATCACATGAAGGCATCATAGAAGAAGGCATTGTAGAAGAAGGAAAATCACTACCATGTTTTAATCTATATTCTTGAAAAAGAGATCTCAAACTCCTATCAAGATCTATCTTGATTTGTGGCACGGAAGGAAGATCAAAGAAGACCCCTTCACCATCAATTACAACATCACTCAAGTCCATTTGAGCAAAAGCATCATAATAAATACCAAGCATTTGACAAACACCATCATACTTCCATTTAGGATCTAAGCACTTAGCAAGCAAGAAAATCATAGGAATCTCCCTAAAATACTTGAGCCATTTTGAACCATAAAATAAATCACACCTTGCATGTTTGGCCTACTAAAACAACTCTTAAAAGACAAGGCAATATACATGCAATGTTCCAACACTTTAACGGAAGTACAATAATAAACACCCGATAATTGTTTAGTAGCATTATGAAAAACTTTTAACAAACGATACAAATCCATACATGAATCCCAATGACTCTCATTAAGAACTAATTGCATGCTTGAGCACTCTTTTCTAAAAAAATCGCATAAATAACTCTTATACTCTAGTGTACTATTAATCATCTCATAAGTAGAGTTCCAACGATGAGATACATCTAATTTGAAACAAGTATAAATAATACCCTTTGCACGACAATATTTTTGCCATTTTTTCCCCAAAGGTTTTGATTTGTGCAAATACTTAACGACATTTTTAATAGGAACAACGGAATCTTGAAAAATACTAAGCGCATCTTGAACACATAAATTTAAAATATGACAAATGCATCTAGAATGAAAATATTTTCCTTCAAATGATGGTGCACATGCTTCAACAAGTTCCGGAATACTAGCGGTGTTCGCCGATGCATTATCAAAACCAACGGAAAATACCTTGTTAACCAAACAATACTCATTCAAAACCGTAATAATAATTAAAGCAATATTTTGAGCCGTGTGAGGCTCTTCAAACTCCCTAAAGGCAATCAAACGTTTTTGCATAATCCATTTTGCATCAATCCAATGACAAGTAATTCCCATGTAACTATTTTTATTATAAGCATCGGTCCAAACATCGGCACAAATAGAAACTTTTTGAGACAAACGAACTAAATATTTCATTAAATCTTGTTTTTTGTCAAAGCATTGTCTCCTAATTCTCTTAAGCATTTGAGTTCTAGCTACCTTGCTAACATTGGGCCCCAAACCATCTTTATAAAAAGCTTCATACGTTATTCTATCTGCATAATTAAAATGTTGTTTTTCCATGGCACAATATCTAGCACAAGCATCTTCATATCGATTTTTGTCAAATTTAAATAAAGCGGAAGAAGACATACCCGTCGCCGAAGTTGAACTAGTACCTCGAATTTGCGTTTGAGAAGTAGATATTCCGTACTCGAACGGATGAAACCCCTCCATGTGCCTTTGTAGTGTTCCGTAGCCTCCCTTCTCGATCCATTTGTAGTGCTTTGTGCAATAGTTGCAATAAGCAATGAATCTCCTTCGACCATCGGATAGATTCGTTGATAGGAGCCAATTCTCTTTTAAAATGTTTAACGAAGATTTCGGACTTGAGAAGCTTAGGCTTACTTGTTGGCGGAGGAGGAGGTTGGTTTTGTTCGTCTTCTTCGTGCTCTTCGTCCTCTTCATGTTCATCATCATTTGTTGAGCCACGAAATTCGTATACCGTGCTCTCCATCGTATGAATCATCTCTTCAAATCGGGCATCTTCTTCGGCTTGAATTCGTTCGGCGAATTGTCTAGAAATTTCCTCCGCCAAATCGGCCCTTCTAGGCCTTTGAGTTTGAAAATTTCCTCCTCCACTTCGTTGGCCAAGTTCAATGGCCTTGCCCTTGCCCTTGTTGTTGTTGTTCTTTGAGGTAGACATGGAAATAGTAGACTAGAGAGTATAGTGTAGAGAGAGTAGAGATTGAAATTTGAGAGAGAATTAGAGTGTGATTATTGGTGAATTTTGAGTTAAGAAGATGTAGTATTTATAGTGGGGATGGTAGGGGAAAGGGGGGATTAATGGGGAAGTTTGGGGGGTGGAAGTAGGCTGCCAACGGCTATTTTCTGATAGAGCCGTTGGCATGGCAGCAGTCACTGGACTGCTGCTATTTTTTTTTCTAATTTTCCCGTTAGGCCCGTCGGTCCCGGCCCGGCGGGCCCTAACCGTCGGTCCTCTGTCCCAATCCCCCCGACCCTAGCCCAGCCCGAGCTTTTCGGTCCCGGTCCGGTTCGGGCCCGTTGACCGACGAGCCTGGGCTAAAACCGTTGACTTAGAGCCGGTTCCGGATCAAAACCGGCGGGCCTGAAAGCCCAAGTGCGTCTAGATGTAATGAATGTAGCATAATTCTACAACAGTGCAATTCTTGATTTTTTTAGTTTCAAGTATATTGCATAAAAAGATACAAATATATTTAGTAATGCTTTTGATAAGAATTTAATGATTTTTCATGATGCCAAAATGTGTCATTAAAAGAGGTAGTTAAGAGAGGTAGTTAAGGTAGTTATGAATTTTTACATGATACTTATTAAAAAGTATCACTACAGCAAAAATGTCACCAAAAAGGACCCAAAAATGTCATCAAAAAGGCTGAGAAAAAAATCGCGGCTTAATCCCCTCCAAACCCGCCAATACAAACCAGATCGTCCGCCTTTTGCAAACAAGACGCCACCCCGATCCCAAATCTGCACCAGATGGACCGCTTACTCCACCCGCGCAGATAATTCCGACTAGTCCCATGGTGACAGCTCCACCACCGTCTGATCTGCTCGAGGCTACGACCCCAACCTCACCGATCGGTCAGCTCCGATTCCGACCTCCAAGTCATATGTCATATGCGGCCAGCTCATCTTCCAACTCAAGCACCAGGTCGCATCCAATCGTCCGTCTCTTGCTCTGATTTCTACCATCCTCTTCAGCCCTGCTCTGATGCGCACTGATCTGCTCGAATTGCGTTTTTTATATCAGCCGTGTCCAGAAAGTCTAGCCCGACTCAAAAACGATCCAGACCCATTGTTTCTCAGTCCGACCCGCTCCGGTTTGCAGCTTGACTCGACTTAGGGGTGTTCAAAAATACCCGACCCGAACTACCCGGCCCAACTACCAGATGACCCGAAACAAATATTCCGGGTATTTTTAAAAATTTTAAAATTTTTTGGTAGACCGGACGGAAAAAGTGATATACTCGGGCCGGGTTATGGGCCAACTTGTTGCGTAAATTCGGGTACCCGAAAACCCGATTATTTTTTCATAGTTATTTTTTTATAAATTTAATTATTTAATTTGTAATTATATGAAATTTTATCTTTCAAATAATATGAATTATATTTGATATGAGAATTCATGTTAATTATATTTTCAGTAACGGTATTTATTCTCACTAGTTAGTTTGGAAATTTACAAGAAGATAAAATCTTTAAATAAAAAATAATATATTCTTTCATATATATAAAATTGAATATTGAATTAAGCATAATTATATAATAAAAAAAATGATATATATAAAAAAATTTAGTCAGTTTGAGATTACTTATTGTATGGAAAATATTTATAATGTATTTAGTACTCAGGGAATTAATTTATATAATAAATTTCAAAATAAATTTATATTAAAATTACAAATTATTTATAAAAATTTAAAATTAGTGGTATTAAATTTTGGGCCGGGTACCCTATGACCCGACCCGAAAAAATAGGGTACCCGCTTTTTCGGGTACCCGACTTTTTGGGTTGGGTCACGGGCCGAATTTTTCATTACCCGCATAACCGGGTACCCGAAAAACCGGGTACTCGATTATGAACACCCCTAACTCGACTGCAGTCAACTCGACTTGGCTTGACAATCGCCCAACCCGACCCGACAACTTCACCAAATTAGATTTTTTCCCTCCAAACTAGGGCTATCTAAAAGGTTCGTGGTTAGTGGTTTTAACCGGAACCGAACCGAACCGACGTGGTTCCGATTAACCGAGAACCACTATTTGTGGTTAGGGTGCGGTTTGTGGTTCCTACTTCAAAAAGAAATATGGTTAGTGGTTAACCGAAACCGAATGGTTCCAGAACTAGGGGTGTTCAAAAATACCCGACCCGAACTACCCGGCCCAACTACCCGATGACCCGAAACAAATATTTCGGGTATTTTTAAAAAATTAAAAAAAAAATTCGGGCCGGGTACCCGATCCGGAAAAAAATCATATAATCGGGCCGCGTTATGGGCCAACTTGTTGCGTAAATTCGGGTATCCGAAAACCCGATTATTTTTTAATAGTTATTTTTTTTATAAATTTAATTATTTAATTTGTAATTATATGAAATTTTATCTTTCAAATATGTGAGAATTCATGTTAATTATATTTTCAGTAACGGTATTTATTCTCACTAGTTTGGAAATTTACAAGAAGATAAAATCTTTAAATAGAAAATAATATATTCTTTCATATATATAAAATTGAATATTGAATTAAGCATAATTATATAATAAAAAAATGATATGTATAAAAAAATTTAGTCAGTTTTGAGATTTACTTATTGTATGGAAAATATTTATAATGTATTTAGTACTCAGGGAATTAATTTATATAATAAATTTTAAAATAAATTTATATTAAAATTACAAATTATTTATAAAAATTTAAAATTAGTGGTATTAAATTTTGGGCCGGGTACCCTATGACCCGACCCGAAAAAATAGGGTACCCACTTTTTCAGGTACCCGACTTTTCGGGTTGGGTCACGGGCCGAATTTTTCATTACCCGCATAACCGGGTACCCGTAAATTCGGGTACCCGGTTATGAACACCCCTATCCAGAACCACAAACCGAAATTACGATAAATTAATAAATTATAATTATATATTTTTATCCTAAAAAGAAATTCAATTGAATGAATAATACAACAATTCTCCGTTTGTGATTGTTTTGTATTTTAATTGTTGGATTTATGGATTAATTTTGACTTATAGTTGTTTGATTTATGGATTGATTGTGTTGTTATCTACTATTTTTATTTTAAGATTAATTTTAGCATTTTAAAATTGATTATTTCAGTTTTTTTCGGATCAAAAAAAGAAAAATGGTTTTTAAGGTTAACCGAACCGGAACCATATATAGTCGGTGTGGTTCCGGTTAACCGAAATTTAAAGTGGTGCGGTTAGTGGTTCCTATTTTAAGGCGTTTATGGTTCTGGTTAACCGAAAATTGTGGTTTTGTTAACCGGAATCGAACCACTCGATACCCCTACTCCAAACGCAAAGTAAATACACCCGTTCGAACCCCTTCTGCTAAGTGCACTACTTTACATGTTTTATTAGTTTAATTATGTATATTATGATTTAGAACTGATTAAATCATGCCTAATTAAATCAAAGCAAATTGCTTAAAGAAACTTGAATTAAATTAAATTCACGAGAACTAATATATTACGGCATAAGAACAAACATGATTGCATATTATGTATGTAGATATATTCTTAGGATTATATATCTATATCTACAAATATACATATATATATCTTGCATGCATCTATAGAATATTAGTGCCTATATCATATAGAACCATGATAAAGTAATTTCACGGATAATTCTCAAAAAGCATTGAAAGAAAGTCTGACCATATGTAATATGCTCAAATTATTGAAATTTTATCACAAAAGTACTCATGCTATACTGTGAAAAACTCATTTTTTTTGTTCTTATGTCAAGATGGCTGATCCAACTCGACGTAAGTTTGATATATTGGACTCAGAAGGGCTTGAGTACCGTAGATGGGTCTTCGACATCGAGACCATATTTATTGCTAAGGACTATAGTGCCACAATCTTTGATATTGCAAGCGAAGCACCATCTGATAAAATCAAAGATAGTGCACTAATATTCCTTAGGTGACACATCAACCAAAGACTGAGATGAGAATATCTACAGTTAAATTCCCCCCAAAGAACTATGGGATGCCCTTAAGGGGCATTTTGGTAACATGCAGTGGAGTAAAATCCGCTTGCTTGATTATAAAGGGATTAATGATTTCAACAAATATATTCCCCGCCTCAAGGCACGCCTAAATTTATATGGAAAGGACATCACAGAAGATCATATGATCCAGAACGCTCTTTCCACATTTCCTACTTCTGCCCTTATACTAGAAAACCACTATAGGCTGGATGTAGTGTTGTATACTGCAAACCATACTCTATGCTTGTATTACCTTATTTTCCTGTAACTACCTATGAGAATATTAATTACATTTAATCACATGTTTTGCATATTTATTCGCGATATGGTTATGCAAATGAAATGTCTAATTATTTTATATTGTAGATAATGTGGTGTGTTGGTGTCATAGGAAAGATCACATTATCGGTGCTTTATAAAATAATATAATAGTTTACAACCTATATAATTATTAGACAAATTATATGAAAGGTTGTAGTGTATGCTTGAGATTAGTTGGTCTTGATTATTAGCATGCATTAATTTGCATACGTTGAACTGGATCGAAGTGAGATAGTGTCTTCTGTTCTGAATTTAAGAAGAACGTAAATCTCGAATAATCATTATTTCTTAACTCTAAGTATATAATATTTAATTGTGTATTTATAATATTTATTATTTTGATTTACCATGGGTGAGAGTCAAAGTGATTGACTCAATAAGCTCCGTATCTTGGGCAAATATTATTTATATGATAATTATTATTATTAGAAATTGTGTCCCGACTCGTGCGGGTTAATGATGTCCCCTTGAGGAGCTCGATAATGATTATTATATTAAACTCGGCAGGTGGATTTAATTCCGATATAATAATAAGGTTCTAGTGGTACTACTCTTGGATAAGATAATAATTAATAAAGATGTTAGTAGCTTAAATTAATTAATGGACATTCGATATATTAAACACATGAAATAATATATTTAAATAAGGAGCCCGATTTCGTAAATTGGGATTTGGGTTGGAAGTGCGATATTAATTCTTTAGTGGACTAAATTGATATTAGGAAAGGGATTAATATGAAAAGTCGGGTTGCACTAGGAGTCTTAACCCTAATCCTCCTTAAGATCCCTAGAGTAGTCCAAAGCCTGTAAATAGGACACGGGAAGGGTTGACTGCGGCATCACATATCCTACACGAGGATTTCAATTTTTCTTCCGAGTGTTTAATTGGGGATCTTGACTTATGTCTTTGATTCCACAATTGAGATAACAATTTAATTCCTGTTGCAAATCAGAATTACTTGAAGAAAAGAAAATCGAGAGTTGTGCGGAACTTGGTTCGGCCGATCCACTTCTGTTGTCCAAGCAAGATTCAGTAGCTCGTTACCCAACGTCCGGATTAAGGCGGATCATACTATAGAAGATCTAAAGGTAGAAATACAAGAAGATCAAGGAGCAAGCAACCACTACGCTTCAAAAGGTAGTATCCTATGATCTTTGATTTAGATTAGGATATTGAATTTACCAACATATTTATTTAATAAATAATATTTAGATTGCTTATTAATCTTAGTATTTAATTAATTAGCATGCCTAAATAGGTTTTGTGCTCGTGGATGCGTAAAACGCTTTTATCAACTTTTCCCTACTTCGCTTTCGTTGCGTTTTATTTCCAACCATTGGTATCGGAGCTAGATTTTAGGCTTTTGCTATTTTAAATATTCATGTAATTTGATGTTGGAGTATTTTTTTTATATGTGTTCTTGCAGGGAATATGATCCAATTATCATGGTTATGTGAATGGTTAATTTTATTATTTATGCAATTGTTGGTTTGGCCCGGTTTTGAGGCATGTAATGGTTTTTCCCGTGAGAAAATCTGCGAGTAGATCTAGGATCTTATTTTTTCGGGTAATCTTGCTATAAATTCGATGTATTTTATTTTGTGTAAAATTATAATCAAATTTGTAGAAGACAAAATCACAAAGAAGTAGAGCAGAACGGGACATCGGGACTGCCGGATAGACGCGGTCGAACAGCAGCATGCGGGCACTGCCGAGCAAAGACGGGCTCGCCGCCGAGGGGTCAGGCGGCTTGCTCGGCCGGGCGGTTCGGCCGGTCCGCCCGATTTTGGTCCGGTCCGTTTCGCCGCCGTTCATTGCGTCCGCTGGAGAGTCGGGATTTAAAATTGAATTTTTTTATGTAATTAATTTTGCATAATTAATTTTGGAAATCCACGGCCCGGTCGGGAATGAGTGACGAGATGCTTGATCCAGTGGGAGATACCGAGTCGAAGGTTTTCTCTGGTTCAATTCAAAGAAGAAGACCATGATAATTGGATAATTTAATTATCCATGCGTTTATTTTGATTTTTACTGTTCTGATGTATGACATGTATGAATTTATGCATGATATGTTTCTTGCATGTTAAGAGGAGAAAATTAAAAAAACTAAGTGATTAAATTGATTTATTTTTCTTAAAACAAAATCAAATTGGCCTCCATAATTAATTTAAATTGTGAATTAATTAGCATGCAGGTTGACAGTAGGGTCTTCCTCCATATCATATGTGCTAATTATAGGTTCACTAGCTTTAAATTTCTAATGATAACAAAAGGTAAATATTGAATCAGATGACTTTATTGCAACGGTCGATGACTTACTTTGTTGACTCCTTGCAACGGGCTGATATTCGAATATTACGTACGTTATACAATAGGTATTACGTACGTTACCTGTATTCAAAATACTTAATACGAATGTTAGTGTTATGAACTATTTGTTACGTACGGTATGAACTGTTTGTTACAAAAGTTATGGAATGTTAATTTTGCCTTGTAAAACATCATCAACATATTCAAAATGTGTTATGAAAAATATTGTTCCAACAAGCTCCCCATTTTTGATATGACAAAATTACATAGGATTTTTTGAAGACAAAATTTTGAGGGTCGACAAAATTTTGAAAAACAATACGAAAAGCTCCCCCTCACAATAATTCTCCCCCTGATTTGAACAATAGATAATATTTCAAAGATTTCAAAAACTCAACATATTTTCTCCTCCTTTTTGTCATTAACAAAAAGATAAGAGAACCTGCAATACGAAAAACTCAAGGCAGAAGATCATAGTTAATAAAGCATGAGATAAGGTAACCAAATCACGAAAAATATCCAACCAGACATACATAATGACCAAATCACCAATTCAAACATACAAACTAAATCATGAAATAAAGTATCCGAAAAGATAAAAAGAGAGATGCATGATGAAAAATGTCGGTCTTAAGAAAACTGGATAATCATCAATGTGAAAAACGGTCAACTAATCAAGGCCAGCTTCGGCAGTCGAAGGCGGAATTCCAAAGTGAGTGCAGATACCCTTAACCATGAGTTTGATTTCTTTCATCTCCTTTTCTAGTCTCTCTATTCGCATTTCCATCTGAGATGAGGAGCTCGCCCGACTGGCTCGTGAAGGATCTGGATGGGAAGACTGAGAGCATAGACGAGGCCTCTCTGACTGAGTGCCTCTACATGAGACTCTGTCCTCCGGACGAGGCAACACCCTACCATCAACCAAAACATCATCATTCTTCAGGTAAGCAAAGTAAATCCATCCTCGGTTACGGGTCTGTAGATACTTCATGGTACGGATGGTTCCTTCATGAACCAAGCTACTCTTCGGAATAGGCACTCCATGTAACTCTGATAAGTCGACCCCTACTTTCTCAAACACTTTGGTCAGAATTGAACTAAAAGGCATCCCAGATTTCCTTTGACGATCAACCTTAGCATACCCCTTCTTGTGAAAAACCTGTCCTTTTTCCACAAGCCATTTCATCACAATTTTCGAGAAATTTACTTCTTCGTCCTTTAGAAAATGGTAAATAATTTCCATGTCTAAATTCACAAGCCTTTGTTGTGCGTTTACCTTCAGCATTAGACTTCTAGTAATAGCGTCATGAAGGAGTCGGATATTCAAACCAAAGTCATTGTTCTCGAATTTGTCGGTATTAACTTCCAGCACGGCTTTGGATATCAAGAAATTTCTCACAACCATATCACTCACGGGTTCGTACTCAGGATCATTGGTATTGCTTATTGGATTTTCATCATTGGGAACAAAGTTTCTACTACAGATGAAACCGTCATTAGGTAACCCGAAAATCTCAGATAATTTATCCATATCAAGATCAATTTCTTTTCCACAAGACTTGTGCACACGCACTTCCCGCAGCCACATATTCTGCTTCAGCTATGGAAGTAGCTACACTAATCCATTTCTTACTACCCCATGAAATTAGACACGAACTCATGAAATGACAAGCACCACTCGTACTCTTTCTATCAATTTTGCATCCACCAAAATCAACATCAATGTATGCAAAAGGTTCAAAATCGATGCTCGATGGATACCACAGACCTAACCAGCAATACCTTTTAAATATCGAAAAATGCGTTTGCAAGCAATAAGATGAGACTCTTTTGGATTGACTTACAATCTAGGACAAAGACAAGTAGCGGACATACTGTCTGGTCTAGAAGCAGTTAAATAAAGTAAAGACCCAATCATACATTGATACTGTTTCTGGTCAACAGACTTACCTTTCTCGTCTTTGTCGAGTTTAAGAGTGGAAGACATAGGAGTAGACATTTCTTTGCATCCTTCCATCTTAAATTTCTTTAGAAGCTCATTGACGTACTTGGATTGGTGAATGATATTCCGTCTTTGAGTTGCTTAATTTGGAGTCTGAGAAAGTATTTTAACTCTCCCATCATACTCATTTTGAATTCTCCTTTCATAAGATTTGAAAATTCTTGGGACAAAGATTCGTTAGTTGCACCAAAAATAATATCGTCGATATAAATCTGACATATAAGCATATTATCACCATAGTTTTTGATAAATAGGGTATTATCAACATTACCTCTTTTATACCCATTAGAAATAAGAAAAGAGCTTAGACGTTCATACCATGCTCTCGGAGCTTGTTTTAATCCATAGAGATCTTTATGGAGCTTGTATACATGATCTGGATGATCATAGTCTTCAAATCCTGGTGGTTGCTTGACATACACTTCCTACTGGATGACACTGTTTAAAAACGTGTTTTTACATCCATTTGATGGAGTTTGATCTTCTTGTAGGAGGCAAAAGGCACACAGAAGGCGAATAGCCTCGAGACGAGCAACAGGAGCGAATGTTTCTTCATAAACCCTTCCTTTTGATTGTATCCTTGAGCAACTAATCTTGATTTATTCTTCACTGGGAGACCATTATCGTCGGTTTTTACTTTATGAACCCATTTTGTACCGATGATTGTTTTGTCCACCGGTGCCGGAACCAATTCCCATACTTTGTTTCTCTCGAATTGATTGAGATCCTCTTGCATAGCAATAGCCCGATTTTCATCATTTATAGCTTCGTCTATGTTCTTTGGTTCTATAAGATAAATGAATGCAATATTGTTTAGGTAATCATTCACATTTCTCTTTGTTCGCACACCATCATCGATTTTCCCAATAATTTGCTCCATAGAATGATCTTTCACATTAGCCCATTCCTTAGGAAGGTTGAAAGGATTATCCTCCTGCTTGTCCGATCTTAAGTTCAGCTTTTCCAATTCTTGCGATGCTTCTAACACTTCATTATCTGGAACCATACTTGCATCATCATGAAAAACAACCTTTATCGGGGGTAAAACTGTATCATCGAATTTGATATGAATCGACTCTTCTACAGATCCTCTTCTACAATTAAAAACAAGATAAGCTTTACTAGTATAATATCTAAAAAATATAGCAATATCCGATTTAGAATCAAATTTTTCCAGATTATCTTTACTATTATTATGAATAAAGACTTTACAACCAAACGGATGAAAGTAAGATAAATTGGACTTTTTACCTTTGAATATCTCATATGGAGTCATCATCTTGTTTCTCCGAAGATGGACTCGATTAATAACATAACAGGCGGTGTTAACAGCTTCGGCCCAGAAATATTTTGGTAGCCAGTATTCATTGAGCATTGTTCGGCTCATTTCTTCTAAAGAGCGATTCTTCCTCTCGACAACTCTATTTTGTTGAGGTGTCCGAGGTGCCGAAAAGTTGCGCCCAATACCATATTTATCGCACCAATCTTCAAAATCATTAGAATTGAATTCTCTACCGTGATCGGATCTGATGGCGATAATTGGTAATTCTTTTTCTTTCTGGGTGACCTTACACCACTTAACAAACTCATTAAAAGCATCACTTTTATTTTCTAAGAATTTTACCCAAATAAATCTAGAGAAATCATCAACAAGAACTAAAGTGTAAAGTTCACCATTCAAACTAGCATGCCGAGATGGTCCAATCAAATTCATATTAATTAATTCACGAATATGGCTAGTGGAAATTTCTATTTTGGGTTTAAACGAGCCTCTATCACGTTTTCCTTTAATACAGGCCTCACAAATGTGGTCTTTTCTGAAATTTAATTTTGGTAGACCACGGACAATATCATTTTTGGCCAATTTTGAAAGTATTGATAAGAGGCATGACCCAATTTACGATGCTAAATAACAGCATTTTCATCATAAGAAATTAAGCACTTTTCGTTAAAAGAAGATTCGTCTTGAAGATCAACAATATAAATATTTTCATAACGTAAGCCAATAAAAATAATTTGGTCTTTTCTCATTGCAGTGCAATGCGTAATTTCAAAAATTAACTCGAGACCAGTATCACATAATTGGGAAATACTTAGGAGATTATGACAAAGACTATCAACAAAAAGAACATTTTCTATAGTTGGTAAAGGTTTCTTACCTATCTTACCTGTTTTTTGATTTGGCCCTTTTTATTATCACCGAAGGTGACACAACCTCGATCTTCCTTTTTCAGCTCTGTGAAAAGATGCTCGTTCCCACTCATGTGGTTTGAACATCCACTGTCAACATATCATTTATTTGATAATATTGTTGTCCTTGCTCGTACCTATAAAGAAAATTTTCTTCCGTTTTATAGGTACCCAAGCTAATTTGGGTCCTATAGAGTTAGACATAAAAATTTGATTTGGAACAATGGTCCCTTTAGGTACCCAAATTTGTTTGACTTTTATAGTTCGTTTAGTACTTCTACAGAAACATTCGGTATGTTCTGGTTTTAAATATTTTGGACATGATGAAATTCCCGTTTTAAATTATCCTAATCCTTCGTGGTTATATCTAAGGACTTTTTAATTGGAAATGTATTATATCCGAGTCCTTGTTCTGAAAGAGAAATTTTTTGACCAAATAAGAGTTGCTCAAATTTGTCATTACCACACAAAAATTTTCTAACGTAAATCTTGAGTTCTTTCTGAGTTTTGTGTACATTATCTCTCAGAATTTTCTCGGTTTCCAAATAATTAGTATGATCAATAGACACACTTTTGCTTTTATTAAATAATTTTGAATTTTCATTTTCAAAAAACTTTATTTTCTTTTTTAAACCTTTATTAATATTGCAAACCTTTTCATACTCGTTATTTAAGGATTCAAAAGCATCAAGAAGTCCATCATGAGAAGAATCAATTACCTCATCTTCAGCAAGCATCGTTGTCGTCAGTTGCGTGGGCCATTAAAGTTAGATTGGTTTAAATTTGTGGTTCATCATCCTCATCATCATCGCTCCATGTAGCAACATATACTTCTTTCATTTTGAATTTCTCATGAGGTGGTTTTGATAAATTCATAGACACAGCAGCACGATAATCTTTAGCAAAGTGCCCTGGAACACCGCACCTTCGACAAGTATTGTCTTACTTTTTATTTTGCGGGAAGTGAATCTTTTTGGATTCATCCTTGGGTTCCTGTATTATATCTCTCTGGCGCCTTTGTAAGAGATTTTTGAATTTCTTTACATTTTTGGCATAAAAAGCTATTTCTTCATCCTCTTCCTCGATCGGTTTATCTTCTGAATCACTATCCTCTTTGGCTTTGAAAGCGATCAGCCTTTCTCTTTCTTTGGGCTTTGGTTCGAATTCCGAGATTTAATGACAATCTCATAATTGATAAGGGATCCAATAAGAGCACTGAATTCCACCGTATTTAGATCTTTCGACTCCATAATAGCCGTAACTGTTGCATCCCATTCTCTTGGTAGTGATCGTAGGATTTTATTAGATTTATCACTACTTGAGATAGATTTGCAAAACTAGGCTAGCCCATTTGTGATAGCCAAGAAACGGTCAAGCATAGTAGTATGCTTTCTTCTTCTTTCATAGTGAAAAGTTCATAATCGTGAAGAAGCATATTAATTTTCGTTTCTTTGACTTGACTCGTACCTTCGTGAATAATCTCGTGCATCTTCCAAATTTCTTTGGCCGTTTCGCATGAAGAGATTCTATTGTGATATTCAGGATTAAGAGCACAGTAGAGTAGCTGAGTAGCTTTACTATTGAAATGATCATTCTTCCAGTCACTCTCATCGTACTCTTCAAAACTTTTGAGTGAGCCATCAGTCTTCTTTGGAATAGTAGGTCCAAGAGCAATGACCTTCCAATTTCGATATCATGGGCTCGGATGAAGATAGACATTTTCTTCTTCCACGTCATAAAATTTGAACCGTCGAAGAAGGGAGGGCGAGTAAGAGTGTTAACTTCAAGTGAAGAATGGATGTAGGCTATATCTGGATCTTTTCTCTAGTGTGTGTTAGACTGGTGAAAAAAAAGACCACTCCAATACAAATTGTTGAATTGGTACAGCCACTAGAAGGGGGGTTGAATGGTGTGGAGTAGAGAAAAGAACATACGAAATTGTTCGAGAGGTTCGGCTATAAACCAGCCTACGTCCCCTACTAGTATTGTCGACTAGGACTTTTCTAAAACTTTGAATGCACTTTCTAGTTTAGTGGCAACTCGTACAATAGTACTTTCAAGATTAGTGCCGAACTTTATAGTTTCTTGATTTCCGGCTCAAGAAAAACCTCACTATAATCTCTCATTTTTTGAAGGATACAAGACAACCTCATAATAACTCAACAAAAGTTTCGAGTAGGGAAACTCGTCTTTACAAAAGATAGCTCACGTTGATACAAGAATGTAGACATCATATTGATAGAATAATTTTTCTCGTATCAGAATAATCTTTTCAGAGTATAATGATAGCTTGATATGCTCAGAATTTGCTTGTGTATGCTTGTATATTCTTGTGAATTCTTGTATAACTCCAACACCTTGGATGTCATGTATTTATAGCCTCTTGGAGCCATTTTCCCATTGGAATAGTATGCCTATGTTACGTATGCTAAGTAACCTACATTACGTACATAAGCCATGTAACGTACGTTACACCTTACGTGTAATGGCCGTAATGATGCATAAGGAAATGGGCAGACTCTCGACTGAAACCTGTTACGTACGTTATGCATCACCGCATTACATACGTTATTTTGGTCTTCATATCCGCTGGATCAAATGACTTTATTGTTGGAAAGTAAAACGCAGCGGAAGCGAAGTTTGGGAAAGATGATAATCGCGTTTTACGCATCTACGAGCATAAGATCTATTTAGGCATGCTAATTAATTAATTACTAAGACTAATAAGCAATTTAAATATTATTTATGATTTATTAATTAAATATGTTGATAATTAAAATATCCTAATCTAGATCCAAGATCATAGGATATTACCTTTTGAAGAGTATTGGTTACTTCCGTCTTGATCGCCTTGTATTTCTACCTTTAGATCTTCTAGAGTATGATCCGCCTTGAACCGGACGTTGTGTGGGCAACGAGCTACCGGATCTTGCTTGGACAACCTTGAGATCGGCCAATTTCACCTTTGTATATGATCACTTTATTTTTCTTTGCTCTCTAGTATTTTATGAACACTCTAAACAAATTAATTGTGTTATCTAAATTGTAGAATCAAAGACATAAGTCTAGATCTACAATTAAACACAAGAGGAAAAAATTGATCACACAACCTCACAAAGCATGTACAAAATCGGCCAACCTCCCCATATGTCCTATTTATAGGCTCTTGGACTACTACTAGGGATCTAAAGGAGGATTATGGAAGGACTCCCTAATAAATTCATCTTACCTTATTAGGACTCTTCCTAATATAATGAATCTATTAATATCAACTTAGTCCACTAATATATTGATATTGCACTTCCTACCAAAATCCCAAATTACGAAATTGGGCTCCTTATTAAATATATTATTTCCCGTGTTTAAGATATCGAATGTCCATTAATTAATTATAAGCTACTGACATCTTTAATTAATTAATATCTTATCCAAGAGTAGTACCACTCGAACCTTATTATTATATCGGAATTAAATCCACCTACAGGGTTTAATATAATAATTATTATCGAGCTCCTCAAGGGGACATCATCAACCCGCATGAGTCGGGACACGATTTCTAGTAATAATAATAATTGTCGTATAAACAATATTATTGCCCAAGATACGAGGCTTATTGAGTCGATCATTTTGACTCTCACCTATGATAAATCAAAGAAATAATTATTATAAATACATAATTAAATATTATATACTTTGAATTAAGAAATAATAATTATCCGAGATTTACGTTCTTCTTACAGTCAGTACAGAAGACACTATCTCACCTCGATCCAGTTCAACGTATGCAAATACGCTAATGTATGCTAATAGTCAAGACCAACTATTCTCAAGCATACACTACAACCTTTTATATAATTTGTCTAATAATTATATAGGTTGTAAACTATTATTATTTTATAAGACACCGATAATGTGATCTTAAGTGTGCCACCAACACACCACATTATCTACAATATAAAATAATTAGACATTTCATTTGCATAACCATAACGTGAATTAATATGCAAAACATGTGATTAAATGTAATTAATATCCTCATAGGTAGTAACAGGGAAATTAGGTAATACAAGCATAAAGTATGTTTTGCAGTATACAATCCTAATATTTATTGCAACGGTCGATGACTTACTTTGTTGACTCCTTGCAATAGGCTGATTTTCGAATATTATGTACGTTATACAATAGGTATTACGTACGTTACCTGTATTCAAAGCACTTAATACGAATGTTAGTGTTATGAACTATTTGTTACGTACGTTATGAGCTGTTTGTTACGTACGTTATGTAATGAAAATATGAAATGTTAATTTTGCCTTGTAAAACATCATCAAAATATTCAAAATGTGTTATGAAAAATATTGTTCCAATAGACACCCGATGAGATGAAAGAATACCGCAAATAGAAGAAATCTGATGAGATAGCTCGTTGTTACATATTGGCTTCTTTAGCAAATGTATTATAGCATCAGCATCAGAGTATGTACACGGCCGCGGAAATGCTGAAAATTCTCAGCGAGATTTTTGGTCATCAGAATCGAGCGGCTAGGCAAAATGCGATGAGGGTCTTGATGACGACCCAAATGCCTGAAGGAAACCCAGTAAGGGATCTTGTTCTAAAGATGACTTCTCATCTAAACAAACTTGATATCTTAGGGGCGACTATCGATGCGGAAATGTAGGTCGATATCATCCTAGGCAGCTTACCTAGGAGCTTTGAGCAGTTCTGCCTAAACTACAATATGAATCGTAGGGAGTATACCTTGGCGAAATTACTAACAGAGCTTCAAGCTGAAAGGTCTCTTTAGGCGAGGGTATCAAGTTCTTGTAGCTACTAGTGTTTCGACTTCTAAACCCAAGTGGGGAAAGAAGAAACAAGTAGACCAGAAGCAAGTGGCAACTCTCAAGGTAAAGAGCAAGACTCCTCACCCTGAGGCGAACAAAAAGTCAAAGGGAAAGTGCTGCAAGTGCGGTTAGAAAGGACACTTTAAAGCGGACTGCCATGCTCTTAAGAAAGGTATGTCTCGTGCACTAGTAGTCAAAACATGTTTGGGAACTTATTCTTCAACTTCGTGGATAGTTGATTCAGGCTCCACTGACCATGTTTGCTTTGACTCGCATGGTTTTCAAGCAACCGAGCAGCTTAGTACGGGCGAGATCAGCATCAACTGGGGTGATTATTCCAAGCTTTTGGCTGTTGCAGTGGGAGTCGTGCAGTTGAAGATTAATGATAAAATATTAGTCCTTAATAATGTATTATTATTACCAGATTTTAGAATGAATTTACTTTCGATTTCTAAATTAAGTTGTGATGGTTATTCAGTTTTTTGATGATGATGCTATTATTATAATAAATGGTGAATATATTTACAAAGGTATTTATACTGATGGACAGTATATACTGCACAAACTCCCATGTACTAACTAAAATTGGTTTACTATTTGTCTAAACCTAAAAAGAGAAAAGAACCTTCGAGCATAAACCAAACATATTTGTGGCATTTATGGTTAGGTCATGTAAACCTTAGGAGGATTTAAAGATTGGTAAATGATGGCCCATTAGATGATCTCCAAGTTGAGTCATTTCCAATTTGTGAATCTTGTCTGGAAGATAAGATGACAAAGAGGGTTTTTAAAACCAAGGTAAAGCGTGCTCAGAACGTGTTAGAGTTGGTTCATACGGATGTATGTGGTCCAATGAATATCCAGGATAGAGGTGGCTTCGAATATTTCATCACGTTTATAGATGATTATTCGAGATATGAATATATCTATTTGATGCGACGTAAGTTTGAAGCATTTGACAAGTTCAGAGACTTCAAGGCAGTAGTGGAGAAGCGTCATGAGAAGAGTATCAAGTCACTATGATCTGATCGTGGTGGTGAATTCCTTAGTGGAGAGTTTTTGGATTTCTTGGCAAATGAGGGGATTTCGGCCCAACTCACTGCGCCGGAACTCCACAACAAAATGGTGTTGCTGAGAGAATGAACAAAACTCTTTTAGAAATGGTTAGTTCAATAATGAGTTATTCAGATTTACCTATTTTATTTTGGGGATACGCCTTAGAAACATCGATGTACATTCTAAACCTGGTGCCTTCGAAATCAGTTCCAGAAACACCCACAGAACAGTGGAGTGGGCGAAAGCCCAGTCTAGAACATGTTCGGATTTGGGGTACTCCAGCACATGTGCTGAATAAGGAAGCTGATAAGTTGGCATCTCGTACAGAAGTGCGAGTGTTTGTAGGATACCCTAAAGGAACGAAGGGTGGCTTGTTCTATAGTCCCCAGGATCAGAAGGTCATTGTTAGCACCAATATCTGATTCCTGGAAGAGGATTATATGATTAGTCACAAGCCCATGAACGAAATAATTCTGGAAGAGTTAAGGGGCAAGACTCCGTCTATACCAATCGTACAAGCGCCAACTAACAATGCACCACTTATCGATTTTGAGACTTTTACACCAACTCAGTATTTGCCTCGTTGTGGTGGGAGGGTTGTTTGTGAACCGGAATGATTCAAAGGCATGAGACTCAATCCCAGGTGAAGATGAATCAGATCCCTGGACTTAAAAGAAGGCAATTCAAGATAAAGATGTGGACTCCTGGCAAGTACCAATGGAATCAGAAATGGGATCTATGGATTCCAATCAAGTGTGGGAGCTAGTAGAACTACCTGATGGGGTACAAGCCACTAGGAGTAAGTGGGTCTACAAGCAACATAAAGGATGTGATGGAAAGGTTTAAACCCTCAAAGAGAGGCTTGTAGCGAAAGATTACACTCAGAAAGAGGGTATCGATTATGATGAAACCTTTTTGCCGGTAGTCATGCTTAAGTCAATCCGGATTTTTTAGCTATAGCTGCGCATTTGGATCTGGAGATTTGGAAAATGGATGTCACGAATGCATTCTTGAATGGAAGTCTAGAGAAGGAAATCTATATGCACCAACCAGAGGGATTCATTGCTGAAGGAGAAGAGCACTTAGTGTGCAAACTTAAGAGATCCGTTTATGAACTTAAGCAGGCATCTAGATCTTGGAACACTTGATTTGACGAGGTAGTCCAGCCATATGTATTCGTCCAATATCCGAGTGAGAGTTGTGTGTATAAGAAATACGATAGAAACGTATTGGTGTTTCTTGTATTGTACGTATATGATATCCTTCTAACATGACACACGGGCATGGCTATTTGAGCAGTTCGATATGAAGGATTTGGGAGAAGCAAGACACATTCTTGGGATCAGGATCTTTCGTGATCGGAAGAAAAAAATGTTGTGCTTGTCTCAGGCATCCTATATCGATACAGTGCTAAAGTGGTTTAGCATGGAGAATTCCAATAAAGGTTTTCTACCTTACAAACATGGAATTCAACTATCTAAGGATATGTGTCCCAAGACACAAAAAGAGATAGATGATATCAATATGATCCCTTATACATTAGCTGTGGGAAGCCTCATGTATGCTATGCTTTGCACTAGACCAGATATCTGTCATGCCATAGGCATAGCTGCTAGATATCAGTCGAACCCAGGACCCGGACACTAGATTGCTGTCAAGCACATACTCAAGTACATGAGAAGGACAAGAGAGCATATGCTAGTATATCAATCAGACGACCTGTGTCCAGTGGGTTATACTGACTCAGATTTTTCATCAGACAACGAAAAGTCTATGTCTACTTCAGGTTATGTGTTTAGCCTGGGAGGTGGAGCAATTAGTTAGAGAAGTGTGAAGCAGAAATGTATCACGGACTCTACCATGAAAGTCGAGTATGTGGCATCCTCTGAGGCAGCCAAGGAGGCGGTATGGCTCAATTACTTCCTGCAGGACTTAGATGTGATTCTCGATTTGCCAAAGGGTATTACACTTTATTGTGATAATACCGATGCAGTCGCAAATTCGATGGAACCACGAGCCCACAAGGCAAGTAAACATATCAACCGCAAGTACCACATCATACGACACTTCATAAAGGAAGGAGACGTAGTTTTAGCCAGGGTCGCATCGGAAGATAATCCTGCTGATCCTTTCACGAAAGGCCTACCCTCAAACGTTTTTGAAAGGCATGTGGAAGGAATGGGATTATGGTGTATGGCAGCATTGCTTTGAGTATAAGTGGGAGATATGAGAGACTATGTAATAGAGTACTATACTTAAAAGCATGCCTTGAATATAAGTGGGAGATTGTTAGGGTTGTATACTGAAAATCATACTTTATGCTTGTATTACATTATTTCCCTGTAACTACCTATGAGAATATTAATTACATTTAAAAACATATTTTGCATA
The DNA here is from genome assembly GCA_033398695.1 of Orobanche coerulescens. Classification (NCBI taxonomy): domain Eukaryota; kingdom Viridiplantae; phylum Streptophyta; class Magnoliopsida; order Lamiales; family Orobanchaceae; genus Orobanche; species Orobanche coerulescens. The sequence goes on along the minus strand of CM065814.1, from coordinate 107,825,142 downwards.
TTTATTCACGTTATGGTTATGCAAATGAAATGTCTAATTATTTTATATTGTAGATAATGTGGTGTGTTGGTGTCACACGGAAGATCACATTATCGGTGCCTTAAAAAATAATATAATAGTTCACAACCTATAATTATTAGACAAATTATATGAAAGGTTGTAGTGTATGCTTGAGATTAGTTGGTCTTGACTATTAGCATGCATTAGCGTATTTGCATACGTTGAACTGGATCGAAGTAAGATAATGTCTTCTGTACTGACTGTAAGAAGATCGTAAATCTCAGATAATTATTATTTCTTAATTCTAAGTATATAATATTTAATTATGTATTTATAATATTTATTGCTTTGATTTACCATGGGTGAGAGTCAAAGGGATTGACTCAATAAGCTTCGTATCTTGGGCAATAATATTATTTATATGACAATTATTATTACTAGAAATTATGTCCCGACTCGTGCGCGTTGATGATGTCCCCTTGAAGAGCTCGATAATAATTATTATATTAAATCCTGCATGTAGATTTAATTCCGATATAATAATAAGGTTCGAGTGGTACTACTCTTGGATAAAATATTAATTAATTAAAGTTGTCAGTATCTTAAATTAATTAATGGACATTTGATATCTTAAATAAGGGAATTAATATACTTAAATAAGGAGTCTGATTTGGTAAATTGAGATTTGGGTTGGAAGTGCAATAATAATTCTTTAGTGAACTGAATTGATATTAGTGAACTCGACCATATTAGGAAAGGGATTAATATGGAAAGTTGGGTTGCACTAGGAGTCTTAACCCTAATCCTCCTTAAGATCCCTAGAGTAGTTCAAAGCCTATAAATAGGACATGGGGAGGGTTGGCCGCGACATCACAAATCCTACACAAGGGTTTCGATTTTTCTTCTTAGTGTTTAATTGTGGATCTTGACTTGTGTCTTTGATTCCGCAATTGAGATAACGCTTTAATTCTTGTTGCAAATCGGAATTACTTGAGAGAGTTGTGAGGAACTTGGTTCGGCCGATCCACTTTTGTTGTCCAAGCAAGATTCGGTAGCTCGTTGCCCACACAACGTCCGGATTAAGGCGGATCATACTCTAGAAGATCTAAAGATAGAAACACAAGATGATCAAGGAGCAAGCAGCCACTAGGCTTCAAAAGGTAATATCCTATGATCTTTGATTTAGATTAAGATATTGAATTTACCAACATATTTATTTAATAAATAATAAATACTATTTAAATTTCTTCTTAATCTTAGTTCTTAATTAATTAGCATGCCTAAATAGGTTTTGTGCTCGTGGATGCGTAAAACGCTTTTATCAACTTTTCCCCTACTTCGCTTCCACTGCATTTTATTTCCAACACTGGAGTATGATAATAAACGCATCACTGCCTTCAGTAAGCTAATCAAAACCTACTGCAAGTGGCTGGGAAGCATAATGAAGTGTTAGTGAGCAACAATGCCAGACCCGTAGGGACAGAGAAAATTCACGAGGTTAATTATGGCAAGGTGAAAGTGATGGAAATAAAACGCAGCGGAAGCGGCAGGTTTAGATTTACTAAAATCGACCCTCACGAATTGGATCTATTTAGGCTCGTCAAGTAATTAATTACACAGATTACTAAGCAATTTAAATGAGCAATATATATTTATGCGTCTAAAGATGATAATTTGTAGATCTAAAAGATCTTAGAATAAGTTACCTTTGAAGCAAAGTCTTTGAATTTCTCATTGATCTTCTTGTATTTCTATCTTTAGATCTTTTAGAGTATGATCCCGCTTTAATCCGGACGTTGTGTGGGCAACGAGCTACCGAATCTTGCTTGGACAACAAAGATGGATCGGCCGAAATCTTGTTTCTCACGACTCTCGATTTTCTTTTCTTCAAGTAATTTCAATTTATAGCAAGAATTAAAGTGTTATCGCAATTGTGGAATCAAAGACACAAATCAAGATCTACAATTAAACACTAAAGAGAAAAATTGAAACTCTTGTGTAGAATTGATGATGCCGCGGCCAACCCTCCCTTATGTCCTATTTATAGGTTTTTGGACTACTCTAAGGACCTTAAAGAGGATTATGGAAAGGACTCCTAATAGACCTCAAATTTCCATATTAGGAACGACCTAATATATTGAGTCTATTAAATATCAATTCAGTCCATTAAAAAGTTAATATTGCACTTCCTACCCAAAGCCCAATTTACGAAATCGGGCTGCTTATTTAAATATATTATTTTCTGTGTTTAAGATATCAAATGTCCACTAATTAATTTAAACTACTGACAACTTTAATTAATTAATTTCTTATCCAAGAGTAGTACCACTCAAACCTTATTATTATATCGGAATTAAATCCACCTGTAGGATTTAATATAATAATCATTATCGAGTTCCTCAAAGGGACATATCAACCCCCACGAGTCGGGAAATGATTTTTAGTTACAATAAATTGTCATATAAAAAATATCATCAACCTGCACAAATCGGGACATTATCAATTATTTGAAATCCAATAAATTTTAATTAAAATCCTTCCTTTAACCCAAAAGCCCAACAAATTACACTATCATATAAATTTCTAGGGCTACAATACATCTCATATCTAACCTAGCAGTATAAATACGTAAACCCTCTTGGACAAATACACAATACACTTTTTTTTCCATCGATTGGCCATTGCTGATTTCTTAACTCTGCAAATCTACTCCTCTCCATCGAAGGTAAATTTCCTATCTAGCTTATGTCTCATCATCCTTGTCATATTATCACGCTGGAATTTTGCAAAATAAAACTTAAACTTGTAGTTTCAGATCTCCTTCTTCTTGTCCCCCTGCAACCCTTTAGAAAATTTCACAAATAAAATCACTATCATTCCTAATACCGAATCCAAACTCGGGTTTTCCAACCCAGTTCTTCAGCCCATTCAGTCATCCAATAGGAATCAATAACCAAAACTGAATATCAGCGTCATACCCACGGAACCCAACCCGGATTTTTTTTTGGATCCTGAAATCAAAACAAGTTCTAGATTTTTCCAAATCTGAACCTATAAACAAATCAGCCTTCAAATCCTAATTGACGGAGCCACTTTCGCTTCGTCGGAAATTGCAGCCACAGTTTGAGCCGTTTAGTTTTGTGGCCGATTTGCACATTCAAAGCAGTCAATGTGCTGGTATTTTATTGCTCGGTGGTGATGAGGGTACTTGTAACTGAGGTTCACAGGGAGAGTCATAGAGAGGGAGATAAAAACTTCACTTCAGAAAGAGAGGGAGAAACCCGACTTTTGCAGCAGTGAGAGTTTCTAGAGAGAGAGAGATATAGAGAGAGAATTGAAGAGTGAAATGAGGGATATGAAACTGATGACCTTCGGGTGAGGAGAAAGGGAACTTATATTCCCAACTTTTGGTAAAATTTTACTTTATGTTTATGCCCTCCGGTTGAATTCTTGCAAATTGATTTCAATGTTTTTCATTATCTTCAAACCAGTCCATGTTTGACTAAACTTTAACATTACCCTTTTAACTTAATTCTAACTTAAATCTAACTTAATACTTCTACTTTTGTTTTTAGTCATGTTATAATAATAATAATTTAAAATATTCTAATTGTATATATTAACAAGGATTTACGGGCTTAGAACTTTGAGTCAAGTATCTTCATATTCAAGTTCAAGCAGCATCATTTGATTTGGGTGGGAATTTCCACTATCACTTTAATTGTTTTACTTGGACTGCTATGTGATATTCTATTTATGTTTTAAATTCAGAATACATTTTGTAAATCAGGCTCACTTGTGTAAGTGTAAAGAGACTATCTTAAGATATATGTTGTGTGGGGACACATGCAAAATTTCAATATTCATGCGTCTTTAGATTAAGTATTATATATGATATTGTGTGTATGTATTAATGTTGAAGAAAATATTAATGATAGAATAATCATTAAATTGCTTTCCATGAATTTGTATATTATTGTGATATGTGTGATTTCCACGAGATGAAGGAATCTCACCCCCACCTATATTCATCCCGCAGGTTAAGCCGAGCCAGATGGACGAAGAAGCGAGTCGAGAGGGCATATGCTGATATTTTTATTAAAAGGATGTTCTTTTTTTATGTCTTATGCTTTGAACTATTTATTTGGGGAAACTCTTGATTAGTAATAATAATTTTTAAATTTTCTTCCGCCGCAATTATGACCTCTTAATTATGACATGTCGTTGCCTTAATTAATAGGTATTTATTTTAGTCAGTGTAGCGACTCGACTTTATAGGCGAGAATTTTAATATTCTCAAAAGAATTTATTTTTCGTGAAAATTCACCTTTTTACTTATTTTTTCCATAATTATCCCTAGAAAGTCGGGTCGTTACATAGTGGTATCAAAGTGAGGTTTTACCTTTCTGTAGACTCGCAAAAATATAAAAGTATCATATGCTCTCAGCTTCTCCACTTCGTCACTCCGTCCAAGGTACCGAATTTCAAGTTAAAACTATCATTATTCATGCATCTATCATTTCATTTTATTTACATGTTGTGTATGTATATGCAAACTGTTAGAATGGCCAAACCTAGGATGACGCCACGTAAGAGGTTTCATGCTACGTATGACTCGCGTCTTCTGGCACACGCAAGGATTGGTGGGATGATCCGAGTTTTCCAGAGAATGCACCGCACTATGTCATCAACAAGCTGAGCAAGTGGTTGCAGTTTGGGAAACAAGGTTCTGTCACGCAACAGCTGAACCACCTAATGGTAAAGTTACCTGATGATTGGGGCTATTGCGTTTTCCAGCTTTGGCAAGAGTCCATAAAGAGAAAACCAGAAGAGCGGGAGACCACAGACGATTTCAAGTTCATAGCCGGGCGTTTATTAGATATGTACGCTTGAGATGTGATACCAGTTGAAAATTAGAGCCCCGACTCTACGGAAGAAGAGGATCCTGAAGAAGACCCCGAAGAAGACCCGGAAGAGGATCCTAAAGAAGACCCCGAAGAAGACCCTGAGGAGGATTCCGAGGAAGATCCAGAAGAAGTCCTTGATGAGAGCTCAAAGGAAGACCTCACGGAGAACATGAATGATGTTATCATGGCAGCGACCCCCTATTCCTATCATAGAGATTATTAGCAGTGATGATGAGAAGTATAGAGCTATTATGTTAAGAATTCCGGTTGATGTCTCCAGTTCCATTTTTTTAAAAAACGTATTCTATATAATGAATATCTATTATTTCTATCGCCTTCTATCAATTCTTTTATGTGACGTGACTATTATATGCCTACTATCACTATCTTTTTATTCCCTATTTCTCGCACTGCATCGACTAATGGGTTTTTATAAGTCGTTGGCAGACTCATGGCTAATCGTGGTAACTGCAACGCTCAACCTACTCAAGATCAATTTTTGCCTGGATTAGCCACGTTATTTCAAGGAGCGACCATTTTACCACCTAAAACTCCTGAGCAAGTTCAAGCTCAAGTCATCAAGCGGTTCAATAAGTTCAAGCCTCCCGTGTTTCTTGGTCATGAGGGACCAGCAGCCATAGAAGAATGGTTGTTGAACCTAGATAGCATATTCAATTACATGGCATGCACCGATGCTCAGAAGTTGTCATGTGCCGTGTTTCAGCTCAAGGAGGATGCTAGAACATGGTGGATTGGAGTGTGGAGACTCAAAACCCAAGGCGAGAAGGATGCGTTTACATGGGACCAGTTCAACGAAACGGTTATGGATAAGTACTACCCAAGGGTTTACAAAACCAAGATGCAAAAGGAATTCCTTGACGAGCGCAAGTTCAATCACATGTGCCCTTTTGCTCCTCACATGGTCGAGACGGATGACATGAAGTCTCAGAAGTTTCGAGATGGACTGCGTGACCAGATTCGTCATCACTTGGCTGGTCATGGGCGTTTGACCTACCACGAAGCGATTGTCAGGGCTGAGGACATATCTGGCAGTTTGGATGTGGAAAAGGTAAGAGCACCACCAGTCGCAGCTAATAACAAGCGCAAGTTGCACGATCAAGGAAGTGGTAGTAAGAATAATGCTAAAACTGGATTTTCAGGGGCGAAACCACGGTCCGATAAACCTACCTGTGCTACTTGTGGCAAAGGACATAAAGGTACTTGTATGTTTGGTCAAAGTCGGTGCTACTTCTGCCGTGAAGAAGGACACATGACCTTAGCATGTCCGAAAAAAGGCAAAGGTCCGGGCAAAGGTGTGCAAGGTCAAGGCTCAGGATGCAAAGCTCGAGTGTATAGTATGGCTGAGGCCGAGGAAGAGATTGAACCCCAAACCATGTCAGGTATGTTGTCAGTTGCTAGTATTCCTGCTTTGGTGTTGTTTGATACGGGTGCATCTCATTCATTCATCTCTAGGAAGATTTGTACTATGACTGGTTGTAGAAGTAGTAAAGTTCCTAGATCTCTGTTAGTTAGCATGCCTGGGGGGGTGTAGTACGTGTAGACTCCATAGCTAACAATGTGAAGATAGAGATTAATGAACATAGCTTCTTAATTGACTTGCACATAGTTGAACTCAGTTATTTTGATGTTATTTTGGGAATAGATTGGTTGGACAAACATAGAAATATAGTAGAATGCTCCGAAAGGAGGGTGACCTTAAGTCCATCTGTTGATATCAAGACCATATTCGAGGGAGTAAGACACTGTAATACCCCGAAGGTGATTTCAGCCATGAAAGCTTTGAAGATGTTGAAGAAGTGCAGTTGCCAAGGATTCCTGGTGAATGTGATGGGAAAACAACTTTGGAGAATACGGTAGCTGATGTTCCTATCTTCAAGGAGTATCCAGATGTCTTTTTCGAAGACTTGCCGGGAGTTTCGACGAGTCGTCAAGTTGAGTTCTCGATCGATTTAGTGCCAGGAGTGGCACCAATATCGAAGGCCCCTATAGAATGGCGCCCAAGAAATTACAAGAGATGAAAGTGTAACTTCAGGAACTGCTTGACTCTGGATTTATCCGGCCGAGTATATCGCCATGGGGTGCGCCAGTACTTTCGTGAAGAAAAAAGATGGAAGTTTGAGGATGTGCATAGACTATCGTGAGCTTAATCGACTCATGATAAAGAATAAATATCCACTTCTTAGAATAGAGGACCTATTCGATCAACTTGGAGGATCATGAGTGTTCCCGAAAATAGATTTGAGATCCAAATATCACCAACTGAGGATTAAGGATGACGATATCCTGAAGACATATTTCGAACTCGATATGGACACTATGAGTTTATAGTGATGCCATTTGGTTTAACTAATGCGCCAGCAGTATTCATGGACATCATGAACCGTGTATTTCAACTTTATTTGGATAGGTTTGTCATTGTCTTCATAGATGACATACTTGTGTATTCAAAGAGTAAGGTTGAACATGAGCAGCATCTTAGAACGGTATTGGGAATACTGCGCAAGGAGAAGCTGTATACCAAGTTCAATAAGTGTGAATTCTGGCTTAACCGAGTTGTATTTTTGGGACATGTGATCACTTCTAAGGGAATCGAGGTTGACCCAGTCAAGGTAGAGGCATTCAATGATTGGAAGATACCGAGTAATGCAAATGAAGTTCGCAGTTTCTTGGGTTTAGCTGGTTATTATCGAAGATTTATCGAGAGACTTTCGAAGATAGCTGCATCAATGACTCAATTCGACAAGGAAGGGAGAAGCTTTCTTGTGAAACGAGAAGTGTGAAGAGAGTTTCCAAAAAATTAAGCAAAGATTGACTCTAGCACCAGTTTTGACCATCCACGATCCGACAAGAGAATTCGTCATCTACAGTGATGCATCCAAGCAAGGCTTGGGATGTGTATTGATGCAGCAGGGCAAAGTAGTTCCCTATGCTTCAAGGCAACTAAAACGGCATGAGCTAAACTACCCTACTCATGATTTGGAATTAGCAGCGGTAGTTCATGCCTTGAAGATTTGGAGGCATTACCTGTATGGAGGTAAGTGTGAAATTTATACAGACCACAAGAGTCTGAAATATATTTTCACACAAAAGGAATTGAATATGAGGCAATGCAGATGGCTAGAGTTGGTTAAGGACTATGATTGTACAATTCATTACCACCTTGGTAAAGCAAACGTAGTTGCTGATGCACTGATCCGTAAGGCGAGAGGAGACCTAGCCTGTATGTTGACCAAAGAGGAAATCTTGGTCAAGGAATTTTCAAAAAATGAACCTTGAAATAGCTACACCATCGAAGCCCATTGAGTCATTATTGACTAGTTTGGTGGTACAACCAACCTTGGGGAAGCAGATCAAAGAAGGTCAATGATAAGATGACTTTTTGGCCACGAAGAAAGAACGTACTCTTTCAGGTGAGGATAAGGGATTCAGCGTGTCCGATGATGGCACGATGTACTATGGAGGGAGGATTTGTGTGCCCAACGTTGTTAAGATGAAAGAAGCAATATTGAAAGAGGCACATAATACTCCATATACAGCACACCCTGGATGTACAAAGATGTACCAAGACCTTAAGGGGCCATTTTAGTGGGAAGGTTTGAAGAGAGATGTGGCAGACTTTGTCAGAAAGTGTATATTTTGTCAACAAGTGAAGGCAGAACACCAACGCCCATTTGGATTATTTAAATCGCTTCATATTCCGGAATAGAAATGGGAACATATTATGATGGACTTTGTGGTAGGTTTGCTTCGAACGGAAAGAGGGAATCACGTTATTTGGGTTGTTGTGGACTGACTCACAAAGTCAGCTCACTTCATCCTGGTAAAAATGAACTTTCGAATGGATCAGTTTGATCAACATTACATCAGTGAGATTATAAAGTTGCATGGAGTGCCAGTCTCTATAGTATCGGACAGGGATACTCGTTTCACATCGCGTTTTTGGGAAAGTTCGCAAGAAGCTTTGGGAACACATTTGAATTTTAGTACGACCTATCATCCTCAGACTGATGGTCAATCTGAGGGTACTATTCATATTCTTGAGTATATGTTGCGAGCATGTGTATTAGACATGGGCAATAATTGGGAACGACTTTTGCCTTTGGTAGAATTTGCTTGCAACAACAGTTATCAGTCGACGATCAGTATGGCACTGTATGAAGTTTTATAAGGTATGAAGTCTCTGTTAGGAGTATGCCCTCGAATGCCACTCAGAGGTTGTTGAGTGAGGGCATTGTACTTGTAATTATGTAAACCATTTATATAAGGCAAATGAATGTTTCTTTATTTACTGGTAGTTACTGGCATTCCTAACTCGTAAATAAACATATAGAAACTAGTCCGTGTATTTGAGAGCAAAACGTTCCACTCCTTATTGGATAAGGGGGTCGGCACTGGAAATGTTTATAGCTCAAATACTTAATCGTTTGCAAGTCGATGAAACTTGACTGGGCGTTAAGTTTATGTGAAGACTTGTATGACGTGTTCTTTGACATGGAGAGTGCCTGTCGAACACTAATGGTTAGTGGGAGCACACGTTATAGGTATGCTAATTAGATTAGTATACTCGAAACTCACCCTCGATTCGTCACACGGATTTCACTCAGGACGATCAATGACGGAATCGAAAGGTTGTGATAGGTATTCGTGAACCTTTGACTTGAGGATTTAGTAGGGATGTGCTTGTGACGTCAAGATTTTCATTAGAGTAGTTCGACCACCGTAAACCGGAAGGCGGGGTCAACCTCGACGTGCATCTTGACGGCAAGTAGCAGGTCCTCGAATACCAAGATAGAATTCTTTCTCCTGTTAGTGAACGGGTTATATGTCTATGCGGTTATTGGCGGATGAGATCATAAGTCTTTGGCCAAAGCATTGGAGTTAGTGTATTAGATACGAGAGCTCGATGATCTCGATTTGCATTAACGCATGCATAGCGTCAAGTACAGATAGGGTTTGACTGACCGTGACCCTATAACTTGATCGGGATATTTGAAAGAAGGGTTTATACGTATATTGGTATTCACGACAGAATGGTTCTTGAATGATCCCAATCATTCGTTCTAGATCGAGGTGCAGTGTAGGCCACCAGGCTGGCTAGGTGGTGCTACTACTCTTTGGTTCCTCCCATTGCTGACTGAGACGGACCTACCGAGTCGCGCATTAGGATTGACGACGGAATGAATTAAGCTAATTCTCTCATTATGAATATTAGATATTGGATATCTAATTTGGGACATTGGATGTTTAAATCGATTTATCGGATAAATTGATTTACGGCTTAATGGATTAAATATATCACTGGGTGATTAATTTAATTCATGAATATAATTATTTATTAGAGAAATTAATTATGTTATTTTGTATTTGATATATTTAATTAATTGGATTAATTAATCGATACAAATACATCGGAACGGAATCATAGTTTATCTGTTTGGACTCACGGGAGTCAAAGCGAACCGAACTCATCCGTTTCTGCATGGTAGCCGCCCCCCTAATTTCCACCCACTTTCCTCTTGTCTTGTTGTTTTCATTTTATATGAAAAAGATGACTTTGTGGGGCTTTGATTCTCATAATAATGAGACGTATCATGTGAAGAGTTGAATAAATGAAGAAGACATCTCTCACTTGAGATTCCAAGCCAATTCCAACGTGAGAGTGTAGAGAGAGAGAGAGAAAAGACTTCTCCAAGTCTTCTTCATCTTTGTTCATCAACTTCTTCTTCACTTTTCTTGGAGAAAAATTGAGAGAAAATCATATAGAGAGAGTAAGATTAAAACACTTAGAGTGTAGTAATCTTTACATATATAGCTTCATCACTTAGCTCTAGCCGTATCCTCGGAGGATAGCAAGGTGATTGTCGTTCCGATTGTTTCTCCGGCGCGTGGCAAGTAGAGACGCGGTGCTTTCGGCGTTGGATCGTTCAAGAGCTTGGGGAATAGCTCAAGAGAAGGTTACCATTTAATCAACGGACTTCGAGGGTTAGTTTCTTATGACTCTTGCTTTTCGTTTATATTTTCGTATATACGTAGCTCGATCGATCCTCGTAGGGATTCAGATCGAATTAATTTTCGTTTTACCGCTTCCGCTGGGCCTTCGTTTTTAGGCACCGAATCCCAACGGTCTCGATCACCACTGTATTGGGACGAAGTAGGTGAAAGGAAAATCTTGGGTCCCGAGATGATTAAACAGACAATAGGTGTCAGAAGTCCTATGCCGACAAGCGTAGGAAAGATCTCGAATTCTGTGTTGGCGACAAGGTATTCATTAAGGTATCTCCTACCAAGGGAATTATTCGTTTTGGTCCAAGGATCAAGTTGAGGCCGAGATATATTGGACCGTTCGAAATTCTGGAATGACTTAGAGAATTAGCTTACCGTTTGGCTCTACCCCCAGAATTTTCGGCCGTGCACAATATTTTTCATGTATTATTGTTGAGGAAGTATGTGCACGGTCCCAGCCACGTCATCAACTATACCGCCTTGGAGGTGAACAAAGATCTTACTTATGAAGAACAACCATAAGTTATTATCGATCGATCAGTGTCAGTTGAGGAACAAAGAAAAGGTGTTTGTCAAAATTCAATGGCGTAACCACAGTAAAGATAAGGTCACTTGGGAGCGCGAAGAAGCACTTCAAGCTCGTTATCCAAATTTCTTCAATTGAGGTATGTCATTTATTTTCGAGGACGAAAATTTTTCTAAGTGGGGTAGGATGTAATATTCATCATTTTCATAATATAATATTATTATTTATAATAATATTAATAATGCATTTTCATTTCATTTAGTCCATTACCTCACCGAGTGAGTAATTATTGTACAATTATTTTTATTTCACGTACAAGTCAATTCATTTAATCTGATTTAGAGTATCACAAACATTTGTACGTGATCTCATAGGTTCTAAGCCCGAGTCAATTAATCAATTTAATTTAAGAAGCATTTAATATTAGCATTGTTATTAATACTACTATAATTAATAATAATAATATTTATAATAGAGAACAACATTAATAATAATAGTTTTAATATTATTATTGTATATCAGTATCAATTATTTAAAATCCAATTAATTTTAATTAAAATCCTTTCTTTAGCCCAAAACCCAACAAATTATACTATCATATATATTTCTAAGGCTACAATACATCTCATACCTAACCTAGGAGTATAAATACGTAAACCCTACTGCACAAATACACAATACACTTTTTTTTCCCATCGATCAGCCATTACCGATTTCTTAACTCTGCAAATCTGCTCCTCTCCAGCAAAGGTAAATTTCCTATCTAGCTTATCTCTCATCATCCTTGTCATATTATTACGATGGAATTTTGCAAAATAAAACTTATACATGTAGTTTCAGATCTCCTTCTTCTTGTCCTCCTGCAACCCTTTAGAAAATTTCACAAATAAAATCACTATTACCCCTAATACCGAATCCAAACTCGGATTTCCCAACCCAGTTCTTCAGCCCGTTCAGTCATCCAATAGGAATCAATATCCAAACCTGAATATCGGCGTCATACCCGCAGAACCCAACCCAGATTTTTTTTAGCCTGAAATTAAAAAAAGTTCTAGATTTTCTCAAATCTGAACCTGTAAACAAATCAGCCTTCAAATCCTAATCGATGGAGCCATTTTCGCTTCGTCGGAAATTGCAGCCATAATCTGAGCCATTTAGTTTTGCAATCGGTCTGCACATCCAAAGCAGTCGATGTGCTGGTATTTTATTGCTCGATGGTGATGGTATTTGTAACTGAGGTTCATAGGGAGTGATAGAATATAGATATGTGTAAAAGTAGTCAACATTTAGACTTTTGAAGACACCATAAATGACGGAGGTTTGTCTCCTAATTAGAAAAGTGGGAAAAGTGGTGAGCATTGGAGGCTAGTTGATAGGTTAGGACTTTGTATATATGGGTGTAATAATCTCAGTGAGGGACAAGGAATTCATTTCCTTTATGGTATCGCACGCCTAGTTCGATCCATCAGCCACTACCCTCTAATTCTTGTCTTCTTCCTCTCACTTTTCAATGGCGGCTATTCATCCGGTTTTAACTGTCACCAACATCAAGAACTTTATTCCTCTTGTTCTTGAGATGGAATAGGGACAGTACATCTCTTGGGCCGAATTGTTTCGGATTCACTGCCGTGCTTTTCTTGTAATTAACCATATCATACCACCCGAGAAGACCACTGTAACTAGTGATTCTCCTGCCACAGAGAAAGAAAAAGAACCTGTTGTTGACCCGGTTTTATGGTCTCGTCTTGATGCTCTTGTATAGCAGTGGATCTATGGCACCATTTCGAATGATTTGATGCACACAATCATCCAACCTAATGCTACTGCGCAGCAGCAGTGGGAACGCCTGGCGGGTATTTTTCAGGATAACAAGAACTCCAGCGCTGTGTATTTGGAGAATCAATTCTCCCAGGTTCGGTTGGATGATCTCCTGAATGTCTCCTCCTATTGCCGTGAACTCAAGGTATTGGCTGATCAATTGGCTAATGTTGGTGCTCCTGTCTCAAACAACAGAATGGTGCTTCAATTGATCGCTGGGTTGTCTGAGAGCTATGATGGTGTGGCTATTATCATACAACAAAGAAATCCTCTTCCCCAATTTTATGAGGCCCGTTCGAAGTTAATTCTGGAAGAGACTAGAAAGGCGAAGCAAGCGTCTATGGCTGCTAATCTGTCCGGAACAGCCTTGGTGGTAACGAATCATGGGGCTTCTGATCAAGTTTTAGATGCAGCTTCTGGAAGGCAGCAACGTTCTTCCAGTGGTCGTGGGCGCAAGAACAACAAGCAGAATGGAAAGGGCAACAAGAACCAAGAGGGCCGTGGCATCGGGCCTTCTTTTCAGCAGCAGCAGTAGTTTGGGATGGCTAGAACTTGGCAGCCTCCACCCCCATGGTTGAACTATGCTGCCAGATGGACTAATCCCCCGCCTGGTTATGCTACTCCTCCTCCGTGCCCTTACCCTACTGTCCCAACTCCCCGTCCGTCCTCTACTCGTGGCATTATTGGTCAGAGGGCACCTCAAGCTTATGTAGCCCATACTTATCCGGGATCGGAGACAGCTTCTTATATGCCCACTGACATCGAAACGGCTATGCATACTATGTCGTTGAATGTTCCGGATGATCGTCTCTATATGGACACGGGTGCAACCTCACATATGATGGGTTCTCAAGGTATCCTTTCCTCTTATTTTGATTTAAGCAATCATAATAAATCTATCACTGTTGGAAATGGTCAAACAATTCCCATTAAGGGTTATGGACAACAATGTTTTCCCTCTCCCCTTCCCCCTCTTAAATTATCAGATGTCCTTCATGCTCCAAATTTAATTAAAAATTTGATTTCGGTTCGTCGTTTCACAACTGAAAATAATGTTTCTATTGAATTTGACCCATATGGCTTTTGTGTGAAGGATATCCAGACCGGGAATCAAATTCTGAGATGTGATAGTACTGGAGACTTGTACCCCATCACTCGCAACTCCAACACTTTCGCTTCCGCTCCTTCAAGTTTTGTCGTTTTATCACCTAGTTTATGGCATGACCGTTTAGGTCATCCCGGAGCACCTGTATTTCTCTCCATTTGCAATTCTAAACTTATTGATTGTCGAAACTCGGTTTTGAATAATATTTGTTCTTCTTGTGTGCTTGGTAAACAAGTTAAATTTCCATTTTATCCGTCTTCATCTCTTACTTATATGTCGTTTGATATTATCCATAGTGACCTGTAGACCTCTCCCTTTCTTAGTTCCGCAGGTCACAAATATTATGTCTTGTTCATTGATGATTATACTGATTTTCTTTGGACTTTTCCCTTGGGAAATAAATCACAAGTTTTCCTCGTATTTCTTTCTTTTAGTCAAATGATTAAAACTCAATTTGAGCGGCCTATCAAATGTTTTCAATGTGATAATGGCAAGGAGTTTGACAATTTGCAATTCCATACTTTTTGTCAAAATGATGGTATGGTATTTCGTTTATCTTGCCCTCATACATCCTCCCAAAATGAAAAAGCCGAACGGACTATTCACACTATAAATAATTTGGTGCGCACCCTTCTTGCTCACTCCTCTTTACCGGCTACATTTTGGCATCATGCTTTGGCTATGGCCACATACTTGCTTAATATTATCCCTCATAAAAAGCTCCAAAATCTTTCTCCTACACAACTTCTCTATGCTCGGGTTCCAACATTTTGAAATCTACGTGTTTTTGGGTGTCTTTGTTTTCCTCTCATCCCCTCTACTACAATTCATAAACTTCATGTCCGGTCTCATCCATTGTGCGGAGACTTTTAGCCCGGTTGTTAAGCCAGCTACAATTCGCACTGGGTTGAGTATTGCACTGGCACATTCATGGTCTATTCATCAGTTGGAAGTAAAGAATGCATTCTTGCATGGTGAGTTACATGAGACAGTCTTTATGCACCAACCTATGGGGTTTCGTGATCGTAATTATCCGGATCATGTGTGTTTGCTCAAGAAATCTCTGTACGGCCTTAAGCAGGCACCTCGGGCATGGTACAAGAGGTTTGCTGATTTTGTATTTTCTATGGGATTCCATCATAGTCGGTCTGATCATTCTCTGTTTGTGTACAAACATGGACACAACACTGCCTATCTCCTTCTTTATGTCGATGACATAATTCTTGTAACTTCATCTAATCAACTCTGGAAGCAGATTATGGCCACTCTTGCTTCGGAATTTGCAATGAAGGATCTCGGGGTTTTACATTAATTTTTGGGTATTGCGGTGACACGTAATAAAGGTGGTTTATTTTTATCTCAACGCAAATATGCCGAAGAAATTCTGGAACGGGCTGGCATGTCCTCGTGCAAGCCGTCCCATACTCCGGTGGACACTCAGGCGAAATTAGGCAGTTCGGGTGATGTGAATGATAATCCGACTCATTATCGTAGTCTTGCTGGGGCACTTCGATATTTAACATTTACCCGCCCAGATATTAGTTATGCGATGCAACAAATATGTCTTCATATGCATGATCCGACGGTAGAACATATGGCAGTTCTCAAGCGGATTTTGCGGTATCTCCGAGGCACAATTGATTTGGGTCTACATTTGTTCAAATCGTCTTGTTCCTCTCTGACAGCCTTCACGGACGCTGACTGGGGAGGGTGTCCGGTTACTCGCCGTTCTACATCCGGATACTGTGTTTTTCTTGGAGATAATTTAATTTCTTGGTCTTCTAAACGGCAACCCACGTTGTCGCGTTCGAGTGCTGAGGCAGAATACCGTGGAGTTGCAAATGTTGTGGCCGATTCTTGTTGGATTAGAAACTTACTTCTTGAACTTTACCTTCCTATTTCGAAAGCTACCTTGGTGTATTGTGAAAATATAAGTGCGATTTACTTATCCGAAAATCCAGTTCAACACCAACGAACGAAACATATTGAATTAGATATCTTGTTTGTTCGCGAAAAGGTAGAAAAAGGCCAAGTTCGTGTGCTACATGTTCCGTCCCGGTATCAAATAGTTGATATTTTCATGAAGGGACTTTCGCGCGTACTTTTTGATGATTTTCGGGACAGTCTAAGCATTCGGCCTCCTCCTGCTTTGACTGCGGGGGTATGATAGAATATAGATATGTGTAAAAGTAGTCAACATTTAGACTTTTGAAGACACCATAAATGACGGAGGTTTGTCTCCTAATTAGAAAAGTGGGAAAAGTGGTCAGCATCGTAGGCTAGTTGATAGGTTAAGACTTTGTATATATGGGTGTAATAATCTCAATGAGGGACAAGGAATTCATTTCCTTTAGGGAGAGTCATAGAGGGGGAGAGAAATACTTCACTTCAGAAAGAGAAGGAGAAACCCGACTTTTGCAGGAGAGAGAGAGAGAGAGAGAGAGAGAGAGAGAGAGAGAGAGAGAGAGGGAGGGAGGGAGGGAGGGAGGGAGGGAGGGAGGGAGAGGGAGGGAGGGAGGGAGGGCGCGAGCGCGAGCGCGAGAGCGAGCGCGAGAGCGAGAGCGAGAGCGAGAGAGAGAGAGAGAGAGGAAACTGATGACCTTCGGGTGCGGAGAAAGGGAACTTATATTCCCAACTTTTGGTAAAATTTTACTTTATCCCTCCAGTTTTGAATTCTTGCAAATTGATTCCAATGTTTTTCAATATCTTCAAACGAGCCCATGTTTGACCAAAGTTTTAACATTACCCTTTTAGTTATCTAACTTAATACTTCTATTTTTGTGTTTAGTCATGTTATAATAATAATAATTTAAAATATTCTAATTATAGATATTAACAAGGATTTACGGGCTTACGACTTGGAGTCAAGCATCTTCATATTCAAGTTCAAGCAGCATCATTTTATTCAAGTGGGAATTTCCACTTTAATTGCTTTACTTGGACCGCCATGTGATATTCTATTTATGTTTTAAATTAAGAATACATGTTGTAAATCAGGCTCACTTGTGTAAGTATAAAGAGGCTATCTTAAGATATATATTGTATTGGGACACCTGCACAACCTCAATATTCATATGCGTGCTAGATTCATGTTATATGTGATACTCTGTGTATGTATTCATGTTGAGGAAAATTTTATTGATATAATAATCATTAAATTGTTTCCATGAATTTGTATATTATTGTGATATGTGTTATTTTCACGAGCTGGAGGAAGCTCACCCCCACATATATTGATTCCGCAGGTTAAGCCAAGTCGGATGGACGGAGGAGCAAGACGAGAGGGTATATGATGATATTTTTATTAAAACGGTGTTCTTGTTTTTATGTCTTATGCTTTGAACTATTTATTTGGGGAAACTCTTGATTAGTAATAATAAATTTAAATTTTCTTCCGCCGTAATTATGACCTCAATTATGACATGTCGTTGCCTTAAGTAATATATATTTATTTTAGTCAGTGTAGCAATTTGACTTTATAGGCGAGAATTTTAATATTCTCAAATGAATTTATTTTTCGTTAAAATTCACCTTTTTACTTATTTTTCCCTATAATTATGCCTAGAAAGTCGGGGCATTACACATGCTAATAGTCAAGACCAACTAATCTCAGGCATACATTACAACCTTGCACATAATTTGTCTGGAATTATATAGGTTTTGAACTATTGTATTATTTTATAAGGCACCGATAATGTGATTTTCTGTGTGACACCAACACACCATATTATCTACAATATAAAATATTAAACATTTCATTTGTGTAACTATAACGTGAATAAATATGCAAAATATGTGATTATGTGTAATTAATATTCTCATAGGTAGTTACAGAGAAATAAGGTAATACAAGCATAAAGTATGCTTTGCAGTATACAACCCTAACAATCTCCCACTTATACTCAAAGCACGCTTTTAAGTATACTACCCTATTACATAGTCTCTCATTTCTACCACTTATACTCAAAGCAGTGCTGCCATACACCATAATCCCATTCATTCCACATACATTTCAAAAAAATTTGAGGGTAGACCTTTCGTGAAAGGATCGGTAAGATTATCTTCCGGTGCAACCCTGTTACAACTACGTCTCCTTCCTTTATGAAGTGTCATATGACGTGGTACTTGCGGTTGATATGCTTACTTGCCTTGTGGGATCGTGGTTCCCTCGAATTTGCAAGTTCACCGGTATTATCACAATAAAGTGTAATACCCTTTGACAAATCGGGAATCACATCCAAGTCCTGCAAGAAGTACTTGAGCTATACCGCCTCTTTAGCTGCCCCAGAGACTGCTACGTACTCAGCATCCATGGTAGAGTTGGAGATGCATTTCTGTTTCACACTCCTCCAACTAATGGCTCCACCTCCCAAGCTAAACGCATAACCTGAAATAGACTTTGTCTGATAAAAAATATGAGTCAGTATAACCCATTGGACACAGGATGTCTGATTGATATACTAGCATATACTCTTGAGTCCTTCTCAGGTACTTGAGTATGTGCTTGTCCAGTGACCTGGCCCTAGGTTCGACTGATATCTAGCAGCCATGCCTACGGCATGACAAATATCTGGTTTAGTGCAAAGCATAACATATATGAGGCTTCCCACAGCTGACGCATAAGGAATCAGCTTCATGTCATCTATATCCTTTTGTGTCTTGGGACACATATACTTAGATACTTGAATTCCATGTCTGTAAGGTAGAAAACCTTTTTGAAATTCTCCATGCTAAACCGCTTTAGCACTGTATCGATATAGGATTCCTGAGATAAGCACAACATCCTTTTCTTCCGATCACGAAAGATCTTGATCCCAAGGACGTGTACTGCTTCTCCCAAATTCTTCATATCAAACTACTCAGATAGCCATACCCGTACGTCCGACAACTCATTCACGTTGTTCCCAATTAGAAGGATATCATCTACATACAGTACAAGAAACACAAATATATTTCCATTGCATTCTTTATACACACAACTCTCACTCGGACATTGGATGAATCCATATGACTGGACAACCTCATCAAATCGATTGTTCCAAGATCTAACTGCTTGCTTAAGTCTATAAATAGATCTCTTAAGCTTGCACACTAAGTGGTCTTATCCCTCAGCAATGAATCCCTCTGGTTGGGGCATATAGATTTCCTTGTATAGACTTCCATTCAAGAATGCAGTCTTGACATCCATGTGCCAAATCTCCACATCCAAATGCGCAGCTACAGCTAAAAGAATCCAGATTGGCTTAAGCATGGACACCGGCGAAAAGGTTTCATCATAATCGATACCCTCTTTTTGAGTCTAACCTTTCGCCACAAGACTCGGTTTGAAGGTTTCAACCTTTCGGTCACCTCATTTCTTTCGCTTGTAGACCCATTTACTCTCAATAGCTGGTACCCCATCAGGTAGTTCTACTAGCTCCCACACTTGATTTAAATCTATAGATCCCATTTATGATTCTATTGCTACTTGCCAGGAATCAACATCTTTATCTTGGATTTCCTCCTTGTTAGTCCAGGGATCTGATTCATCTTCGCCTGGGATTGAGTCCGAAGACTATCACACGCCTATGAATCGCTCCGGTTGACGAACAACCCTCCCACTACGATGAGGCAAATCCTGAGTTGGTGTAAAAGTCTCAAAATCGATACATGGTGCAGTATTAGTTAGCGCTTGTACGATTGGTATAGACGGAGTCTCACCCTTCAACTCTTCCAGAATTATTTCGCTCATGGGCTTGTGACTAATCATAAAATCCTCTTTCAGGAATCAGTTTGGTGATAACAATGACCTTCTGATCTTGGGGACTATAGAACAAGCCACCCTTCGTTCCCTTAGGATATCCTACAAATACTCGTACCTCTGTACGAGATGCCAACTTATCAGCTTCCTTATTCAGCACATGTGCTGGAGTACCCCAAATTCGTATATGTCCTAGACTGGGCTTTCACCCACTCCATAAAGCTGTGGGTGTTTTTGGAACTGATTTCCAAGGCACTAGGTTTATAATGTATGCCGCTGCTTCCAAGGTATATCCCAGAACGAAATAAGTAAATATGAATAACTCAACATTGACCCAACCATTTCTAAAAGAGTTTTATTTCTTCTCTCAGCAACACCATTTTGTTGTAGAGTTCCCAGTGCAGTGAGCTGGGATGAAATCCCCTCATTTGCCAAGAAATCCAAAAACTCTCCACTAAGGTATTCGCCACCATGATCAGATCGTAGTGACTTGATACTCTTCCCATGAGGCTTCTCCGTTTCAGCCTTGAAATCTCTGAACTTGTCAAAGGTTTCAGACTTATGTCGCATCAAATAGACGTATCCATATCTCGAATAATCATCTATAAATGTGATGAAGTGTTCGAAACCACCCCTAGCCTAGATTTTTATTAGACCACATACATCCGTATGAACCAATTTTAGCACATTCTGAGCATGGTTTCCCTTGGTCTTAAAAACCCTCTTGGTCATTTTACCTTCCAGACAAGATTTACAAATTGGAAATGACTCAACTTGGAGGTCGTCCAATGGGCCATCGTCTACCAATCTTTGAATCCTCCTAAGATTACATGACCTAACTGTAAATGCCACAGATATATTTGGTTTATGCTTGAAGGTTCTTTTCTCTTTTTAGGTTTAGACAGAGAGTTAAGCGATTTATGTTTATACATGGGAGTTTGTGCAGTATTAATGACATACAGTCCATCAGTATAAATACCTTTGCAAATATATTTACTGTTTCTTCTAATAATAGTATCACCATCAAAAGAAACTGAATAACCATCACAACTTAATTTAGAAATCGAAATAAAATTCATTCCAATATTTGGTATTAATAATACATTATTAAGGACTAATATTTTATCATTAATCTTCAACTGCACGACTCCCACTGCAACATCCATAAGCCTGGAATAATCTCCTTAGTTGATGTTGATCTTGCCCATACTAAGCTGCTCGGTTGCGTGAAAACCATGAGAGTCAAAGCAAACATGATCAGTGGAGCCTGAATCAACTATACATGAAGTGGAAGAACAAGTTGCTAAACATATTTTGTCTACTAGTGCACGAGACATACCATTCTTAAGAGCAGAGCAGTCTGTTTTGAAATGTCCTTCCTGACCGCACTTGTAGCACTTTTCCTTTGGCTTTTTGTTCACCTCAGGGTGAGGAGCTTTGCTCTTTACCTTGAGAGTTGCCACTTGCTTCTGGCTAACTTATTTCTTCTTCTTCCCCCACTTGGATTTAGAAGTCGAAACACCTGTTGCCGTAATAACTTTATACCCTTGCCTGAAGAGACCTTCCGCAGCTTGAAGTTCTGTCAGGAATTCTGCCAAGGTATACTCCCTACGATTCATATTATAGTTTAGGCTGAACTGCTCAAAGCTCATAGGTAAGCTACCTATGATGATATCGACCTGCATTTCCGTATCGATAGTAGCCCCTAAGATACCAAGTTCGTTTAGATGAGAAATCATCTTTAGAACATGGTCCCTTATCGGCGTTCCTTCATGCATTTGGGTCGTCATCAAGACCCACATAGCATTTTGCCTAGCCGCCGGTTCTGATGACCAAATATCTCGCCGAGATTTTTCATCATTTCTGCGGCCGTGTGTAACACCGCAAACTAGGCGACTATTATAGTGCCGTGCACCCCCGACTGGGACCCATCAGGCGAATGAACATTAATGACTTAAATACTATAATTGTAGTACCGAACCACATTATATCATCAATTACTCCGATGAGGAGTTTCATTACAACACCCCCAAGATAATACAGAATACATGTATATTTTATGTGGAGATAAAATATACAACACTGAATAAAAATAAGTATTCAAACGGAAGTCTGCAGCGGAAATAAAATGAAGAAAAACATGAATGACCGAATGGACTGGGGCCCCTACTAGTATCACTGGGACTCCTCGCCGTCAACGTTCTCTTCTCGTGCTTTAGCCTTGCCATGACCTGAAAACAACATCCCCAACGGGGTCAGTTACACAGAACAACAATCCTCAAGAGTTGAATAAACACAATCATGATATATCTTAATTATGAAATTAAGTTGAAGAGGGGCATCATAGTACGCCCGTAATGGTATGTGCACGTGCACAAGAGGAGTGTCCGGACACACCCGCCCTTGTACCTAATTAGTTTCACGGAGGTACGTTACTGTATGCACAGTCCAATGTATCGGTGAACCCGATCACATGACTATCATGTGCCCGACTAAAAATTCCACATATCCCCACCCGGCCATGCAATACGAACCCAGAAGGCCACAAGAACAAAAGTGACTAATGAACATTAATGAATAACAATCCGACAAAGGTCAAGAATGACTCCACCGAGATGAGATAATAACGAATGAATTATAGCTCATTGAAGTGATTGGAACCGTCATTCCTCGTGAATTGAATGATTAGTTGACAATTACAATTCTCAATATGATTATTACACTATGAATGAATATGATTTATGAATGAACAACAACGAAAGGATTGATTATCCTTTTAACCTAGTAATTATTAACTTACACAACACCGATGAAGAATGTCCTTCCTCGAACAAACGTCCTAAACGAGATGTCGGTCGCTCGAACAACCTTGAATAACACAATTACCAACAATCCGCTCAAAATACGTATCAAGCACGATGATAACGAACTCAAAACGTCGATATGAACAATCCAAGTTCATTGGGGAATTATAACAAACACGTTGTAACCAATCTTTGATTGTTTACAACCAATCCTTAATTATATCGATATCAAACTTCCAAGGAGTGTTTCGATCCAACAAAACATCTTCAACACAATCAATAATCTAAAATGAATATCCAATTCGAGATTTCAACAACATCTAAATGAAAACCCCCAAATCCAAATCAATATTCAAAGTGTTCTTCAAATAATCCCAATTAATCCGATGATAATCCTTAACAATTTGTAATCACAAGTATATCACTTCATACAACATGATTATAGCATCCAAAACATCATATCCCAACTCAAAATCGAAATCTAAGATGTTGAAGAATTTACCTTCGAAGATCCAAACACTTCGATCCGGTGAATCTGTGATAAATCGATTATCCAAGCTTCACAATCCAAGATATATGCTTAGAACACTCCTTATCAAGTGATGTGATGAAGAAAGTCCCTCCCAAAATCTTCTCTCTCGGAACTCAAGTGAATAAGGGTGAAATGAGTGCAAAAATCCCGTCCAAGTCTATATAAACTGCCGAATGTTACGGCCGTAACTCGGCCTACTTACGGCCGTAACCTCTCCAAGTCAACGGCCTTACGGACGTGACCAGCCACATCGTACGGGCATAACTCGATTTCGTCGAAAGTCTGCCGACAGACTTACAGCCGTAACCGCACCTACCTTACGGGCATAACTCGGCTCATACGGCCGTACTTGGCAAAACTTACGGGCATAAGAAGCCTTCATCGAAAACTAATCCGGGCACCCTGCTCGATCTTACGGTCGTAACCGGCCAGGCCTTACGGCCGTACCTGCCTCAACTTACGGCCGTATGCCGCAACCCTTACGGCCGTAAGTACCCTTCGTCCAACATGTCTTGAAAACAACGAACGCATGTTACGGCCGTAATGCAAGCATGTTACGACCGTAACTCGCTGTTGGACAGCAACGAAATGACAACTCCGTCTACTCGACACACATCGCTGAATGATCCGACATACCATACTTGTATGAATATAAATGAGTCCAATAACATGCAATAGGTGATACTTCCAACAAAAGACTACCAGTCACGATTATTATGACAATACTTCTCCTCTCGATTCTCAAACGGAGATGAATGACGATCGGTAACTGATACATGGCTAAAATACACCAACGATGAATACAATGAATGAATCATGAATGATGAGTGATTAATAATGAGTGAATAATCCGACAGTGACAATTAGTGAATGATAATTACTGAATGATAATTAGTGAATTACAAACGGGTATTACATACCCCCCCCCCCCTAAAAAGAGTTTCGTCCCCGAAACTAAGGGTCAAACAACTCGGGATAACTCTCCCGCATACTATCCTCGGTTTCCCAAGTAGCCTATTCGACTCTGTGTCTAGACCACTGAATATTAACCAAAGGAATCGTCTTGTTCTTCAACTGTTTGATTCGCCGCTCTAAAACTCGTATAGGACGCTCCTCATACGAATGATCATCCGCGATCTCGATTTCGTCGAACTGAAGTATGTGGCTCGGGTCGGCAACATACTTCCGCAATTGAGAGACGTGAAACACATTATGAATTCGGCTCAACGTCGGAGGTAAAGCCAATCGATAAACCAGACTGCCTACTCGATCCAAAATCTCAAGCGGTCCAATGAATCTCGGACTTAACTTTCCCCGCTTTCCGAAACGGAAGATACCTCGACTCGGGGATACCTTGACCAAAACGTGGTCACCTGCCTCGAACTCTAATGGTCGACGACGATTATCTGTATATGATTTCTGTCGACTCTGAGCGGTCAACAAACGACTCCTAATCAAAGCTATCTTCTCACAGGCGTCTAAGCATATCGGGCTCAGTGCCGATTGATTCTGATAAGTCATCCCAACACAAGGGAGATTGACAACAACGACTGTACAAGGCCTCGTAAGGTGGCAACTAAATCGAAACATGCCAACTATTATTGTACGTGAACTCGATCAACGGTAGTTGGGCTTCCAAATCATCTTTCCAATCAAGGACGCATGCCTTCAACATGTCCTCCAATGACTGAATAGTCCTCTCTGATTGTCCGTAGGACTGAGGATGAAAAGCTGTACTGAAATTAAGCTGAGTTCCCATGGCACGATAAACTGATTTCCAAAAATGTGACACGAATCGTCCGTCACGATCAGAAACAATACTCTTAGGAGTTCCGTGCAATCTCACTATCTCTTTGATGAACAATTGGGCAAGTCTCTCGGGACCCCACGTATCCTTAATCTCAAGGAAATGAGCTGACTTAGTTAAGCGGTCCCTACTTACCCAAATTGTATTCATGCCACGACGACTCGTCGGCAGACTCGTGATGAAGTCCATTGAAATATCCTCCCACTTCCACTCTGGAATAAGGAGCGGTTTCAGCATACCCGCCGGTTGCTGATGTTCTATCTTGACTTGCTGACAGGTTAGGCATCTCGAAACAAATTCTGCGACTTCTCGCTTCATATTATTCCACCAGTAATTTTGTTTCAAGTCTTTGTACATCTTGCTAGACCCCGGATGAATGGAATAAGGGGTAGCATGAGCTTCTCTCAAAATTGAGTTTTTCAACTCTTCATTCGCCGGTACGCATAACCGATTCTTAAATCGCAAAAGTCCATCCTCGTGGACCATAAATCCAGGGGCTTTCCCCTGAGTCACATCACCTCGAATGCGCAACAAAAATTGGTCTGAACCCTGATTCACCCTGATCGCCTCCTCAAGTGGCTTTGAAATTTCTAACGTACAAAGTTGCCCTTGTACTCGTTGTAACCAAACCTCGATCTCGGGTCTCAGAAACCCCTGCTGAAGCTCCTTCTGAACTGTTAAACGAGCAAGCATTTGCTCATGAACGGACTTACGACTCAAGGCATCGGCGACAATGTTCGCCTTGCCCGGGTGGTACAGGATCTCAATAACATAATCTTTGATTAGTTCCAACCACCTTCCCTGTCGCATATTTAACTCCTTCTGAGTAAATATATTCTTCAAACTCTTGTGATTGGTGAAAATTTGACAGGTGACGCCATAAAGGTAATGACGCCAAATCTTCAATGCGAATACCACGGCCGCTAGCTCTAGGTCGTGGGTTGGATAATTAACCTCGTAAGGTCTCAATTGCCGTGAAGCATAGGCAATAACTTTCCCGTTCTGCATTAGTACACATCCAAGGCCATGTCCGGACGCATCACTATACACCATGAATCCTTCCATCCCTTGCGGTAAAGAAAGGACAGGTGCTGAAATTAACCGGCTCTTGAGTTCCTCAAAACTTCGCTTACAAGCATCGGACCACATGTATTTCTTATCTTTCCGCAGAAGGTTCGTCATGGGTTGAGCAATTTTAGAAAATCCTTCCACAAACCACCGATAATAACCGGCTAATCCGAGAAAGCTTCGAATTTCCTTAACATTCTTCGAAGGTAGCTAATCTCGGATAGCCTCCGTCTTCTGAGGGTCGACACGCACACCGTCTGATGAAATTACATGTCCGTGAAACGTCACTTCGTACATCCAAAACTCACATTTAGAAAACTTTCCATAAAGTTGCTCTCGTCTCAACACGTCGAGAACCTGATGAAGGTGAAATTCATGCTCCTCCCGGTCACGAGAATAAATCAAAATGTCATCAATGAAGACAACCACGAACTGATCCACATAGTCGATGAAACCTCGATTCATTAATTCCATGAATACCGCAGGTGTATTAGTTAACCTAAACGGCATTACCACAAACTCATAATGACCATAGCTGTTCGAAATGTTGTCCTTGCGATATTCGACTCTCGAATTCGCAACTGATGATATCCAGATCTTAAGTCGATCTTGGAAAATACTGAAGCTCCCTGAAGTTGATCTAAGAGATCATTAATACGTGGCAGAGGATATTTATTCTTGATTGTCCCTCTGTTCAATTCCCGATAATCAATACACAAACGAAATGAACCATCCTTCTTCTTGACAAATAACACTGGTGCTCCCAATGGGGACGCACTCGGTCGGATATAACCTTTCTCGGTCAAATACTCCAATTGATTCTTTAATTCCTGCATTTCGGTCGGGGCCATCCAATACGGTGCCTTCGATATTGGAGACGTACCAGGATCCAACTCAATCGTGAATTCCACATCTCTCTGTGGAGGCAAACCAGGTAACTTGCCTGGAAATACGTCGGCATATTCTCTCACTACAGGAATATCTGTCAACATCACTGATGATTTCTCGGTTTCGGTCATATATCACCAATAACCAACACACCCGTGATTGAGTAATTTCACTGCTTCCATCATATTAATAATTCTTCTGGAACAGCTGGGATTACCTCCCTGAAATACACATTCGACTCCATCGTCTGAAATGATAGTGACCATATGCTTACGGACACTAATGATGGCATCGTGACGATCCATCCAGTCAATGCCCAAGATAATATCATCCCTAGGTAAATCCACCACGATTAGGTCTGCTAACCAAACACGGCCATGAAGCTGAATCGGACAATCCTTAACCTCACGATCTCCGACAATTCTTCTACCGCCAGGTAGACCAATGACATAAGGCTCACAACTAGTAGCAGTACCCAAATGTAGTCTACTCAAACATGACTCGGAAATGAATGAATGCGATGCACCAGTATCAAAAGGGTACACACAGGTTGAGATAGAATTTCGAGTGTACCTGAGATTATCCGGGCCTTCAGATCGTCGCTCCTCTTCATCTCGTGAATTCGGGGCTTGCCGGCCCCCGAACTGGATGCTCATGTCTGATAAGTATGAGTCCCGCCTGTAGTTGCTCCCGTCGTCTTAAACAGAACGGACTGAGTGGCCTGATTCTGAACCGCTGATTGCTTCGGGGCCTGAGATGCCACCAGAGTATGCTTGGAGTCTCTTCGGCAGAAACAGACCTTATGCCCGGCAATCCCACAGTTGAAACAGGTGATAGTATGCCTCGAACACCTAGTGCTGAAATGACCCGGCGCTCCACAGTTGAAACAGGTGATGGCCGGACTGGCCGCTCGAGACTGAGATTCTGCGGGTCTATGCACCGTAGGAGGTCTCTCAGCAAAAGTAGAGCCCACACGAGGCTTCTTGAAGGTTGCCTGCCTGCCTTCGGACTGATTACGCTTCTTCGATTTCTTGCCAGAAGATGAAGGTTGATGCTTAGCAACTTCCTTCGCAGTAAGCTCATAAGTAAGACCTTTCTCGATTAAATCAGCCAGAGTGGCGCAATGATGATTAAGCAATTGCATCTGGGCCATCATGCCCTGCATAAAAGTGAGTGGATCAACCCGAACACCTTCTGATTGAGCTATGTTCCGGGTACGACTCCCTAACAGTGAGTGATTATATCCGGGTGAATGAGTGGCAGCGTCGCTGCTTGTTGAATTAGCATTACTCCTCGCGTTCGCGCATGTATTCACACGAGCTCCCGGGTTTCGGCCCGCATCACGGCCTCTTCCCCCGCGTCCTCTGACAGCTATTTCCATACTGACGTAGGAAAGTCACATGATAATTATAGATCTTGTATGAATATCACATTATGATTACGTCATGAAATAATCAAAATGAGCATACGCGCTCTAACATAGTGATTACATGAATGATCAACTGAGGTGGCATGATTATCTGATGAAATTCTTGAAATGATTATCTTGAACAAGTTAACAAGATTAATGATACGATCCTTACGATCAACAACTGGGTAATGAAATGAACTGAGTGATTAATTAGTTAACATGATCGACATGATCAAAATGAAAATGATGATTGAGGATTGTTGCTTATTGAATGATAAATGAGTGATTCTTATTGCCAAAAATTATACCATGGCGTCAGAAATCTTACTGTTCTTTGGTCTGAGGGGCTTGGCTCTTGCACAGGTCACACGTGACGCGAAAGTCCAATGATACTAGTCTGATGAACGATGATTTCAAATGAGACATGACTCGGAAGGTAGTATTCAAAACCACGCTCCGATACCAACTCTGTAACACCCCAAACTAGGCGACTATTACAGTGTCGTGGACCCTCGACTGGGACCCACAAGGCGAATGAACATTAATGACTTAAATACTATAATTGTAGTACCGGACCACATTATATCATCAATTACTCCGATGAGGAGTTTCATTACAACACACCCAAGATAATACAGAATACATGTATATTTTATGTGGAGATAAAATATACAACACTAAATAAAAATGAGTATTCAAACGGAAGTCTGCAGCGGAAATAAAATGAAGAAAAACGTGAATGACCGAATGGACTGGGGGCCCTACTAGTATTACTGGGACTCCTCGCCGTCAATGTTCTCTTCCCGTGCTTTAGCCTTGCCATAACCTGAAAACAACATCCCCAACGGGGTCAGTTACACAGAACAACAATCCTCAAGAGTTGAATAAAGACAATCATGATATATCTTAATTATGAAATTAAGCTGAAGAGGGGCATCATAGTACGCCCGTAATGCTATGTGAACGTGCACAAGACGAGTGTCCGGACACACCCGCCCTTGTACCTAATTAGTCTCACGGAGGTACGTTACCGTGTGCACAGTCCAATGTGTCGGTGAACCCGATCACATGACTATCATGTGCCCGAATAAAAAATCCACACATCCCCACTCGGCCACGCAATACGAACCCAGAAGTCCACAAGAACAAAAGTGACCAATGAACATTAATGAATAACAATCCGACAAAGGTCAAGAATGACTCACCGAGATGAGATAATAACGAATGAATTATAGCTCATTGAAGTGATTGGAACCGTCGTTCCTCGTGAATTGAATGATTAGTTGACTATTACAAGTCTCAATATGATTATTACACTATGAATGAATATGATTTATGAATGAACAACAACGAAAGGAGTGAGTATCCTTTTACCCGAGTAAGAATTAACTTACACAACACCGGTGAAGAATGTTCTTCCTCGAACAAATGTCCTAAACGAGATGTCGGTCGCTCGAACAACCTTGAATAACACAATTACCAACAATCCGCTCAAAATACGTATCAAGCACGATGATAACTAACTCAAAACGTCGATATGAACAATCCAAGTTCATTGGGGCATTATAACAAACACGTTGTAACCAATCTTTGATTGTTTACAACCAATCCTTAATTATATCGATATCAAATTTCCAAGGAGTGTTTCGATCCAACAAAACATCTTCAACACAATCAATAATCTAAAATGAATATCCAATTCGAGATTTCAACAACATCTAAACGAAAACCCCCAAATCCAAATCAATATTCAAAGTGTTCTTCAAATAATCCCAATTAATCCGATGATAATCCTTAACAATTTGTAATCACAAGTATATCACATCATACAACATGATTATAGCATCCAAAACATCATATCCCAACTCAAAATCGAAATCTAAGATGTTGAAGAATTTACCTTCGAAAATCCAAACACTTCGATCCGGTGAATCTGTGATAAATCGATTATCCAAGCTTCCCAATCCAAGATATATGCTTAGAACACTCGTTAACAAGTGATGTGATGAAGAAAGTCCCTCCCAAAATCTTCTCTCTCGGAACTCAAGTGAATAAGGGTGAAATGAGTGCAAAAATCCCGTCCAAGTCTATATAAACTGCCGAATGTTACGGCCGTAAATCAGCCTACTTACGGCCGTAACCTCTCCAAGTTAACAGCCTTACGGCTGTGACCAGCCACATCGTACGGGCGTAAATTGGTTTGGTCGAAATTCTGCCGACAGACTTACGGCCGTAACCGCACCTGCCTTACGGGCGTAACTCGGCTCATACGGCCGTACTCGGCAAAACTTACCGGCGTAAGAAGCCTTTGTCGAAAACTAATCCGGGCCCCCTGCTCGATCTTACGGTCATAACCGGCCAGGCCTTACGGCCGTACCTGCCTCAACTTACGGCCGTATGCCGCAACCCTTACAGCCGTAAGTACCCTTCATCCGACATGTCCTGAAAACAATGAACGCATGTTACGGCCGTAATACAAGCATGTTACGACCGTAACTCGCTGTTGGACAACAACAAAATGACAACTCCGTCTACTCGACACACATCGCTGAATAATCCGACATACCATACTTGTATGAATATAAATGAGTCCGATAACATGTAATAGGTGATACTTCCAACAAAAGACTACCAGTCACGATGATTATGACAATACTTCTCGTCTCGATTCTCAAACGGAGATGAATGACGATCGGTAACTGATACACGGCTAAAATACGCTAACGATGAATACAATGAATGAATCATGAATGATGAGTGATTAATAATGAGTGAATAATCCGACAGTGACAATTACTGAATGATAATTACTGAATTACAAACGGGTATTACACCGTGCCCATACTCTGATGCTGATGCTGCAATACATTTGCTAAAGAATCCAAGATGTAACAGCGAGCCATCTCATCAGATTTCTTCCATTTGTTGTATTCTTTCACCTCATCAGATGTCGAATCCGCATTTGATTCCAATATGCATTCCTCAGTTGGAACAAACTTGTGTTCCTCAGCAGTCATGATAATATTAAGATTACGTTTCCAATCAGCAAAGTTAGTTCCATCTAATTTGTTTTCTTTGAGAATTACAGCAAGTGGATTGAAAGACGTCTGAAATAAAAGTAAAAACATTCATCACATAGTGCATAGCAAAATATATTGTGAAAACCTCAAAAACATAATATATATGCTAGCAACCAATACCTTGAAAAACCCACATATGCAAGCCACGATCTTGTGGATGTTTACACACATTTTTCAAGTAGAATTTCACGTCTTTAATTTTACTATATAGTCAACTTACGTTATGACTGGTAAATTAGTAGTTGGTTCCTCTTGGCCTTAACATAGACTTTGATGGGGAGCTTTTTAATTTATACACCTAAGTGAACACCATAATTTAACAATCTTAAAATATTATCTAAATAATAGTCCTACAAATGGAGAGGTCCTATCATAAAAATTAATATTTACCTTTTGTTATCACTTGAAATTTAAAAGTAGTGAACCTGTTAGCACATCCGATATGGACGAAGGCCCTAATGTCAATGCGCATGCTAATTACTTCACAATTTAAATTAATTATGGAGGCCAATTTGATTTTATTTAAAAAAATTAATTTAATCACTTAGTTATTTTAGCCTTAAGGTGTCTAATTTTCTCGTCCTAACATGCAAGAAACATATCACACATACATTCATACAAGTCATACATCTAAACAGTAAAAACTAACAAAAAAACTGGATAATTATATCCAATTATCATGGCTTTTATTCCTCGTTTTGAATAACAAGAAAATCTCTGGCTCGAAATCTCCCACTGCTTCAAGTATCAGTCACCTCTTCCCGGTTGGTCTATAAAATTATTAAATTTAGAAACTTTATTTTCCATGCAAAATTAATTGCACAAGAAAATTCCAAATTTTAAATATTGTGCACCAACGGACGCAACGAACGACGAAAAAACGAACAAGACCATACACCGGACGACCAACACAGACGAGTAGCCTGGACCACGTTCTGGACCGCACGCCCGTGGCCGGACCGCACGGCAAATTATCGATCCTGGTCGGTTCATCCGATTGGGACTCCTTCTCCCACGGAATTCCTTTTCCCTCGTACTTTGCGTACTCCAATTTAATTACAATTTTACATAAAATAAAATACATCTAATTTACAATAAAATTACAAGGAAACAAAAAAAATCATATTCTACCCGTGAATTTTCTCACGGGTAAAACTTATACATGCCTCAAGACCGGGCCAAATTACCAAAATGCGTAAAAATAAAATGAAAATCATATAGCAATGATAATTGGACCATATTCACCTGCAAGACAATTCTAGCAAAAATATTCCAAAGATCATAATATATGAATATTTTTAAATTGCTAGCAATTAATCACAAAATTAAATAAATTGAACGGAACCTAAGGACCGGCTCTGATATTGATGGAAATAAAACGCAGCGAAAGCGGCGGGTTTGGATTTACTCAAATCGGCCTTCAAGAATCAGATCTATTTAGGCTCGTCAAATTAATTACACATATTAATAAGCAATTTAAACGAGCAATATATATTTATGCGTCTAAACATGATAATTTGTAGTATTCTGCCTAGATCTTAAAGATCTTGGAATACGTTAACCTTGAAGCAAAGTCTTTGAATTTCTCCTTGATCTTCTTGTATTTATACCTTTAGATCTTCTAGAGTATGATTCCGCCTTAATCCGGACGTGGTGTGGGCAACGAGCTACCGAATATTGCTTGGACAACAAAGATCGATCGAAATCTTGTTTCTCACAACCCTGGGTGTTCTTTTCTTCAAGTAATTTCGATTTGTAGCTAGAATTAAAGTTTTATCTCAATTGTGGAATCAAATACACAAGTCAAGATCCACAATTAAACACTAAGAAGGAAAATCGAAACCCTTGTGTAGAATTGATGATGCCGCGGCCAACCCTCCCTCATGTCCTATTTGTAGGCTTTTGGACTACTCTAGGGATCTTGAGGAGGATTAGGGAAAAGACTCCTAATAGACCTCAAATATCCATATTAGGCCCTTCCTAATATATTGAGTCTATTAAATATCAACTCAGTCCACTAAAGAGTTAATATTGCACTTCCTCTTAAAATCCAAATTTACGAAATCAGGATCCTTTTTTAAATATATTATTTCTCGTATTTAAGATATCGAATGTCCATTAGTTAATTTAAGCTACTGACAATTTTAATTAATTATTTTTTTATCCAAGAGTAGTACCAGTCGAACCTTATTATTATATCAGAATTAAATCCACCTGCAGGGTTTAATATAATAATTATTATCGAGCTCCTCAAGGGGACATCATCAACCCGCACGAGTCGGGTCACAATTTCTTGTTATAATAATTGTCATATAAATAATATTATTGCCCAAGATACGAAGCTTATTGAGTCAATCATTTTGACTTTCACCCATGGTAAATCAAAGCAATAAATATTATAAATACACAATTAAATATTATATACTTAGAATAAAGAAATAATAATTATTCGAGATTTACGTTCTTCTTATAGTCAGTATAGAAGACTCTATCTCACTAGGATCCCGTTCAACGTATGCAAATACGCTAATGCATGCTAATAGTCAAGGCCAACTAATCTCAAGCATACATTACAACCTTTCACACAATTTGTCTAGAATTTTATAGGTTGTGAACTATTGTATTATTTTATAAGCCACCGGTAATGTGATCTTCCGTGTGACACCAATAACCACATTATCTAAAATATAAAATAATTAGACATTTCATTTGCATAACCATAAAATTAATAAATATGCAAAACATGTGATTATGTGTAATTAATATTCTCATAGGTAGTTATAGGGAAATAAGGTAATATAAGCATAAAATATGCTTTGCAGTATACAACCCTAACAGAAAGATGTAAAGAACCCAATGTACATAGGACTGGACATGGCAACCCCAAACCACAACACTGTAAGGAACGTTGTGGTCGAGGACGTGGTCGAGGACGTGGGGGTTCTTTCAATTTAATGCATAGAATTGGTGCTTCCGGCTCTGCTAGCCACACCTACCCATCCTATCATCCCTAAAGTTTGAGTTGATGATGAATCGTGCTATCATTGTGGAGATGCTGGACATTGGTACAAGAACTGTCATGTAAGCAAGCAAGTCGCAATTCACTATAAGAAATATAGAGAGTCCAACGAAAGGGAAACTCATTAAATGGAGGAAGATGATCTAGACAAGCCCCCTAATGTCAATTTCATAGTTACCGATTGTCGCATTGAGCCATATGTGCCACAGTCTTAAGAGGCACCTATTTTCCTAAGTAAAATCCAGGAAGGTGATGATCTACTTATGGTGCAAATCTATATAGGTGATATTAGGTTCAACTAACCTTGATCTGTGTAAGAAGTTCTCTCATCTCATGCAAAATAAATTTGAAATGAGTATGATTGGAGAACTTATTTATTTCTTAGGATTGCTGGTTAAACAACTACCTACAGGTATATTTATCAACCAGGAGAAATACCGCAAGGAGCTACTCAATAAGTTAAGAATGAACACTTCAAAGTCTTCATCCCTAGCGAAGTCGGAAAGCAGTGGATCAATCACTCAACAATAAGCTTATAGTCTCACTCTTGTACCTAATAGCCAGCATGCCCATTGTAGGAGTGTGTGCTCGATCTCAGGTAGCACCGAAAGAGTCACACTTCACCACAGCCAAACAATCCTTAAGTACGTCAAAAAAAAATAATCAATGTATGATTTTGGTATCTTAAAAAAGAAGAATTCGATTTGGTAGGCTACAGCGACTCAGATCTTGGAGGCTGCAAGTTAGATAGGAAGAGTACGAGCGGGACTTGTCACTTTCTTGGACCTAGACTTGTGTCATGGTTCAGTAAGAAACAATTGGCCAACTCGCTTTCTACAACTGAGTCAGAATATTAGGCTGTTGGAAGCTGCTGCATGCAGATCATGTGGATGCAGCAACAACTACATGACTATGGCATAGAGGCAAGAGAAACTCCAATCATGTGCGACAGCACGAGTGCAATCGCAATCATGCAAAATCCTGTATTGCACTCGAGGACCAAGTACATTGATACGAAGCATCACTTCATCAGGAATCATCTGGAGAATTAAGATGTTTGGATCGAGCAAATTCATATAGACATCTAAATAACCATCATTTTCACAAAACCTCTAAGCATAACAAGGCTCTGCATGCTTCGTCAGGAATTGAGAATGGTGCATCTCGATTAAACTCCCTGTAAGTTTTAATTTTACTCATCAATTAAGGGGAAATGCTGTAAGACCCACGAATCCAGTGTCCACTTTAATTAATCCTACACTCAGAACTGCGAGTTATGTCCTTACTATAGGAAGAATAAGGTACAATTACCTTTCACAAATAAAGTGTGCATTACTTAAAAGGGGAATATAATAGGACCCAAGAATACAGTATAATCATAAATTGTTGTAAAAATTGAATCTTGTATGTACCTTCTAAGGGGGCACACTGTACTTTCATGGATACAACACAAATACTGTAGAATTTCAATTAATATTTTAAGCGTATCAAATTCCTTAAACTTAACCTTTTTCAAAACAGTTTTAGTCCACGTGCATCGTCTGATTTTAAAATGATTCAACTTTCAATACTAAAACGACATCTGGACTTTAAAATCTTGAATCCTGTGATTTTAAAATTCAAACGGCCTAAACATGCAATAGTGGAGGTTGTAGTGTGTCATAGGTGGGACCGGGCGTTAATTTCAAAAACTGATTACATCTGAATTCATCCTGTACGTTTATTTAAAAATGGTTCCCATCCCTTAAATTTGACTGTTCACTGTAACCTAGCCTTCCTGCACACTATAAAAGGGCCAATATGCTAACCTACAAACTCTTTACGCTTTCTACAAATTAAATGAGCCTACAACATACAGCTTAAATCCTTAGAAGTTTTTCTGCTAAGTTCGTGTTTACCTCTCTTTTGCAAGAAATGACTTCTTCACATACTTCCTCTCTTTCTCTGAAAAAAGGACATAATCATTTACGGACGTATCTTCGCTCGTTCTGTACTTCAACAATAATTTTTGAGAACAAAGACATGACCGAGATGAACCATGTAATTCTCTATGTCAAGAAATCAGGGCTATATAGACTAGGTAGCCTTCACCCAGAAAATTATGATGAATAGATCATGGAGGAATTCTATCTGGATGCATCCGAAAAGAAGGGCTTTCAATTATTTTTAGCACTGTACAGGAGAAATAGATATCCATGAATAGGGAACTCCTTGAGATATTATACAAGTTACCTTCCGATGGTCTGACTCTGGAGGAGCTGGAAACTTTTGGCTCTGACAGTTTGTTGGAAGCCTAGAAACACTTCATCGAAAACTCCATGGCTCAAAAATCTATCAATTGTGCCATAAGAAGAATTTCACCCTCCCCTACTTTTATCTTCAAAAATTCTGAAGGGTCGTGGAGAACAGCACCAGAGCCTTTGAGATGTGCACAAATTAGAGGTTTCGCATGATGGTCGCCATCATGATTGGGGAGAAAGTTAGCTGATGCCAAGTGATTATGAAATGCCTACAGGAGGATGCTTCAAAGTCAGATTCGGCAAAAAATTCCTTCGGCCTGATGCTGAACCATGTGTTGACTTGATTTGGCACACAAC
This sequence comes from Orobanche coerulescens, assembly GCA_033398695.1. Lineage (NCBI taxonomy): Eukaryota > Viridiplantae > Streptophyta > Magnoliopsida > Lamiales > Orobanchaceae > Orobanche > Orobanche coerulescens. The sequence continues at coordinate 107,787,816 of CM065814.1, read as the reverse complement.
AATCTCATCCGGCCAAGAAGATTTTGGCTGGAAAATTCTTAGGGGGTTCTGAGCCCACCCTGTACAACAAAGCAACTCTGCTTGACAACATGCTCGACCCCTTCTCAATACCAATGTCGAGTGATCCAAGAGACGTCACCGATCACTCCTCCAAGGCTAAGGTTGATGATAGCAATAAGAGGCACGTTAGAAAGAAAAAGGTTATTCCCGATAGCAGCTTCCTACAACTGTCGAGAGGAAGAAAAGGCAGAAGACCAAGAAGCCTTCAAAGTTGAAAGCTGTTCCTATAGCACCTCAGGTGACTACAGCGGTCACTGAGGTAGTTCCACCTACTGCACCCTTTCCCGCAGTAGCAGACTCACAGGAAGCTACTCCTATAGAAGAAACCTCGGTTGCTCCTACGACAGATACTGTGCCTATTGCGGTCATGACGGATGGCCAACTGTTTGTAAAGTTGGAATGAGTTGTAGAATTGGATACCCCTTCGGAGCCTACAACCACCTCTCCTAACAGGCGCCCTCTCCTGTTAGGAGCCCCTCTCCCATAAGGCACCCCACCCTGTCAGGGATCCCTGTCCTCAACAAGCTCCCATACCTGTAAAGGAGTCCAACCATACATTGGAGCCCTCTAATATTTGGAGTCCCTCCCCCTCAGATATCATTAATAAAACAGTTCTCCAGGTCTAAATCGATGAGGCATTTGAATGCTTCAAATTATGGAAGGACTACAAAGTCGCCCCAGATGACACTCTGTACAACTAGGAAGACTAAAAGGAGGAAAAAATATTCATGTTGGAGGTCACATAATCGAGAACGTCGAGGTCCTTATCAGATGGGATGATCCTTTTTGCCATGGGCTCAGCACGAAATACTATGTGGAAAAGAAGATGGCCCGACTGAAAGGGAAGAAACTGTCTGAAGATGGGACTCGAAGCTCAAGCCATCACTCAGATATAGACTCTGATGGGGTTGATGACGCCCTACAAATGGGTTGAGGATAAGCCATGAAGAGGCTCACGAGAAAGATTTTGCTAAGTCGAAGGATGTCAAGGGCTAGGAGACATCATCTGAACAATCCAAGTCCACCACCCCTCAAGAGAAAGCCGTCCATACTGGCAACAAATAGGAGGAATATGTCCCTTCTTTAATTACTGAAGTTGCTGCACCTGACGAGCAGCCGGAGAAACCAGCATCTCCCATTAAGAAGGAATCGGTCCCTCCGATTGAGGAAGATGCATCTCGCACCGTCTAACAGGAGGATTCAGTCCCTCCTAAGGAACAGGCGGAAGCTGAGAGCCAACGAGAGGAATCAGCACCTCTTGTATAACAGTCTACATACTCCCCACCAAGGCAGGAGGAATCAGTCCCCTCTATCTCCCAAATAGAAGCACCGACTGAACCTACATAGGTTCCAGCCCCAAAACAGGTACAAACTCCTATCCCTACATGTTCATCAAATGAACCAGATGAGGACTTCCTACCTGACGATAACCCTAAAAATCCAAAGCACAATGTCATCATCGAACAGTTAGGAGAGCCCTGGTGATTCAAAAATTGCCAATCCCCACTCTCCTTGCACCAAAGCAAGAATAGAGCAATTGCAGCAAATCAGTCGCCAAACCGTCTTCTTATAGGATGTTGTAAAAGCACTATATGATGTCGGCAAGGAACTCAATTGGATGCAAGAGACTGCCCAAGATGAACTCCCTAACGCTAAAAGAGTTGTGCATGATGTTGAAGAAGCATTCCGACTCATGTGGAATGCCTTATGGCATGCCTTGCACCAGCTCAAGCAGCACCAGGAGAGGATCCTCAAGCAGGAGCAGGAAAATCTAAGAGTTGCTGAAGCCAAAACAGTTACCTCCCTAGAGTACATCGGATCCAGACTAACTGCCCATGATCATAAAATCAACGACCTAACTGTAGTGGTCGCCAGTCTGGTGGACTCGATGAAAGGCATTAAAGACAAGGCTAAATCAATGGATATTCTTTGGGATATTCATGGTAAAGTCACAGAGCTTGATAATACCAAAAATGGGGAAGAAGCCCGTGAGGCTGGAAGGAGATGAAGATTGGAGAAAGAAAGGGAGATGGAAGCAATAGTGGACAACAATGTTGCTACATCTATGAGAAGATTGGTCGGACATAGTCCAGGCCAAAGAGAACAAGATACATGGTAATTGGTTCTCATCCCGAGTTCCAGGATCCTAATTTTCCATGAAAAAAATACAGTTTGTAAGCCCACTGAGATTCAGCTTCCTACAAACAGACAACCATCAACAGAAGAGTTGAAGACATGGAAGAATAATGAACTGCTGATATACTTTTGTACTCTCATCAGAGAATCAGCCTTGTTTAATCAATTCAAGACACTGTAGGATGCTTCGAAAGAGTTCTCAAGGCCCCTGTCAGAAGAAAAGCTCCCTTTACAATTGAAGCTGAAGTCTAAACATCTGAAGGGTGATCCGAAGACTCACCCAGAAGACTGGATTCTCGCCTTCGATGTCTCCCAAGAAGGAAGAAACATCCATAAGGACCAAGGCAGAGATTCCTTAGTCAACTGGTGGAAAGGAACCAAGCATGATCTCTCTTGGAAGTCTTGGAAGCAACAACATTATAGAGGATAACTCCTGACAGCTGTATCTTTTCATTATTGTATGCTCCCCGATGTATTATTTCAATTTCGAACAGCACTGAAATCCAGCTTATGAATAAAATCTTATTTTACCTCAAAAGATTATAGCTCGTAATATTTAGTTACTGGTTTGATTACGATTCATATTGAAATCTTTTCCAAGTATAAATTTGCTAAGTCTCAAGCTGTAAGAACTTGTCTGCGAACAATTTATAGATTAAGTTGTATTCAAATATGACTACTTGATGTAAGATTGAGCCTACGAGCTAATAATAATTTAAGTCGTAATACACTTAGTCTTGTAGGATTTAAAGTTTTAGCACTTGCATGCCAGCAGCTCAAATTTAAGTTTAAGTCTCGAAGTCAAATCATCTGACATAAGACTTGAAGAAAACCATGTGTTTTAAAAGGTTTTGGTATTACAAAAAGGGGAAATTGTTGGAAAAAATAATATTCCTAAGTGTTTTGATAAATGCACCATACAACTTGTCCCTACAGCGCAACTTTATACATCGCCCAAAGAAGTTAAATCCTACAGTTAAGCTTTAGAGTACAGCAAAGAATAAACGTTGGCCACAACAAAGATGTTGCAGGTGTTTTACTTAGAAAAAGTAAAACACAAATACAACAGAATATAGACCGAACTTTAAACAGTTGTGAGATAACCAATTCTTTATTCACAAAGAATTCACGATTTTAAAGTAGTATTTAATGCCGACAGTACAACATTTAATGCAACCAAAGAAACTACAGATAGAAGAGCATTTAATGCGGATCAAAGAGAATGTCTGAAGCATTAAATGCGAAACATCTTTAATTCAACATTCTGAAGCCGCCAATCAGAGCTATCTAAATCTCACCAACCGGCTGACGGCTATATTTATAACAGATCTATTTCTTAGGTTATAAATAACCTAAGCAAGAGGACATTGCTCGAACTTACTGGATCACTTATTGACGAATCTACTATCAAGAGCAATATATTTCTTCAAGCATACAACAAATATCACAAGAACAACATAAGTGCACAACTACAGCGAAGCCTACAAAGCCTACAGTTGTTGTTCGTACTCGTGATACTTCAAACCTTATTGTTGAGATCCTTAGCCCTGTGTGGACTAAGTCAAGCTATTCTGACCTGTGTGGGAAGAATAGGGTCAAGGATGGAGCTTCAATCTGTGTGGGAAGAAGCAAGTCGAAGAAGCCTACAACAAATCTGTGTGAACAGCTCAAGCTATAGTCGACTGTATCAATTTGTGTACATGATACAGAGACGGGTTTAGTTAAAATCATATAGTTGTGTACGCCTTGATTTTAGTAAACTTCTTACTCCTGTGTGGACAACCTGTAGACGTAGAGGGGATTACTCGAACCACATTAAACTGTGTGTTATTACTTTATGTCCTCATTATTTTCCTATTGCTTGTGATTTTAGTATACTTGCTTTGAAAACCCTGCAAGCACCAAACTACACGAGATCGTCTAGTTGTTGTACTTACAGCAACTTAGTCTAAAGACTTTCGCTACACAAATCAAACTTCGAGAAAGAGTACAGCTTATTCAACCCCGCTTCTAAGATGTAAGATAGTATACTATGACCAACAGGGAGTATAATAAATGTACCAAGTGATGCAATCGCACCCGATGGAAGTGCGATTGAGGTCATGGTTCCCGGAAAAAAAAGGTAGCCACTTGGTTCAATAAACGCCCACCTAAGGAAGAAAAGGGCAGATGAGGCACAAATCAATCCCTTGATCATCAATACTGGGAATCTCTCCCACGAGAATGTATCTAAGTATAGATATGTCCACGAATCATTACTGAGGGATGCCCTGAATATCGATTCAACATCGGAGAATAAAGAGATCTCGATTAATTATGAAAGTGCGTCTGATTTAATGGAACGATGGACCACTCATATTGATGATGCGTTTGCATACATAGTTGATCAAGAAATTATAGAGCACGATGATATCGAACCACGCTCTATTGAAGAATGTCAGCGTATAAAAGATTGGCTTAAATGTAAGGAAGCAATCCAGGCAGAGCTTGACTTTTTAAGAAAACGCCAGGTATTTGGGCCAGTAGTGCTAACTACGCCAAATGTAAAGCCTTTAGGACATCAATAGGTTCTTGTCAAAAAGCATAATGAGAATCACAAAGTCCTAAGGTACAAGGCTCGTTATGGCATAAGATTTCTCACAATGCCCTGGTATTGATTATAAGGAAACGTACTCCCCCATAATGGACGTTATTACATTCTGCTATTTAATTAGCCTAGTTATTTCAGAAGGATTGAAAATGCAGCTAATAGACGTGGTTACTGTTAGGAGTATGCCCTCGAATGCCACTCAGAGGATGTTGAGTGGAGGCATTGTACTTGTTATTATGTAAATCATTACCAGAAGGCAATTATATGTTTCTTTATTTACTGGTAGTCACTAGCATTCCTGACTCGTAAATATATATATAGAAACTAGTCCGTGTATTCGAGAACAAAACATTCCACTCCTTATTGGATAAGGGGATCGGCACTGGAAAAGTTTATGGCTCAAATACTTAGTCATTCGCAAGTCGATGAAACTTGACTGGGCGTTAAGTTTATATGAAGACTTGTATGACGTGTTCTTTAACTTGGAGAGTGCCTGTCGAACACTAATGGTTAGTGGGAGCACAAATTGTAGGTATGCTAATGAGATTAGTATACTCGAACCGACTCACCCTCGATTCGTCACACGGATTTCACTTCGGGACAGTCAATGACGAAATTGAAAGGTTGTGATAGGTATTCGTAAACCTTCGACTTGATGATTTAGTAGGGATGTGCTTGTGACGTTAAGATTTTCATTAAAGTAGTTCGACCCAGAAAACTAGAAGGTGGGGGTTAACCTCGACGTGCGTCTTGATGGGCAAGTAGCAGGTTCTACTAAATACCAAGATAGGATTCATTCTCCTGTTAGTGAACGGGTTATATGTCCTATGCGGTTATTGGCAGATGAGATCATAAGTCTTTGGCCAAAGCATTGGAGCTAGTTATATTGGATACACGAGAGCTCGATGATCTTTATTTGCATTAACTCATGCACTTAGACTTGAATCAACCAACCGGATCTGTTCGATCTCCTGCGGCGAGTATAGCGTCAAGTATAGATAGGGTTTGACTGACCGTGACCCTATAACTTGATCGGGACATTTGAAAGAAGGGTTTATATGTATACTGGTATTCACAATAGAAAGGTTTTGGAATGATCCCCATCATTCATTCTCAGTTAGGGTACAGTATATGCCTCCAGGCTGGTTAGGTGGTGCTACTACTCTTTGGTTCCTCCCATTGCTAACTGAGACAGACCTACCAAGTCGCGCAGAATGAATCGATCTTATTCTCTCTTTATTAATATTATATTTTGGATATCTAGTTTATTGAACATTGGATGTGTAATTAATTATGGGACATTGAGTGTCTGAATTAATTTATTAGATAAATTAATTTACGGCCTAATGAATTAGATATAATACTGGGTGATTAATTTAATTCATGAATATAATTATTTCTTGGAGAAATTAATTATATTATTTTGTATTTGATATGATTAATTAATTGGATTAATTAATTGATATAAATACATCAGAACAGAATGGAATTTATCTGATTGGACTCACGGGAGTTTGAAATGAACCAAACTCGTCCGGTTCTTCTAGAGGCTGTCTCACCTACTCCCATTCCCTTTTGGTCTTTCTCTACCTTTATAGGTGGAAGACCAAAGACCTTAAGAGATATCATATCTCTTATTTTAATGGATAGGTGATTTTGGTGAGATAATGAAGGATATATTGTGAAGACTACACTTCTCTTCCGAGACTTGAAACATACCACTCATTTGCAAGGAAAGAGAGAGAGAGAAAATTATTTTCTTGGTCTTCTTTATAATCTTCTTCTTCATTTACTCTTCTTGAGTTTTTCTTGGAGAAAATTCAAGAGATCATTGAGAGATTGTGAGTTATACACTTAGAGTGTTATATTCACATTTGAAAGCTTCATCATCCTATTCTAGCCGTAACCTTGGAGGTTGATCGGGTGCTTATCGTTCCGTTCATTTCTACGGTGCGGCAAGTAGAGACGCGGTGTTTTCGGCGTTGGATCATCCTAGAGCTTGCTGCGGGTTGGATTCGCAAGGGACATAATCTTCTCACCATTTAATCAACGGACTACGAGGGTATGATTTCGAACCTTACATTATTTCATTTTATATTCGTATATACGTAGCTTGATCGATCCTCTTAAGGAATTCGGATCGAATTAGATTCATATATTGCTTCCGCTGCGCCTTCGTTTTAGGCACCGAATCCCAACAGTGGTATCGGAGCGTAGGTCTTGTGATCGTATATACGATATTTAGTATTAGGAATGCTTGATTGAATGGTTTATGACATGGAATCATAATCGTATTATGTATTGATTTTCAATTGTTCATCTAAAAATTAATTTTTCATGATTTTATGTTACAATATAAATCTATTTTTCTTTTGAAAAACTTATTTAAATATGTAATATAAAGATTAGAAAAATATTATTTTTAGAATCGGGGCGAAAAAACGAGCCGAAAATGTAAACGGACTCGGCAGCTTGGAGCTGGCCGGGCGCTGCCTTGCGGTCCCAGGCAGCGGTCCGCGATCCGGCCTCGCAGCCCGGCCTCGCTGGCAGATCGCGGCCGCCGCTAGGCGATGGATCGCGTGTGGCGGCCCCGCCGGCAGCCTTGTCGGGCGCACTCGGGCTTGGTTCGGCCGTGTTTTTCGACTCCGTTTTTTTATATTTCGTTCGATAATTAATTTTCCACATGTTAAGTTGGATTTAATTTGAATAATATATCATTATGATAATTTTATTCTTAGGGGGATTAATTTAATAAAATATTTTCTCGTCCGGAACAAGTTAAAATTAACGGTTGTGTGAATTAATTGGATTAATTCATTTGGATGGATTAATTTATATTGATTGGATCAATATTTAGATTAATTATAAATGCCATTATTTTAATGTGATTGTTGCATTAATTTTGAATGGGGATGTAGTTTAGTTTTGAATCGTTCGGTTTTATTCGATTGGGTTGTAAAGGCCATTTTGAGCTTATTTATTTTACTAGAAATATTTGTATCTAGGATGCAATTTTTCAATGTAAAATTTATATGTAATGACGAAGACCGGAGGAAGATCCATTCGAGAATACAAAGATTCAAGACCGAAGACATGTAATTAGATTACAATGTTTTTGTTCCAGGAACGGTCCATGAACTACATGTTGGTAGCAACTAGGATGTGAATGTTTTATTCATATGGTATGAATGCTACAAACTCGCTTAAATGAATTAATGTGCAAAGTGTAACATTAATCGCAAAAATTCTCCCACGACAAATTATTAAGTTTAAAAAGTTTCAAGGTTTTCCTTCCCTCCATCGAGCTTTCGGAAAATTGAAATCCAACCGGATGTGCTATGCTTCCGAGTTATCAGGGTAGTCCTGTAACACCCCCAAGTTATTCAGGGTATATTACAGCGCCGTGAGCCCCGCCGTGGACCCACAAGGCTAATCATACACGGAACTATAAATCTTTGACCGGGAAGGTCCAAATACAATGGAATGAAAGACGATACAAAGGGTATTCAAACCACATCCAATGTATCCAAATACATCACAACACAAAATCAATACCTCGACAATACAGGCCGGAACATCAAGAAAACTGAAAAGCAATACTCAAGTATTCAATAACCATTCCAGTACAATAACACCGAATGGAGGAACATAAAATATAACCGGAAATAAGACACAGTATCACGTCTTCCCATCATCTTCATGCTGACCCGATACCTGCCTGTCCGCTCTCCTGGAACCTGAAATACATAAAAAGTATTTCCCCCATAAAGGGGTTAGCCGTCGAATAGCTAGTGCAAGTATATCGAATATGAAATACAATACTCCTCGATATTAAAGTAAAGGTAACCGTCAATTCATCATTTCAAGACTAGTATTCCGGAATAACTAAATCTCATACCATCACATCAATACATACATGATCAACCGTGGAACCGCACCAGAGGCTATGGAACCCTCAGAGGACCCGCCGGTCCTTTCCAGAGTGGTTAACTCATATTATCCGTGGAATCACACCAGAGGCTACGAAACCCTCATAGGACCCGTCACCCCATCCCAAAGTGGATATAAATAATCATGCCATTCATATATCTTACTTTCAAAGTCGAAAACGTACAATCATAAATATATACTTGCCTTTGAGAAATCAAGAAATCGAACGGAAAAGAGTATGAGTTCGGTAGGTCCAATAACGCACTTAGGGTACCTAAACAATTCCCAAGGGATATGATAATCAATAATCCATACTCATAACTCATGAAAAAACTCCCGAAAACCGTCTACGATTCACGAAAATACAAGGATAAACAACTAGAGGCTGGAAAATCACCCAAGCCCTCACTAGTCCGAACACGGCACAAACCAATCCGTAAAATCATAGGAAAAGCATGTATACGGGGTAGATACATCATAGTCTCAAGGTTCTCAAGCTCCAAAATGGATAAATCGGACGAATCTAAGAAAAACCCCAAAATTCCCAAAATTAGGGTTCTAAGGATTTTTACCTTGATTTGGAAGATGGAATGGATTAGATGTTGTGAAATCTTTGTTCTCCAATCAAAGATGTTGATATCTGAAGAAAGATCGCCTCTGAACTCTCCGAATCGCCAAAACTCGCTGCTCCCGATCGGTAAAGTGAGAAGGATGAAAAAAATGACGAAATGAAAGTCAACTGTCCAATATATACTTGCCCAGTCTAGCGCACGCTACGCATCAATATTTTGTAATATTTGGAATTTCTTCTACTATTGTTTAATGTTATTTTATCCGAGTAATGTTGTACATCGTGGAATCTATATAGTATGGAAAATAATTAAAGGACTAAGACATCTGTATTGGTATAATTGTCGTATTTGGTCAACAATTGTATTTGAGAATATTGTTGGAAAATGTATATGTATTCAGTATGCCGTATGTTCGTATTCTGTATGTCGAGGCGTTGGACAAGAGTAGCTGAAAATGGCTAAATATAGCCTTGTTAACGCACGCTAATACTCATGTATAACGCACGCTATCGTGCAGGTATAGCGGACGCTACGGGCATATGTTAGCGTACGCTAGTGCAGAACAGCTCAGAGGGAATCTACGTGTGGATCCGGCCACTTTCGGCGCATGTGCCGACGAGTCAACAGATGTTGTAATGTAGTACTAACGCACGCTAAAATCTAAGGACTAGCGCACTCTAACTGCAGATAGGACAAAAAGGTATCTTATCCTCGTCAGTGCTTTCGGCATGTGGGGACACGAGGGTAGGTGTGGACTGTAGCAAGTCAACTACGATTAGCGCACGCTAAGGTCTAAGAAATTGCGTGCGCTAGACAGTGTAATTTACGTACGTTATTGCATGGGCATTACGTACGTAAGCTGGTGTGCGAAGCAATACAGTCGCCTCTGGACAACAATAGCGCACGCTACTAAGGAAAAGTAGCGCACGCTAATAACAGTCAGTATATATATGATTGCAGATGTGAATTATGTTCATTCGGCCATTCCTTCCTTTATTTCGAGAGAGAGAGTTTTTAGAGAGAAGTTTGAGGTTCCAAACACTGAGAGATGATGATCTTTAACAAGATTAAGCTGAGGAACATGGATTAAAGTCTTGTTCTTGAAGTTATTGATGATTCTTGGAATGAAGTTGATTGTTCCCCTTCATGGTTCGTCTATACAAGGTAATCACTCTTCACCTTTGGATTTCATTTTGGAATGAAGATTGATGTTCTTGAGTTAATAATTATCATATAAACAAGTTGACAAGCATGATTATGAGATGGATTACCGGAGTATGATGATATTAATATGATTCGTGTGATTTGAATCGTGTAGTTCGTTTTCTTGAGATAAGTTGGTTAATCCTTTTTCTCATTTGCGGATGTTGATGTCATTGTTGATGACTAATCTCTGTAATGATAGATTATGGAAGTGTTGTTACGTTCTTAATGTTTCATGATGTTGATATTGAGGAAGATGATATATGGATATAGGACTTGGATTATAAGTCAAATGATTGTTTGTATGTTAAAGGATAACGGATTTCGTTGTTTTGATAGCTTTGAACATGGTTCAGAATCACAGTGTTCTTGATAATCACCATATTTGATCGGTATCCGAAATACATGCAACTGCATGTCATTAGCGCACGCTAAGCCTACTGGCTAGCGCACGCTAACGGGAGCAACTTAGCGCACGCTACGTTAAGTAATTAACGTGCGCTAAGTCAACAGGCAGGGTAGTATATTCCGTTTCGGTTATGAATTTGTGATCGTTTAAGTTGGTTTGATCAGACTTGTGGTTAACCGAGATATTGTTGAGCCGTTGGGTTTGTGAATTGGTTTTATCGATTGTTGATTGTTGTCTAACTTGTTGTTTATCGATTATTGTAATAGGTTGAGATTATTGATCGGTGATTAGAACTATGCGTAGCGGTCATGTTCGAGAATGTTCGTGAATTGCATTGATTGGGGCCGAGGTACTTGTAGATGACGGAAATGGAATTGGTAACAGCTTCATCGGTATCGAGGCAGGTTATTACTTGCTCAGTTTATAATATTTAATGAATGGCTTCAGTTTCATTCGTTTATAATTCGTATAGCAATGTTTATAATCTTAATCACAGGAGATTTGGGATTATAGGTTGTACTGGTTATTGGTGCTACGCCTTGAAGGCGGAGGATGGTGGAGTCGAGCTTTCGTCGATTCCAATCGTTAGTGAGTTTCCTGATGTATTTCCTGACGAGTTATCGGGATTGCCACCGGATCGTGAGGTTGAGTTTGCTACAGAGTTAGAGCCTGACGCGGATCCGATTTCGAAGGCGCCGTATCGCATGGCACCTTCAGAGATGGCCGAGCTGAAGAAGCAGTTGAGTGAGCTTCTTGAGTCGGGTTATATTCGACCGAGCGCTTCACCTTGGGGCGCACCGGTTTTGTTTGTTCGGAAGAAGGATGGTTCACTGCGTTTGTGTATCGACTACCGCGAACTAAACAAGGTGACCATCAAGAACAAGTATCCCCTGCCGAGGATTGATGACTTGTTCGATCAGTTGCAGTGAGCTGTGGTATTCTCGAAGATCGACTTGAGATCGGGGTACTATCAGCTTCGGGTGAAGGAGTCAGACGTTCCGAGAACAGATTTTCGGACGAGATACGGACATTATGAGTTCGTAGTTATGCCTTTCGGGTTAACTAATGCGCCGGCGGTGTTCATGCAGTTGATGAACAAAGTCTTTATTGAGTATTTGGATAAGTGTGTTGTCGTCTTCATTGACGATATTCTTATCTATTCGAGGAATGAGGGTGAGCATGCCCATCATTTGCGGATAGTGTTAGACATTTTGAGGACCGAGCAACTCTATGCGAAGTTCTCGAAATGTGAGTTCTGGCTTAAGGAAGTGATGTTTTTGGGTCACGTGATTTCAGCCGAGGGAGTCCGAGTGGGTTTGGCTGGCTACTACCGTAGGTTCGTCGAGGGTTTCTCGAAACTGGCTCGGCCGCTTACATAGTTGCTCCATAAGTACGAGAAGTTCATCTGGAATGACGAGAGACAGTCGAGTTTTGAGGAGCTGAAGAGGCATTTGACTTCAACCCCGGTTTTAGCATTGCCATGCGGCAACGAGGGTTTTGCTGTTTACATTGATGCTTCGGGTCAGGGTCTTGGGTGCGTATTGATGCAGCACGGCAAGACCATTGCGTATGCGTCGAGACAGTTGAGGCCGTATGAGCTTAACTACCCTACTCACGATTTGGAGTTAGCGGCAGTTGTTTTTGCGCTCAAGATCTGACGTCACTATCTTTTCGGCTCTGCATGTCAGATTTTTACCGATCATAAAAGTCTGAAATACGTATTTACTCAGCGGGAGTTGAATATGAGGCAGAGGAGGTGGTTAGAGTTAATTAAGGATTATGACCTCGAAATCCTTTATCATCCGGGCAAGGCGAACGTCGTGGCCGATGCCTTGAGTCGGAAACCGGTTGCGTTGCGAACGATTGAGGTCCTTACGTCTCAGTCTGAGCTTCGGCGGGCTTTGATCGAGTTAGATGTTGAGGTTTTGTCGCCTGGAGCTATCGGGCAACTTTGTGCTTTAGAGATTTCGTCGTCTTTGATCGATGAGATTAAGCTGAAACAGTTAGAGGATCCGATGATTACTCAAATCCGAGAGAATATTCTTAAGGGAAAGTCTCCTGGATTTGTGATTCATGAGGATGGTGTTTTGCAATTCTAGAGTCGGCTTTGTATACCAAACTACTCAAAGCTGAAACAGAGTATTTTGCGTGAGGCCCATGCTACACCTTTACTCCGTTCATCCTGGTTCGAGTAAGATGTACAAGGACCTGAGGAGGAATTTCTGGTGGAATGATATGAAGGAAGAGGTCGCGCAGTTTGTAGCGAGATGTTTGACTTGTCAGCAGGTCAAAATCGAGCATCAACGATGGATATGGGAAGATATATGGATGGATTTCTTTACGAGTTTGCCGAGATCGAGGTCGGGCATGAATATGGTATGGGTGATTGTTGATCGTCTGACCAAGTCGGCACATTTTCTAGGCATCAAGGACACTTGGGGCCCGGAGAAGTTAGCCCATGTGTTTATCGCGCAGATTGTGAGGCTTCATGGTACTCCGAAGTCTATTGTTTCGGATCGTGATGGCCGTTTTGTATCGCACTTTTGGCAGGCGGTGCATAAGGCGTTGGGTACTCGTTTGCATTTGAGTACCTCTTTCCACCCCCAGTCAGATGGACAATCGGAATGTACTATCCAGACGTTTGAGGATATGTTGCGTGCTTGTGCTCTCGATTGGAGCACTGATTGGGAGGAGCATTTGCCATTGATCGAATTCACGTACAACAATAGTTGGCACGCGTCGATTCGGATGGCACCGTACGAGGCACTTTATGGTCGGCGATGTCGATCACCGATTTGTTGGAATGAGGCGTCCGATTTGGTCGGGACCGAGCCGGATGTCGTTTTAGAGACGAGGCGGAAGATAGAATTAATTCGGGAATGGATGTTGACTGCCCAGAGTCGACATAAGTCATATGCCGATGTCCGTCGTCGACCTTTGGAATTCGAGGTGGGAGACCACATTCTACTAAAGGTGTCGCCGACGAGAGGAGTTTTCTGTTTCAGGAAAAAGGAGAAGTTGAGTCCGAGATTTATTGGACCCTTTGAGATTCTTGAGCGAGTTGGTGGGTTGGCATACCGTTTGGCGTTACCCCCGGCCCTGAGTCATGTTCATAGCGTTTTTCATGTTTCCCAACTGAGGAAATATGTCCCGGACCCTAGTCACGTCATCGACTATGGGGAGATTGATGTCGCCGAGGATATTACTTTTGAAGAACGTCCCTTGAAGATTTTGGAGCATCACGAGAAACGACTGAGGCATAAGACCATCCCTTTGGTCAAAGTGCAGTGGTCGAGACATGGTGTCGAGGAGGCAACTTGGGAGACCGAAGATAGCATGCGTGCTAGGTACCCTGAGTTGTTTGTTTCTTAAGTTTCGGGACGAAACTTATTTTTAGAGGGGTAGAATGTAATATCCGCATTTTTCTTTCCCTTGTATTTTCATTTTCGGTGTATTTCTCGGTCGTAGTGACCGTCGTGTATCTTTCAGTGTATCTTTTCAGCCACCTGTTGATCTGATTCTCGTCATTGTTGTGCGGAACCACCGTTTCGGGGTTGCCGTGGATCCATTCTACGTTATGATACATTTTGAGATGTTCCGTTGGATGTTTCGTTCATATTACGGTGTTTTGGACCGTCTATATTTCGTACCTAGCGCACGCTATCTTTTCTGCATAGCGCACGCTAGATGTCCCTTAGTAGCGCATGCTACGACTGCTTCGTAGCGCGCGCTAGAGAGCAAGCCCTGGGAGTGGCAGTGCTGATTCCAGCCCTCTGGACTGGTAGATTAGCGTACGCTACGTAGTCTAGCGCACGCTAATGTCGGGGGTTAGCGCACGCTGAGACGCCCGGTAGCGTGCGCTAGTGTGAATGTCCAGTACTGGACAGTTTGCCACTGGACTCGACTGATGCCCTGGTAACGCACGCTATTGGTCGATAGAGCGCGCTACCGATACACTTTATCGCACGCTACGTTTGGTCGATAGCGCGCGCTAACCGGATCAGGTGTGTTCTGACAGTTGCTTCTGGACTCGGCTGATGTGCAGGTAGCGCACGCTATTGGTCGATAGCGCGCGCTACCGAGAGTTTATTAGCGCACGCTACATTTAGAGTAGCGCACGCTAACGGCCAAAAATCTGGCTACTGGACTGGAGTTTGTTTCGTTAGCGCACGCTAACTTTGAGGATTAGCGCGCGCTAACAATCCCTGGCTATATAAACCAGGGAGTTGACCGAGATGAACGTATTAGTTTCATTTCTTCCTTCTCTCCGCTGCTAAGGCGATTCTGGGCGATTTCTTCTTCCGATCATCTCAACCATCAACTTTCTTGAGTTCTTGGTGTATATTATCAATATCAACACGAATCTTTCATCCTAATCCAAGGTAAAATCTCTTAGAACCCTATTTTTGGATAAATTGGGGGTTTTGGGATTTTCGTTCGATCCGTTCCGTTCTGTTAGTTAATTCATGATGAATATGATTAATCTTGTTGATATCATTAGTTTTCCTATGGATTCATGGTATATTTTCATGGTTTTGCGAAATCGGGAGGGTTTGGTTGTGGTCCGCCCTTGTTATTTTTTATACGAATATACATGAATCGTAGGTGGATTTTCGGATGTATTCCATTTCTGTATTCGTCTAGAGTTGGTTGTGATTGTATTCTTTGAATCGTTAGGTTCGGTTCCGTTGGTTCCTAGCGTTCGTCGGTGTTTTTCCTTCCATTCATTACGTCGTCAATAATTCAAGGCAAGTATTTTTGGAAACCTTTATGCTTAACATGGAATGGTATTGTATATTATGTGTGCTTTGCTCACCCTGGGAGGGTCCGACGGGGCCTCGGGGGAATCTATGACTTCACTCTGGATTCACGAGTTTGTTTCGCTAGCCAGCTTGGGAGGGTCCTTAGAGGCCTCGGGTGGGATTCATGGTGGCGTCCTGGTCCTAGGCGATGCCTATGCGTGATTTGTTTTATAAAGTGGCCAGCTCGGGAGGGTCCTTAGAGGACTCGGGTGGGATTCATGGTGGCGTCCTGGTCCTAGGCAAATTGATTATTTGACTGTTTGTTTCCGGAAAAGACATGTCTGGTTTTGGTTTTTGAAATGATATTGGTGCATGTACTATGAAATATGTAAGCGATTGGTTTGCCTTGATTACTTGTACTAGCGTAATTGCTAACCCCTCTGGGGACCCGTTGTGGGGAAATTCTTGTTATGGATTTCAGGTTATAATCATCCGGACGAGCCGAATTGGTATACAGAAGTAGGGATGTGGTCAATCATTTGCATAGTTTTCATTTTAAAAACTTCGAAATCGTGTGGATTCGAAGGAAACTGTTATCGAATATTTGGCACCAGCGAGCCAATTTAATTTTTTTGAAATTGATTTTGTGGTCTTACCAAAATTTATGTTTTGAGCTTTGAATTTTTAGAAAGAACTTTCGAAAATTTGTCTTCTTGACAAGACTATGTGATTTCAAACTGGTTTTGAAAATGTGACTGATATACATACGCATTAAGTGCATAGTGCATATCATGATGAAGTTATAAGTGTGACTCACAAACTGGATGAGACATCAGTATGGAACGATGAATAGAGATTCGAACTTCAGTATGGTAGTTTGGTTGTCCAGGAATGATCGGTTGATTTATCGGATAAGAAGAATATGCTGCGTATCGTAGATTCGGGTACATAATATGATTTTGGAACTTTGGATTTTCTGAAACCGGGACATATGTGCTATGCGATTCCATTGGTATGGTAGTAGTGCGATTTTACCATAGTGATTTTTGAATGATTTCTCTGTAAGTGTAGATTTGGGGATGGCGACCCCATGTTGGTGGTTTTGGATATTGAGTGGTCGTTCCCACTCCATGTATGATTAGATATGTTCATCGGTTTAAAATTGGTTGTTCGTATGCCGAGGACTATGTTCGACAGTCAGGTGTGTTTATTGAGATCCAATGTATGTGATTGGTTGTCGTTTTGAGAATGTTATTCTTTCGTATATCTATTTCCGTGGTTCTGTGTTGACCATGTTGGAGCTTACCGTGTGAAGTTATTCTCGATTATCGTTGACCGTTCGTTGGTCATATTAGAGTTATCATGATGATATTATCGATTGTGTTTTGACCTCTGGTTGGTCATATTGAAGTTTATCATGTTGATGATATTCTCGATTGTGTTTTGACCTTTGGATTGGTCGTATTAGAGTTTATCATGTTGATGATATTCTCAATTATTTTATTGGTTGATCATTGTTAATGATCGTATGAACGTTCGAATTTTGTGTCGATGTTTCGGGATTTATGTCGTTGGTTTTGGCAGTTGTTTCTCACTGTACCGTATATTATTGATTGTATCAGAATTGGGACTTAATTGTGCGATCAGGCAGACAGGTTTTGACACGGATAGATTATTTCATCCGAAGATGATAGATTTTGTTGAGACTCATGGAATTGTGATTGTAAGCACATTGAGGCTTTACAGTGAAGTCACTTGCTAGTATCTCAGGAGATCATCGACTTGGCACATATGTAAGTGTACTGTGTTGGTTATTCATTAATAATGACGATTGATCGTTGTCGTGATGGTTTCGGAATATTTTGGCTGAACGGTTTGTTGATTTTTCTATGACGGATTGCAAGTTTTGAGGACGAAACTTATTTTAAGTGGTGTAGTATGTAATATCCGGAATTTCTTCTACTATTGTTTAATGTTATTTTATCCGAGTAATGTTGTACAGCGTGGAATCTGTACAGTATGGAAAATAATTAAAGTACTAAGACATCTGTATTGGTATAATTGTCGTATTTAGTCAATAATTGTATTTGAGAATATTGTTGGAAGATGTATATGTATTCAGTATGCCCTATGTTCGTATTCTGCAGGTCGAGGCGTTGGACAAGAGTAGCTAAAAATGGCTAAATATAGCCTTGTTAGCGCACGCTAATACCCATGTATAGCGCACGCTATCGTGCAGGTGTAGCGCATGCTACGGGCATATGTTAGCGTACGCTAGTGCAGAACAGCTCAGAGGGAATCTACGTGTGGACCCGTCCACTTTCGGCGCATGTGCCGACGAGTCAACGGATGTTGTAATGTAGTACTAACGCACGCTAAAATCTAAGGACTAGCGCACGCTAACTGCAGATCGGACAAAAAGGTATCTTATCCTCGTCAGTGCTTTCGGTATGTGGGGACACGGGGGTAGGTGTGGACTGTAGCAAGTCAACTACAATTAGCGCACGCTAAGGTCTAAGAAATTGCGTGCGCTAGACAGTGTAATTTACGTACGTTATTGCATGGGCATTACGTACGTAAGCTGGTGTGCGAAGCAATACAGTCGCCTCTGGACAACAATAGCTCACGCTACTAAGGAAAAGTAGCGCACGCTAATAACAGTCAGTATATATATATGATTGCAGATGTGAATTATGTTCATTCGGCCATTCCTTCCTTTATTTCGAGAGAGAGAGTTTTTAGAGAGAAGTTTGAGGTTCCAAACACTGAGAGATGATGATCTTTAACAAGATTAAGCTGAGGAACATGGATTAAAGTCTTGTTCTTGAAGTTATTGATGATTCTTGGTATGAAGCTGATTGTTCCCCTACATGGTTCGTCTATACAAGGTAATCACTCTTCACCTTTGGATTTCATTTTGGAATGAAGATTGATGTTCTTGAGTTAATAATTATCATATAAACAAGTTGACAAGGATGATTATGAGATGGATTATCGGAGTATGATGATATTAATATGATTCGTGTGATTTGAATCGTGTAGTTTGTTTTTTTGAGATAAGTTGGTTAATCCTTATTCTCCTTTGCGGATGTTGATGTCATTGTTGATGATTAATCTCTGTAATGATAGATTATGGAAGTATTGTTACGTTCTTAATGTTTCATGATGTTGATATTGAGGAAGATGATATGTGGATATAAGACTTGGATTATAAGTTGAATGATTGTTTGTATGTTAAAGGATATTAGATTTCGTTGTTTTGATAGCTTTGAACATGGTTCAGAATCACTTAGTGTTCTTGATAATCACCATATGTTGATCGGTATCCGAAATACATGCAACTGCATGTCATTAGCGCACGCTAAGCCTACTGGCTAGCACACGCTAACGGGAGCAACTTAGCGCACGCTACGTTAAGTAATTAACGTGCGCTAAGTCAATAGGCAGGGTAGTATATTCTGTTTCGGCTATGAATTCGTGATCGTTTAAGTTGGTTTGATCAGACTTGTGGTTAACCGAGATATTCTTGAGCTGTTGGGTTTGTGAATTTGTTTTATCGATTGTTGATTGTTGTCGAACTTGTTGTTTATCGATTATTGTAATAGGTTGAGATTATTGATCGGTGATTAGAACTATGCGTTGCGGTCATGTTCGAGAATGTTCGTGAATTGCATTGATTGGGTCTGAGGTACTTGTAGATCACGGCAATGTAATTGGTAACGACTTCATCGGTATCGAGGCAAGTTATTACTTGCTCACTTTACAATATTTAATGAATGGCTTCAGTTTCATTCGTTTATAATTCGTATAGCAATGTTTATAATCTTAATCACAGGAGATTTGGGATTATAGGTTGTATTCGAGTTTTGGGATTAAATCATAAGGTATATGATTTACATTTATTGTTGGTATACTTGGTATCGAGGATACATTGTGGTATAGACGAAGACGTGAATTATTTACCATCCGTGGTATTTTGTATCGTCGAGTATTGAGGATAATTGTTCGTGATGGTTTGGACATCGAGATTGCTCTCGAAGGACTCGGGACAAATACTCTAATCATTTTTGTCATTTTGTGTCGATCATGTTGTGATACATTTGTGTATCGTTGTTGTCATGCATTTGTGCACGGTTGTTGTCGTGCATTGTGTACTGTTGTTTTGTGAAGTTGTGCATTGTTGTCATATGTCCACCATGCGTTGGCCCGACGGGATCAACATGGCATATCTATAGCTGTGTGCGCTGGATCGTTGGACAGGTAATGCCACCATGCGTTGGTCCGATATGATCATCATGGGGATCTATAGCTGTGTGCGCTGGATCGTTGGGTTTGCCATAAGTATACAGTGTTGTTATTGATGTGAGCATATTGACGTTGTCATATGAGTATGCATTTGTAGGTCTTGTGTTAGGACCATGTCCGTATGTTGTGTTGATCTGATCTTGGATTAGACTGACGTGATTTGGTCATGGCATTTCATATCCTGAGGTATGTTCCGTATTTCTTTTGGTATTTGTATTTGATGGACAGTCGATTATCGTGTTGAGATGTGATTGGGTTGGACAGAGTTAGTAGATTTCGTACAGTGAGTTATGATAATGTTTTGAGAACCTTGGGTATTGTTGAGATACAATACAGATATTTCGGTATGAGCGTATTGTGTTGTTGAAAGGATACGAGATGTGAACTTTGGTAAATATTATCATGAATTGGTAAAGTTATGGTGGTAAGATTACATTGGTCGTATTCTTACTTAGTATTTTCATTGATATATAATTATTGACGAGATGTGATGGTTATCATTGTTGGATATTATGGCTGACCCCGTCGTGGGATTTCTTTTTAGGTTCTTGTATTATCAAGCTTGTAGCGGTCGTGGAGAGATGAGCTTCCCGGAGGATACTGGATTGGACATGTATTTATGTTTTGAGTTCCTGATCAGTTCTTATATTCCGCTGCTAGAGTATTTTAATTGTTTGTCTTTTTCCGCTGCGTGAGTATTTTAAATGGCCTTTTGGTATCTGGTAACTTAGGTTACTTTGGAAATCGTTTTCTAAAGTATTTTGTTGGTACGTGTAAGCGATAGCTTAACGTATGTTTTTAAACTGTTGTGCTTTGGCATTTCGGGCCTTGTGATTTCAAATGAAATTTTACGATGGTTTTGTTAAACGGATTATATTAAGTCTTCGAATGTTTTTAAAGATAGTACCGTCGTTCGCCTCTTAGGCGTTTGTAAATATTTGCGAAAATTTCTTTCAGCCTTGTGGGTTCCATCTCGGGGCCACGACGCTGTAATATTCCTGGATGGCACTGGGGGTGTTACAGAATATGGTATTGGAGCTTAGGTTGAGAAAACCTAGGCAGTTGGGTCGGGTGGAGTCGTGTTTTTGTCGCGTCATTCGAGTTTTCGGTTGACAAATATTAGAGCCGTGAGTTTTTGTTGTTCACTCGGGCTTGTGCGTTATGTGATTTACCACTGTAATACTGGGGTTGTTTCAAACTTTTCCAAACGGTGTTAACGTGTTTCTTCGGATAGAACTGTGTTGTGTTCTCGAGTTGAACTGAGTTTGCAAAATGTGTGTTTTGAAAATATTTGTGTCGAGTATTTTCTAGAGTCGAGACATGTGCCAGTATCACGGGGAATTGTCGGCTTCACGATCTGTAAGTATTTGGATTTTTGAATTGCATTGAGATTTATTGCCATTCTAAGTTGATATGTTTTGAGATTCAGAAAGATATTATACGTTACAGTATGAGGTGATAGAGTTGGGACGGAATTGATGGTCTTGAGAAGCTATGATTTTGGAAATCATATATCGGTTAAACTTTGGAACGGAGTTGTGTATTTGGGAAAGATGTTACGAATGGTTGAGAAGAGCATGTAGTCATGTTAGTTCATTTTGAGATATATGGAACTGTTTTCGAGCATTTGAAAATTATACTTTTCAAAATGAATGTTCTACGGATGTTTTACGAAAATAGATTTTTGGGCCGAGACCCAATCGATTTTTGAAATAGTTTTATAACTTAAGACTCGAGGTCCAGAAAAAGGTTTCCTACTTTTAAACTTTTTGTAATGCGGAACGATATACGGGCTGAGACCCTAATGTTTCAAAAGGCTTTTTCATGTTTTCTAAAACTCCCGAGAATTGTAAAACACTTTATCAATCGTTTATCTATTTCATCCATGCCTTTTTGGGTTTTGGCTTACTTGTTCAAATGAAACTTCTCGAGAAGTCTTTCGCTGTGTTGATTTGTTTCAATATTTTGTCATAGCATATTTGAGGTGATCCAGGATGGGTTAATGGTTGACGTTGCAAGTCATATGTGAAATAGGAGTTTTTGGTCGGGATTTATATACTGAGATTTTGGAACTCTACCGTGTGGTTTTCCGATGGAATATCAGTGGATATTGGTGACGAACCGAATTGGTATACAGAAGTAGGGATGTGGTCAATCATTTGCATACTTTTCATTTTAAAAACTTCGAGATCGTGTGGATTCGAAGGAAACTGTTATCGAATATTTGGCACCAGCGAGCCAATTTAATTTTTTTGAAAATTGATTTTGTGGTCTTACCAAAATTTATGTTTTGAGCTTTGAAATTTTTGAAAGAACTTTCGAAAATTTGTCTTCTTGACAAGACTATGTGATTTCAAACTGGTTTTGAAAATGTGACTGATATAAATACGCATTTAGTGCATAGTGCATATCATGATGAAGTTATAAGTGTGACTCACAAACTGGATGAGACATCAGTATGGAACGATGAATAGAGATTCGAACTTCAGTATGGTAGTTTGGTTGTCCAGGGATGATCGGTTGATTTATCGGATAAGAAGAATATGCTGCGTATCCTAGATTCGTGTACAGAATATGATTTTGGAACTTTGGATTTTCTGAAACCGGGACATATGTGCTATGCGATTCCACTGGTATGGTAGTAGTGCGATTTTACCATAGTGATTTTTGAATGATTTCTCTGTAAGTGTAGATTTGGGGATGGTGACCCCATGTTGGTGGTTTTGGATATTAAGTGGTCGTTCCCACTCCATGTATGATTGGATATGTTCATCGGTTTATAATTGGTTGTTCGTATGCCGAGGAGTATGTTCGACAGTCAGGTGTGTTTATTGAGATCCACTGTATGTGATTGGTGTGTCGTTTTGAGAATGTTATTCTTTCGTATATCTATTTCTGTGGTTTTGTGTTGACCATGTTGGAGCTTACCGTGTGAAGTTATTCTCGATTATCGTTGACCGTTCGTTAGTCATATTAGAGTTATCATGATGATATTCTCGATTGTGTTTTGACCTCTGGTTGGTCATATTGGAGTTTATCATGTTGATGATATTCTCGATTGTGTTTTGACCTTTGGATTGGTCGTATTAGAGTTTATCATGTTGATGATATTCTCAATTAATTTATTGGTTGATCATTGTTAATGATTGTATGAGCGTTTGAATTTTGTGTCGATGTTTCGGGATTTATGTCGTTGTTTTTGGCAGTTGTTTCTCACTGTATCGTATATTATTGATTATATCATAATTGGGACTTAATTGTGCGATCAGGCAGGCAGGTTTTGACACGGATAGATTATTTCATCCGAAGATGATAGATTTTGTTGAGACTCATGGAATTGTGATTGTAAGCACATTGAGGCTTTACAGTGAAGTCACTTGCTAGTATCTCAGGAGATCGTCGACTTGGCACATATGTAAGTGTACTGTGTTGGTTATTCGTTAATAATGACGATTGATTGTTGTCGTGATGGTTTCGGAATATTTTGGCTGAACGGTTTGTTGATTTTTCTATGATGGATTGCAAGTTTTGAGGACGAAACTTATTTTAAGTGGTGTAGTAAGTAATATCCGGAATTTCTTCTACTATTGTTTAATGTTATTTTATCCGAGTAATGTTGTACAGCGTGGAATCTGTACAGTATGGAAAATAATTAAAGTACTAAGACATATGTATTGGTATAATTGTCGTATTTAGTCAACAATTGTATTTGAGAATATTGTTGGAATATGTATATGTATTCAGTATGCCGTATGTTCGTATTCTGCAGGTCGAGGCGTTGGACAAGAGTAGCTAAAAATGGCTAAATATAGCCTTGTTAGCGCACGCTAATACCCATGTATAGCGCACGCTATCGTGCAGGTGTAGCGCACGCTACGGGCATATGTTAGCGTACGCTAGTGCAGAACAGCTCAGAGGGAATCTACGTGTGAACCCAGCCACTTTCGGCGCATGTGCCGACTAGTCAACGGATGTTGTAATGTAGTACTAACGCACGCTAAAATCTAAGGACTAGCGCACGCTAACTGAAGATCGGACAAAAAGGAATCTTATCCTCGTCAGTGCTTTTGGCGTGTGGGGACACGGGGGTAGGTGCGGACTGTAGCAAGTCAACTACAATTAGCGCACGCTAAGGTCTAAGAAATTGCGTGTGCTAGACAGTGTAATTTATGTACGTTATTGCATGGGTATTACGTACGTAAGCTGATGTGCGAAGCAAAACAGTCCCCTCTGGACAACGATAGCGCACGCTACTAAGGAAAAGTAGCGCACGCTAATAACAGTCAGTATATATATGATTGCATATGTGAATTATGTTCATTCGGCCATTCCTTCCTTTATTTCGAGAGAGAGAGTTTTTAGAAAGAATTTTGAGATTCCAAACACTGAGAGATGATGATCTTTAACAAGATTAAGCTGAGGAACATAGATTAAAGTCTTGTTCTTGAAGTTATTGATGATTCTTGGAATGAAGCTGATTGTTCCCCTACATGGTTCGTCTATACAAGGTAATCACTCTTCACCTTTGGATTTCATTTTGGAATGAAGATTGATGTTCTTGAGTTAATAATTATCATATTAACAAGTTGACAAGCATGATTATGAGATGGATTATCGGAGTATGATGATATTAATATGATTCGTGTGATTTGAATCGTGTAGTTTATTTTTTTGAGATAAGTTGGTTAATCCTTCTTCTACTTTGCGGATGTTGATGTCATTGTTGATGATTAATCTCTGTAATGATAGATTATGGAAGTGTTGTTACGTTCTTAATGTTTCATGATGTTGATATTGAGGAAGATGACATATGGATATAGGACTTGGATTATAAGTTGAGTGATTGTTTGTATGTTAAAGGATATCAGATTTCGTTGTTTTGATAGCTTTGAACATGGTTCAGAATCACTTAGTGTTCTTGATAATCACCATATGTTGATTGGTATCCGAAATACATGCAACTGCATGTCATTAGCGCACGCTAAGCCTACTGGCTAGCACACGCTAACGGGAGCAACTTAGCGCACGCTACGTTAAGTAATTAACGTGCGCTAAGTCAACAGGCAGGGTAGTATATTCTGTTTCGGCTATAAATTCGTGATCGTTTAAGTTGGTTTGATCAGACTTGTGGTTAACCGAGATATTGTTGAGATGTTGGGTTTGTGAATTGGTTTTATCGATTATTGATTGTTGTCGAACTTGTTGTTTATAGATTATTGTAATAGGTTGAGATTATTGATCGGTGATTAGAACTATGCGTTGCGGTCATGTTCGAGAATGTTCGTGAATTGCATTGATTGGGGCCGAGGTACTTGTAGATCACGGCAATGGAATTGGTAACGGCTTCATCGGTATCGAGGCAAGTTATTACTTGCTCACTTTACAATATTTAATGAATGGCTTCAGTTTCATTCGTTTATAATTCGTATAGCAATGTTTATAATCTTAATCACAGGAGATTTGGGATTATAGGTTGTATTCAAGTTTTGGGATTAAATCATAAGGTATATGATTTACATTTATTGTTGGTATACTTGGTATCGAGGATACATTGTGGTATAGATGAAGACGTGAATTATTTACCGTCCGTGGTATTTTGTACCGTCGAGTATTGAGGATAATTGTTCGTGATGGTTTGGACATCGAGATTTCTCTCGAAGGACTCGGGACAAGTACTCTAATCATTTTTGTCATTTTGTGTCGATCATGTTGTGATACATTTGTGTATCGTTGTTGTCATGCATTTGTGCACGGTTGTTGTCGTGCATTGTGTACTGTTGTTTTGTGAAGTTGTGCATTGTTGTCATATGTCCACCATGCGTTGGCCCGACGGGATCAACATGGCATATCTATAGCTGTGTGCGCTGGATCGTTGGACAGGTAATGCCACCATGCGTTGGTCCGACGGGATCATCATGGGGATCTATAGCTGTGTGCACTGGATCGTTGGATTACCATATATGATGTTGTTATTGTGCATATGTATATTATGGGTTTGCCATAAGTATACAGTGTTGTTATTGATGTGAGCATATTGACGTTGTCATATGAGTATGCATTTGTAGGTCTTGTGTTAGGACCATGTCCGTATGTTGTGTTGATCTGATCGTGGATTAGACTGACGTGATTTCGTCATGGCATTTCATATCCTGAGGTATGTTCCGTATTTCTTTTGGTATTTGTCTTTGATGGACAGTCGATTATCATGTTGAGATGTGATTGGGTTGGACAGAGTTAGTAGATTTTGTACAGTGAGTTATGATAATGTTTTGAGAACCTTGGGTATTGTTGAGATACAATACAGATATTTCGGTATGAGCATATTGTGTTGTTGAAAGGATATAAGATGTGAACTTTGGTAAATATTATCATGAATTGGTAAAGTTATGGTGGTAAGATTACATTGGTCGTATTCTTACTTAGTATTTTCATTGATATGTAATTATTGACGAGATGTGATGGTTATCATTGTTGGATATTATGGCTGACCCCGTCGTGGGCTTTCTTTTTAGGTTCTTGTATTATCAAGCTTGTAGCGGTCGTGGAGAGATGAGCTTCCCGGAGGATACTGGCTAGGACATGTATTTATGTTTTGAGTTCCTGATCAGTTCTTGTATTCTGCTGCTAGAGTATTTTAATTGTTTGTCTTTTTTCGCTGCGTAAGTATTCTAAATGGCCTTTTGGTATCTGGTAACTTAGGTTACTTTGGAAATCGTTTTCTAAACTATTTTGTTGATACGTGTAAGCGATATCTTAACATATATTTTTAAACTGTTGTGCTTTGGCATTTCGGGCCTTGTGATTTCAAATGAAATTTTACGATGGTTTTGTTAAACAGATTATATTAAGTCTTCGAATGTTTTTAAAGATAGTATCGTCGTTCGCCTCTTAGGCGTTTGTAAATGTTTGCGAAAATTTCCTTCAGTCTTGTGGGTTCCATCTCGGGGCCCACGGCGCTGTAATATTCCTGGATGGCTCTGGGGGTGTTACAGAATATGGTATCGGAGCTTAGGTTGAGAAAACCTAGGCAGTTGGGTCGGGTGGAGTCGTGTTTTTATCGCGTCATTCGAGTTGTCGGTTGACAAATATTAGAGCCGTGAGTTTTTGTTGTTCACTCGGGCTTGTGCGTTATGTGATTTACCACTGTAATACTGGGGTTGTTTCAAACTTTTCCAAATGGTGTTAACGTGTTTCTTCGGATAGAACTGTGTTGTGTTATCGAGTTGAACTGAGTTTGCAAAATGTGTGTTTTGAAAATATTTGTGTCGAGTATTTTCTAGAGTCGAGACATGTGCCAGTATCACGGGGAATTGTCGGCTTCACGATCTGTAAGTATTTGGATTTTTAAATTGCATTGAGATTTATTGCCATTCTAAGTTGATATGTTTTGAGATTCAAAAAGATATTATACGTTACAGTATGAGGTGATAGAGTTGGGACGGAATTGATGGTCTTGAGAAGCTATGATTTTGGAAATCATATATCAGTTAAACTTTGGAATGGAGTTGTGTATTTGGGAAAGATGTTACGAATGGTTGAGAAGTGGTTAACTCATATTATATGTGGAATCGCACCAAAGGCTACGAAACCCTCAGAGGACCCGTCGGCCCGTCCCAGAGTGGATATAAATAATCATGCCATTCATATATCTTACTTTCAAAGTCGAGAACATACAATCATAAATATATACTTGCCTTTGAGACATCGAGAAATCGAACGGAAAAGAGTATGAGTTCGGTAGGTCCAAGAACACATTTACGGTACCGAAACAATTTGTAAGGGATATGATAATCAATAATTCATACTCATAACTCACGAAGAAACTCCTGAAACCCGTCTGCGATTCACGAAAATACAAGGATAAACAACTAGAGGTTGGAAAATCACCCAAGCCCTCACTAGTCTGAACACGGCACAAACCAATCCGTAAAATCATAGAAAAAGCATGTATACGGGGTAGCTACATCATAATCTCAAGGTTCTCAAGCTCCAAATCGGATAAATTGGACGAATCTAAGAAAAACCCCAAATTTCCCAAAATTAGGGTTCTAAGGATTTTTACCTTGATATGGAAGATGGAATGGATTAGATGTGAAATCCTTGTTCTCCAACCAAAGATGTTGATATCTGAAGAAAGATCGCCTCCGAACTCTCCAAATCGCCAAAACCCACTTCTCCCGATCGGTAATGTGAGAAGGATGAAAAAAAAGACGAAATGGAAGTCAACTGTCTAATATATACTTGCCCAGTCTAGCGCACGCTACACATCAATATTTAGCGTACGCTAGCAAGGTCACAGGGTAGTCCAGTGGCTTCTGCCAGCCCCATTAGCGTGCGTTAGGTAAAACCGCTGCCTGCGCTAATCGTCTACTCTTGGCGTGCGCTAGCTGATAGTTAGCATGCGCTAACTGGGAGCTGGTGTCCAGAATTTGGAGTCCAGAACCTAATGTCCTCTGCCCTATTCGAGTCTTAGTGTTTGCTGATGTGATATCTTAGCGTGCGCTACGCAATACTTGTAGCATGCGCTAGCCGAAGCCTAGCGTACGCTACCTGATAGTCCAGATAGCCTAACAACCTCACTGCCTCTGCCGACCCAGCCCGCTAGCGTGCGCTACGGACATTGTTAGCGAGCGCTACTGACCACGAATAGCGTGCGCTAGCTAACTCCTAGCGTGCGCTAACTGGTAGTCCAGAGAGCAGGATTAGCTACTGTCTCTGCCCTATCTGGTCCCTTAGTGCGTGCTACGGCTCAAAGCTAGCGTGTGCTACTCAAGAAGAATTAGCGTGCGTTAGCCTAGGCCTAGCGTACGCTATTTCTCTGACCCAGAACACTTCCGCAAGGTCTAAACAACCACGATCATGACCCAAACAAGGTACGAAACGCTATAACAATATCTTCAACATCTCAAAGAGTTTACAGAGCGACAAAATAGAAAGAACGGCAAGGTCAAACTGTCAATAAAAAGTATGGGTATTACAAGTCATTCAGGGAGGGTCGATAAATTCTGAGAGTGCATTGGATGCCTTCGGTTGGAGCAAATTTATCCCTAGAAACCTGTTCGATTGCCGAATAAGATTCAATTGTGAAACTGATCAGCGTCGATGGTATAAACTTAACTTGTTCACGAACTATAGAAACCATATAGGTTGAGGGGAGTGAATAAGGGGAAAAAGAAGATCGAATCATCCATTAGATGGGTTGGTGTTGGACACCACTTTATGAAGATTAATAGACCAGAAACATGTTTGGTTGCCCTCTATTAAAATTTATAAAGAACTCGATCACCACTATGAAGTATAGCGAACAAATACTTCCGAATTTCACAAGGGAGTATGTTATTCCGATAAAAGTAGTAGGAGGTGGGTTATAAGAATATAAAAGACCTTAATTATAAACTCAGGTCATAATTGAATGAGTTACTAATCAATCTGTTGTACTTAATGCAGACAAACAAAATATTAACTCTCAAAACGACAATGAACCCACTCACTATACTACTCGATAGAGCACCTTAATTGGCCCTAACTTTGTGGACTGGATTCGCAACCTGATGAT
The DNA here is from genome assembly GCA_033398695.1 of Orobanche coerulescens. Lineage (NCBI taxonomy): Eukaryota > Viridiplantae > Streptophyta > Magnoliopsida > Lamiales > Orobanchaceae > Orobanche > Orobanche coerulescens. The sequence continues at coordinate 107,758,313 of CM065814.1, read as the reverse complement.
TGTCCTCAGTATAGAGGCACTGAGATATGTCTTGAAGACGGACATTCCGGCGCCTCCGATGCGGACTAGAGCCAATCAGGAAGAAATTGAAAATCACGAAAAGTGGGTTAAGGATGACATAAAAGTCCGTGCCTGTATGATGGCTTCTATGTCTAATGAGCTTCAGAGAGCTCATGAGAAAATGACTTCTGCTAGGCAGATTTTATCTCACTTAACCGATCTTTATGGTGAGCACAGTCGAACTGCTAGATATAAGATATCCAAGCAACTCTTCGGTGTTAGGATGAAGGAATGAGAGAAGGTTGGGGACCACGTCCTCAAAATGATCTCTATCATTGAGAGATTGGAGGCTCTTTATTTTAAGATGGATACTTCTCTTCAAACCGACCTTATCCTACAGTCTCTTCCTGATTCCTTCTCATAGTTTGTTATGAATTTCAACTGCAATGAGATTGCTTGCAATTTAGCAGGGTCGGTGAACAAACTAGTAACCGCTCGGTCTTAGATGAAGACTCCACGGGCGAAGGAGTCTGCCCTTGTGATTTCTTCTGGACCTCGGAGGTCCAAGAACAAGAAGAAAAAGACCAAGAAGGAGAGGAGACCACAAATCAAGGACCTTAAAGGTAAGGGCAATGCCCCAATGGTTCCAAAAAGCAAGCAAGAAGAAGAAGGATGAATGTCTCAAATGCGGTGAGGTGGGCCACTGGGCAAGAGACTGTCCGATTCTTCATGGCACTTCAGGTACAGAACTTTTAGTTTTAGAAACAAATTGTTCTGCTACCATATTTTCTACCTCTGGGATGCTGGATTCAGGTGCTAGTTCTCACATTTGTCCCTTGAATCAGGATCTGGAATGAAGTAGAAAGCTTGGAGCTGGGGAAATAATGATTACTGTCGGAAGTGGGCATAGTGTCACAACAACTGATATAGAATTACTTCTTTTGAATTTGGAATTTGGTTTTGTTTTAACATTAGATGATGTACTAATGTTGACCAAGGGGCATAAAAACATTTTATCCATTCCGGTCATGGATCAAAAAGGCTTTTTATTTTTCATTGGTGATGGTTCCTGCAAAATTTATTTTCGAAATAAACTAGTAGGCACCTACATTGTTAAATGGAATGTATCATCTAAACCTAAGTAACAAATTCATTGTGAATACTATGACTAGGAAGCGTGGTAGGGATGAAACTAATCAAATTTTGAAATGGCATCTTAGACTTGGTCATGTTGGTCAGACAAAGGTTTATAAAATGGAAAATGATGGACTTATAGGTCCATTGGGATCGGACCCCTTTCCAACTTGTGAATCTTGCCTTAAAGGCAAAATGACTAAGTCCCCCTTTACAGGAACTTTTGAAAGAGCCGCTGATAAACTTGGATTAGTCCATACCGATGTACGTACTGCTTTGATGCTTTGGAAGCAGCACATGATGGATATCAGTATTTCATTACATTTACAGATGATCATACTAGGTATGGTTATGTATACTTAGTGAAACATAAATCTGAAGCCTTTGAGAAATTCCAGGAATTTAAGTCCCTAGTCGAAAAACAAACTGGTAATCATATCAAAGCACTTCGGTTGGACCGAGGTGGGGAGTATATGAGTACAGAGTTTGATGATTTCCTAAAGGGGCATGGAATAGTATCACAACTTACACCTCCAGGAACTCCTCAGTTAAATGGTGTGTCGGAAAGAAGGAACCAAACCTTGTTGGACATGGTTCATTCCATACTTAGTTACACCGACTTACCGATTTACCTGTGGGGTTATACGCTCCTGACTGCTGCTTATATCTTAAACAAATATTTTTTCAAGTCCGTTCCTAAAACTCCACACGAGATGTGGGAGGGCAGGAAACCAAGTCTTAATCATATTAGGATTTGGGGATGTCTCGCCTATGTCAAGAAGACTAAGGCGGAGAAGTTGGAAGCAAGGTCCGTGAAGTGACGTTTTCATTGGATTCCCATCTGGGATGATGGGATATCTATTCTACATGCCCGAAGATCGAAAGATCGTTGTTGCTTTACAAGCACACTTCCTGGAAGATGAGTTCATTCAGGAAGGCGGAGCAGGTAGAAGTATTTCTTTTGAAGAATACAATGAAATTCCTCGGGAGACACCTGTGCAAAAAACTGGAACCAAACCTTCTGAAACACAAGATCATTGTTTCTTTGCAAGCACACTTTCTGGAAGATGAGTTCATTCAGGAAGGCGGAGCAGGTAGAAGTATTTCTTTGAAAAAATACAATGAAACTCCTCAGGAGATACCTGTACAAGAAGTTGGTACCGAACCTTCTGAAACACAAGTACAACCACCTCGTAGGTCTAATAGGGTGTCTCAATTACCTGAGAGGTATAGGTTTTATCCACTTGGAGGAACTGGGTCTCCACGAGGTTACAGGTGATAACCAAGAGACCGACCCGTGACCTATGACCTAGCGATGGTAGATGTAGACCATGAAATGGACTGTAGTAGTCTTCATGTAGTTGGGACCTTCGTTTTGATGAGGCAGTAAAAAAGTTTGACTTCGTGCAAAATAAATAGGAACCTTGTGTATACAAGAGGGTTAGTGGGAGCAAGATCGCATTCTTAGTACTATATGTAGATGACATTCTACTAATAGGAAAATGATGTGGGAATGCTCAGTTCTGTGAAAGCTTGGCTTTCGAGTAGGTTCTCCATGAAAGACTTGGGAGAAGCTACCTATATTCTTGGTATTCGACTCTACCGGGATAGAGCGAAGAGAATGATAGGTCTTTTCCAAGCCCTCTATATACATAAGATCTTAAAGCAATTTAAGATGGATGATTCTAAAAGAGGTTCCTAACAATGCGACATGGAATAAAACTCACCTTTGAAGATGTGTCCTCATAGTGAGGAACAACGAAAGGAAATGAGTAATATACCATATGCTTCGGCCATGGGTAGCCATGTGTATGCCTTGTTGTATACAAGACCCGACATTACGCATGCTGGGAGCGTGGTAAGTAGGTTTCAGGCAAACCCAGGTAGGGAACATTGGACCGCCGTAAAGAACATTCTCGAGTACGTTAGAAGGACTAAAGATCTGGTTCTTATGTATGATGGTGGAGAACTTAATGTGACAGGCTTCACTAATTCAGACTTCCATGGACATAAAGAGGACTCTATGTCTACTTCTGGCTACATTTTAGTCTTATTGGAGGAGCAGTATCTTGGCATAGTGCCAAGTATAGCGTGACTGCTGATTCCACCTGTTAGGCTGAGTATAAAGCGGCCTCGGAGGCCTCCAAATGAAGGGTTTTGGATTAAGAAGTTACTGGGTGAACTTCACGTGACACCATGTGCTGCGCTGTCTGTTTTAATTTTTATACAATAACAATGGAGCGGTAGCACATGCCTAGGAGCTGAGGTCTCACAACGGTATAAAACACATTGAGAGAAAGTATCATCTTGTGAGAGAATTTTTTTCGCAAAGGATATATTGTGCTGCGTAAAGTAGACTCGGTAGACAACATCGCTGATCCACTGACCAAACCACTTACTCAGATTATCTTGGAGCTCATGTGGAGAATATGGGTATTAGATACCATAGTGTGTGGCATTGAGTGCAAGTGGGAGATTGTTAGGAGTATGCCCTCGAATGCCACTTAGAGGATGTTGAGTGAGGGCATTGTACTTGTTATTATGTAAATCATTATCAGAAGGCAATTGAATGTTTCTTTATTTACTGGTAGTCACTGGCATTCTTAACTCGTAAATATATATAAAAACTAGTTTGTGTATTCGAGACCAAAAAACATTCCACTCCTTATTGGATAAGGGGATCGGCTCTAGAAAAATTTATGGCTCAAATACTTAATCGTTCGCAAGTCGATGAAACTTGACTAGGCGTTAAGTTTATGTGAAGACTTGTATGATGTGTTCTTTGACTTGGAGAGTGCCTATCGAACACTAATGGTTAGTGGGAGCACATATTATAGGTATTGTTGGCCACTAAGTATACTGGATACAGCTTGGAAAGTGTTTTAAACAACAAGTTGTACGGTTTTTAAATCTGAGTGCGTAGCGGAAGTCTTAAATACAGTAAGTTGCTGTGGATACAGCAACTCGATGTGCAGTGTATACTTAAATAATCACAGTTTAATAAAACAATAAAAGCAGAAGGTAAATAACACAGTATTTAAAGTGGTTCGAGGTAAACCCCTCTATGTCCACTGGTCCTCCACACATGAGTAAAAAGTTTATTATAATTACTGCGTACACAACTACGTAATTATAACAACACTTAATCAATATATCATTCACACAGATTGATATAAAGATCTTAGCTTTCAACCGTTCACACAGATTGATTTGAGCTAACACTTTGACTGGCTTCTTCACACACAGTTCTGAAGCTTCGTCTTCTTCAATGCAAGTCCTTCACACACAGTTCGGGATTAGCAAAGTTTCCTCAGTCCACACAGGGCTGATATGAGTTTTTTCAAAGATATAACAGGGTTTGAACAACAGCTATGACTTTCTGGGCTATAAGCTGATGATGTGTTGTTCAAGGTTTGAGCACTGTATATCTCTTATATCTGAATAGCAGAGAGCTTGGGGAGATATGTTTTGCTCTGAATATTTCTTGTAAGCTTGAGTGTTTGTAAGTCGTGAATAATCTGTAGATTTTCAGTCGTTCTTTCTTGTAGTTCTGTGATTGATGATCTTCAAGCTCTGGAGATATATATAGCCTCTGAAATATATTCGTTTGAAATATATCCGTTGAGCAAGATTCTGCGACAATTGATATTTTGACTGAGATCCGGATATTGCGGGATTTGAAGATCTTCTGACTTATAGTATTTAAATACTTTATACTTTAGTATTTAAATATTTCTTTAAATACTGAAGATTCCTTCTTGTCCTGTTGAGAGCTGTATGGAAGGTATCATTGTATTGATATTCGAGACAGCTTCCACACTTTGGCTTTGCGGGACTCTTTGTTGTATGATCAGTATATTGTATGGTTGGGACTGCGAGAAGTCTTCGATACAGGTTTGATACTTGATCAGCTTTTCGATACAGCTAGAGGCGGTATTCAGGATTTGGCATATTATCAAAACATTCTGGCAATACGATCGATACAGGGTTTGTTATCCAAGCAGCATCGATACAGGGATTTGTTATCCCAACAATTTTCCCCTTTTTGATAATTTGCCAAGTCCTTCCGAGTCTTCCTTTTTGAAACCATAGGATGTTATCCAAACATCCTTGATGATGCCAAAACTTTGACACTTAGCGGTTTGAAGTAGGGCAGACTTCTTGGTCTTCTTTCGAATGTTTTGGCCTTCAGTGTTTGGCTTAACACTAAGAACTGCTCGCAGGCAAGTTCATCTTTTATCAAAAGAAAGTTACACTGAAAACTTATGATTGGTGCGCAGGCACAATCTTACATTGTTTTCTAGATGCATACAACTTAAACTATGAACTGTTCGCAGACAAGTTCTTACAGCTTGTGTATGAGATAAATTTCATAATATGAATACAATAAGAATAAATAAAGTGACTGTAAACAAATAAGAACACAGTAGATTACGAGTTGTAATCTTTCAAGACAGGCAAAAATTTTATTGATACTGAAATAGAGTACAAAGATTGCTGTTTTGAAAGTAAAATTACAATCAAATAATACACTAAGGTATTCAGCTCCTAAAGTCAGAGTGTCTCCATGGTCGCTTGGAAGGGTCATTCTTGGTGTTTCTCCACCAGTTCTGGTGAGCGTCCTTGTCTCGATTCTGATAAATTGCATGTCCTTCACAAGATTTATCAAAGACTAGGATCCAGTCTTCTGGATGGGTCACCAAGTCACCTTTTCGATGCTTTGACTTCATCTGTTGCTGTAGTGGGAGCGATCCGTCTTCCAGCTTCGTCTTGAATTCCTCTGCGGCTTCCTGTACCATTCTGCATCTATTGAATAAAGCGGATTCCCTGATAAGTACAACGAAGTATCTTAACAGTTCATTTCTCCTCCAGTCTTTGATCTCTGTAGCGGTAGATTGACGGCCTGCCGGGAGGTTCATAGAGTGCGGCTTTCGGACTAGGCTTTTCCAAGGATACTTAGGATCCTGGAATTCTGGTCTATCTCCCTGTATCCTCACGTTCGGTGTTGAGATACGGGCTATGTCAGCAGTGATGGAGTCTCCAAACGGAGCTAACAACTCTTTTTCTTGCTCCAACCTCGTTCTCCTGGCGGCTTCCCGTGCTTCTTCCCCCTTTTTGGCATCATCAAGGTATGATACCTTTTCATCAAGACGTTCCAGTATCTCCAGAGCGGTATCCTGTTTCATCTCCATATTTGATATTCTCTCAACAAGGGAAGAGAGCACCTGCGACATATCCTTAATGTTGTTGTCATGAGCTCGCAGTTGGGAACCGGATTCGATTAGAGCAGATGCGGTCTTGGCCTCAGATACGCGTAGTTTCGATTGCTCTTCTCTCAGGATCCTTTCTTGCTTCTCTTGCAGATTGCTCAGGGCTTGCTTGAAGACTTCTGGCAAGACAGTGAAGGCTTCGACTACTCGAGAGACTTCATGCTTTAATCCAGTCATTTCTTCAACAGCATATGTGTAAAGCCAATCAAGAGCCTTTTCTACAGAGTGTAGAGCATTGACTGCATCCTGAATAAATACAGTTTAGAGGTCAAGAGCACGTAATTGCTCTTTCCTTATTTCAGTGCGGGGAGAGTCTGGCTGGGTGAAGTCCTCTACTCCATTCAACCTTCTCAAGTTCACGTCAGGGCGTGAAGTGAGTTGGACCTCCTCAGGTATAGTACCGTCGTCGGATTCCAAGGCGGTTGATGGGGTGGGAGCAGCTGTTTCGGTTTCGGCGGCAGGGGGTGCGACATCCTCCTATTTCGAAGAGGTTTCTGTGGACATGGATACAGGAGGGACCAATCCATCCTGGTGTCTCTCAGCGCCCGCCTGTTCCGGCAGAGGGACTGATTCCTCTTGCTAGAAGGCGCGTGATTCTTCTTCTTCGGTGGCGACGGCAAGCTTGGGTGCCTGTTGCGAAACATTTTCTTGCTCCTCGACATGAGGGACTGAATCCTCATTGTCGGGAACGTTGTCTTGCTGTGGCGAAGGGGACGATTGATGGGCAGATGTCCCTTCATTTTTCTTGGCTTGGGCTTCCTCTCGACTCATCCGCAAACCAGCTTGGAGTGCGTTGTCATCATCGTCGGAATCAGGATCAGATTTTGGACTGTCGGGAGTTTCAATTGACGAAGCTTTTCCTTTCCTTTTAGCCTCATCCTTATCAAGCAGATGACTCTCAATTAGATCCTTGATGAATAAGTTGTCCCATTGGATCAGGACAGCAATTTATTGGGTGTCCGTTACTTCCAAAACGAACTTCTCTTCGTTACACCACTCACTCCATTTGTACAAGGTTTCGTACGGAGCAAGTCTAAAATTCTTCCATTGGATAAATCGCTCGAATGACTGCTCAATCTGCACGGAAAGCAGGGTCTTGGAAATTATTGTGTCCGGGGAGGGACTCCGTACAGCGTCTGGGTTTGCTGTAGGAAGGGGTTCCTCTACAGGTGTGGGATCCTGTATTGGAGAGGGATTCCTTACATGGGATGGTACCCCGAAGGAAGGTGGATCCTGAACGGGTGTGGAATCCCGTATAGGAGAGGTAGTTGTTGGCTCCAAACAGGCAGCCGACTCACCAGAGTCTTTTGAGTTGGCAGATGTCCTCGTATCCATCGTAGCCGCCAAGGGCTCGGGATCTACTGTCGACACAGTAGCGGACATCTCTTACACAGGGGTTGGGCCCTGGGGTAGTTGATCAGTGGGTTGCACCATGATAGGAGCATCCTCGGAGGGTTCTATAGCTTTAGCTTTCGTAAGCCTCCTTAACTTCCTTTTCGGCTTCTCAGCAGCAACTGGTGTCTTGCTGTGAGATCTTTTTCTTTTCTTTGAAGATTCGACACTTTGGGACTTAGAAGAAACGTCCCTCGGATCTTCAGACAGCGGCAAGTTCCGGATAAAAGGCCTGTTCGCTATCAGGATGCTCTGATTGAAGGCAGTGGGCCTGACGCCTCCTAAGAATATCCACGAACTTATCTTCTTTGCTTCTGCGGTTTGCTAAAGTCCGCACTTCGTCAAAACATGGTTTAAGAATAAACCAAATGATTTCTTCTAAGTAGCAGGTTTGGACACCTCTTCCTGCAAACGTTTAAGGATAACCTGACACCAGTTTACCTTCTTGCAGGTCATTATGGTGACCATCATCCTGAATCTGAGATTTGTGCACATCTCAAATGCACCTGTACGATTCTCAATGATGCGGCGGCAAAAATCATGTAAATAAACAAACGGTAAACAAAAAATTTTCTTATGGCATGTGGTGTGAACCACTTCCACCATTGCCAAACCGGTGAACAAGCCATAGTATTGAGTCAGCAGCTCTTGAGACCTAAAGGTCTCAAGTTCTTCCATGGTCAGGCCATCAGAGGGTAGCCGAAAGATGTTTTTGAGAAGCTCTTGGTCAACGCGGATCTCCACTCTGCGAATGACTGATGTGATATCAGCAACATGTCCTCCTAGAGCCAGAGGCGGAAAACAAACCACGGCGTTGAGGTAGAACTCCTCAACAAGATGAACATCATATTTCTCGGGGGTGTGGCTCCCAAGGCAGTAGAGGCCTTGTTGACGGATTCTAGTGGTGATGACCTCCATGGCATCGACGTCATCACTTTAAGCGTGAATGCATTCCATCACGACAGATCTGGAGAAGATCCATCCATCGATGAGGTTCAAAGACTTCTTGAGAGAGGTGAAAGATGTCTGAGTAGACGCCATTGATGATTCTCAAGAAAAGATGAAAAAGATTCAAGAAGAATATGCAGTAAACACAGAAAAACTTGTAGGCTGAATTGCTTGAGTGCTCTTAAAATATGCAGAAGGCGTAAAGAGTCTCAAATGGCATTTTCAGTCCTTTTATAGTAGGCGGCGAAGAAGGGTTTTCAGAGAACGAATGGTCAGATGTAAGGGATGGGAACCGATGTTTGAAATGAACGGTCACGATGGACTGAGTGTAACTGGTACACTTATCCATTATATTTTAAAATAGGAGCGGGTCCCACTTCTGACATTTGTTATTACCCTTAATGCCTGAAACGGCGGTATTAAATATTAAACAATTTGAAAACATCACATATTTTGAGATTTGATTGTCCAGATGTCGTGTAAGGCATTTAATATAAACGACGTTTGATATGAAAACAGGGCACGTGGACAAAAATTATTTTTAAAATGATAATTATAATATATAATGAATCAAAATTCCATAGTATGTGCTGTATCCGCGACGATACAGCGTTCCCCCTTCAAAGGTACATATAGGTTTCAATTCCATACAGCAACTTTTGGATTAATGCTGTATTCATGGGTCATACTGTATTCCCCTTTAATTATTGCACACGTCAGTTGTAGGATGATTCATATCACTTTGTTCCCTACAGTGCTGTATTGAAGGCTCTGAGTGTACAAATAATTAATGGTGGATACTATATTCTTGGGTCTTACAGCATTCCCCCTCAATTGTTGAGTAAAAACAGTAAATACTTACAGGGAGTCAAGTTGTAGCAATCCCAATTCTTGTCGAAGCATGTTGAATCTTGCGGTGTCGAGAGGCTTGGTGAAGATGTCGGCCAACTGAATATCTGTATGAACTTTTTCCAGCCGAACATCCTTGTTTTCGACATGATTCCTTATGAAATGATGCTTCGTGTTGATATGCTTAGTGCGCGAGTGCAATACAGGGTTGTGCGTTATTCAAATTGCACTCGTGCTATCACACATGATTGGCATTTCCTTGGCTTCAATCCCATAATCTGACAACTATTGCTGCATCCAAAGGATCTGCATACAGCAACTACCAGCAGCATAGTATTCTGATTCAGCCGTGGAAAGTGAGTTTGCCAATTGCTTCTTACTGAACCAAGAAACAAGTCTAGGTCCAAGAAAGTGACAAGTTCCACTTGTATTCTTCCTATCTAGCTTGCAGCCTCCAAGATCCGAGTCGCTGTATCCAACTAAATCGAATCCGCCTTCTTTAGGATACCACAGTCCTACATCGACTGTTCCTTTAATATACTTCAGGATTCGTTTAGATGTATTGAAGTGTGATTCTTTGGGTGCTACTTGATATCTCGCACACACTCCTATAGCAAACTGGATATCAGGCCTGCTAGCCGTTAGGTACAAGAGAGAGCCAATAAGCTTCTTGTAAAGTGATTGGTCAACCGGCTTTCTGGCTTCATCATCACTAATTTGCACAGAAGTGCTCATGGGGGTTGACGATGATTTGGAAGTGTTCATCCCAAATTTGTTGAGAATCTCCTTGCTGTATTTTTCCTGGTTGATGAAAATTCCTGTAGGCAACTGCTTTACCTGCAAACCTAGGAAATAACTAAGTTCTCCCATCATACTCATTTCAAATTTACTTTGCATGCGATGAGAGAACCTTTGACATAAAGCAAGGTTAGTTGAACCAAATATAATGTCATCTACATAGATTTGAACCATTAGAAGGTCATCACCTTCCTGTATTTTGAATAAGGTCTTGTCCACAACACCTTTCTCAAATCTATTATCGGTTAGATACTGGGACAGGGTCTCATACCATGCTCTATGGGCTTGCTTAAGTCCATACAGTGCTTTCCTTAGCCTGTATACTAAATCGATGCCGTCTGTGTTGGCAAACCCTGGTGGTTGTTCAACATAAACTTCTTCGGCAAGGTCTCCATTTAGAAATGCACTTTTGACGTCCATTTGGTATACAATGAAGCTCTTATGGGCGGCAAAGGCTAAAAATATCCTAATGGCTTCTAGTCTGGCTACAGGGGCAAAAGTTTCATCGTAGTCTATGCCTTCTTCCTGTCTATAGCCTTGTGCGACTAGTCTGGATTTATTCCTTATAATTAATCCATTTCGACCCTTCTTGTTTCTAAATACCCATTTGGTTCCAATAACTGATTGATGCGTAGGTCTGGGTACAAGATACCATACATTGTTTCTTTCGAAACCGTTAAGCTCTTCTTCCATAGATGTTATCCAATGAGAATTATTAAGAGCTTCTATGGTAGAAACAAATGGATCGGGCTAAGAATACAGCAATAGTGAACATATTGAGTCTTCTAAGCTTGGATTGAGATTTCCATTCAGGGAATGGTGATATCTCAGTATCTAGTTCTTCTTGTGCACACAGTACATTTCCTTGTGTACTCTGTATTCTCCTTCGGGTAGAAACACCAGCATTAATGTTTCCAATGATCATCTCTTGCGGGTGATCTATCAACCATCTTCGGTCGGGTTCTAATTCATGGTCCCGTACTGTATCTTGAGTTGATGTAGTTTCGACTTCAGCTTGTACAGCATCGGCTTCATCTACGCCGATTCTTACAGCTGCGGGGTTGATTTCTAGGTCAACAACAGGTTCTATGGGAGTTGGTGGATCTAAGATGGAAAGTTGTTGGATGTTCTGAGTAACAGCTTCTACTCCTGTAGGGTCATGGTGAGGTTTGTCGAACACTACATAAACTGATTCCTCGATCGTCAGCTTCCTTTTATTAAAGATCATGTAAGCTTTGCTGACGGAGGAATATCCTACAAATATTCCTTCATCTGACTTCTCATCAAAGGTTCTAAGTTGATCCTTCCCATTATTCAACACATAGCACCTGCATCCAAAAATGTGAAAATACGAAACTAACGGAGTTTTGTTGTTACATACCTCGTATGTTGTTTTGTTGTGGTGTTTGTTGAAGATATAGCAGTTTTGAGTGTAGCATGTTGTATTGGTTGCTTCACCCCAGAAACGCTATGGCAACTTGCTTGCGGCAATCATTGTCCTTGTTGCTTCTTTCAGCGTCCTATTCTTTCGCTCGGCAACACCATTTTGTTGAGGTGTATGGGCAGCTAAGTATTCGTGTTGTATCCCATTTTCCGAACAGTATTGCTCTATAAAGCGATTAGTAAATTCTGTACCTCTATCAGAACGAATGGACACGATACTCGATCCTTTTTCATTTTGAAGCTTTCTCAGGAGCTCGGGCAGCTTTGATGTTGTTTCCTTCTTCTTGCTTAGGAAAATTGTCCAAGCATACTTGGAGTAATCATCAACAACAACGAGACAGTATTTCTTACCTCCCAAACTTACTAGGTCTACAGGACCATAGAGATACATGTGTAGCATCTCCAACACTCTGTGGGTTGAAGTGGACTTGATTTGCTTGACTTTTTGACATGGTCCACAAACACTGTCTTTTTGGAATGATACATTCGGCAATCCTCTAACCAGTCCTTGTCTTGAGAGCTTGTTGATCGTCTTGAAGTTGACGTGTGACATTCTCTTATGCCATAGCCAGCTTAGATCTGCAGTGCCTTTGGCAACTAAACAAGGAATAGTGGAGCTCGTAGGCATCCAGTCAGCAATATACATATTACCTGATCTGCTTCCTGTGAGCACAACTTCTTTGGTCAGGATGTTCTTGCCTCTACAGTGATCTATATAGAATTTCACCGAGAACTGTTTGTCACAGAACTGGCTAATACTAAGTATATTGTACTGTAAGCCTTCAACATGAGCCACATCAGTGACTTTGAATTTTCCGACAAGAAGGTTTCCTTTTCCTCTTGTTCTTCCTTTAGATTTATCACCGAAGCGCACTTTTGGACCGTGACCTTCTACAAAATCTGATAGCTTGATTCTATCTCCTGTCATGTGCCGGGAGCATCCGCTGTCAAAGTACCATATGTCCTTCTTCAAAATGTCCTGTAGCACGTAAATTATGTAGATTTAGGTCCCCTTTGATTGTTGGGTCCGTGAATGTTAGTGCCTTTAGGTACCCAAACTTTCCTGACAGCAATTGGTTTACTGTAGGTAACATTTGGTACAGACTTGCGGTATCTACGTGGGGCATGTATGTAGTTACTGTATCCATGATAATCATTATGCATGTAAAAATCAGGGTTATTATTATTAATCTAGTACGTATGCCGTCTCGGAGGTGGAGCCATTTTCTTTGGCCTTACAGCTTGCCTTCTGGGTCTCCAGTTGAATTCCCAGAGCTGTTGTTGATACTATGCGGACACTTGTTGTCTCGATGGATAATGAGGCTCCTATATCCAATACCTAGGCGTGTTGTACTGAAAGTACTGCCGTGCGGGCCTTTGGTATTTGGATACAACCTTCTTTCTGAATGGTTGTTGGCGCTGTTGATATGCTCGGGGAGCATGCTGTTGCGTGCGCCTTACAGGTTGGAATGGATTATGATTCCGCTGTCTTGAATAGGATTGCGGGGGCGGAATGGCAGCCTTTGCTTTTTGCGGTGCAGCAGGTTCCTTCACAGGACTAGGAGTATCTTCCGATACAGGAATGTGTTCCACACTCTTGACGAACACAGTACTAGTTTTCCCTTTGTTTGAAAATGAGTTGTATCCTAAGCCACTTTTATCATGAGCATGTTGCCCAGTGCTTAGAGTTTCTTCCATTCTTTTAGATGATTTCTCGAAAGATTTCAGAATGGTCTCAAGTTCGCTTTCTCGTTTCTCGAGAGTATTAAATTTAGCTTGAAGTAGAACAAAATCATTTGTCTTGCTTCCATTTTGAGACTTAGTCTCACTTAGTTCATGAGCAAGTTGATGATTGCTCTCCACGAGTTTTTCATGCTCGACCTTGCTGTTTTCACAATCAATAGACATATTTTCATAATTTATCTTTAGCAAGTCGTTTTCTTCTTTCAGCTCTATGTTGGAAAGTTGAAGCTGAATATTTTCATTTTTCAAAGTCTCGTGGGCTTTTTGAATGTTTTTAAATTCATTCATCATGTTTTCGAAAGTATGCGATGCATTTACTGGAATAGCTGAGGTTGAGCTTACCTCATTATCGCTATCTTCTTCTTCCGGAATGTCCTTTGCCATAAAACACATATATGCCTTATCTTCGAATTCATTGTCAGATGAGTCACTTTCAGTGACCACCTGAAGACATTCTTCGGATTTGGATGGTGTGCGGGAGGCTTCTGATTCTCCTATCAGTGCCTTGAGCTTGTTTTTCCAAGCACGTCTTCGTTCATCCCTCTCTTGTTGCTCGGCTTCCGGCAACCTTTGAACTTTGGGATGAGGACATTTATTTGCATAATGGCCTGGTTTCCTGCAATTATAGCATAGGTTAGCATCACAAGAGAAGTTTCAGTACTTACCTTGTGAACAGGCTTGGGCCTGTAGGGAGTCTTTCCAGACTGTTTGATGAACTTTTTGAATTTGTGCATAAGGAGCGCCATTTCATCTTGTGACAGGATATTGTCGTCACTGTCAGCATTCTTGTAACTTGGCTTTGATGGGCTGGGCATGTTGTGTCGACGGTTAGATACAGCGGCTAAGGCTGTAGTCCTAGCTGGATATTCTTCAGCTTTCTCTCTCCTGTCTATATCATACTCGAAAGCTTTGAGGTCAGAAAAGAGATCAAAGCTAGATATTTCACTAAGCTTACACACGCATAGCTGTGGTCTTAATGTCCCATCGGGCAGGGAGAGATCTGAAAATCTTTAAGTTTTTCTCCCTTTGAGTATAAATTTTGCCCAAAGTTTCAAGTTCACCAACAATTCCAGTGAATCTGAGGTCAAGTTCCTCAAGTGTTTCAGTTGGTTTCATTTCAAAAGATTCAAATTGCTGAGTTAGTTTTGAAATTTTATTTTCTTTGGAGAGCTCAGTTCCCTCACAAATCAACTTGAGTTTATCCCAGATATCCTTGGGTCGCTTTCTGACTCTTTACCTTCGAGAATGTGCCTTTGTCGAGGGTGACAAACAACGCATTCTTCGAAACATTGTTGAGGTTGGCGCGCTTTCTTTCATCTGTGGTCCATTGATCGCGCTCCTTCTCGAGCATCTCAGCATGGGCTTGGCCTTCAATCCTTGCGGCCGTATTAACCTTCATGATCTTAATGGGGCCATCCTGTATAACAAAAATTATTTCTTCGTGCATTGCTGCAAGATGAGCCTCCATCCTGATTCTCCAATCATCAAATTCATTAATAGAGAACATAGGAACTTTGTTGATCATTGATGTATCCATATGAGAATGTAGGAATGAAAAACAATGTTTTATAAAATAAGTGATTTTGGATCTGATTCGGTTAAAAATACGACTAATTCTTTTTAGATTCAACCGCTCCGATACCACTTATTGGCCACTAAGTATACTGGATACAGCTTGGAAAGTGTTTTAAACAACAAGCTATACGGTTTTTAAATCTGAGTGCGTAGCGGAAGTCTTAAATACAGTAAGTTGTTGTGGATACAGCAACTCGATGTGCAGTGTATACTTAAATAATCACAGTTTAATAAAACAATAAAAGCAGAAGGTAAATAACACAGTATTTAAGGTGGTTCGAGGTAAACCCCTCTACATCCACTGGTCCTCCACACGGGAGTAAAAGTTTATTATAATTAATGCATACACAACTACGTAATTAAAACAACACTTAATCAATATATCGTTCACACAGATTGATATAAAGATCTTAGTTTTCAACCGTTCACACAGATTGGTTTGAGCTAACACTTTGACTCGCTTCTTCACACACAGTTCTGAAGCTTTGTCTTCTTCAATGCAAGTCCTTCACACATAGTTCGGGAGTAGCAAAGTTTCCTCAGTCCACACAGGTCTGATATGAGTTTGTTCAAAGATAGAACAGGGTTTGAACAACAGCTATGACTTTCTGGGCTATAAGCTGATGATGTGTTGTTCAAGGTTTGAGTACTGTATATCTCTTATATCTGAATAGCAGAAAGCTTGGGGAGATATGTTTTGCTCTGAATATTTCTTGTAAGTTTGATTGTTTGTAAGTCGTGAATAATCTGTAGATTTTCAGTCGTTCTTTCCTGTAGTTCTGTGATTGATGATCTTCAAGCTCTGGAGATATATATAGCCTCTGAAATATATCCGTTTGAAATATATCCGTTGAGCAAGATTATGCGACAAATGATATTTTGACTGAGATTCGGATATTGCGGGATTTGAAGATCTTCTGACTTACAGTATTTAAATATTTTATCCTTTAGTATTTAAATACTTCTTTATCAACGGGACTTGACTTCTAGCGAATACTGAAGATTCCTTCTTGTCCTGTTGAGAGTTGTATGGAAGGTATCACTGTATTGATATTCGAGACAACTTCCATACTTTGGCTTTGCGGGACTCTTTGCTGTATGATCAATATATTGTATGGTTGGGACTGCGAGAAGTCTCGATACAGGTTTGATAGTTGATCAGCTTTTTGATACAGCTAGAGGCGGTATTCAGGATTTGGTATATTGTCAAAACATTCTGACAATACGATCGATACAGGGTTTGTTATCCAAGCAGCATCGATACAAGGATTTGTTATCCCAACAGGTATGCTAATGAGATTAGTATACGCGAACCGACTCACCCTCGATTCGTCACACGGATTTCACTCTGGGACAGTCAATGATGGAATCGAAAGGTTGTGATAGGTATTCGTTAACCTTCTACTTGAAGATTTAGTAGAGATGTGCTTGTGATGTTAAGATATTCATTAGAGTAGTTCGACCTAAAAAACCAGAAGGTGGGGGTCAACCTCGACATACGTCTTGACGGGCAAGTAGCAGGTTCTACTAAATACCAAGATAGGATTCTTTCTCCTATTAGTGAATAAGTTATATGTCTATGCAGTTATTGGCAGATGAGATCATAAGTCTTTGGCCAAAGCATTGGAGCTAGTTGTATTGGATACACGAGAGCTCGATGATCTCGATTTGTATATGCATAGCGTCAAGTACAGATAGGGTTTGACTGACCGTGACCCTATAACTTGATCAGGACATTTGAAAGAAGGGTTTATACGTATACTGGTATTCACGATAGGAAAGTTTTGGAATGATCCCCATCATTCGTTCTCATTTATGGTACAGTGTAGGCCGCTAGGTGGTGCTACTACTCTTTGGTTCCTCCCATTGCTAACTGAGACGGACCTACCGAGTCGCACAATATGATTAACGACGGAATGAATCGAGCTTATTCTCTCTTTATTAATATTAGATATTGGATA
This sequence comes from Orobanche coerulescens, assembly GCA_033398695.1. Classification (NCBI taxonomy): domain Eukaryota; kingdom Viridiplantae; phylum Streptophyta; class Magnoliopsida; order Lamiales; family Orobanchaceae; genus Orobanche; species Orobanche coerulescens. The sequence continues at coordinate 107,741,200 of CM065814.1, read as the reverse complement.
TCTAATTTATTGGACATTGGATGTCAAATTAATTATGGGACATTGGCTGTCTCAATTAATTTATTGGATAAATTAATTTACAGCCTAATGAATTAAATATAATACTGGGTGAGTAATTTAATTCATGAATATAATTATTTCTTGGAGAAATTAATTATATTATTTTGTATTCTATATGTTTAATTAATTATATTAATTAATTGATATAATACATCGGAACGGAATGGAATTTATCTGATTGGACTCACGGGAGTTCAAAATGAACCGAACTCATCTGGTTCTTCTAGAGGCCGCCCCACCTGCTCCCATTCCCTCTTGGTCTTTGTCTCTACCTTTATAGGTGGAAGACCAAAGACCTTAAGAGATATCATATCTCTTATTTTAATGGATAGGTGATTTTGGTGAGATAATGAAGGATATATTGTGAAGACTACACTTCTCTTCCAAGATTTGAAATATACGGCTCATTTGCAAGGAGAGAGAGAGGTAGAGAGAGAGAGAGACAGAGACAGGGAGAGAGAGAGAGAGAGAGAGAGAATTGTTTTCTTGGTCTTCTTCATAATCTTCTCCTTCATTTACTCTTCTTGAGTTTTTCTTGGAGAAAATTCAAGAGATCATTGAGAGATTGTGAGTTATACACTTAGAGTGTCATATTCACATTTGAGAGCTTCATCATCCTATTCTAGCCGTAACCTTGGAGGTTAACTGGGTGGTTGTCGTTCCGTTCATTTCTCTGGTGCGTAGCAAGTAGAGACACGGTGTTTGCGGCGTTGGATCATCCTAGAGCTTGTTGCGGATTGTATTAGCAAGGGACATGATCTTCTCACCATTTAATCAACGGACTATGAGGGTATGATTTCGAATCTTACTTTGTTTTGTTTTATATTCGTATATACGTAGCTTGATCGATCCTCTTAAGGGATTCAGATCGAATTAAATTCATATATTGCTTCCGCTGCGCCTTTGTTTTAGGCACCGAATCCCAGCAGTTACTGCGTATCTCTATAAGGATCTAGATATGGAGATTTATATAAAAGTGCCCGATGGCATTCCATTACCCAAATAAAGTGACTATATACCACAGAATGCATATTCAGTTCGTTTGAAATGCTCACTGTATTGTTTGAAACAATCCGGAAGGATGTGGTATAATCTTCTGAGTGACTACTTGATTGGAAAGGGATATAAGAACGATGAACTGTGTCTCAGCGTCTTTGTAAAGAAAGCAAGTTCTGGAACTATGATCATCGCGGTATACATTGATGATGTGAATATAATCGGCACTATTGATGACATAAGAGAACCCACCGGATAGTTGAAAACTGAGTTTGACATGAAGTATCTTGGGAAGACTCATTTCTGTCTAGGCATTCAGATAGAACATAGAGTGTGGAATTCTCACCCACCAGTCTACTTATATCTAGAATATACTTAGACGCTTTAACATGGACAAAGCATATCCGGCTAACACTCCTATGATCGGTCGTAGTCTGGATGCAAATAAAGATCTATTTCGTCCAAAGAAAGATGACGAAAATTCCCTACTTAAGTGCAACAAGCGATCTATTGTACTTGGCTCAATGTACACGACTCGATATAGCCTTCTCACTTAATTTTTTGGCTCGATTTATTTCAGAATCGATGTAAGGTCATTGGAATGGTATCAAAAACATATTTTGATAAAATGAACCATTTACTTAGGAATATTCTTTCCATACAAGCAGGTAAAGAAAGTTGTTTCCATTAAGGAAAATGCTGAAGTAAATGCTAACGCCAAAGAACCTACCCCGACGAATGTATTGGTAGGAATTGCTGATGCAGGATATCTCCGACCCACGCAAAGGTCATTCCTAAATTGGTTATGTATTCATCATTCGGAAACCGCTATATCTTGGAGATCGACTAAGCAAACCTATGTAACTACCTCAACAAATCACGCTGAGATTATCTGTTGGGATAAAACAATCCTGTATCGAAGTTTTGATAAAGTGCCAACATACAGCAAAGCAGTTGTATCGAAAGACGGTCAAAGTTGTCATTCCTGTATCGAAGTCTTCTCATAATGCCAACCTACATCAAAAGTATAAAGATCCATCATACAGCAAAGAGACTCATATGTCTATATGACACCAAGTGTGGAAGCTATATCGAAATATCATATAACATCCTTCAATAAAGTATCAGCACATAGCCTACAGCAATATGTTGGATACAGCATCCAGGCTGTAAGTATTGAGATTGTCAATACTTATCCAAACAGGACTTAAAACCGTTGGAAAGGAATCTACCTTATTTTCTAAAGTCAAGTCCCGTTTGTAAAGAAGTATTTCAATACTGAAGGGATAAAGTATTTAAATACTAAGCCGACAGAGATCTTCAAACAAGGAGCAAAAACCGGGTCGTGCTTTATTCAAATAAATCATCTCGTTGGAACGGACTTTTGCTCAACGGATCTTTCTCAACGGATCTATTCCAAAAAGCTATATATACCCCAGAGTTTGAAGATCAGAATATAAGTATATACACAAGCTTACAAGCGATATTCAAATGATCAAAAGACTGAATATTCATTATCATCAGATCAAGCTTACAAGAGCAAGTATATTTCTTCCTAGCATCAATCCATATCTGAAGAACAAGAAATATACTCAGTCATCAAGAACAGCCATCATCAGCTCAAGAACTTCATATTCAAGCTGATGTTCTTACCTGGTTACCTTACTTTTACCTTTGAGTAAAAACCTAGTTCTGTGTGAACTAAAGAGATATTCCGACCTGTGTGGGACGAATAGGACGAAGCTTTGGAACTGTGTGTGAAGAAGCAAGTCAAGAGGAAGCTTTAACCAATCTGTGTGAACGGTTGAAAGCGACGATCTTTGTATCAATCTGTGTGAATGATACAAGGATAGTTTGATTATAAATACGTAGTTGTGTACGCAGTATTTATAATAAACATTTTCACTCCTGTGTGGAGGACCAGTGGACGTATAGAGGTTTACCTCGAACCACTTTAATTACTGTGTTAATTACTTTCTGCATAAACTGTTTCTTAACTGTGATTATTTTAAGTATACACTTCATACCTAGTTGCTGCATTTACAGCAACTTCCTATTACAAGACTTCCGTTATGCACTCTAACTTGAAAATCGTACAGTTTGTTGCTTAAACACTTTCCAAGCTGTATTTTGTATACTTAGTGGCCAACAAGTGGTATCGGAGCGGTTGATTCTAAAAAGAATCAGTCGTATTTTTGATTGAATCAGATCCTTAAATCACTTATTTTTGTAAAATAGTCTTTTTCTTTCCGAACACGCGCCAACCTCGACAATGTTGCTAAGAACACGTTATTTGTCACTCTTGACAAAAGCACGTTCTCAAATGTAAAGAGCTGTAAATTAGCCAAGGATATCTGGGATAAACTCAAGTTAATTTGTGAGGGAACTGAGCTCTCAAAAGAAAGAAAATTTCAAAATTGACTCAGCAATTTGAATCTTTTGAAATGAAACCAACTGAAACACTTGAGGAACTTGACCACAGATTCACTGGCATTGTTGGTGAACTTGAAGCGTTGGGCAAGATTTATACCCAAAAGGAGAAGAACCTAAAATTTTTTCAGATCTCTCCCTGCCCGATGGGACATTAAGACCACAGCTATACGTGTGTCGTGCAATATTAATGAAATATCTACTTTTGATCTCTTTTCTGACCTCAAAGCATTTGAGTATGATATAGACAGGAGAGAGAAAGCTGAAGAATCTCCCGCAAGGACTACAGCATTAGCCACTGTATAAAACCGACGGCATAGCATGACCAGCTCATCAAAGTCTGCTCAAAAGAATGCTGACAGCGATGACGACATCCTGTCACAAGATGAAATGGCGCTCCTCATGCATAAGTTCAAGAAAAGCAGTCGGGAATGACTTCATGCAGGCCCAATACTGTTCACAAGGTAAGTAGCGAAACTTCCTCTGGTGATGCTAACCTGTGTTATAATTGCAGGAAACCAGGACATTATGCAAATAAATATCCTCATCCTAAAGTTCAAAGGTTGTCGAAAGCCGAGAAATAAGAAAAAAATGAAATAAGACGTGCTTGGAAAAACAAGCTCTAGGCCCTGATTGGTGAATCAGAAGCCTCCCCCGCACCAACAAAGTCCGAAGAATGTCTACAGGCAGTCACTGATAGTGACTCGTCAGATGATGAATTTGAAGATAAAGCCTATATGTGCTTTATGGCCAAAGACATACCGGAAGATGAAGATAGCGATGATGAGGTAAGCTTAACCTCAATTACTCCTGCAAATGCATCTCATACCTTTGAAAACATGATGAATGAGTTTAAGAACATTTAAAAGGCCCATGAGACTTTGAAAAATGAAAACATACAGCTCCAAATTTCTAACCTAGAGCTGAGGGAAGAAAACGACTTGCTAAAAGTAAATTACGAAAATATGTCTGTTGATTGTGAAAACAGCAAAGTCGATTATGAAAAACTCATGGAGAGCAATCATCAACTTGCTCATGAACTAAGTGAGGCTAAATCTCACAGTGAAAGCAAGACAAATGATTTTGTTCTGCTTCAAGCCAAAGTAAAAACTCTCGAAAAACGAGAAGGAGAACTTGAGACCATTCTGAAATCTTTCGAGAAATCATCTAAAAGAATGGAAGAAATTCTAAGCACTGGGCAACATGCTCATGATAAAAGTGGCTTAGGATACAGCTCATTTTCCAATAAAGGGAAAACTAGTACTGTGTTCGTCAGAGGTGTGGAACCCATTCCTGTATCGGAAGAAATTCCGAGTCCTGTGAAGGAACATGTTGCACCGCAAACAGCAAAGGCTGCCATTCCGCCACCACAGTCATAATCCAGACAGCGGAATCCTTATCCATTCAACCCTATAAGGCGTACCCAACAACATGCTCCCCGAGCATATCAACAGCGCCAACAGTCGTTCAGAAAGAAGGCTGTATCCAAATATCAAAGGCCCGCACGGCAGTACTTTCAGTACAGCACGCCTAGGTATTGGATACAGGACCCTCGTTATCCCTCGCGAAAGAAAGTATCCGCACAGTATCAGCAACAGCTTTGGGAATCCCATTGGAGATCCAGAAGGCAAGCTGTAAGGCCGAAGAAAATGGCTCCACCTCCAAGACGGCATTCGTACTGGATTAATAATAATAACCCTGAATTTTACATGCATAATAATTATCATGGTTATAGCGACTACGTACCTGCCCCACGTAGATATCGCAAGAATGTACTTAACGTTCCCTACAGTAAACAAATTGCTGTCAGGAAAATCTGGGTACCTAAAGGCACTAACATCCATGGACCCAACAATCAAAGGGGACCTAAATCTACTTAATTTATTTGCATACAGGACATCTTAGAGAAGGACATATGGTACTTCGACGGTGGATGTTCTCGGCACATGACAGGAGACAAAAGAAAATTGTCAGATTACGTAGAAGGTCGCGGTCCAAAAGTGCGTTTCGGTGATAAATCTAAAGGAAGAACAAGAGGGAAGGGAACCCTGCTTGTAGGAAAATTCAAAGTCACCGATGTAGCTTATGTTGAAGGCTTACAGTATAATCTACTTAGTATTAGCTAGTTCTGTGACAAACAGTTCTCGGTGAAATTTTATATATATCACTGTAGAGTCAAGAACATCCTAACCAAAGAAGTTGTACTCACAGGAAGCAGATCAGGTAATATGTATATTGCTGACTGGATGCCCACGAGCTCCACAATTCCTTGTTTTGTTGCCAAAGGCACTGCAGATATAAGCTGGTTATGGCACAAGAGGATGTCACACGTCAACTTCAAGACAATCAACAAGCTCTCCAGACAGGTAATGGTTAGAGGATTGCCCAATGTGTCATTCCAAAAATACAGCGTCTCTGGACCCTGTCAGAAAGCCAAGCAAATCAAGACCACCTTGAAGAGCAAATCCTACCTTTCCACTCACAGAGTTTTGGAAATGCTACACATGGATCTATACGGTCCTGTAGACCCGGTAAGTTTGGGAGGTAAGAAATACTGTCTTGTTATTGTTGATGATTATTCTAGGTATGCTTGGACAATCTTCCTAAGCAAGAAGAAGGAAACAACATCAAAGCTGCCTGAGCACCTCAGAAAGCTTCAAAATGAAAAAGGGTTGAGTATCGTGCCCATTCGTTTCGACAGAGGTACGGAATTCACTAACCATTTTATAGAGCAATATTGTTTGGAAAATGGGATACAACACGAATACTCGGCTACCCATACACCTCAACAAAATGGTGTTGCCGAGCGAAAGAACAGGACGCTAAAAGAAGCAACTAGGACCATGATTTCCGCTAGCAAGTTGCCACAGCGTTTCTGGGGTGAAGCCACCAATACAACGTGCTATACACAAAATCGCTGTATCATCAACAAGCACCACAACAAAATAGCTTACGAGGTATGGAACAACAAAACTCCATTAGTTTCGTACTTTCACATATTTGGATGCAGGTGTTACGTTTTGAACAACGGGAAGGATCAACTTAGAACCTTCGATGAGAAGTCGGATGAAGGGATATTTGTAGGATGTTCCTCTATTAGCAAAGCTTACAGGATCTTTAATAAAAGGAAGCTAATAATTGAGGAATCAGTACATGTAGTGTTCGACGAACCTCACCATGATCCTATAGGAGTAGAAGACCTTACCCATAACATCCAACAACTTTCCATCATTGATCCACCAACTCCTATAGAGCCTTTCGTCGACTTAGAAATCAACCTCGCAGCTGTAAGAACTGAAGTAGATGACGCCGGCAACTCAAAATATAGTACGGGACGCCGAATTAGAACCCAATAGAAGATGGTTGAGAGATCACCCACATGAGTTGATCATATGAAACACTGATGCTGGAGTATCTACCTGTAGGAGAATACAGAGTACACAAGGAAATGTACTATGTGCGCAAGAAGCACCCGAGTCTGAGATATCTCCATTTCCTGTATGGAAATCTCAATCTGAACTTAGATGACTTAATATGTGCACTATTGCTGTATTCTTAGCTCAATCCGAACCTGTTTCCACCAAAGAAGCTCTAGACAATTCTCATTGGATTACATCTATGGAAGAAGAGCTTAATGGATTTGAAAGGAATAATGTATGGTATCTGGTACCCAGACCTACGCATCAATCTGTAAATGGACTCATTATCAAAAACAAATCTCGTCTAGTCGCACAAGGCTACAGACAGGAAGAATGCATAGACTACGATGAAACATTTGCCCCTGTAGCCAGACTAGAATCCATCAGGATATTTTTAGCCTTTGCCGCCCATAAGAGCTTTATTCTTTACCAAATAGACGTCAAGAGTGTATTCCTGAATGGAGACCTTGCCGAAGAAGTCTATGTTGAACAACCACCAGGGTTTGTCAATACAGAAGGCGGAGACCTCGTATACAGGCTAATGAAAGCGCTGTATGTACTTAAGCAAGCACCTAGAGCATGGTATGAGACCTTGTCCCTGTATCTAACCGATAATGAATTCGAGAAAGGTGCTGTGGACAAGACCCTATTTAAAATACAGGAAGGTGATGACCTTCCGATAGTTCAAATATATGTAGATGATATAATATTTGGTTCAAATAACCTTGCTTTATGTCAAAGGTTCTCTCATCTCATGCAAAGTAAATTTGAAATGAGTATGATGGGAGAACTTAGTTATTTCCTAGGATTGCAGGTAAAGCAGTTGCCTACAGGAATATTCATCAACCAGGAAAAATACAGCAAGGAGCTTCTCAATAAGTTTGGAATGAACACTTCCAAATCATCGTCAACCCTCATGAGCACTTCCGTGCAAATGAGTGCTGACAAAGATGGAAAGCCGGTTGATCAATCACTCTACAGGAAGCTTATTGGCTCACTCCTGTACCTAATGGCTAGCAGGCCCGATATCCAGTTTGCTATAGGAGTGTGTGCACGATATCAAGTAGCACCTAAAGAATCACACTTCACAACAGCCAAGTGAATCCTGAAATATGTCAAAGGAACAGTCGATGTGGGACTGTGGTATCCTAAAGAAGGCGGATTCGATTTAGTTGGCTATAGCGACTCGGATCTCAGAGGTTGCAAGCCAGATAGGAAGAGTAAAAGCGGAACTTGTCACTTTCTTGGACCTAGACTTGTATCTTGGTTCAGTAAGAAGCAATTGGCAAACTTGCTTTCCACGGAAGAATACTATGTTGCTGGTAGTTGTTGTATGCAGATCCTTTGGATGCAACAACAACTGTCAAATTATGGAATTGAAGTCAAGGAAACACCAATTATGTGCGATAGCACGAGTGCCATTGCAATAACGCACAACCCTGTATTGCACTCGCGCACAAAGAACATTAATATGAAGCATCACTTCATTAGAAATCATGTTGAGAACAAAGATGTTCGGATCGAGAAAGTTCATACAGATATCCAGTTAGCCAACATCTTTACCAAACCTCTCAGCACAGCAAGATTCTGTATGCTTCGACAAGAATTGGGTTTACTTCATCCTGACTCCCTGTAGGTTTTTAATGCTTTCACTCAACAATTGAGGGGGAATGCTGTAAGACCCACGAATACAGTATCCACCGATAATTATATGTACACTCAGACATTCCAAACAGCACTGTAGGGACAAAACGACATGAACTATCCTACAGCTGATGTGTGCAATAATTAAGGGGGAATACAGTATAACCCAACAACAATAATCCGAAAATTGCTGTATGAAATTGAATCTCGTATGTACCTTTTAAGGGGGAACGCTATATTTTCGCGGATACAACACATACTATGAAATTCAATTAATATTTAATTCTATATTCTATTTAATTCCATATTCTATTTAATTCTAATATTCTATTTATTTCAAAAACAACTTTGAGTCCACATGCCCTATTTTTAAATTCAAACGTCTTTTGCATTAAATGTTTTACACGACATCTAGATAATAGTATTTCAAAATCCACGATTTCTCAAATTATTTTATTTCTCACCGCCATTTAGGGCAAATAAGGGAAGATGAAACGACAGATGTGGGACCCAGTATCAATTTAAAATCGGATGGATAAGATATACCTGTTACACTCAGTCCATCCTAATCGTTCATTTAAAACGACGGTTCCCATCCCTTAAATTTGACCGTTCATTATTTTGAAAATCCTAAATCTTCCCACCACCCAACTATAAAAGGACTGTTTATGCCTCTTTTGAGTCTTTACGCTTTCTGCAATTAAACGAGTCTTGTGCAAACAGCCTACAGTTTACTGCAAATTTTACTTCAACTTTCTTTGAATCTTACTTCTTTTCTTCAAGAAACTACGATGGCATCTTCACAGACTTCCTATCCATCTCTCAAAAAGAATGCCACCATTATCACGGCAGAATCTTTGCAAGATCTGTGGTTTTCGAGCGAGTTCATGCTGAAGGAGATGACGTCAATGGAGATTATCGTTTCGAGGATTCGCCAACAAGGCCTCTATCGCCTTGGAAGTCACATCCCTGAGCGCTACGATGCTCAAATGGTTGAGGAACTTTACCTTAACACTGGTGTCTATTTCTTTTCTCTTGCACATGGAGGAAATGTCCCCCACATTGCTGCTATCGTCCGCGGAGTGGAGATCCGCGTGGACCAAGCGTTGCTTCAAAATCTGTATAGGCTCTCTGATGATGGCCTATCCATGGAGGAACTTGAGACCTTTGGGTCCCAATACATCCTCACCAAATATTGGCAATTGTTCACTGGTTCAGTATCGGACAAGGATGTCCATGTTTCTTGTCATAAGAAATGTTTTTGTCTTCCATTTGTTTACTTACAAGATTTTTGTTGTCGTGTAATTGAAAACCGAACAGGTGCTTTTGAGATGTGCACCAACCTACGATTTCGGATGATGGTTGCCATCATGACTTGTGAGAAGGTCAATTGGTGCCAGATCATTCTCAAAAGGCTGCAGGAAGAAGTTTCAAAACCCGTCTCTCAGAAAAAGTCCTTTGGATTATTTCTTAACAATGTTCTGACAAAATGCGGTGTTCCGCAGGCCGAGGAAACGAAGAAAATAACTTCATGTAAATATATCGGAAGCTCTAGGCCCTAGGTCTTCAACAAGCAAGATCTGATTGCTAACATGCCATTTGTCCGAGCCATGCCCCTTTCTGCTGATCTAAGGGACATGACTTCGAAGTCCGGGAGCGAGGAGACTTCAAAGAAAATAAAGAGATCTCACAGCAAAACTCCCGTTGCTGGTGAGAAGCCGAAAAGGAAGCTAAGGAGGCTCATAAAAGTTAAAACTACAGAGATTATAGAAATCTCCGAGGATGCTCTTTCAATGGCCCAACCCACCGTATCAAACCCCCAGGGCGCAACCCCTATGGAAGAGATAGCTGCTAATGTGCAAACAGTAGATCCCGAGCCATTGGCGGCAACAACGGATATACAACAATCTACCAACTTGAAAGACTCCGACGAGTCGGCTGCCACTTTGGAGCTAATAGCCACATCCCCTGTACGGGATCCCTCTCCAATACAGGAACCCACACCTGTAGTGGAATCTTTGCATACAGCGGACCCATGCGCTATACGCAGCCCCTCCCCAGACACCATCATTAATAAAACATTGCTTTCTATGCAAATTGAGCAGGCATATGAACGTTTTGTCCAATGGAAAGATTACAGGCTTGCTCCGTACAGCACCTTGTACAATTGTAGCGAATGGAGCGAAGAAGAAAGGTTTTTTTGGAAGTGACGGACTCTCAAAGTGTTGAAATCCTGATCCAATGGGACAGCCTTTGCTGTAAGGAGTTGATATCGAGCCATCTCTTGGACAAAGGCGATGCTCGAAAGAAGGGAAAATCTCAGTCTGTGGATACACTTCCAATCAGTCCAACATCTGACCACGACTCAGACGACGATGATGATGCCTTACAGGCTGGTCTGAGAATGAGTCGTGAAGACGCAAGCGAACAGGAATTCTCCCGGACATCAAGTCACCATCAGTCCCCTTCCCAACAGTGAGAAAATGTTCACGACAGCGAGGAATCAGTCCCTCCTGTCGCGGAGGATCAATAAGTTTCTCAATAGGCATCCGAGCCTATCGCCACCCAGCCCGAAGAGGAAGTCCGCGTCACCCCGCAGGAGGAATCAGTCCCTCTGCCGGAACAGGCGAAAGCTGAGAGACAACAGGAGGAATCAGTCCCTCATGTACCCATGTCTACAAAACCAATTCCGGAACAGGAGGAATCAGTCCCTCATGTTGCCGCGCCCACATCTGATGATCCCGCACCTTCACCTGTATTGGAATCCGACGATGGTTATGTACCTGAGGATATCCAACTTGAGTCACGTCCTCATGTGACTTTGAGACAGTTGTACGGAGTTGAAGATTTTGCCCAGCCCGACTCTCCTCAAACCATCGAGAATAAAGATCAATTGCACGCTCTTGGTTGATAAACCGTTTTCCTACAGGATGCCATTAATGCCCTGCATGCTGTCGAAAAAGAAGGTAATTGGTTGCATCAGTCCGCCGTTGAAGAAATGACCGGTATGAGGCACGAAGTTTCCAAAGTGGAAGAAGCCTTCCGTATCTTGCCTACCGTCTTCAAACAGGCCCTTAACCAATTGCAACAGTGTCAGGAGAAGATCTTGAAGAAAGAACAAGCAAAGCTTCATATTTCTGAGGCCAAGACAGCATCCGCTCTTATTGAATCCGGTTCCCAGCTTCGAGCACATGACAAAAAGATTCAAGATATGTCGCAGGTGCTCAACTCCCTAGTTGATAAAATGTCAAGTTTTGAGACCAAACAAGACAATGCCTTGAATATTCTCAAACATCTTGATGAGGCCAAAAAGGGGGAAGAGGCTAGAGAAGCTGCGAGGAGAATAAGGCTCGAGCAAGAAAAGGAGATGGAAGCTGCATTTGGGGACAGCATTACTGCTGAAATTTCTCGATTATCATCTCCTACTCACAATATTAGGATACAGGGAGATCGTCCGGAATTTCACGACCCTAAATTTCCGTGGAAAAACCTCGTGCAGAAGCCGCAAATAATAAACCTCCCGGAAATCCGACAACCAACAGCCAACGAGATAAAGCGTTGGAGGAAGAATGAACTGTTAAGATACTTCGTAGTTCTTATCATGGAATCCTCCATATTCAACAGTTGCAAGACTGTGCAGGAAGCCGCCATGGAATTCAAAAATAGGTTGGATGAAGGATCGCTCCCCCTATAGCAAAAGATGAAATCCAAGAATAGGCAAGGATATTTGGTTACCCAGATTGGATCCTTGTGTTCGATAAATCTTATGAAGGTCAAGCCATCTATTTAAATCGAAACAGGGATGCATTGCAAAATTGGTGGAGGGGAACAAAGAACGGCCCTAAAGGCCTTGGAGGCATTCATACTACAAGAGTTAGCTTAAATATTTCTTCCTGTAATTTTATTTTTTTAAAACAGCAAAATCTTGTAATCCTTTTTCAAATATCAATAAAATATTTTTCTATCTTAAAATATTACAACTCGTAATCTACCGTGTTCCTGTATGATTGCGTAATTCAATTCATTTGCTAAAATCAAACAAGTATGAAAACTTGTTAAAAATATAAAAGCTGTAAGTGTTAGGAATATGCCCTCGAATGCCACTCAGGGGATGAGAGAGTATGGGCATTGTACTTGTAATTATGGAATAATAAATAATAAAAAGGCAATTCGATTCATTCACTGTTTATTGTATTTCAATTGCATTCTTGACTTGGTAAACATTGAAGTGAAGTCCATGTAAATAAATCAAACATTCCATTCTCATTATGGGATAAGAGAAAATGCACTGGAAGTGTTTAAAGTTTATTTACTTAAATCGTTCGCAAGTCAATAAACTTAAATGGGCATTACGTTTTAATATAAGACTTGTATAACTAATGCTAGGACATGTGCATGTCTTGATAGCATAGTTATAAGTATATTGGTGGGACCAGTATACTCGAACACGACTCATACTCGATTCAGTCACACGGTATTCACTCTCGGAGAGTCGATGACGAATCGAAAGGTTGTGATAGTATACGTGGACCTTTGACTTGAGGGTTCAGTAGAAGATGTGCCTGTGACGTTTAGTTTGTCATTAGAGTAGTTAGACTCATTTGCTTAATTGCTGAGTCGACCTCGAAGTGCGGACTATACGGGCAGTAGCGATCTTCTTGTACGCCAAGAAAGGATTCTATCTCCTGTTAGTGAGCAGGCGAATGTCCTATACGGTTAATGGCAAATAAGATCATAAGTCTTTGGCCAAAGCATTCTGATATAGTGGTATTAGATACACTATTGATCAGTTGGTCTTGATTTGCATTAACACATGTATAGAGTTTAGTCAACAGTAGGGTTTGACTTTACCGTGACCCGAAGACTTGACCAGGACATCTGATGAAGGGTCTATACGTATATAGTATTCACGACATAATGGTTCTAGAATGATCCCTTCATTCATTCTCAGTCGGGGTTTACAGTGCGGCCCGCTAGGCTGGCTAAGTGCTGCCCGCACTCATTGGTTCCTCCCAATGCCGGCTGAGACGGACCTACGGAGTCGCGCATTAGGAGCATTGACGGATAAATGTGAATTTATTATCTCTCTATTAATATTAGATATTGGATATCTAATTATGATTTATTGGATAAATCAAATAGCGGTCTTATGAATTAAAATTAAGTTACCGGGTAATTAATTTAATTCATAAATTATATTTCTTAGAGAAATATATTTGTATTTGATATAATTAATTAATTAGATTAATTAATATAAATACATTGATAATTAAATGAAGTGTATTTAACGGAGTCGTTTGACGAACGTCCGGTACACGAGTCGAGTGGATCGGCTCGTTTTCTAGGAATCTTCCTAGTAGGCCGCCCCCTCACATGACCACCTTGCATGTGTGTTGTCATGTTTTAATTATTTGTAGAGATTCTTATTCTCAAAATAATTATAACATGATATATAATTATTATATGAGATATAATATATATATATATATACACATGATGAGATGAAACAAGAATCAACTCATATATTCATTTTGAGAGTGTTCAGCCGTGTGCTAAAAGGTGAGGGAGGAGAATTTTTTTTTCTTTTCTATTTTTCATCTTGGAGGTGATATAGAAGTTAAGAAAAAGTGATATATATTCCTACAACACTTCCTAGCCGTGTTCTTCATAGAACGATGTGTTGTAGATTTTTCTGGGCAACTTCCGACGCGTGTGAAGTAGAGGCTTCGAACTTTCGGTGCTTGGAACGAATGGATTTCGTGTTCGGGACAGGGTTCGTGATCATCATCAATTTACGAAGAATTATTTCAAAGGCTTCAAGGGTATGAACCTTTATCTTTGTATTTATTTATTTTTCGTATATACGTTACTTGATCGATCCTGTTTGGGATTCGTATTTATTTCCGCTGCGTATTTCGTTTTATTTTCGAATTCCCAATAGTGGTATCAGAGCGAGGTCAATGTTTCCGTATATACGATTATTTGTGCATTTTGAATGCTTTTGGATGATGATTATGATTTAGAATCATGTTTGGAATAATCGTAGATTTTAAATTGTTCGTTGTAGCATCACGTTTTTGGAAACGGGCCGAAAAACGAAGAAATGGGGCTGCCGGCAGTGGTGCTGGCAGCACTGCCTGGGCTGCCTGCCCAGGTTGCCGAGCATTCTCGGCCATGTCTCGGCCGCAGATGCCGAGAGGCAGCCGATGCCTGCCGATCAGGACTCGGCCAGTCGCTAGCATGGCTCGGCCAGGCGGTCCTCGGGTTTTTGGCCCGATTTTGAATCGGGCAGCGGTGGGCCTAAAACCGGATTATCAGGACTCGTTTAACTTTATATTTTGTTGTAATTATTTTCCAAAATTTATATTGGATTTTAATTTGACTAAATTAATATTTGGAATATTTTTGTGTTAAGGGAAATAAATTAAACGAGAATATTATTTTGGACGGATTACTTCGAACGAATTAAAATGACGATTATTAGTATTAATTGGATTAATACCATTAAAATTGAATAGATTAATTTTATATTGATTGGATTAATATATTAATTGATTATTTAATTTTAATACCACTTTATATTAATTGGATTAATTTAGTAGAAATTGAATAGATTAATTTATAGATTAATTAGATTAATTTATAGATTAATTAGATTAATTTATATTAAGATTAATTGTTTAATTTCGTTGTCATTACATGTTGTATGGAATCCTTATGTGATGGTGATATAGCTCGTGGACTTAGTTTTTTGATTTGTTCGATTCGATTGGGTTGTAAAGGCCGTTTTGAGCCTATTTATATTTACTAGAAAAACTTGTATAGGATGCAATTTTTCAATGATGTAATTATTATTTTGGGTATGAAGAAGACCGAAGACAACCGACCGAGAAGACGAAGAATCGAAGACTGTTTTTTTTATTGGGTCATTCGCTTGGCCCAGTACTTAGGAATTAGGTCCATGAGCTATATGTTGGTAGTAACTAGGTTCTTGTTTTACATTTTCATTTTGAATGATTGACAAACCAACAAACGCGCGTATAATTGAATTAATGTGCAAAGTGTAACATTAATCGCGAAATTTTCCCGACTACAAACAGACTAAGTTTGAAAAGGTTACGAGGTTTCCTACCCTCCATCAAACTCGTAGAAAATTGATACCCGATTTGGTGTGCTATGCTTAGAGTTATCGGGGTAGTACATTTGGTAGAGGTTGAAAAATTCTTGAGTGCATTAGATGCCTTCGGTTGGTGATAAATTTCGCCTAGAAACACGATAGGTTGCGGGTGAGATTCAATAGTCAAACTGATAGACGTTGATGGTCAACAACTTAGATAGTCTGGATTGCCAAGAAACCTGATAGGTTGAGGGCATGAAGACTAGGGGTAAAAGAAGATCAAATCATCCGTTAGACGGGTTGGTGTTAGACACCACTTTACAAAAATTAATTGGCAAGAAACCTGATAGGTTGCGTCTGTTAAAATTTGTAAAGAACTTGATCACCACTAAGAAGTCGATCTAACCATGATTTCCGGATTATAACATGGGAGTGTATAATTCCGATAAAATTAGTGGGAGCCGAGACAAGAATTATACAAGACCTTAAGTTCTATACTCGGTCATAATTAAACAAGTCACTAATTTAATCTTGTCTAAATCTTTGCAGAAAACGAAATTGAATCTCTCTAAAATGGCTAAAAACCCACTTGCAATACTACTTGAAAAGAATCTCCTAACTGGCCCTAACTTTGTTGACTAGTTGCGGAATCTGATGATTGTACTCAGTATGGAGTCTCTGGGATACGTCTTGGAGGCGGACATTCCACCGACTCTAATCCGGACTAGGGGTAATCAGGAAGACATTGACGTCCATGAAAAATGGGTCAAGGATGATGACACGCTTTTATGTGTAACTATCGCAAGTGCACGATATCGTATCAAGTAGTAAAGTGGACTTTTTGAGTCCGGTTTATCGATCCCACAAGGAAGTTTGGTTATAATTTGAATGATACACTATTAGTCTATTTTTATAGATACTTAAGATTAGTGAAACACACAATTTAAGAGTTTGGTTTAATAGTTGCAAAGTAAATGTAATAATAGTCTTAATATTTTAAGGAAATAAAAAGATTGCAATATTAATAGATTGATTAATGATAAAATGAAATAGTTGGGATTACAAACTTAGTTCATCATTAGTTATAAAAGATGTATTGGATATCATAAGATGAATTTACTTATTATGTTGTGTAGATTCGATTTTCCTTAAAAAGACGGTTTCTCTTTCGAACTATAAAACGCCCCTTACATATTGAATCAATCCACTATATTTCTATGTTGATTGGCTTCAATACATAGCATTAGGATTTATGAAAATAACTCAAAGAATCATCTAAGGACTAGGGATATATTTCTATCCCCTAGAACAACTTAGAGTGAAGATCATTTGATCTAATCAAACATATTTTCTTTCGAAACATATGAAGACCATAAATATCTTCATTTATTGGCCAAATAAATAAAGATTGTTAAAACAATGAAAATCACACACAATAATAAGTAATTCACAATAGATCTTTTATACAAACATAAATAACATGACTAACCTTGTTTATAATCCCAACTTAAGTAACTTAGCCCATAAAGGGTTTATTACACATATTACAAGCTTTGGTGGTCATTCTTAGTTGAATCAAGAGAAAGAATTGATCCTAACTCCCTTAGTAGATAAAGGAGATAGAAGCAATAAACTCTCTGAACAACATATACTATACCACACTTACAAAGATCACTCAAGAACACAAGTGTGTTCTTCACACAAAAAGAAAAGTTTACAAGAAAATGGAAAATTATAAGATGAATGATGAATGATGAAGGATCTAAGGGTCTATTTATACACCTAAAGTCATCTAATAGCTCCAAAACTACGGCATTATTATATTAGATCGGATCAATGCCACCATCCCCTCAATAATACACAAAAGTATAAAAATTAGACAAATCATAGCACTCTGTCAAGAGTTACGGCCGTAACATTCAGGGAGTTACGGCCGTAACTAGGTGACTTACGGCCGTAACCCCTGAATGTTACGGCCGTAACGTGGCTTCGTAAATTTGCTCATTTGAAGCTTTGATAGTTACGTTTTAGCCCAGAATTCCTCAGACTTTGCGTTTTTGCCCCAGATCTTCTTCGGATGATAACTTTTGATATATAACTCTGATTTTGAATCCGGAAAGACTGCCGAATTCGTCTCGAAAAGCCCTACAACATGAATATATCAAAATTAAATAAAGAGAATATTTATTAAACATATTGTTTCTTGAGTAATTCAGTTATTTAATCCGATCATCATCCGATAAAAATAAAATTATTAAAACTAATAAATTAAAAGCAAAAAACGAGTAGACTAGCTCAATTATGGGTGAATTTTATCGATACAAACCATGGATAAGTGTACAAAACTGACACTTATCACACCCCCAAACTTGAATTCTTGCTAGTCCCGAGCAAGACTCTTTATTATTCACACTCCAAAAATAAAAATAAAAATCACTAAAATAAGAAAATTAATACACACATAAATTAAAATATAAAAAGAGAAAAGGAGATCAGAATGCCATTAATAAACAACAACCAGCTTTATACAGTAGATAGAATTGAATCAAGATTCAAAATAAATCTACTAATGTTTTTGAAGTTAAAACACGGTTTTTATTTTGTAATTCCAAAATGTAAGGTTTTCCCCCCCCAAAAGGTTGATTATTTCTTTCCTACTCGTGATACACACGACTCCCTTTAATGGTTGCTCTCGATCACTCGTTTATTTTTCGACTCAATATGAAGAAGAATTTCATTGGCGTCATCAAATATTGTGATTTTTACAAAATTGAGTGTATTGAAATTCAGCTGCTAATTAATTCAAATCTGCTCATAAACTACATCCCTTTTAGTGATAGCTTTCACACCGTTATTTGCTAACGTGTAGCTCTTTTCACTAACACAATTTCTATCTCATTTTTTTTCTTCGTAAAAAGGTGATAGCTTTCACACCGTTATTTGCTAACGTGTAGCTCTTTTCACCAATTTTTCTGAGACGGCAGCTACGCACCAACAATGGTTAGTCCTTTATTTTTCGCAAAATTTAAGACTTCCAAAATTAGGCACTTCGCTCAACACTTCTCCTTTTCGTCATTTATTTTTTTAGGTGATAGCTTTCACACCGTTATTTGCTAACGTGTAGCTATTTTCACCAATGACTACTTTTTTTAGGGAATAGAATTTTTGCAGAAAATCATTTCTTAGTTAAGCATGAAAAATCAAAAACTCCACAAATTAAGTAAATTTCAGTTTTATTTTTCATCAACCAATTGATTCTTCTTTTCTCAAGGTAACGAATGACTCGATTTTATATGATAATTACAAGGCTTGGAAAGAGAGATTAAGGCTCCAAAAATTTTTTTGGAATATACAATTTTTTTACCGGTTAAAACGATTTTAGAAGCTTGTATATAGCTAATTTATTGATGTTATAGCCAGATCTAGAAATCTCATAAATCAAAGTACTATATATATATATATATATATATATATATATACTAAACCTAATCAATGTCAAATAATAAAAACACACCACACAATACACTAATCAAAACATACCACAATGAAAATCCAAATAAAAATCATAGTTCAAAAACCACAAAATAAACACACAAGTACGAAAATATCACCCCCAAACTTATAAGTAAAACTGTCCCAAGTTTTAAAAAAATATAATAGCAAGCGAGAAAATGTAAAACTCCTGAAATTTCACTTTTGATCTTCCAGAGTGTCGTCAGGATGTTTAGAAAACGGAAAAGCTTTTCAAAGCGCTTCTCCGTTTCTAATTGTCGCCGAGTATTTCATTTTGATTTCTCATAATTTCACTGGGATGTTTCTAATCCTGAACTCTTTCAAGCAAATTTTCCTCAAAAGGCGTCAACTCATAACCGGCATCCTCCTCGGCCTCATATTCCTCCTCCTCGCTACTATCCTCTTAGGTTCCAAACGTGCCCGTTTGCTTCTCAATTGAGTACTTGAAAAATACTACTCCGTACTGCTCGATCCCCATGTGTTAAAATATCACCCCGCCGAAATTTTGACTCTCTGGCTCCTGCAAATACCGGAGATAAGGCAGGGGTATGGCATCTTACGCCTAGTCGGGACCATGCCGGCATAGTGACAAATAGTAGTGTAAATGTGAGTACCCAAATCCATTTTTACCCCGTGGATAGCAAATAAACCTCGCGGTGGCCAATGGAAACCGTTATCGAGTCGAAGTCGGGTAAATACTCCCACGCCCACATCCATAAATACCAAGCATCATCCATTAGGTCCGCCTGGTTGTATCGGGGTTTGATCATCCCAATACTTTCATGCAACTCGCTCACTAACGCCCAGCGTAAAACTCTATCATCCGACACCTCTTCATTAGGCAAGATAGAAATGTCAACCGCGTTAGTACAATTAACCCCCAAAAACTTGTTAATGACATCCGGTGAAAAATTAATCGATTTCCCATTCACAGTAGTCTGATGATAAGTAGGTGACCCTACCTGCCCAATGGACTTGTTGAAAGAATTGTAAAAGTTCGTGGTCAATGTCGGGTTACCATTTGGGAGATCTAAACGAACTTTTCCACCGTTGTCTAAGAATTTTTGGATGAAAGGGGTAGTGATTGTGTCTCTATCCGCATGGCCGATGAAATCATCAAGATTGAACAATCTTTCCTTAATGCACTTCGTTTTGCTTTCTTTGTATGTGTGCGACCTTGAGATGACGAACCGACCTTTTCTTTTCCTTTTATTGATTTCTTCGGTGCCATCCCTGAAATTGAACAAAATCAACTTCTTTTCATCATACGACTATAATCATCAAGCAAAACTAATAAAAACATAAAAAAAAATTCAAAGATTTTCGTTGTGGCATTTCGTCGGACACTTTGAGTTCATAGTTTTTTAACAAGTTTTTCTTATTCAAACTCAAATCCATAAAGCCACCACAAATCAATGAATCTAATAAACACACAAATATCAACAATACTCACAAATGAACAAGATTTAATCATCGAATCCAACGGAAATAAGAATCGAAAAACAAATATGAAGTGAAAAACTAACAACTAAAACTCAAAAATATAAAAATTGAAACAAGGATCGAAAGAAAACCTGATGATTATGTGTTAATGTTGATAAGTTAATGAATTGATTTGAGGAATTTTGAGTTTTTTAGCAAGTAGGGATTGATAGGGGAAAAAAAATCGCACTCCCGGCCGCTGTGTCTCGTCTGGTTTGTGAAAGTGTTGTAAGGGCGGTTTTTTTTTAATACAGACTACTAGTTACGGCCGTAACCTATACAAGTTACGGCCGTAAGTTGCTTTTGTTTTTCAAACAGGTTTTAAGATACGGCCGTAACATGCAGCAGTTACGGCCGTATGTAACGTTCGTTTTTTTTTTTAAGAACCTGTTTTAAGATACGGCCGTAACATGTAGTAGTTACGGCTGTATAAACCATACGTAAAAAAATCCTGATTCTACTTACTAGTATTATTTTGGATACGGCCGTATATATATATTATATAATTTTTTTATTTTTATTTTTTTTTATATGTGTGAGAATAATGAAAGAAAGACTCCTGGATTTTATGAACGATCGATCCTTCTTTGTTGTTGTTGAATCCTTCCGTGTTACCCCAAACTTATTTGCGAAATAATAGAGATTGGGTTGCCTCCCAATAAGCGCTTTGTTTAACGTCCTTAGCTTGACTTCTCGTCGATTAATTAGGTATTTCGGCATTATGATTGATTTCTTTGTCGAGAATTCTCCTCCCAGATATGGCTTTAACCGTTGACCGTTTACTTTGAAACTCCCGTCGGTTGTATTATAAATCTCCACAGCTCCATGAGAAAACACCTCTTTGATCGTGTAAGGGCACATCCATCGTGATCGTAGCTTACCGGAAACAGACGCGATCGTGCATTAAAAAGCGTAACTTGGTCTCTTGTTTTAAAATCTCTTCTTAGAATTTTGTTGTCATGCCATCTTTTCGTTTTTCTTTGTAGATTTTGGCATTTTCATATGAGTCGAGTCGGATTTCATCCAACTCATTTAAGCTATGACAACCTTTTCTTTCCAATATTTGTTCGTCAAAGTTTAATTTTTTATAGCCCAAAAGCTCGATGTTCAAGTTCTCTTTGGCGGTGTGACAGCTTTTCCAAAAACCAGACGAAATGGAGACATGCCTATCGGTGTCTTATAGGTACATTACCTTAAGCCCAGAGCGCATCATCCGACTTTTCGACCAATCTTTCCGAGATGAGTCATTGTCATCTCAAGTATACGTTTGATTCACGATTGGAAACTTGACTTGTCCACTGGTTTGTGGGTGATAAGAGGTAGCGACACGGTGTTTTACTCCGAATTTGGTTAATAGAGCCTTAACTTGGTGATTGCAGAAATGAGATCCGCCATCACCGATAATAACTCTCGGAGTTAAAGCGAGTGAATATATTTTTCTTTAGAAAATTTACCACAACCTTAGCTTCGTTTGTTGGTAATGCAAATGACCTCCACCCATTTGGATACGTAGTCAACGGCTACAAGGATGTATTCATTATAGAATGATGATGGAAAGGGTCCCATGAAATCAATTCCCCAAACGTCGAAGATTTCAACTTCAAGGATGAAATTCATTGGCATTTCATTTCTTTTGACATGTTTCCATGTCTTTGGCACAGTCACACTTCGAGACAAGTGTATGTGCATCTTTGAACAGTGGGCCAATAGAATCCTGCTTCAAGAATTTTTGCTGCTGTTTTTGAACCCCCAAAATGTCCTCCATAGTGAGAGGAATGACATCTTTCTAATACCTTCTCCATTTCTTCTTCGGTATGCATCTCAGGATGATTTGATCAGTCCTCGTCGAACAACGAGAGGATCTTCCCGGTGATAGTATTTCAACTCGGAGAAGAATTTTTCTTTTGATGATGGGAAAAATTTGGGTGAATTATTCCACTAACAAGGAAATTAACGATGTCGCATACCATGGTGCATTTTGTTTTTCCTGGATATTAGAGATTTGGAGCAGGTTGTTCATCAGGAAATACTTCATTTATTTCCTTCTCTTGAGCATTGTTTTGGTGAGTCTAGAGAGATGATCCGCCACTTGGTTTTCTGTTCCCTTTCTGTCTCGATTTCTATGTCGAATTCTTGCATAAGTAGAACCCATCGGATTAGCCTTGACTTTGCATCTTGCTTTGTCATTAAATATTTCAAAGTGAATGATCGGTATAGACTATGACCTTTGATCCCAATAAGTAGGATCGAAATTTGTCAAAGGCATAAACCACTGCAAGCATCTCTTTTCGGTTGTTGTGTAGTTCGGTGAGCATCATTCATAGTCCCGCTAGCATAATGGATCACTTGCATCATTTTGTCCTTCTTACGGCCCAAGACGGCCCCTACGGCATAATCACTTGCATCGCATATTAAAATGAAAGGAATAGTCCAACTGGAGAAATGATGATTGGGTGATGTAAGCTTATCCTTCAAAGTTGCAAAGTCCACGTGGCATTCATTTGTGAAAAGGAATGGTGTATCTTTCTCAAGCAAAGAACAGAGAGGTTTTGCTATTTTTGAGAAATCTTTTATAAACCTCAGATAGAATCCTGCATGTCCGAGAAAACTCCTTACTCCTTTCACGAAATTGGTGGAGGAAGTTTTGCAATCACTTGGATCTTTGCCTTATCGACTTCAATTCCATGTTGTGAGATTCTATGGCCAAGTACGATTCCTTCTGGACCATGAAGTGACATTTCTCCCAATTGAGAACTAGATTTGTGTCTTCACATCTTTCCAAGACCATGCCTAAGTGAATGAGGCATTTATCAAATGAATCTCCGAAAACCGAGAAATCGTCCATGAAAACTTCAATGAATTTTTCAACCATGTCCGAGAATATTGACATCATGCATCTTTGAAATGTGGCTGGAGCATTGCACAATCCGAATGGGATTCTTCTATAGGCAAATGTTCCATAAGGGCATGTGAATGTTGTTTTCTCTTGGTCTTCTGGGGCTATTACGATTTGGTTGTACCCTGAATAGCCGTCGAGAAAACAGTAGTAAGAATGTCCCGCCAATCTATCTAGCATCTGATCAATAAATGGGAGTGGAAAATGATCTTTTCTTGTCGTCTTGTTTAGTTTCCTGTAATCAATGCACATTCTCCATCCTGTGATCGGTTGTGTTGGTATAAGTTCATTGTGCTCGTTCTCAATGATCGTGATTCCACTCTTTTTGGACACCATATGTACAGGGCTCACCCATGGACTATCTGAGATTGGATAAATGATTCCTGCGTCAAGTAATTTAAGAATCTCTTCACAATTTCCTTCATGTTTGGATTCAAACGTCGTTGATGCTCAATTGAAGGTTTGCGGTCATCTTCCATCAAGATTTTGTGAGTGCATATAGAGGGTTTATTCCTCTAATGTCCGTAATAGTCCATCCAATTGCTCTTTTGTGATTCCTCAATACCCTTAGTAATTTCCCTTCTTCAAGTTTGGTCAATATGTTAGATATGATGGCCAGGAAGTGTTGAGGAAACGCCCAAGTAAGCGTATCTCAAATGTGTGGGTAGAGGTTTGAGATCAAGTGTTGGAGCTTCTTGTAAAGAAGGGAGGGGTTTAACGGAGCTTGTCCCCAATTCTTCAAAATGTGGATGCTTTCTTAAGGTTGGTAGTGCTTCTAGATAGTTAACTGTTTCGGCCAAGTGATATTCTTCTTCCATCTTTGGTTAGATAATTTGCTATACATGTCTCAAGAGGATCTTTAGATAGAATTTTCTCTAAAGACTTGTTCACCATGGCTTCAATTGTGTCTATTTTTAGACAATACTCATCTGTGGAGGGTTGATTCAAAGTTTTTAAGACATCGAAGATGACATGTTCGTCTTCCACTCTGAGGATTAGCTTTCCTTCATAGACGTCAATAAGAGCACGTCCGGTTGCGAGAAATGGTCGTCCCAAAATAATGGGAATATCTGATCTTCTTCCATGTCGAGGATGATAAAATCTGCTGGAAATATGAATTTATCAACTTTGACGAGCACATCTTCAACTATCCCACGTGGATATTTGATTGACCGATCGGCTAATTGTAGTGGCCGTTGTTGCTTTTGCTTCTCCCAAGTTCAATTTGTTGAAAATTGACAGGGGCATCAAGTTGATACTTGCCTAAATCACAAAGAGCTTTTCTAAAATTCACTTCACCAATAGTACGGGATTGTGAAAGTTCCGGATCTTTTAGCTTGGGTGGCGACTTCTTTTGTAGTATTGCGCTACATTCCTCTGTTAGCATGACAGATTCGTATTCTTCAAGCCTTCGTTTGTTGGAAAGAATATCTTTCATAAATTTGGCATAGCTTGGCATTTGTGCTAGAGCATCGGCAAAAGGAATGTTGATGTGTAGCTTTTTGAAGATTTCTAATAATTTCCCGAATTGAGCATCGAGCTTGTGATTCTTCAACCGTGAGGAAATGGGATAGGTGGAACATAAGATTTTGTAGCAATTGGACCTTTTTGAGATGAAGGTCATGTATCAGATTCTTTTTCTGATTCTTGATTTTGTTTATTTTTTTGTTTTTCCAGATGGTTTTCCATAGAAATTTGAATCGCACTTCACTTCTTGTTGTGATAGCTTGGACATTTTCCCTTGGATTTACCTCGGTATTGATAGGTAACATGCCTTGAGATCTTTCTGAAAGTATTTTGGCCATTTGGCCAACTTGTGTCTCCAGATTTTTAATTGAAGCATCATTACGTTGTTGATACTTCAGTTGTTGTTCAGCTAGCTTCGTGATTGCTTCTTCCCATCCGGGCTTCTTTTCTTGATGCGTTGGATTCAACACATTGTTGTTATTTGCATAAGAAAAAATTGGATGATTTTGTATCTGGATTGTATGTTGGCCGTAAGGATTGTATGCTTGCCTTTGGAAATTCGAGCATACGCCACTTGTTCAGTGGTGGTGGTGATTGTTCTTGTTGCACTAATGGACATATAGTCTTTGTTGTGAGTTGCTCCACAAATTTCACATGAAAAAGCTGAAATTTGTGGAGTTTGCACCGTCTTCACAGTTGAGGAGTTGAAAAGACATTTCCTCGACTTTCTTTGATAGAGCTTCAATTTTTGCCAACATAAGTGAATAAGAATCCACTTCAAAAACACCATTTGGTTTCTTTTGGATATTTCGTCTCGGCCATCTTGCACTTTGTTCACTTATAACCTCAAAAGATTATAAGCCTCTTTCATAGTTTTGTTTCCCAGGTGAGCCATTTGATGATGAATCGACATTGGCTCGGCATGAAGGTAAAATTCGAATAGAAGTAATTGACTTGTGCTCCCAAATTGAAACCATGGTTAGGACATTTTCGTATCATATCTTTGTATCTCTCCCATGCTTCGTGGAATGATTAAGATCTTGTTGTGAAATGTAGAGATTTCGTATTTGAGTTTCGCCACTTTTATTGGTGGAAAGTATTTAGTGGTGAATTTCTGGACAAATTCGGCCAATTTGTTATGCTTCGTGGTGGCAAAGTATCTAGACACTCTCTTGCTCTGTCCTTCAAAGTGTGCACGAAAAGTCTCATTTTGATTGCCTCGTCATTTACATTTGGATATTTGAAATTTCCACATATTTCCACAAAGCGGTTAATATGGAGATATGGATTTTCGTCGGTTCTTCCATAGAATGAGTTGTTGTTGGAGAAGAGATTGATGACATCTGGCGAATTTGAAAATTGTCCACTCCAAATGGTGGATAGATTACACTTGATTGAACGCTCAAAGATGGGGGTTCATGAATTCCCAAAGAGCATGTTGTCTTCATCTATTTAGTACAATAGGATATTGTTGATGTTGAATGTTTTGAACATTAGGTATTCCCCAGGAGGAATTCTTTCGTTATCATTTCCTTGGGGGAGACGTGGATTTAGTTCGTCCGCCATTGATGGTGAAGAAATAATGTTTTTCTTTTGTTCTCTTCGCCGTCTTCTGAATGTGGCTTCGATCTCGGGATCTAGTAAAACTAAATCGCGATTGTATGTCCTTCGCATAGACAAGGGAATCTACAACAAAGAAAAAGTTGTATTTATAACAATAGTTAATAATGTAATTTTTTCAAATATAACTTATACTTCCCCGGCAACGGCGCCAAAAACTTGACACGCTTTTATGTGTAACTATCGCAAGTGCACGATATCGTATCAAGTAGTAAAGTGGACTTTTTGAGTCCGGTTTATCGATCCCACAAGGAAGTTTGGTTATAATTTGAATGATACACTATTAGTCTATTTTTATAGATACTTAAGATTAGTGAAACACACAATTTAAGAGTTTGGTTTAATAGTTGCAAAGTAAATGTAATAATAGTCTTAATATTTTAAGGAAATAAAAATATTGCAATATTAATAGATTGATTAATGATAAAATGAAATAGTTGGGATTACAAACTTAGTTCATCATTAGTTATAAAAGATGTATTGGAGATCATAAGATGAATTTACTTATTATGTTGTGTAGATTCGATTTTCCTTAAAAAGACGGTTTCTCTTTCGAACTATAAAACGCCCCTTACATATTGAATCAATCCACTATATTTCTATGTTGATTGGCTTCAATACATAGCATTAGGATTTATGAAAATAACTCAAAGAATCATCTAAGGACTAGGGGTATATTTCTATCCCCTAGAACAACTTAGAGTGAAGATCATTTGATCTAATCAAACATATTTTCTTTCGAAACATATAAAGACCATAAATATCTTCATTTATTGGCCAAATAAATAAAGATTGTTAAAACAATGAAAATCACACACAATAATAAGTAATTCACAATAGATCTTTTATACAAACATAAATAACATGACTAACCTTGTTTATAATCCCAACTTAAGGAACTTAGCCCATAAAGGGTTTATTACACATATTACAAGCTTTGGTGGTCATTCTTAGTTGAATCAAGAGAAAGAATTGATCCTAACTCCCTTAGTAGATAAAGGAGATAGAAGCAATAAACTCTCTGAACAACATATACTATACCACACTTACAAAGATCACTCAAGAACACAAGTGTGTTCTTCACACAAAAAGAAAAGTTTACAAGAAAATGGAAAATTATAAGATGAATGATGAATGATGAAGGATCTAAGGGTTCTATTTATACACCTAAAGTCATCTAATAGCTCCAAAACTACAGCATTATTATATTAGATCGGATCAATGCCAGCCATCCCCTCAATAATACACAAAAAGTATAAAAAATTAGACAAATCATAGCAATCTGTCAAGAGTTACGGCCGTAACATTCAGGAGTTACGGCCGTAACTAGGGTGACTTACTGGCCGTAACCCCAGATGTTACGGCCGTAACGTGGCTTCGTAAATTTGCTCATTTGAAGCTTTGATAGTTACGTTTTTAGCCGAATTCCTCGGACTTTGCGTTTTTGCCCCATCTTCTTCGGATGATAACTTTTGATATATAACTCGATTTTGAATCGGAAGACTGCCGAATTCGTCTCGGAAAGCCCTAAAACATGAATATATCAAAATTCAATAAAGAGAATATTTATTAAACATGTTGTTTCTTGAGTAATTCAGTTATTTAATCCGATCATCATCCGATAAAAATAAAATTATTAAAACTAATAAATTAAAAGCAAAAAACGAGTAGACTAGCTCAATTATGGGTGAATTTTATCGATACAAACCATGGATAAGTGTACAAAACTGACACTTATCAGATGACGTGCTAGTCCGTGGCTTTATGATGGGCTCAATGACTAATGAGCTGCAGAGAGCGCACGAGAAAATGACTTCTGCTAGTCAGATTCTCGCACACTTGACCGAACTTTATGGAGAGCACAGTAGGACTGCTAGATATGAGATATCGAAGCAGTTGTTCAGTGCTTGGATGAAAGAAGGGGAGAAAGTGGGAGACTACGTCCTCAAGATGATCTCTATGATTCAGAGGCTCGAGGTGCTCAACTTTAATATGGATTTATCCATTCAAATTGATCTCATCCTTCAATCTCTCCCTGACTCTTTCACGCAGTTTGTAATGAATTTCAACTGTAATAAAATTACATGCACATTAGCTGGGCTAATGAATAAACTGGTGACGGCGCAGTCTAACATGAAGACTAAACCGAGAGAGGCTGCTCTTGTGATTTCTTCTGGGCCTAGGAGGTCCAAGAACAAGAAGAAAAAGACCTACGAGCAGTACAAACCCAAGAAAGGGGTGCAAAAGGAAAGGGCAAGGCCGAAAGGTTCAAAAGGTAGGCGGTCCAAAACCTACGGACAAATGCCTTGAATGCGGTGAGTGGGCCACTGGCGAAGGACTTGTCCCAAGATTAATGGCGCATCAGTGCGGAACTTTTGTTTTTGAAACTAATTGTTCCGCTCCGTATATTACGCTTCATGGATTCTGGATTCAGGTTCCACTTCTCACATTTGTACTATGAATCAGGATCTGGAACGAAGTAGAAAACTTGAAGCTGGGGAAATAATGATCACTGTTGGAAGTGGACAAAGTGTCGAGGCAACTGATATTGGATCAATCCTTCAGGGTTTAGAATCCAGTTTTATTTTGACATTAGATGAAGTACTTGTTTTGCCCAAGGGGCATAAAAACATTGTATCCATTCCAGTCTTGGACCGGAAAGGATTTTGTTTCTTCATTGGCAATGGCAGTTGTAAAATTTATTTTCGAAATAAATTGGTTGGAACAGCTACATTGTTGAATGGTTTATATCATCTGAACATGCAAAATAAAACAGCAGTGAACACTATAACTAGGAAACGTGGTAGGCAAGATACTAATCATGCTCTTAAATGGCACCTTAGACTTGGTTATGTTGGTAAGACCAAGGTTCAGAAAATGGAGAAAGATGGACTTTTAAGTCCATTGGGTGTATAACCCTATCCAACTTGTGAATCTTGCCTTAGAGGCAAAATGACTAAGTTCCCCTTCACAGGGACTTTTGAAAGGGCTGCCGATAAACTTGGATTGGTGCATACCGATGTTTGTGGTGCTTTAGAAGTAGCCCGAGATGGATATCAATATTTCATAACGTTCACAGATGATCATACTAGGTATGGGATTGTGTACTTAATGAAACATAAATCCGAAGCCTTTGCTAAATTCAAAGAATTTAAGGCCCTAGTTGAAAAACAAACTGGATGTCATATCAAAGCACTTCGGTCGGACCGAGTTGGCGAATATATGAGCACTGAGTTTGATGAGTTCCTTAAGGAACATGGAATAGTTTCACAATTCACGCCTCCAGGAACCCCACAGTTAAATGGTGTTTCAGAAAGGAGAAATCGGACTTTGTTGGACATGGTTCGCTCCATGTTAAATTACACTGATTTACCTATTTACCTGTGGGGGTATGCCTTACTAACCGCTGCCTATATCTTTAATAGATGTCCTTCCAAATCTGTTCCTATCACTCCGCATGAGATGTGGAAGGGTAAGAAACCAAACCTTAATCACATAAGGATTTGGGGATGTCCAGCCTATGTCAAAAAGGCTAAGGTGGACAAACTGGAAGTGAGGTCCATAAAAGGACGTTTCATAGGATACCCAGAGGACTCGATGGGTTATCTATTCTACATGCCAGAAGACCATAGGGTCGTTGTGGCATTACAAGCGCACTTCCTTGAGGATGAATTCATTCAGGAAGGTGGCTCGGGTAGAAATATCTCTTTGGAAGAGCATAATGAAAGTCCTAAGGAGACATCTGATCAGGGATCAAGAACCGAACCTATTGTAACACAGCCTCCACTTCGAAGGTCTGATAGGGTATCTCACTTACCTGAGAGGTATGGCTATACACATGTCGAGGAACTGGGTCTCCACGACACACCTGATAGCAGTGAAAACGACCCTGTCACCTATGACCAAGCGATAGTAGATATAGACTCCGATAAATGGCAAGAAGCAATGGAAGCTGAGATAGACTCGATGCATAGCAATCAGGTCTGGACTCTAGTAGATCCTCTAACTGGCATGAGGACTATTGGAAATAAATGGATCTATAAGAGAAAGACTGATGGGGATGGCAAGGTTGATGCCTATAAGGCCAGGCTTGTGGCAAAGGGATATACCCAAAGGGAAGGAATCGATTATCATGATACCTTCTCGCCCGTAGCTATGATAAAATCGATTCGCATGATGCTTGCCATTGCTGCCTATTATGATTATGAAATATGGCAAATGGATGTCAAAACGGCTTTTCTAAATGGATACCTCGAGGAGGAAATCTATATGGAATGACAAAGGTTTTGTGTCCAAAGCTAATATTCATAAAGTGTGTAAGCCGCAACGAGCCATTTATGGTGCAAGCAAGCTTCTCGGAGTTGGAACCTTCGATTTGTGAAGCGATTAAGGACTTTGACTTCGTACGAAATGAGGAGGAACCGTGTGTTTACAAAAAGGTCGAGTGGGAGCAACATTGCGTTCTTAGTACTATATGTAGATGATATTCTACTTATAGGAAATAACATAGCAATGCTCAAGACCGTGAAAGCTTGGCTTTCTAAAACGTTCTCCATGAAAGACTTGGGAGAAGCTTCCTATATTCTAGGGATCCGTCTTTACAGAGATAGACCGCGAAGAATGATAGGACTTTCCCAAGCCCTTTATATCGATAAAATCCTGAGAAGATTCAAGATGGATGAATCTAAAAGAGGGTTTCTTCCCATGCGACATGGAATTCATCTCACCATGAAAATGTGTCCTCAAAGTGAGGAAGACAAGAGAGAGATGAGTAAGGTACCCTATGCCTCGGCAGTGGGTAGCCTCATGTACGCTATGTTGTGTACGAGACCAGACTTAGCCTACGCTGTGAGTATGGTAAGTCGATTTCAAGCAAACCCGGGAAGGGAACATTGGACTGCCATAAAGAACATTCTTAAGTACTTAAGAAGAACTAGAGATTTAGTTCTTACTTATGGTGGTGGAGAACTGAAGGTGATTGGATTCACCGATTCTGATTTTCAAGGAGACAATGATGACTCTAAGTCGACATCTGGGTATTTATTTACTCTCAATAGAGGAGCAGTATCTTGGAGAAGCTCCAAGCAAACCGCTACTGCAGATTCCACCTGCCAAGCAGAGTATCAAGCTGCCTCAGAGGCTATCAAAGAAGCATTTTGGATGCAGAAGTTTATACTAGAACTTCAAGTGGTCCCTAATGCGGAGTTGCCTATATCACTATTCTGTGATAATGATGGAGCTGTCGCTCAAGCTAAGGAGTCGAGGGCTCACCACAACACTAAGAATATAGAGATAAAGTACCACATCGTTCGAGAGATGGTGGAAAAAGGATATGTTTCATTGCAAAGAGTAGACTCAGAAGACAATGTCTCTGACCCGCTGACCAAGCCATTATCTCAGGCTGTCTTGGAAAGACATCTAAAGAACATGGGTATTGGATACCATGATATGTGGCATTGAGTGCAAGTGGGAGATTGTTAGGAATATGCCCTCGAATGTCACTCAGGGGATGAGAGAGTATGGGCATTGTACTTGTAATTATGGAATAATAAATAATAAAAAGGTAATTCGATTCATTCACTGTTTATTGTATTTCAATTGCATTCTTGACTTGGTAAACATTGAAGTGAAGTCCATGTAAATAAATCGAACATTCCATTCTCGTTATGGGATAAGAGAAAATGCACTGGAAGTGTTTACAGTTTATTTACGTAAATCGTTCGCAAGTCAATAAACTTAAATGGGCATTAAGTTTTAATAAGACTTGTATAACTAATGCTAGGACATGTGCATGTCTTGATAGCATAGTTATAAGTATATTGGTGGGACCAGTATACTCGAACACGACTCATACTCGATTCAGTCACACGGTATTCACTCTCGGAGAGTCGATGACGAATCGAAAGGTTGTGATAGTATACGTGGACCTTTGACTTGAGGGTTCAGTGAGAGATGTGCCTGTGACGTTTAGTTTGTCATTAGAGTAGTTAGACTCATTTGCTTAATTGCTGAGTCGACCTCGAAGTGCGGACTATACGGGCAGGTAGCAATCTTTACTGTACGCCAAGAAAGGATTCTATCTCCTATTAGTGAGCAGGCGAATGTCCTATACGGTTAATGGCAAATAAGATCATAAGTCTTTGGCCAAAGCATTCTGATATAGTAGTATTAGATACAGTATTGATCAGTTGGTCTTGATTTGCATTAACACATGTATAGAGTTTAGTCAACAGTAGGGTTTGACTTTACCGTGACCCGAAGACTTGACCAGGACATCTGATGAAGGGTCTATACGTATATAGTATTCACGACATAATGGTTCTAGAATGATCCCTTCATTCGTTCTCGATCGGGGTTTACGGTGTGGCTAGTCGGGCTAAGTCTTGCCCGCACTCATTGGTTCCTCCCAATGCCTACCGAGACGGACCTACGGAGTCGCGCATTAGGAGCATTGACGGATAAATGTGAATTTATTATCTCTCTATTAATATTAGATATTGGATATCTAATTATGATTTATTGGATAAATCAAATAGCGGTCTTATGAATTAAAATTAAGTTACCGGGTAATTAATTTAATTCATAAATTATATTTCTTAGAGAAATATATTTGTATTTGATATAATTAATTAATTAGATTAATTAATTAATATAAATACATTGATAATTAAATGGAGTGTATTTAACGGAGTCGTTTGACGAACGTCCGGTACACGAGCCGAGTGGCTCGGCTCGTTTTCTAGGAATCTTCCTAGTAGGTCGCCCCCTCACATGACCACCTTGCATGTGTGTTGTTATGTTTTAATTATTTGTAGAGATTCTTATTCTCAAAATAATTATAACATGATATATAATTATTATATGAGATATAATATATATATATATATACACATGATGAGATGAAACAAGAATCAACTCATATATTCATTTTGAGAGTGTTCAGCCGTGTGCTAAAAGGTGAGGGAGGAGAATTTTTTTTTTCTTTTCTATTTTTCATCTTGGAGGTGATATAGAAGTTAAGAAAAAGTGATATATATTCCTACAACACTTCCTAGCCGTGTTCTTCATAGAACGAAGTGTTGTAGATTTTTCTGGGCAACTTCCGACGCGTGTGAAGTAGAGGCTTCGAACTTTCGGTGCTTGGAACGAAGGGATTTCGTGTTCGGGACAGGGTTCGTGATCATCATCAATTTACGAAGAATTATTTCAAAGGCTTCAAGGGTATGAACCTTTATCTTTGTATTTATTTATTTTTCGTATATACGTTACTTGATCGATCCTGTTTGGGATTCGTATTTATTTCTGCTGCGTATTTCGTTTTATTTTCGGAATCCCAACAGTAAGAACTTGTCTACGAACAGTTCATAGATTAAGTTGTATATATCTAGATTATGCTGTAAGATTGTGCCTGCGCGCCAATCATAAGTTTAAGATGTAATACTCTTTCCTTTCAAAGTTGAACTCGCCAGTGAGTAGTTCATAGTATTAGACTATTTGCTGAAGGCCAGAACATTCGATAGAAGATCAATAAGACTGCCCTCCTGTAAGATGTTTCAAAGGTTTCAAGGTTTTGGCATCATCAAGAATGTTTGGAAAACATCAAAAAGGACTTAAGGAGACTTGGCAATTATTAAAAAGGGGAAATTTATTAGGATAAAACAATCCTGTATCGAAGTTCTGATAAAGTGCCAACATACAGCAAAGCATCTGTATCGAAAGATGGTCAAAGTTGTCAATCATGTATCGAAGTTTTCTCATAATGCCAACCTGCAGCAAAAGTATAAAGATCCATCATACAACAAAGAGACTCATCTGTCTATATGACGCTAAGTATGGAAGCTATCCCGAAATGATCATACAACTTCCATACAGTATTAGCACATAGCCTACAGCAATATGTTGAATACAACATCCAGGCTGTAAGTATTGAGATCGTCAATACTTATCCAAAAAGTACTTAAAACCGTTGGAAAGGAATTTGCCTTATTTGCTAAAGTCAAGTCCCGTTTGAAAAGAAGTATTTAAATACTGAAAGGATAAAGTATTTAAATACTAAGCTGACAAAGATCTTCAAACAAGGAGCAAAAACTGGATCGCGCTTTATTCAAATAAATCATCCTGTTGGAAGGGACTTTTGCTCTACGGATCTTTCTCAACGGATCTATTCCAAAAGGCTATATATACCCCGAGAGTTTGAATATCAGAATATAAGTATATACACAAGCTTACAAGCGATATTCAAACGATCAAAAGACTGAATATTCATTATCATCAGATCAAGCTTACAAGAACAAGTATATTTCTTCCTAGCATAAATCCATACCTGAAGAAGAAGAAATATACTCAGTCATCAAGAACAACCATCATCAGCTCAAGAACTTCATATTCAAGCTGCTGTTCCTACCTGGTTACCTTACTTTTACCTTTGAGTAAAAACCTAGTTCTGTGTGAACTAAAGAGATATTCCGACCTGTGTGGGATGAATAGGACGAAGCTTTGGAACTGTATGTGAAGAAGCAAGTCAAGAGGAAGCTTTAACCAATATGTGTGAACGGTTGAAAGTGACAGTCTTTGTATCAATCTGTGTGAATGATACAAGGATAAGTTTGATTATAAATACGTAGTTGTGTACGCAGTATTTATAATTAACATTTTCACTCATGTGTGGAGGACCAGTGGACGTAGAGGGGTTTACCTCGAACCACTTTAATTACTGTGTTAATTACCTTCTGCATTAACTGTTTTTCTTAACTGTGATTATTTGAAGTATACACTTCATACCTAGTTGCTTCATTTACAGCAACTTCCTATTACAAGACTTCCACTAAGCACTCTAACTTGAAAATCGTACAGTTTGTTGCTTAAATACTTTCCAAGCTGTATTTTGTATACTTAGTGGCTAACATTATCTCTTTGCATGAGGCGGTCCGTGAGTATATTTGGTTAAGTGCTATCATTACACATATCTGAGGTAATAGTGGGCTAAATATTGTCACTGATGCACCGAAATCGTGTTCAAAAAAATGTGAGAAGTATCGGATTGTGAGGATTTCCGAACTCCAAAAGCTGATGTAAAGGTCGAAGGAGAAGGATGAGTCATAAAGAAACTTACTCACCAATATTGTACTTCTTTATTTGACCAAGGTTTATTTTCTCCGAGTGGGTTTTGTTACTTGACAAAGTCTTTAACGAGGCAACGACCCATACACTAGTTTTGCAAAGTTTCCTTGATTGCTGTACAAGTCAGAGAGAAATGTAGACTTGAGAGGAAGTCTTACATCCACACCGTTCGTTATAATCTTTCCCTCCAATGATCATTTTTCCACGTGGTTTTTATCACTTGGAAATATTTTTAATGAGGTAACTAGATGTATCAATTTAGAGATCAATGAAATGATCACCTTAAAGTGCTGTGGTCAATGTAATGATCATTTGGAAGGATAGGCTCAAAGGGAGAAGTCTAAACATTACATGTCTAGATGTCGTATTCTTTTACCTACGATCAACACATTTTTCCCATTGCGTTTTTACTTGACGAGGTTTTAATTGTAATATCCGCAATTTTCGATTTTTGGTGAATTTCTTTTTTTCGACCAAAGTTCGTTTTGACAACTCTATCATGACCATTTCGTCATTCGGAGAATATTTAATTCTGCACTTTTTATCATCCGAGTTCGTTTCGGTGCTGCTTTGTTGAGTTCCGTGCTTTTTAGCGACTTTTCCGCGCTTGAGTTCGGTTCCTGCGAATCTCGTTCGAAACTGTCGTTTGGGGTTTTTCGTAAGTTCATTTAACGTTGTTATACGTGTTGTGAGCTTCGATTTGATTATTCGTTGACGTATGGTGATTTTCGGGCATTTGGGCCATTTTCGTAATTTCCCAAAGTTTGGGGTAATTACCTTCCGTTGCAATTTCGAGCCTTCGGGTGGTCGGGTGTGTGTCCTACTAGCTCTTAGATTCGTCTTTGTGAGTACTTCGTAACCGTATCTTCGGTTCGTATTCAGTTCGGGTTTCGGTGTCGTTTTGTTGAATTCAGGATTACTAAACGACTTTTCTAAGTATGAGTTCGTCTTTGTTAGATCACCATTAATTTTTGGTAACTCCAAAAATTATAAATCTTTGCAATATTATAGAACATCGAGCTAGCTTTCCAATGGTCCAAACGGTGAGTCAATCGAGTCGGACGAGAGAGTTATGGTCGTTTTAGCTCACCCGCTCGTTATTGGCGATCATGCCGGCCGAACTCGGCCGTGTCGTCCGACACGGCCCGTGCCGTGCTCGTCCGGATAAGCCGGAAGTTTCGTCTCGGGGACCGACCGTGTCGTCCGACACGGCCCGTGCCGAACTCTTCCGGATTGGCACGAGACGACCGCTGACACGCCCGGCCGTGTTCAGACACGGTCGAGTAAATCTTGAGTCAGCCGGACGGGTCAGCATCGGAAGGCCCCTCCGCGCCGCGACCGTGTCTAGCAGACACGGCCGAGTCCCTGCCGGTCAGCTGCGCCACGACCGTGTCGGGCGGACACGGTCGAGTCTGTCGAGCTATTTAAAGCCCAGTGATCGTTTTTCGCCATTTTTCTCCTTCTTCCACTTCTCTTGCAGATGGGCGTGTTCCAAGATTGTAGCCATGTTGTTTAACAACATATACATGAAGTTTGGAGGTTCATATCATCAATCATCCGTCCTATAGCATCCTTTGATCGAGCGACCAGTCGATTTCCTAGAAATCTAGTTTTGGGAATTTGGGGTTTTTGTTGTTTTCGTCCGATTAATCCGATTTAACTTAGGATTTTGATGTATTGATGATTATTTAGATGTATTATATCATTTCCTTTATTATTCCATGGTTGGATCGTATCGATTCGTTGTTTGAGTCGAGTTCTTGACCGACGCCTTGAAGGTGTCCTAAAATGTCTTATAGGGGTTTTCGGGCGTTCTAAGATTATTCTTCCTCGTATGGTCTATGATTTATTGATTGTATGATGTTAGGGTAGTGTTTCTTGCGAAGAAACAGTGTTTAACCCTTTCGCTCGCCGTCGTCTTCCGTTTCGATAGCATTGGGCGTTTGAAGCTTTCAGGTTGATCCGTGTTCGTAGGAATACTTGAGTATCGATTTTGAGGCAAGTACCTTGCCCATACTTTTCTCGTTTTATGTATATGATGATCGGTGGTCGTCTTGATGTGTTTGTTTGGTTATTTGAAATGAAGTTTCAAAAGGATTTGTTTGGCCTCGTTAAAGGCCTTCTTTCAAAACGTGTGTTTTGTGAACGGTGTTTTGAGAATTGATTATGATTTGATTATTTTGAATGTTGAAGGATTTTATGAGGATACTCCTCTTGTTTAAAGTTATGGAATCGTGTATTAGTATTTAAGCTTGTTATTGTATTTTTGAAGAGTTTGGTAATGGTGTCGAGTTAATGGCCATCTCTAGTGAGTATTCTTAATGAACTTACATTCTTAGCATGTTAGTATTGCATGAGTAACGTGTGTGTGTGTGTATGCTCACTACGGGTTAGATCCGACGGGGTCTCGGTAGGGCTCCACGAAGCTGTGGACCGCGAGCTTGCTTTTAACCACTGTGGGTTAGATCCGACGGGGTCTCGGCAGGGATCCACGAAGCTGTGGGTCCGCGGTTAATTGTGGTGCATTTTGCAAATGTGATTCGATATTGGCATTTCCGGAAATGAGTGCTTTTGAACGGTTTTCATGATTGCATGCATTGACTAAGTGTGTAAGAGGTAAATTGTTCGTTTGGCCTACTTGGCTAGGATGGCTCTAGAGTATTTTGTGGTTTATGTTTTAAATCCTTTATTTGTGGATTTTGATGTTGGGAGACGAACCTCGTGGTCGTTCTTGTGTACTGTGAGTTGATGAGATTTGGGGCTAAAATCCCAATGGTTTTGTAAAAGTCGTTTTACGGATTTGGGGCTAAAATCCCAACGTTTTGGTTAATGTCATTTTCCAGAAAGTAAACTTTTGGGGTGGCGACCCCTTTGTCTTTTGGATTTTTGAAAAGTAGGATTTGATAATCCTAAATTGTTTTCTATTAAAACTCTCGATGGCATTCTAAACCGTTTTATAAATTATTTCCATTGATTTATGATATTTCGTTTTTGTAATGTTTCCTCAAACCCTTGCCTCGGGAAGTACTTTTCGTTTCGTTTGGATCTTTGAGGATCCTCGGTTATTGTTATTCGTGGAATGTGAATTGTATGGCTCGTATTTGCACTTTGTATTTGCACTAGCAAAACAGTGGAGTTTTGCTAACCCCCGAGTATTCGGGGGGTGGATGTCTGTTTTTGCATTCAGGTTTTGGAGCATAACACAGGGTCGGCACGAAGGATGATGAAAGATGATCGATACTAATCACATGAGGAATCGTATATCGTGTGTTGGTTCAGTTGTACTTTATTCTCCGCTGCTGTATTGTTCCCGTTGTACGGGTGTAGTTGTGTTTTGGTCCCCTGCGTGGGCATGAGTTGTATTTGAGTTGTATGTATTTGTGGAAAGACCAAATCGGTCTCTCGAGTCAGTGTAGCCTTGAAGGCATTGTCGAGATGTTAAATGTTGATTACTGGCTGGTAGATCCTCGAGGAGAGGGTCTACGGCGTGTAATATCCCTGAGGGGATTGGGGGTGGTACCTAAATTGTATCAGAGCTTTAGGTTGAGGAAACCTAGGCTGTCGGGTTAGTGGTGTCTATTGAGTTTTTGTCTCGTCGGATTTTGTCTGACTAAGTCGTGTCGCGACGCGTCGTTTGAGTTTGTTGGTCGTGATTAGTATCGTGGGGCGATCATCATCTTCGTGCGACCCGTGGAAGTAAGTCTCCCTTCTTTGTGTTGTGCCTCGTGTGACACGAGCTATTTTTATGATTATTTGTTAAGTGGTGGAATCCTTATGTGAATTTTGATTTCACGATATGTATTTAGTCGACTTTCGTATTTGATTTATACGAGGAGTGTCGTCGCTTGTGATGTCTTTTTATTGTTGTTTTTCTCCGTTGTTGATGATTTTCGAATCGATTTGCACGTTTTACAAGTTCTATTGTGGAAGCTTTGTGCTTATACGCGTTCGACTTGTTCACTAGCCAGTGCGGGAGAGTATTTTATCAGAGGTTTTGTTCTGAATGTGGTATTTTATCGTTTATTTTCGTTTAAAGACATATATTGTCTTCATTTTAAACGTTTTGGTGCGTGTGCTAGGAGTTGTTTTAGTGAACATCGATATGTGTGAGTTTTGGGCATTCTGGCCTATTGAATTTTGAAAACCTTGAGTATCTTAGAAAATTAAAATTCGAGACGTACTTTTAAAACGAATTATTTTCTTGCGGTGTTTTCAAGGTGTTTTCTAATGCCGCAATAGATTTCAAAAATTTTCCGGTTGAGGACCAAAAATATTTTTGAGATATTTTCAAATGCAGTTGCTTAGACCCAAGGGTCGAATATTTTTGAAAGTTTTTCACTAAAGGAAAGGTGTCCTCATTTTTGTTCAAACGCAAGATGACTTTCAAAGTCTCGATAATGGTGTTTGTACTACTTTTTGTAAGGTGATACTCAAGATCAATCGGTATTCTTCAAATTATTTTCAAAATGAGGTTTTCGTTTTTAAAACCTATCCATTACCGTTTGAGGGCCGGTATATATGTATGATGTTCGCGTTGTCATTTTGATGTTTGCTCCAGTATGACCGAATTGGCGGTGTGAGTGTTGAGTCGTTTTCCACACATTTGTTGTGTTAGCCCTGTGAGAGGCGGGATGTTGGTGTTGAATATTATCGCCTCGTAGTGATTCCGGCGTTGTCGCACATGTGCGAGCTGTTAGAGCTTGGTTTGGTATGACCGTGTGCATCGGTGATGGTTCCGTTATGTGTCCGCTGTTTAATGTCTTGTTACCTTGCCCCCGTTTTTTGTGAATTTCGTGGACGAGGTCGGAGGTAATGCCCGTACTATTTTGACTTCTGTATTTTCTCTTTCTCCAGTCTATCGATTCGCTCATGTTCGTTGGCACTTTACGAACTTGATCTGTAATTCGGTTTCATCGTCCGAACGAGCTACGACCTTGTTGTGGGTCGATCTGGTTATCGATGTTACTTTTTCGAGTTCGGTTCGATTCTTGTGAACCTTGTTCGGAAGTAACATCATTTGGTTCTGCTAGTTCTTTTATTCGAAGTGGATCGGATTTGGAACTCTTATGTTTTCGAATCTGTCGACTCATTTATGTTTGTTGACATTTCTGAGATTTTCCGCCCCTTGTTTTTGTTTATCGAACGAGTGTGGTATCGTTTCGGAATAACTCGTTCGTCGTTGTGACTTTTCAATTGCTATTCCCTTTCCTGTGGTTCTTATGTGAATGCACATCCTGTTGTTTTCACCGGATCATATATTGTCTCGAGTCGAGATGTGAACCTTGGAGTTGTTGTTTGAATTTTATTATCCTACGTGTTTCGGACATGATTGTTCGATTTTTGTTGTCTCAATCGTTTGTTTGTTCGGTTTTTGTTCTCGTTTCGTGATTGTTGAGCGTTCAGGCTCCTTCCTAATTCCCTTAAGTTTGGGAAATTAGTCTCGTTTTCGATCTTCCAACCCTTGGGCGGTGGAATTCCGTATTTATTCAGCGTTTGACTCGCATTTGATTGGTGAACCGTTGGGTTGGTCAATCATATTGATTTTCGTTCGCTGAGTTTTGTGATTGTTCGGATAATCGACTCGATTGTATTGTCTATTTGATGACGCTTGTCACTCGTTGATTTTATTATGTCTCTACCGGTGACGTTGCGTTAGTCGCCCTAGAGCGTATTTTCTCGCCGTATGTCTCTTTGCGTTCCTTGCAGTGTTTCGCCGTCGGGCGCGAGTTTTCGGTTTTGTGTATCTCGTCGAGTTTTCCTGGCAAGGGATATTGCTTCTCCTACTTATTTTAAGTTTCGGACGAAACTTCTTTTAAGGAGGGTAGAATGTAATATCCGCAATTTTCGATTTTGGTGAATTTCTTTTTTCGACCAAAGTTCGTTTTGACAACTCTATCATGACCAAATCGTCATTCGGAGAATATTTAATTCAGAACTTTTTATCATCCGAGTTCGTTTGGTCTTGCTTTGTTGAGTTAGTGCTTTTAGCGACTTTTCCGCGCTTGAGTTCGGTTCTGCGAATCTCGCTCAAACGTCGTTTGGGGTTTTTCGTAAGTTCATTTAACGTTGTTATACGTGTTGTGAGCTTCGATTTGATTATTCGTTGACGTATGGTGATTTTCGGGCATTTGGGCCATTTTCGTAATTTCCCAAAGTTTGGGGTAATTACCTTCCGTTGCCGAATTTCGAGCCTTCGGGTGGTCGGAATTGTGTGTACTACTAGCTCTTAGATTCGTCTTTGTGAGTACTTCGTAACCGTATCTTCGGTTCGTATTCAGGTTCGGGTTTCGGTGTCGTTTTGTTGAATTCAGGATTACTTAACGACTTTTCTAAGTATGAGTTCGTCTTTGTTAGATCACCATTAATTTTTGGTAACTCCAAAAATTATAAATCTTTGCAATATTATAGAACATCGAGTTAGCTTTCCAATGGTTCAAACGGTGAGTCAATCGGAGTCCGACGAGAGTTATGGTCGCTTTAGCTCACCCGCTCGTTATTGGCGATCACCGCGGCCGAACTTCGGCCGTGTCGTCCGACACGGCCCGTGCTGCCGTGCTCGTCCGGATAAGCCGGAAGTTTCGTCTCGTGGACCGACCGTGTCGTCCCGACACGGCCCGTGCCGAACTCTTCGGATTGGCTCGAGACGATCGCTGACACGCCCGACCGTGTTCCAGACACGGCCGAGTCGTGCCGAGTCAGCCGTCGGACGGGTCAGCTTGGAAGGCCCCTCCGCCGCGACCGTGTCTAGCAGGACACGGTCGAGTCCTCGCGGTCAATCGCGCCACGACCGTGTCGCGGACACGGTCGAGTCTGTCAGCTATTTAAAGCCCAGCAATGCTTTTTTCGCCATTTTTCTCCTTCTTCCACTTCTCTTCACGAGATGGGCGTGTTCCAAGATTGTGGCCATGTTGTTTAACAACATATACATGAAGTTTGGAGGTTCATATCATCAATCATCCGTCTATAGCATCCTTTGATCGAGCGAATCGTGTCGATTTCCTAGAAATCTAGTTTTGGGAATTTGGGGTTTTTGTTGTTTTCGTCCGATTAATCCGATTTAACTTAGGATTTTGATGTATTGATGATTATTTAGATGTATTATATCATTTCCTTTATTATTCCATGGTTGGATCGTATCGATTCGTTGTTTGAGTCGAGTTCTTGACCGACGCCTTGAAGGTGTCCTAAAATGTCTTAGAGGGGTTTTCGGCGTTCTACGATTATTCTTCCTCGTATGGTCGATGATTTATTGATTGTATGATGTTAGGGTCGTGTTTCTTGCGAAGAAACCGTGTTGAACCCTTTCGTTCGCCGTCGTCTTCCGTTTCGATAGCATTGGGCGTTTGAAGCTTTAGGTTGAGCCGTGTTCGTCGGAATACTTGCGTACGATTTTGAGGCAAGTACCTTGCCCATACTTTTCTCGTTTATGTATATGATGATCGGTGGTCGTCTTGATGTGTTTGTTTGGTTATTTGAAATGAAGTTTCAAAAGGATTTGATTTGGCCTCGTTAAAGGCCTTCTTTCAAAACGCGTGTGTTTTGTGAACGGTGTTTTGAGAATTGATTATGATTTGATTATTTTGAATGTTGAAGGATTTTATGAGGATACTCCTCTTGTTTAAAGT
Source organism: Orobanche coerulescens (assembly GCA_033398695.1). Lineage (NCBI taxonomy): Eukaryota > Viridiplantae > Streptophyta > Magnoliopsida > Lamiales > Orobanchaceae > Orobanche > Orobanche coerulescens. The sequence goes on along the minus strand of CM065814.1, from coordinate 107,697,811 downwards.
TATGGAATCGTGTATTAGTATTTAAGCTTGTTATTGTATTTTTGAAGAGTTTGGTAATGGTGTCGAGTTAATGGCCATCTCTAGTGAGTATTCTTAATGAACTTACATTCTTAGCATGTTAGTATTGCATGAGTAACGTGTGTGTGTGTGTATGCTCACTACGGGTTAGATCCGACGGGGTCTCGGTAGGGCTCCACGAAGCTGTGGACCGCGAGCTTGCTTTTAACCACTGTGGGTTAGATCCGACGGGGTCTCGGCAGGGATCCAAGGCGTGGGTCCGCGGTTAATTGTGGTGCATTTTGCAAATGTGATTCGATATTGGCATTTCTGGAAATGAGTGCTTTTGAACGGTTTTCATGATTGCATGCATTGACTAAGTGTGTAAGAGGTAAATTGTTCGTTTGGCCTACTTGGCTAGGATGGCTCTAGAGTATTTTGTGGTTTATGTTTTAAATCCTTTATTTGTGGATTTTGATGTTGGGAGACGAACCTCGTGGTCGTTCTTGTGTCTTGTGAGTTGATGAGATTTGGGGCTAAAATCCCAATGGTTTTGTAAAAGTCGTTTCTGGATTTGGGGCTAAAATCCCAACGCGTTTTGGTTAATGTCATTTTCCAGTAAACTTTTGGGGTGGCGACCCCTTTGTCTTTTGGATTTTTGAAAAGTAGGATTTGATAATCCTAAATTGTTTTCTATTAAAACTCTCGATGGCATTCTAAACCGCTTTATAAATTATTTCCATTGATTTATGATATTTCGTTTTTGTAATGTTTCCTCAAACCCTTGCCTCGGGAAGTACTTTTCGCTTCGTTTGGATCTTTGAGGATCCTCGGTTATTGTTATTCGTGGAATGTGAATTGTATGGCTCGTATTTGCACTTTGTATTTGCACTAGCAAAACGGTGGAGTTTGCTAACCCCAGTATTCGGGGTGGATGTCTGTTTTTGCATTCAGGTTTTGGAGCATAACACAGGGTCGGCACGAAGGATGATGAAAGATGATCGATACTAATCACATGAGGAATCGTATATCGTGTGTTGGTTCAGTTGTACTTTATTCTCATTCTTTGTATTGTTCCCGTTGTACGGGTGTAGTTGTGTTTTGGTCCCCTGCGTGGGCATGAGTTGTATTTGAGTTGTATGTATTTGTGGAAAGACCAAATCGGTCTACTGAGTCAGTGTAGCCTTGAAGGCATTGTCGAGATGTTAAATGTTGATTACCAGCCTGGTAGATCCTCGAGGAGAGGGTCTACGGCGTGTAATATCCCTGAGTGGATTGGGGGTGTTACATTAATGAGTCAACACAACACGCGCTAATAGACTAGGCACAATGAGAGTGTTAAAGGAATAATTCTTTCTAGTTGGAAGGTAGGATACTAGGGGTCCTTAATCTGCAAGTTATGAGCTTTTGTAGTTAGGGTAGGATTAGGTCTGTTGTATTGTAATCTCTCCCTATATAAGGATACCCTCAATGAGAATAATACACATATTTTGCTACTTTTATGTCATTTATTTTCCCTTCAACCTAAATCATTAAAAATAAGGATCATTTGCAACCAAATTTCCTATCACTTTACCTATAAAAATGTAGAAATAAATGAAAAATAGAAATCAAACACCATGGATGGCCAAACAAACGATACAAAAGGATATGCCCAACAGCAATGTTAGGATTTCATGTCTTCCATACCAATCTTTAATTATTACATTCATTTCTATCTTTATCGAGGAACATATTTGATAATTGAATCCTTAAGTACATAATATTCGTATTGCTCGGCAAAAGAGTATTACAATATTTAATATAGCTATCAGGCCCGTCTTTGACCCTGTGCAGCCTGTGCTGCTGCACAGGGCCTCCTAATATTTTAAAAAGATAGGGCCTAGTTTTAGTATTTTTTTAATAGGCTCAATTAAGCTGGTTAAAAAAAGCTTTGTGCGTTCATTCCTTTTTGCAATTTTTACAAAACTTGGGATTAGCTTTGTCAGAACCCCCACCCACTTTTTCTTCTGTTTGGTCGGTCCTCAAAGAAAAAAAAAACTACTTGGTTAAAAAAAAAAAGCTTTGTCAGAAAACCCGCCCCCCCTATTTTTTCTTCTGTTCTCACTCTCGGTCGGTCCTCAAAGACAAAAAAAACTACTTCTAAGTTCTAATTGCTCTGCCGCCGCTCCTCCCAGTCGAGCAGAAAAAACGGGATTCACCGCCGCTCCTCCGAATCGGGCCAGTTCCTCCGAGTCTGACCACCGCAACCGCAGGACCGCACCGGCGCACCGCACCTGACCTGCACCTCAGATCGGCCGCCAGGTAGTTTCAATCCTTTTTGTAATTTAATTTCAATTACATAATTTATATTTTTACATATTGATATTTAAAATACAAATAAAATAGTTTGAATTTTTTGTTCTTAAATTTGTAAGAACAGGGCCTCCGAAATGTTTAAGACGGCCCTGATAGCTATATAGATATCATTATACTTATTTGATTAAGTACATGAGTACTCATTTACTCATTTGTCCAAGTATTGAGTATCTTGTATTTATTTGGCTGATTATATAGATATTAATGTGTTTTTTTGATCGAGTATATAAGTATATTCATGTACTTTTTTAGCTGAGTACATGAGTATTTGTATACTCATACATATCACTTGAGTAAAGTACTACTTATATTATGTTAGTATAGTAGTACTTATTTGGCCAAAAATATGATTACTGTTGTATTCTTTTGTCCGAGTATTAAAATACTCATACTCATTTGATCGAGTACATGAGTAGTGGAGTATTCAAAATTCTTAGGTATAACTTAAACGCGAAAAACTTAAAACACTTGATCATTTCCCCTTTATCCCTATACATGTCGAGTATTAACTCTTATCCCAATAGTCATATCCATCGTACGATCGGGTATACATATCTTATTTAACACTCGATATTTTACTATTCTATCTTACCATGTTCTTAAAGATGAAAAGTAGTAACAATAAATATTTTTTAAAAAATAAATATAAATTCAAATATATGTAAACAAGTATGTACATATTATATCTATATTACTTCATTTGATATCGGGTGGGATGTGTGTAAAACGGGGCCAAAAGTCACATTCAGTCGGCGAAATATGGTAGAATTATCTCAGTTACAAGAGAAAATTACGAAAAAGATATTTATCTCTATTTTGTAAAATTATGTTGCAAGTCGGCGGATAAGAAACTATTTATTCCTTAATTCTCTCCAGTAATCTACTCATTTTATAGTCGACATCACGAGTATGATAGTCTCTGGTCGTGCCCCTTATGCATTGCTGGTCTGATTTTCCGACATTTTGAAAAAAAAATCAATCTTTTTTAAAATATCAACTTATTTTGAACATATATTCAGAACTTCATTTTTCAATTTTCAAAAGTATCAAAACAATGCGAAATATCTTCCGTATGTAAAGGATTGGGAAATATATTCGACGAAGTAAGAAAATGTTGGTTAATTTTAAAAAGGCCCAATTTCCTTCACAGGACCGTCTGTCGTTCCCTCTCGGCAGCACCCAAATTTCCCACGATTGGGGTTTAACACTCCTCATTCTAGGGTTTCATCCTTCTCGAATGGAGCCAATCAAGAAACGTAAAATCGAAGACAACGGCGTGGTGAAGGTGGAGTCGGACATCTTCAATCCCCTCATGCTCACCGTAGACGATGCCCGCAAATTAATCGGGGCCTTCACCCACGAGCAGCTGTTGGATATTGTCCAAAATGCACTACTGCGCCACCCCGACGTCCTCGACGCCGTTCGATCGATTACGGACCGCGATGTTACACAGAGGAAGCTTTTCATTCGCGGCCTCGGTTGGGAAACCACCACTGAGAAGCTTCGCGCGCTTTTCTCGACCTACGGCCAGTTAGATGAGGCTGTGGTCATCCTCGATAAGGTCACTGGTAAGTCGAAAGGATTTGGATTCATCACTTTCAAACACGTCGATGGTGCTATCATGGCCTTGAAGGAGCCGAGCAAGACCATTGAAGGTAGGATGACAGTTACACAGCTTGCTTCTGCCGGAAATTCTGGTGGCGGTGGGGCTGGGGGTGGTGCAGGTGGTGGTGGTGGAGTAAACAATCCGGTGGATGTGTCGATGAGGAAAATTTATGTGTCCAATGTACCGTATGATATGCCTCCTGAGAGACTTCTTCAGCATTTTTCTATGTATGGGGAGATTGAGGAGGGGCCGTTGGGGTTTGATAAGGCCACGGGAAAGTCCAAGGGGTTTGCGTTATTTGTCTATAAAACTGGTGAAGCCGCCCGGGCGTCTTTAGTGGATCCGGTTAAGAATATCGATGGCCACCAATTGAATTGTAAGCTGGCGAATGATGGGAAAAAAGGGAAGCCTCCTGGGGTCGGTGCTGTGGGGCCCATGGGGGTGCAGGGTGTTAATCAGGGGAATGGGGAAGGAATTGGAGCTACGATGTCGGGCGGGCAGTATGGCGGCCCAGGTGTGATTGCTGGGCATTATGGTGGTTTTTCTGGCAGTTTAGGTGCTGGTGTTGGTGGTCCAGGAATATCTGCCTCTGGGAATCAAGCAGCTGGATCCAATTTAGGGGTTGGTGGTGGTGGTTTTGGTTCTGGAATTTGTGGGCCTTATGCTGGTGGTCCTCACTATGGAGGGCCTATTGGGACTGCGTATGGCGGATTGGGTGGTAGTAGTGGTGTATTGGGTTCTGGAGCTGGGTTTTCTGGTGGTGCAGGTGGTGGATATGCTGGGGTTGGAACTGGAGCTGGAGCTGGAACTGGATTAGGTGGTGGAATATGTGGGCCTGCTGGTGGATTAGGTGGTGCTGGTAGTGGAATGGGTGCTGCAGGTCGTGGGTCATCTTTGTTTGGTTTGCCACCCAGCTCAGCTGGAATGGGTTCTGGTAATTATCCACAGGGTGCACATTACGGTGTAACTTCTGGTGGATATCCAAGCAAGCATAATCAATCAGCAGGAGCATTGTCAGCACCTAGAGTTCCACCCGGTGGAGCCCATCAGGGCATGCCCCCTTACTACTGAGGTACCATTTTACCTATTTTTTTTAGTATTTTATTGATTTAATTACCTTTTTTTGGTTGTGCCTCCACATATTGCAAATGCTTGTTTCCCTCGACACTATCATTTTGTCGTCATGTTGTGACTTTATGTGCTTATTGTATCAGAGCTTCATGGTTATTGGTCTAGAAATTGCAATCAGAGCTTTATATGGTTTGATTATTTATTAAAATTTGGTGAAAGCTAATCTGGAATTTTGATTCTGTTCGTATTCATTTACATGCTATTATTTTCTGTTGGACATTCTTAGTTTGTGCATTTGTCTCACGAAGTTTGAGCTGTGTCTTAGTTGAATGCCTCTATTTCTATGCTTTAGCCATCTAGGATCAGCAGATTCATCCGTGCATGATGTGTCGAGGAAATAGCAATGTTAATGTCCATGTGGATATTAGTGACTATGATCGTTTGGTGCCTCGGTGTAATCACCATTATGTCAGAACAAAAACGTTGGTCAGTCTTTTTTTTTTGTACTATATTCTGCTGTACCTACCTGTTGCAGGTGAATTTGTTTGTCCTTAATAATGTACTTGTAGACTTGTGGACCAGAATAGTCGTGGAAATGGAAATATGGAATGTGATTGGTGTTATATTATTCGTATTACTAAATCGTCCAATTGCAGAATGCCTGCAAAATCGCAATATACCATCTCTCTCTCTCTCTCTCTCTAATTGAAGTGTTCCTGCATGATAAAGTTATTTTCACTAGAAAGTTTATAGACATTTAAATAATCTTTTTATGCATCAACTCCAATCTAGTGACTAGTGTGTTGTTTAGCCCCAAACACCCTCTATTTATTGGTTGGTGTATGGTAGGTCTGCCCATAGTTGTCAATAGCGGTGATTAGCGACACTATAGCGTTTAGCGAAGGGTAGCGGTCCATCATTGCTAAGTCGGTTATAGTGTCGATATGGCCTTTAGCGGAATTTAGCGGACAAATAGCGGAAAATAGCGGATAACGGTGCCCTGAGCGCTACAGGTCGCTATCCGCCACTGACAACTATGGGTCTGCCATCACAAATTTGTATTCAGAGCGGTGAACAACTTGAAGAAACTCGAGTAGGCTTGATAAGTACTTAAGAGTTTCTAAATTCCAGAGTAAATCTGAGCTCAACAGTGGCCGTCCAAGTTGATGTCGTCTGAGGATAGTTCTTTTTCTTTTTTCTTCCGTGTCTCTATTTTTGTATGAAATGTGTTTGTTTTTAGTGGATTTGTGTTCATACATTATTGTTATCCACTTTGCTACTTTGTTTTTTGCATAAGTTATATTATTGACTAATTTTTTGGGAAATTAATTGGCACTACAATTTTCATGCCACCGGCCCTAACATAGTTGGGATTAGGTGCAGTTGATGACTGATGATGATGTATTCATACATTAGATTATTCATATTTTGATTTGGACTCTTAAGCGAAATGAGTATATGGATCTATGACATGCTCTCTGTAGCATAATTTTCCAGTGGCTGGAGCTTTTTTATTTGTACTAGAATTACTGTATTTTTACGTGGACCTTGGTATGCTATTCAATTTAAATTCTCGACTGCTTCTTGGTAACTATTTATATATCTTTCTAGATGTCGTATGAGGTGAGCTCTTCAAGGTTTCCATGTGTAATGCACATTACTTCATTTATTGTGCTGGGCTGGTTCTTTAACATGTTAGTCTTAACCACTGAGGATGTTTGTAGAGATCTTTATTTATGTTTTTGTTCTGCTTCTGCAGTTTTTTATCTATTTTCTTTTTCTGCAGTATTTTTCTTTCTTTCTTTCTTTCGATAATAGTTTTTGATACATGCTAATTTTATCATTTTGCCTGTTTTTATATGTGTTTATTCACGTGCTGCTTGCTAGGTTTTCTTCTAATGATTTAACTTGTTTCTTTTGCGCTTGAGTGGGTATATGTGTTTTCTTAATGTTAAATGTTTTGTGCTGTTAGTTTGGTATAATATCAGATGTTTGTTTTATTTGCCAAAACCGTTCCCTTGTCGAAATTGCATGTCTTGCTGAAGTCCTGATTAGCTGTTATGAACAACCATCTACATGTTATATAATGGTGAAAGTGGAAATGTCATTGAAGAAGATGGGTTTAAGAAAGCAGAAGGACTAGATGATATACACATTGAAGTTTGGAGTGTGTTTGTGGAGAGCATGATCGAATGTGTTAACAATGCTTTTCAACAGGATTTGGAGAAGTAACAAGATGCCATCGACATGGAGGAGAAGTACTCTCTCTGTATTAGAACAAAGGTGATGTTCAAGATTGTTCCATCGTGGATTTAAACTAATGAGTTATACCATGAAACAAGGAACTGGAAATGTGTGAAGATTTGTGGAAAACCAATTTGGATTTATGCTTGGGAGATCGATCATCATGGAAGCAATTTATCTTATGGTACAGATGATGGAACACTATTGAGATAATAGAATAATCCATATATGGTTTTTATTAATTTAGAGAAAGCATATGATAAAGTATCAACCAGGGTACTTTGGTGGGCTTTAGCGAAGAAGGGTGTATATTCATAAAGGACATGTATGAGGGAGTTAGTACAAGTATACCAACTAATGTTGGGAGGGCAGAAGAGAGTTCCCATTACAATTGGGTGCATCAAAGATATGCTCTTAGTCATTTCTCTTTGCCTGACAAGGTCAATTCATGACGACATTTCTTGGTATATGATGTTCGCAAATGATATTGTCTTGATTAATGGATGAAGGTTGAGTTCAAAGAAAGTTGGAACTTTGGACGAATACTTTGGAAGCTCGAGGCTTTAGCTGAGCAGAAGTAAGACTGAGTTTTAGTGGAAACGGAGACAGAGAGGGGGGAATGATTACTTACGATGGGAAAGTGTTCAAGGATCCAATTTTTTTCATTATCCTGAGTTTGATCCGAAAGATTCTGATGGGAATTATAATTTATCATTGAGTCTCTTGTGTTTAATCTGATAGTGAAATATGGCATTGTTGTCCACCTTTCTCCTCTGTGTTGTTGGTACTTCGCAATAATCTAGATGTTTGTTTCTTGTTTTACCTAGATTTTTGTTTCTTGCTTTACGTGTTTTCTTATTCCGAACTCAGTTTTTCATTGGATGTGGGTCGAATAATTGAGTTGTGAATGGATGTTTGATTCAGGTTTATGACCAGCTTGTTCATGCAGTAGCTTAGTGGTTTGATGATTTTGCAGGCAATGTGAACTCTGGCTTGATGATTTTGATTTGCTGTGTATTTGGCCTCTTCACTTCATCTACGCCTATGATGTGCCCTCTCTGATTGCTCGTAATTAAAGTGAGTTAGAGTACTTTTCTGGGAATGATGGGGTTGGGGGGGTCAGGGGGGCCGTCTTAGCAGAGTAGTTTGTACTCTATTGGGGCTTTGTGCCTCTCTACTTTTCATGTATGAAAACAATTTTATCTTTTTTTTTTTCATAGTTGAACGTTTCAAACCATTTTTTTTTTGTTTTTTTGGCGCTTCTTGTGTTTCTTGGCTTTGATATTTTTTTTCCTTGTTAGTTTGATAAAATGTCTGTATTATGAATATTAATAAAAGTGGCAACATGCAATGGAATTGAGGTACTATTTTCCAAGTCCCATCAATGGTGTTGACATTTTTTTTGGTTTCTTTTGATAACCCCAATTTTCTGTTATTATATTGCGTTATCGTATTTTGATTTCATATAGCTATGCTGTAACGCATCATTAAACCAATGCAGAATACCTAGTGTCGCTCATGCTTTCCAATGGATTTTGTTTGTTGCGTCTCTATGGGAATCTTGTTCTCTAATACCTGCTCCAATGGAGTCAGAATCTTCCTTCCTTTCTTATTCCTTATGTTGTCTTTGTGGTTTTCCTGCTGGTTTGTGCTAATGGAAGGTGTAGATACCAATGCCTTAAATGGTACGATAGCTTTAACTATTTGCAAAAGTGGTAGGACGCTTTGAGTGTAGAGCGGGATAATCTCAGTATAATGCACTTGCTTACGAACATTGGTAACCGTAATACATTGTCAGAATAGTCTGCTTGTTTTCCAATATTCTGATAACATGATAAGATGTATAATTGCTTGTTAGAATAGACACGATTCCTTACATATCACAATCATATCTGAGAGTAATAAGTACACACACACACGAAATAGTATCAGCAATGCTTGATAATGTCATTAAGTCAGAGTAGTTTCCCTCGTCAAGTAGTCGTTAATCTTGGAGACGGGAAACTTCTTTCAATAAGGGGCTGTTTTGGATGTGGTATTTTCATTCTATGGAATTCCCAATTTAAACTAAAGGCAACATTGTGTCATTTTGTTCGGACACTAGATGCTTTTGGACAGGAGTTTTTGTGAAATTGTCACAATTTTTTTTTCTCAAAGAGTGCACTATTTCACCTTTTGAGGGCTTGAAATCCAGTTTTAAATTCTGAGGACTGGACTTCACTCTCCAGTTTACATCACTGTATGGACCATTTCTTTAAATGTCTCTGAATTAAAATTAACACACTCCTTTACCACATATTTTTTTATATTTTTGATATTATAGTATTTAAATCTGTCTTACATGTGTAAATATATGTTGTGTACAGTGTGCATGTGTGCATATCTCATTCTATTCACATATTATCCATTTATCCATATATTTAGTTATGAAGATTAATTAGCAACATAGTTACGTATCTATAAATGCGTAAATGCTATCTTGTGTACCTTCCCTTGGGGACACGCTTTGGGAATATTGAAAGATTCAAAGATGAAACTAGTCATCCAAGCACAAGTACTTTTGCTAAACACTACTTTTAAAACCACTAGTATTTTGCAAGTGTGTTGCACGGTTTGTGAGATTTCTAATGATATATAACTAAGATATTAATGATAGTAATATAATTAAATATTTGTGCATTCTTATTTTTATATATTAATATCAATTATGTTGACATTTGCATAATCATATTAACACGCTCTCAATTCTTCTCTGATTCATTATGTAAAAAACACAATATTAAGGGTGTGTTTAGTTGACATGTTTTCTAGGGAAAATCAGAAAGCTATTCCAAGAAGACATGGTTTTCTTGATACTCCTTTTTCGATAAAATTGGAAAACCCGATTTTCCAGAAAACAAAGAAGTTTCGAAAACTATCTCGAGTAGTTTTCTGCTTTTCCAGAAAACATGAAAATTCTGAAAACTTCTTGAAAATTGGAAAGTGAAAACTGGAAAATGGGAAACCAACTAAGCGCACCCTAATTTTCTCATTATCCGTTTATTAGTTGATTCATACATCAAAATCACAAAGAACCAATCTAATTATAACTCAAACTAATCAAACATAAAATGAATAATGAAAGCTAATAAGAAATTATATAATTATATGATGAAATACTAAGATCAAATTTAAGTTAATATTACTAGTATGTGATAAAAATAATAAATAAAGAATATATGCATAACATATAATATGACTCCAAATTTAATTAAGTATTATAAATAACAAATTATACTTTAATATTAAAATTCAACACTAATAATGTAATTCTGATAGAAAAAACAAAAACAAAATTATAAATATGCATAGTGGCATAGTTGTTAAAAGCGCGCTCCAGGCTCAAGGCACGCAGAAAAAATGGCAGGTCGACTTTTAAGCCCAAAGGCGGGCGACCTCAGCCAGGCGTGCGCCTCAGTGCGCCTTTTTGCTGCGCCTCGGTGCACCTCAGGCGCCCCTCTGCATTAGGACTCTTTTTTGTTTTTCCCTTTATATTTTTAGAATCCTTTAAAAGTTCTTTTTGTTGTTCTGACACTTTATTTTGTAAATTATTAAGTTTTTTATGGATAGTTATAATTTCTTGTGATTATATTTTTATAAGTTTTATAATTTTATTTTAATTTATTTTTTAGTTTTTATGCGCCTCACCTTTCTGAGGCACGCGCCTTGCGTTGCGCCTCATGCGATGGGAGCCCGTATCGCCTTGGTAGGCCTTTCCCTTTTAACAACTATGCATAGTGGATATCAAATGAATATTGAAAATTAAGGATTATATTGATATATTTCAAAGAAAAAAACGAAAAACAAACAAAGAAATTATAGACATCCAAGTTAGGAAAAAGAAAAAAAAAAGTGGTAGCCAATTAAAGGCTCCCACATACCCTCCCCATCGACCACACCTACACCAACCCCCACCCCCATACCCCATACTCAGTCACCCCCCTCTCCCGTAAACGTCCCACATGTACAATTACAAAAATACCGTCTTTTGTCGGAAAAACTCTTGAAGTGGGTTATGATTATATATATATATATTCATAGATGTCTTGCAGAGACAATTATCATACATTCTCATTTTTGTTTCTAGAAAATGCAATTTTAGACAATGGAACATGTCAATATGCCTGATTTTCCACAAAATTATGAGTTGCCCCTGTAAGTTGGTTGGAGGACGACTTTGAGATGTTGTGAGTAATAATTTCGAAAGATAAGTTTTGAAATAATTGTTTATTATGCTTTGGATTGGACTTGTTGATTTTATGAAGATATATGAAGGTGGCTAATTGAAATGGTATGGACAATATGCAAAATGATCTTTTTTTAAAGGGTAATTTTACCGCACGGCAATTAGGCTTGCGCTGTTATATGGCACCGAGTGTTGGGCTGTAAAACAGTGTCACGCTCAAAAGATGAATGTGGCGGAGATGCGTATGCTACGATGGATGTGTGGTCATACAAAAAAGGATCGGCTCAGAAATGAGGTGATTAGAGAGAAGGTAAGAGTTGCGGCTATAGAAGACAAGATGATGGAGAATCGATTACGATGGTTTGGTCATGTGAGAAGAAGGCCTGTTGATGCCCCAGTGAGTAGGCTAGAAAGTTGGGGAACAAGTATTGTTGTGAAAGGTCGATGAAGATCCAAGCAATGTTTCAAAAAACGTGAGGCGAGTTTGAGGCGTTTTGGCCGGACGAGGCGAGGCGTAAGCCTCGAAGCGCATCGAGGCGTAAGCCTCAATTAAAATAAAAAAAACCTTACTAAAATATCGTAATATCCATGGAAATTACTAGAAAATTCAAACCAATAGAAAAACTAGAAACAATATCAATTAAAATAGAAAAAAATTAACTAAAATATCAAGACATCATGATATCCATGTAAACAATATTCAAAGAAATTATGACAAACTAAAAATACTAAGCAAACTGAAAAAACGCAGATCACTAAAAATTTAAAAACTTATCTCTCAAATCACCACAATTAATAAAGTACAAATCACTACAATTAAAAATAATATTCAAGAAATTATGATAAACTAAAAATCTAAGCAAACCGAAAAAATAAACAAATCACTACACATTTAAAAACGTCTCCCAAATAGGAAAAAATATTTTTTAAAAATAAAATTAAACCGAAAAAGAAAACGTAAAAACCCGGTATAAAAAAAAGGTGAAAGAGGCTCACCGTGAGTCGCCGCTCGGGTTCTTTAAATTCTCAGGCATGCCGCCGGATATCTCGCCGAGATTCGCCGAAAATCACCGCCGAGAATCGCCGAGGCCGAGAGTTTCCGCCCGCATGAGAGGTCGCCGAGGGTTAGGTTTTAGTACTGTATTAAAAAAATGACGCCGTTCAAGCATCGAGCGCCTCTTGCGCCTCAAACGCAACGCTCAAGGCGTGCGTTTCTTCGCCTCGGTCAGAGAGGCGTTCGCCTCAAATCCATGCTTATTGTACAACGCCCTGAGGCGTTTCTTCCACGCCTCGCCTTGAGGCGCGCCTCGAGGCGTACGCCTCGAGCGTTTTTTTAAACATTGGATCCAAGAAAACTTGGATAAAGATGATTGAAAATGATATGCGGTTTCTTGGAATTGGAGAAAGTATGGCGATAGAGAGGCAAATGTGGCGGGAAAGAATACGGATGGTGGATGGAATCTGATTCTTTTTTTTATCTGTATTTTTATTCCTATTTTCTTTTATTCCATGTTATCTTTTAATTTATTTTTCAGGATTTTTTATTTTTTTTTATAACATTCATTCTCTTTTTTTATTTGTTTTTTTCTCTACTTTTTCCCCTCTTTTTCTCCTTTTATGTTATTTATGTAACGATTATTGACGGTTTCAAAGTTTTGATTCATGTTAGCCGACCCCAAATCATTTTGGGATTAAGGCTTAGATGTTGTTGTTGTAGGGCCTTCTGATAAAATTCACTGGTCATCCTTTTTTGGTGCAAACTGGAAAAAAAGATAAGGTGCATCCAGGATTTGTTTGTTATGTTCCGCTTGCCATTAGCGGTTACTTGTGATAATGCCCTCTAGATTCATTTATATTTAGAAGGGCTTGTAATGCGACTTGTATCAATTATTATTAAGTTGTATAGATTGAGATATGTTATGTTTGCCTCCAGGCCAAGTTATTTGTCACAGATTTCATGTTACCAATAATATGTCTTCGTCATCAACATTTTTTTCTTCATGGTTTATGTCTTCTACACATAATTGAGTTGTAGCTCCGATTGCTGTAATTGTCTCGTTATTATCGTAAATGCTCCATTTTGTTTCTTATTTTATATATTGAAGAAAATGACTTTGCTGGTAAATTGCCTTCCTGACCCTTATGCAATTCAATATGATAGGACCTGGGAGGGCCCTTTCCTTCTATGTCTTGTGTCTATGCTATACATGTTTGTTTTGGAAAAAGTCTAAAATTGCAATTTAATTGCCTAGTGCCCGACGGCCAAGCTGGAAAATGGCTGTCCATGCAATAGGACGACAACAAAAAACTGATGTCCAGTGTTGTTAAAAGCGCGCATATATATGCAATGGTTTTAGCGCTTCGCTTCAGTTATGCGATGCAACTTTCAAAAAGCGTGCTCTTCGATGTGCTTTTTGCCCTTAAGCGATATGCAAGATGCGCTAAAAAAGCGTGCTTTTAGTTTTTTGTTCACCGGGATGTTGACTTGCATGTTGACTGGACTGTTGACCGTGTCTTTTTTAAAGAAAAGGGTCATAAAAAGCCCTAAAATGTAACGCAGCCGACAGAACTAACACACGAACAATACAAAACACACATTCGAACAAAGTCGGGCGATTGAACGAGTTCAAGTGCCGGATTTCTCATCTCCTTTCTGGTAATTATCTTCTTTCTTGTATATATTTATACCTATACAACACCCATATATATACATACATATACATATATAACATATATATACACACAATCACACATATATAAATACCAGTCCCTCGTCTTCTTGGTACTGATTCTTGCATACACACACATATATATACATATATATGCACGATCTTGCATATACATATATATTGAATATACATATTTGTTGCATGTATATGTATACTGATTAATGACTAATTTGTACTGATTTATGACTAATTTGTGACTAATTTATGACTAATAGATGACTAATTTATTACTAATTAGTTGACTCTTTATCTTTATTTTGTTACCACATCATTTTGTTCCTTGAGTTTGAATGTGGTTATCATTAACACTTTTTATGACAATTTAGTTTGCTTATAATATGTTAAGTTTATTGTTATGCATTTTTTTCCAACTTTTGTGTTTTTATCAAAAAGCGCGCTTATCGCGTTGCGCGTTGCGCTTATGCTCCAGGAGGCCTTTGCGCTTCAGTGCGCATATCGCGTTTAACAACACTGCTTATGTCGTATACAAATAACTACAAATAAAAACCATATCAAACAACTTTAAACTATATCAAATACATCAACATTAATCATTAATCAACAAAACCACAGTTCAAATAGTGAATAATGTCGACAAGGAAACATCGCAACTAGCAATTGCCTGCCGCCTCTCAAAAGGCGACTCCTATGCGATAAGCCATGGCCTGTAGCCTGGGCAAGGTTTTAGTAATTATGAATTTAATGGACTTGCTGATTTTTTCTCATATTTAATTATTCTTGCGTTCTGTGTACTAATATCATTTGTTCTCTACATTATTTAAGAAGTGGGACTTCGTAAACCATACGGCGTTGTTGACAGTTTCATATAGGGATTAATTAATTTCTGCTACTTGGTTTTAGCTCAGTTATGATGTGCATCTTGTATTTTGACACCCCGACAATGATACATATGTTGTATAGGAGGTTCACTTGGCCACCTCATCTTTAGAGTCATGTTGACTCTTTTTTATCGTCTTTGATTTCCTCCTCACCTAACTTGTAGATAACTGAATGTATCCTATTCCTTTTAACTTAATGTATTCACTCATCAAACATGCATCCAACAAACCTTACCAGCTGTTTTCAAACTTGAAACCTGGATAGCTATGTTAAAAGGTGAATTACATTTAATCAATTTGGGTTGAGGGAGCATAGGATCTAAAGGATACTTTCTATAGAACTTTCTAGATTGGAACTCCATAAGCTTTAAAAAGAGGACCCCCCCCCCCCCCCCCCATTGGAAAATTATATATATGAATATGATGTGAACAAAGATTCCCAGCAAGTTCAACTGTTTCTTGTTTGGATCTGCTGATTGACTTGTGTCTAAAATATCAGTGTTAAGTGGATCAACGGCGTGATAGGGATCGTTCTAGAAATTAATTTTTCGCCTGGATAGAGAAAATGCCAATTAATATTATGCATGTGGTGTGTATGCAGTTCATGTGTTCTTCGAAGTGCTATGGAAGTGCTGGGTGATTATTGCTAAATTCTTTTGTTGGTGATACATTATTGCAATCTTTCGTTAGAGGTGGCATTTAGGATTCTATATTTTGTCTTGCATTTAAGCTTGACCGATTGTTTGTAATGGTAATTGCTGGAAATTTGCACGAGATATTTGATTAATATTACATTGGAAATATGTCTCTTGCTTCTTGGACAAGGCAAAAATGATTGTGTTGGATGTGGTGCAACAGTTGTAGTTTGTGCTGTAAGAGGGGAACATGTGTTGTTATCTGCATGAATATTGATGTGCATGAGTTAAATGGTTGTATGGCTGAGGTGTTGCATCTCTTCTATAGTGCAAAGAATGGGTACCAACATTCTTGCATAGTACGGTTCCAAATTACATGGCCTACGTCCAGAACATCAGCTTACATCTTTTTATATGAACTATTCGTGGACCAGTGTCATTCCCCCGCCTTACATCTACCTTATACCCCTCATTCCCACTTGAAGAGTCTACCAACTACGTTGGTGAACGTACAACGTTTTATCGACTGCAATGTACAGCACACAAGATACGCAGTTTGTTATTATTTTTCTTTCAACTATACCCTCACTTGTTAGTCGAAAACTAATTTGCACCACATATTCATATAAATAAGGACACGAGGTTTTGATAGTAGAAGCCTTTCGATTGGGACAAAATTATGTTTTAGAAGTAATCTCTTTATGTTGGATGGAGGGGAGTAGCATTCTTTAACAAAGCTGCCTCACTAATGGTTTCGGGTGGTTTGCTAATGTGGTGAAGACTTTGAGCCTTTGATTACTTTGATTTCACGGTTGACAGATGTTTAATTTCATATTTATTGTTGGTTTAGGATAAATTTTGAATCTTGTGACATGACAATAGCAATTATCTCACACTCATCGTCGTCTCATGATATTTTTCATATAAATGGAAAAAACTATGATGTTGATGGTTTTGGAATTTCGTTCTATTTCTCCTTCATATGAAGGTTGCGACAGGAAGGGCATCCGGCGTAAAACTTTGCCACTTTGTTGTTTGCAGGAGTTATGGTGTTAACTAATTTTAGACAATTAAACGATATTATAATCTTCATGCCACCGACCCCAACATAGTTGGGATTAAGGTGCTGTTGATGATGATGATGAAGACCTAAATTACTTGCCAAACAAGTACCCTATCCGTCCCACTTGAAGAGTCTGCTTTAAAACTAAAACCTTGATATTAATTAAATTTTATATAACATTCGTTAATGTTTTTGTTATATAAACTACAACATTAGTTGAGTTGTAAAAACATTTAAAAATGTTGCTACCCAAAATATTATCCGGAGATAGATATTGCTGGAATGGATGGGATAGCAAACAAATGCAAGAGCACTTCCGTGAGAAAGATAAATAACACAAGATTTGCCGGGGTTGTTAGTCCCGGGCTTGAATGCTCTCGCGAGATATTATTAATACCGATATTCGGGGATACAAGTACTAATGTAAGAATACAATTACAATGAGTGTAAAGTTTCTTGTTATCTTAGCTAGTGAGCGTGTAGATTGCCGGAAGAACCAGATTTGATGCTCTGTGAGTTCTTGTAACAAAGGTGATGAAATGCGGCGGTGAGAGATCGACCGCCTCTCACGGCGAGTAGTATTTAGCCGGATGTTTGGGCTTCGGGCTTATGAATCCCTTGGAATCTGCCTAGTGGAGACTTGTCGCTCGCCGATCGTCTACCTGGACGAGAGATTTGGAGAGAGAAGTCCCGAGATGGATTCCTGAGATAGCCGGAGCTTGATGATATGTGTGTTCTTCAAGATTTAGTGGATGTATCGGAATGTGAGAGAATGTGAACTTTTGGTGGAATGCATTTCGGATGTCACCAAATGAATTCGAACCGTATATTCAAAGTGAACTGGGAACGTAGGTTGAGTCAATTCCGAACCGTAAGTTGTGCGAAATGAATCGAGAACCTTTTTCCTAGGAGGAGGTTCTCTATTTATGTGGCTTGATACGCGATCGCTTTACTGCAATATAATAATCGGGCGATCGTCTTTAGCACATGGGCTGTCCTCTCAAAGTCTCAGGAGTTGCCGGCGCCAATCAGTGCGGCCCAACGGGGAGCTTACACGCGCCTCTGAGTTGCCGCGGTGGTCCCACCGACAAATTTCTGCGCGCATGCTTTGGTAGGTGAGGTAGGTGACAGCCGTGGTCACATGTCTTGTCTCACAAGAAAAGATCTTATCTGGGCGAAGATCTCGCTGGGCGCTTTGGTGGATCTCGCACGTGGGTACTTTCACGAGATCCGGCCTTGACGGTTTTGATGGGCGATCGTCTCGCCGGGCGCAGTCGATTGCCCTTAGCCTGCTAGTAGAGTAGATCGCCAACAGCAAAGGGCGATCGCCTTGGGGGTCGATCGGGCAAATCACGGGGGTCTCGATAACTTTGATTTGGCGAGCTAGCTGTGGTTTGACCGAGTTGACTTGGTCGCTCGGCCTTATAGTCGATCGCTGTCGATGCATAAATCGTGACACAACAATTGCCCTCTACCGCTCATACGTTGGAAACGTGGGGTGAGGTGGCTTGGCGATCGCCGAATTTTTGACGAGCGACTAAGTGTTTTATCAATCCGGCGTTCGTCTTTGGTGATATATCCCGAGTTTCGGACGACTGGTTGCCGAATCACATGGAAAAAACAACGGCGTTGAAAAGTCTCCTCGCATGTGTCGGGCTCCTATTGAGGACGCCAACGGCCATTAATGACTCCTACCGACGCGTCCTCGAAAAGACGCAGACGCGGTCTCGAGGGGTCAACCGTGCGCCGCTTGAGATCCGACCCCGAGGTTTTCCCTTATTGCAATCGGGTCCCCGCTTTCTCCTATAAAAGGGGGCGCGGGGTGCAGCCTCACTCACGCGTACGCATTGGAGAAAGAAGGTCCCGCCGCCGAATTTTTGAAGATCTAAGCGCCGATCGTCGATCGATTTCACTTTAGGGTAAGAAAATCCTTCTCTTCCTTTCTAACTCGAAAATGGCGGAACCTCATCATCGTTTGGAGCGGAACTGCTCGCCACGGACATCAGCCGCCCGGGAGAAACTTCTTCCGTCTTCCACCGAGACGGCGGCAGTAATTCGTCTTTAATTGACCCTACTGAAGTTGAGGCTTTGTTCAATGAGGCCGATGTTGCTAGGAGTCCGGCCGAGGAGAGACGATCGCAGATCGAGAGATCCGCGATCGTGGCTTACCGGGAGCAACATAGTGATTTTGACGCCTATAGGGCCTTTCTCAAATAATGGATAGGTTAGCCGGTCCTACTCCGAGATTCGACTTGAGGGATATTCGGTCGCTTATCCTATGTGCTCCCCGGCCGCAGAGATCGTGCCGCTGCGCAGCCGATCGTTGTGGTCGCTCGCCAACACTGAGCTCGACGTCCAGAGAGATCTCGACTGCCTGAGGACAAGATTCCATGTTCCTTCGTATGTGGACATGTTCGCGCCGCTGAGAATGAACGAGCCGACCAGCCTCCGATGGGTATGGTCGCAGTGAGTGAGGCCGTTATGGAGGCCGGCCGCGCTCTCTCGTCCTTGCGGTCTCCCATCCGCTGCCGCTTGGAATGTGGCGCCACTTCACCGACGCCGAACGCCCGGCTCCAAATCATATGCACTTTCACCCTATTCGGCGGTCACCGCCGTACCGCCTCTGCCGCCGTTGGAGATGAATCATCTGTTTAAACCGACGGCTCATAGAGGGTTGGTCGGCGGTTACCACATCCAAGGCCGATCCGGCCGGTGATTCATGGAGTTCGAATAAGATACGGGCGATCGACAAGTGGTGGTTCTCGGTCGCCGCAAGTGGAGAGCTTCGCGAGCGACAATCCCACAGTGCGAACCGAGATCCCCACCGAATTTCGGAGAGGAATCCTGAAGGGTTTAGACTCTCCTTCGCTGATGCGTTTTGGGTCGATCTAATTTGATTGCTTGCAGGCTTTCATATTCCGGCGATCGAGGAGCCGCTTCGACTTCCTCGTTGTTTGGGAGCGAATTAGGAGCTTGTCGGACGACGACCTGACGCCACTCGGATCAACAAGGAGAGTCGCCGGTTGTCGGCTCGACTATTCCGCTTCCCGAGACATCTCGCGGTGCTGTGTATGTGGTCTGCGATCTTCACTTACTGTGCGATCGCCTTATTTTAAGGATGTTGTCGGACCGTTAGTCGATCGTCTTTAATCGCAGAGGTTCGCTTTCTCGCTTTTGGAGCCTCCATGAGATCGCTATGTCGAACCCAGGAGTCTAGCCGTCTCGCGAAGAGGTCGACTCGGTTCCACCGTCGCATCGCTTATAGTTCGGAGGCGAGCCTCGTGCGAGCCGGAGCTCGCGTAGCGCAGTCGAGGTTGAGGAGGAAATTCGGAGGAAGGGCTTCGGCGACCGCAAGAGGCCGAGGCCGCAAGAAACTTCGCTTCGCCCGGCGATGAAGTGCCGATCGCCGCGCCTCCGATCACCATCGTTGCTCGGAGCGCGAGCGCCCTCTGCGGCTTTTCGCGGAGACGGCGATCGCGGATGCGAAACTCCTCGAGGGAAACCGCTTTCGGCCGGGATCCCGAGAAGGCCGAGAGGTAGATAGCATTTCGTGTTGACAATTACATCTGCGTAGGAGTTGTATTAACCTTGGTGTTTTGGTGCAGATCCGTCGCGTTGCACCGTCTTGTCCACCGATGGTCGTGGATTTCTGGCTAGTCGATCTCCTCGCCATTCCCGCGACATTCCTCCCTATGTGAGCAAGGCCGCTTCGCTTGCCGAAGGCGTGACAATCGACCGATGCGATCGCCTGGCCGCGATCGTCGAGTTCGATGAATGCCGTTGTCGCCTCTTCTCTTCGTGACGACGACCATGGCCGCCAGTGCCGCCAGAGTTTGAGGCGGCCCTCCACTATTCGCCTTCGGGAGGATCTTGAGGCGGCTCGGAAAGAGAACGCCGAGTTTGCCGACAAGATCGCAGCGATGGAGAAGGACTCGAGGCGCCAAGCGGGCGAGCCATTAGCTTGAGCCGGAGAAGAAGGAGACCGAGAAATATCGAATGGCGGTCGACCGATTCCGGACCAGATGCAGGACGCCGCCCGTGCGAGGAACGTTGGAAGAGGAGGCCGATCGCTGAAGGTGACGATCGCTGACCGATCAGCCGAGTCAAGTGAGGCGAAGGAGAAGGTCGCCGCGAGGGAAGCCGAGCCCGTGGGTCGCAAAAGGCGATGGCCGAGCCGAGAGGAGAGGTTGAGGCGACCAAGGCCGATCCCTTCCAAAACTTGGAGTATGTCGGCGAGTTCGCCTATTATTTGGCGTTCGCGACTCGATCCGAGCGGCTAAGAAGGAGGCTTGAGGTCGGTCCTCTTGCCGAGAAATTCAAGTCATATGCATTGGAGCATCCTCTCAATCGGCTTTCTCCTTGCCGATCTTGGACTCGCGACATCGGTGTGGATTTGAGCCGGTATCCGTCTCTGCATGGGCCTTGCTCATCCCGATGCTCCTAAGATGAGGGAACCGCCGAATGCCGATGGCGAGCCGGCAGGGGCCTGAGGCGCTTCCTTTTTTACGCTTCTAGCTTACTTTCTTTGTAGTTTGTAGCTTTCTTTTGTAGCACTTAGGCCTTCGGGCGACCGTGTACTCTATTTTTCAAGTAATAAAATGAGCATTTGGATTTCTGACTTATCACTTGAATGAATGGTTATTTTTGAGTCTTTGTTTGACTTTGTACAAATGCGTGAGGAGAGATCGTTGCGAGGGTAGTTCCAAATGAATTGATAAACTCATAAGACAACTTTTTACAACAAGTTCGATCGCTGCACTACATCTGAAAAAATGACGATCTCCGTATGTGGTTGAATAGTGACGATCGTCGTGTAGGTAGTCCGCACTCTTCTTGCCCCTTGTTTTTATTCACTTAGTGGAAGTAAGGGGATGAAAATAATTCCTTGAGTGAGCGGTCTTTAACTTTGTCGAATCCTCGGGGACGGTCGTCCCATCTTGAGGAACTGCACGATCGCGGAGTTCGATGGACCGACTCCTTGATCATGTCTTGATGCGCGAAGACATTGAGTGTCTCGTGACTCACTTTATTATGAGGGTCCTCCGTTAGCCGCTCCGCCTCGTATTTAAACGAAGGGCGTGCGGTCTCGCCTAGAGGAGTCCTTGCGCGGGCGCTTGATGAATCAACTCGCGCCCGCGGCTTGTTAGCTTCGCTTCCACCTCGGCTAGCCATGGAGATGGCCGACCTCGACGGTGTACGTTGAGACGGGGTTGTGGCACGTCGCATTGTCCGGGTTCACCATGTTAGATGATGAACCTTTGAGGGCGAGCGATCGTGTCCACCGATTTATTTTGAGGGCTCGACTACGCCGACCTCGTATTTAAACGAAGGGCGGGCGATCTGCCTAAAGGGACCTTGCATGGCCTAAGCAATCGGTTCCATCGACCACCAGACCATGGCCGCACTCTTTCACCTCGATCGTCATGTAGATGTCGATCTTCGACGGCAGACGTTGTGCGGGGAGGCGATCTCGTGCCTTAGTCCATCATGTTATGTGGTGAATCGTAGATGGCGATCGAGTCCTCGGTTTCTTGAATAAGGAGGGAGATCGGGATGACTTCCGTGGTCTCCTTCTCTTGATTGAAGCATATAGAGACGGCCGAGGTTGATCCAGGGTCGGCTCGTATGAGCTTCCCACTGCTTTTGCGTTCGACTGACGATCGTCTATAGAGATAGGCGGGCTTCGCTAAACCAATAAGTCGTCTAACTTGCCCTCCTCGAGCCTCCAGAGCCGTTTGAGGAGGTCGCGCAATTGTTGGTGCCGTGGCCGGACTCTTGTGGTAGGCACAATATTGGTTGTTGCCTGTGTGACCGTGGTCCCTTATCGCCTTAGGCTTTTGAGCTCTTCGTGCCCCTTGATGGCATAGAAAATATGTGCCGAGTTACATTGAACGTATGGAGGAGATGGGCTTCCATGTCCTCGAAAGCTTTGAGATCTCCGGTGTCTTGGCGATCGCCTTCTTTGCTTTGGCGATCGCTATCTTCCGGGCAAGAGGTGGCGTTTCCTCGTCTAAGCGAGGGTGAGTAGCCTTCTCGGCCGAAGTTGGCGGCTTTAGCGCGGAAGATCGTGTAAGTTGGGGAATATCCTTGGAGAGATGTCCGAACATGGGAGAGTGACCGTGAATCCCCCACGACCGAGTAGAGAGCGAGCTCATCACCGACGGTTCGCGGTGAGGATGATTTCGTCTACCCGGTCGATGTAATCAAGGCTGGTTCGTCCTTCCCCGCTTGATTTTTATCATGCGCTGGGGCCTTCTCGTCCTGGCGACCTTGCCGGGCGAAGTATGACGTGAAGTCATCCGCCGATTTCTTAAAAGAGGTGACCGATCGTGGTGGTAGTGAGACGTACCACTTATGGGCCACCGCCAATGTCACGGAAGATCCGGCACTTGATCGCATCGATGCCCCACACCCACCATGTAAATTCGGAATTTACTCGGGTGGGTTTCTGTCCGATCTCCTTATACAGAGGTGTTTTAGGAGGAGCGATCGTTGGTTGTATGGGGGCAAGCTCGATGTGGACCGCGAGTGGCTCGGTCGGCTTGGCGATCTTCTTGCCGGTGCTTGCCCTGGTCCAAGAGTGCTCTCATCTCGCCGAATGACGTTGCATGGCGCCATCGCCGTGGCTCGATCGTTAGCGGCTCGCGACGGAGCGGAGCCGAGGCGATTGAGCACCGAGTCCCCGGCGATCGGGCGGAGTCGATGGCCGACATGCGTCACCGTGAGGTGAGTAGCCGAACTCCCGTGACGGATTCGGATTCCGTCTTTTCAAGGTTGGAAACAGAGTGCCCTGGCCAGGATGGGTCGCGTCCCAAGCGATCGAATATGGATCCGTCCGGCCGTGGCGAGAGCCTTTCTCGCGACCGGGGCTTTTGACGATCGCTCGCTCAAGAGCCCTATCAATTTCCGTTTCCCATGCGGCGATGATCGAGGGAGTTATCGCGGCGGCGCGCATGCTCTCCGTCGCTCCTCCAGATGGCTATAGCCTCCTCGATCCGCCTCGGTTGGAACCGATCGAGTGAGAGGTTGGGGCCATCTCTGATGCGGGATCGAGAGTCTCGCGTTGCCGCGCTTCCCTCGCCGTCGGCCGGGGTTCGACCGAGCCGGAAATGGTGTCCGCGTTCGAGAGCACTTTGCTTCATGTACCGGCGGATGTCATGATTTTGAAGGTTTTCTTTGAAGCGCGGTGAGTGTCACTTGTATATGCCCCGAGAACAGTGAGTGTTC
Organism: Orobanche coerulescens; assembly: GCA_033398695.1. Lineage (NCBI taxonomy): Eukaryota > Viridiplantae > Streptophyta > Magnoliopsida > Lamiales > Orobanchaceae > Orobanche > Orobanche coerulescens. The sequence continues at coordinate 107,673,817 of CM065814.1, read as the reverse complement.
TTCGGACAGAGAAATAAAAATATGAGGGTTAGATGCCCTTCTTCTAGCGCTTAATTGTTGCTACCCAAAATATTATCAGAGATAGATATTCTTGGAATGGATGGGATAGCAAACAAATGCAAGAGCACTTCCGTGAGAAAGATAAATAACACAAGATTTGCCGGGTTGTTAGTCCGGGCTTGAATGCTCTCGCGAGATATTATTAATACCGATATTCGGGGATACAAGTACTAATGTAAGAATACAATTACAATGAGTGTAAAGTTTCTTGTTATCTTAGCTAGTGAGCGTGTAGATTGCCTAAGAACCAGATTTGATGCTCGTGAGTTCTTGTAACAAAGGTGATGAACAGTCGCGGCGGTGAGAGATCGACCGCCTCTCACGGCGAGTATTTAGGCTGGATGTTTGGGCTTGGGCTTATGAATCCCTTGGAATGCATCAGTGGAGACTTGCTTTACCGATCGTCTACCTGACGAGAGATTTGGAGAGAAGTCACGAGATGGATTAGGTGAGATAGCCGGGAGCTTGATGATATGTGTGTTCTTCAAGATTTAGTGGATGTATCGAATGTGAGAGAATGTGAACTTTTGGTGGAATGTATTTGGATGTCGGTCAAATGAATTCCGAACCGTATATTGATGGCCCAGGGCGTAGGTTGAGTCAATTCCACCGTAAGTTGTGCGAAGTCGGAATCGAGAACCTTTTTCCTAGGAGGAGGTTCTCTATTTATAGAACTTGATACGCCGGCGATCGCCTTACTGCAATATAATAATCGGGCGATCGTCTTTTAGCACATGGGCTGTCCCTCAAAGTCTGCGAGTTCTTTGGCGATCAATCATGCGGTCCAATGGGGAGCTTACACGCGTCCTGAGTTGCTGTCGCGGGTGGTCCCACTGACAACTTTCGGCGCGCATGCTGGTAGGTGAGGTAGGTGACAGGCTGTGGTCACATGTCTTGTCTGTCAGTAAAAGATCTTATCTGCTGGCGAAGATCTCGTCAGCGCCTTTGGTGGATCTGCACGTGGGTGCTTTCCTGAGATCCAGTCCTTGACGGTTTTGATGGGCGATCGTCTCTGCTCGGGGCGCAGGTCGATTGCCCTTAGCCGGTTAGTAGAGTAGATCGCCAGCTGCCAAAGGGCGATCGCCTTGGGGGTCGATCGCTGGGCAACTGATGGGGGTCTGATAACTTTGATTTGGCGAGCTAGCCAGGGTTTGACTGGAGTTGACTTGGTCGCTCGGCCTTATAGTCGATCGCCTGTCGGGATGCATAAATCGTGACACAACAAAAAACAAGTGAGACTATGTGGTTAAGAAAGAGTTGAACCTTCGTTAAAATGACCAAAATTTAAGAATTGTAGATTAAATAGACTTTTCAAGTGGGACGGAGAGGGCATGTGTTATACTGTATGCTTGGTACTTTGGTACTAGTGAGCTTGTCAATGCAGTGGAGATTTTGGAATTATTTGCAGAAGTAATTGAAGTTGGGATGATTTTACATGGACGTACTGAAAACGTGTCTGCACGCACACACATATGATGTCCATCTGGTTTGGCTTTATTTTTCGGAAATGGATTGTTTGGTTTTATTTGTCCATCCCAGCTGGTGGTTGCAACTGAGATTTGCAAGTTTGGGTGGAGGAAAAACTGGATTTTTGCAACTACACGCCCTTATATCATTTATTCCTCCTTTTTCATTTTCATTTTTTTTATGTAAATATTTGGTAATATTGTCTGATTTTGGTTTATAGGAGAGATGATACTGCGAGAAAAAAATAGGTCTAGGTGAAATTTTAAGTGTGGGTATATGTATTAAAATTTGTTTTGACCTTTTTACTGGGGAATTGGATCGGGTTTTGTATCGAAATGAATTTTAAAAGAATTATGATAGATGTAATATTGGTTGATTCATGCATGTTTGCACAAGCTTTGGTGACGGAGATCCGGAGGGTGGAAGAATTTGTAACAAGTTACAACAAGCACAATAATGTTGACATAAAAGTGGACTTTTTTTAATGTTTTCTTGTTTGACATTAGAGAAATTACTTTTATTGTTCAAGGCGAAAATTACTCTGCAGTGAAGTCTAATTTTGAGAGTGAAAATAAACTTGCACTTTTCCGCATGCTTAATGTGCTTTGTAGCCTTCAGGGAGAGGCCTTTTCGTGACCGTGACAGGCCATATCATTACTGGCATTGTTAATCCACTTTGCCACTTGAGGATGAATTAAGTTACAAAAAATATACAATACCCATTTTAATATATAGTAATTCTTTTGCATCCCACAGCCTAACCATTTCTTTACACCCACATTGTTAGATTTGATCTTTACTCGAAGACATTCGATTCATCTATTTGAGTAACACATTCGAGTCACCTATTTGAGCGGCACAAAATATGTTTGTCATATATTTGCGGAATTCAAGTTACAATCGAGTCACCTATTGGAGTTATGTACATCCGAGTCACCTAAAATGTATTTGAGTCATCTATTTGAGTCATCTATTTACATCAAGTTACCTGAAATGCACTCGAGTCACCTAATTGTATGTGAGTCACAGTACATTTTAGTCATTTATTATCCATCATCTAAAATAGGTGATCAAAATATATTCGAGTAAAGGTTATAAAAGACAATTTAGATATTAAAAGAATTGTTAAATTTGGATAAAAAAGAATTTTCTTAATTTAAAAGGGTACATGTCTATATTCTCCACTTTAAGTTGGTATTTTAGATTTGTTAACTTTGACTTTACTCTGTCATAATAAAGTCTTTTTTTTAAGTGAATAAAATTTACTTTCTTTTTAAGTGAAAATAAAGTTTACTTTCTTACACGCTTGTTATGGTTTGTGGCTTTAGAAAAGAGTAAGGAGTTTAAGGGCGGTAATCCTCACTCGATTCTTTAACTTGGAATTGCTGGAAAAATTCGAACTTGAATACAACACGAACATGACTAACTCAAATGTGACACGTAAATTATGCGCTTAAGCACACAATCAATTATTAGCTAATATATGTAGTTCTTGCGAGTAAGTACGTGAAGCACGACGGATTAAACAAAAGAGACAGGGCTACTTCCTGGCATCCTTACGTAAGGCATAACTTATGGTATTACCGTACGTAATGAGGAGATGTCTACGTACATAATTCAAGTTCTTTTTTGTTGGATGATTCTAGAAAGTTGACAAGCACAACGATAATGTTAACTTGAAACCAATGTGGATAACTAGAGATGTTAAACGGGCTAGCCCTAGCGGTTTCGGGCTAGCCCCTTCGGGCTAAACGGTCCGGGCTAAAAAGCCCGGATTTAAACGGGTTAGGAAATATTGGCCCTAACCCTAACGGGTTTAAATTAAACGGCTTAAATATTTAAAATCTATTTTTATTTTTTATAAGTTAAAAAAAAATAACAATATATTTTATATATATAGTAACAACTATACTATAATAAATATAACAAAAAATACACTTTTATGTATATATATATACACACACTATATTAACAAATACATTAATAATATATATTATATATAATATTAATATATATATATATATATATCGGGCTTCGGGCTAGCCCTAACGGGCTTCGGGCTAAACGGTCCGGGCAAAAAAAGCCCGGATTTAAACGGGCTAGGAATATCGGCCCTAACCCGGTTTTTTGGCGGGTTAAACGGGCCAGCCCTACGGGCCCGAGCCCGTTTAACATCTCTATGGATAACTATGTAATACATACGTAAACCACGATGATGGACTGCCTGGGCTCAGTGGACTATTCAGTGGACTACGATTAACATACGCAAAGATCAAGCATTAAAGTATGTAAAGGTCCTTTATGTATGTAAGTTATGATATTTCTCACCTCCATATAGGTCCATATGCAATAAGTCCAGGAATCTGTGGGTTGATATAAATAATTTGGTCTTCATGGTTGATTGGATTTGTGTGTCTTTTTGACAGTGTCTGTAAACGTTCTTTGATATGTAACATATGGCAAACATGTAACCATTCACTTTCTTGCTCGCCTGTTGATGTTCTTGAATTTAAGGCGTACATTCTCTTATGCCACAATCAGCTTTGATATTTGTACATTTGGCAATAAAATAAGGAATTAAAGCACGTGTAGGAATCCAACCCGAGGTATACATTTACCTGATCGGGTTCCTGTAAGGACAACTTGCTTGGTCTTGGTGTTCTTCATCCTACAGTTTTCTTGAAAGAATTTGACTGAAAATTGTTTGTCACAATATTGACCAACACTAAACAGATTATACTGTATTCCTACCACGAATACCACATTGGTGACTTTGAATTTTTCAACAAGCAAGTTCCTTTCCCTTTTGTTCGTCCTTTATATTTATTATGGTATCTGACTTTAGACCACATCCTTATACATATTCTATTAACTTGTTGATCTCTCCTGTCATGTGCGATAACATCCTCTGTCGAAATATCAGATGTCCTCCCTGATATCCTCATGATTGTTGTTGTCATCTTCTTTCTCATCGCCATCATACACATGTAGGAATTGTCTTCAATTTTATTATTAGAGGAATCACTGTTGGTTACAGCCTGTAGAAATTCATCGGTCTTGCTTGTTGTTGGCATTGCTTCTGATTTCCCTATTAGTGCATTTTGCTTATTTCGTCATACTTTTCGCCTCATCCCTTTCCGGTCGTTCAACTTTAAGTAGCTTGTCGACCTTGGGATGTGGACCCCTATAGGCATAGTGTCATGGCTTCCTACATTTATAACATACGACAGAATCTCCTATAGATGGTGACTATGTGCTCATCTTGTTTGAGAATTTCGACATGTAGGGAGCATTTTTGGATTTCTTAATAATTTTCGGACATTTTGCATGAGTAGAGTCATCTCATCTTGTGACAACTCATCATCATCTCCTATATCTATGAAGCTACTGAAGCAGAGTTTTGATTCCTGCAGATACGGCCGCTAGTGTTGTATTCTTGGCAGATGATTCTTCTGTCTTCTCTCTTCTGTCTATGTCATACTCGAAAGCTTTGAGATCGGAAAAGAGTTCAAATTTTCGATATAACATTGAGATTATCGGACACTGCATAGCTGCGGTCTTAATGTCCCATCACGGAGGGAGAGATCTAAAGATTTTAAGTTTTTTCTCCTTTTGGGAGTACTCTTTGCATAAAGCTTCAATTCCACCGATAATCCAGTAAATATGAGGTCAAGATCTTCAAGAGTTTCTGAAGATCTCATTCCTAAGACTCAAATTCTTCTATTATTTTCGATTTTTTTTTTTGGAAAGCTCAAGTACCTTCGCAAATCATCTTGAGTTTATCCAAGATTTCCTTAGCTATCTTACAACTTTTTACCTTAGAGAATGTGCCTTTATCTAGATTGAGAAACATCATTCTTGGCGATATTATCTAGGTTCACTCTCTTCCTATCATCAATTATAAATTGGTCTCGTTGGCTTCTCCAACATTTCCACATAGGGGTGACCTTCCATCCTTAGCGCTGTATTGACCTTCAATATTTTGAGAGATCCTTCTTCAATTATGAAGATCATTTCTTCGTGTATGACTGTAAGATGGGATTCCATCATGACTCTCCAATCATCAAATCCGTTAATAAAACACATATGAACTTGGTTGATCATAGATGACCCCATGTTGAGAGATAAGAGATAATTTTGAAAAACGGAAGTATGCAATTTTTGAAAATTAGTTGTTTTGAATCCAGTTCAGGCTAAAGGTCAAAATCAATTGATTCTTGGTAGAACCAACCTCAATGATACCACTTGTTGGTTACATTATGCTTAAATGATACCTTAGGGGATGAATAAGTTGTAATCTTATTGCACTGCGGAAGACTAGAAATGGTTTTTTGTATTTACAACAACTAAACATTTTCTATTTTGTGTCGGTTCAAGTTTTTGTATCTATTTTGTAGGAAAACAGCTCGAGAAGACGAAACTGTGCATCAGGCATGACACAGGTCGTGTCAATCGGGAACTCATCCTACATAGTCCGCTTATTAGTATTTTTTGCCATCGACTATTAGATACTATGCCTCTCTAGGTAATTGCATCATTTAATTTAAGTTCGGGGGAGAATTTTGGGTCAAGAAAGTACTTGTATTTTTTTTTAATTTTTGCATTGCATGTAGTATGCATTTTAGGTTTATTCCTTTAGCAATATCTAATTTTCAGTCCTTTTTGGTTGTTTTAGTTGGTATTTTTGCATTTTAGTTTTTGTTTTGTTCGAGTATTTTGGATTTTAATAAAGAATCGGAAGAATAAACTCTTGGATGCCTTGCATTTATTTTGTTATTTTGATATACAAGTTGAGGATGATTTGACGAGGAAAAATTGTAGATAATCAAAAGGGTGTGGGATTGATTAAGTAGTTTAATATCTTGGAGGTATGAACAAATTGTTAACTTGTGAGCTTTGAGCCTTTGAGCATTATGAAATATGCAAGTTTATTGTTGAGTGTAGCATCCCGTTTTAACACTCTAAAACTTGCATTGGTAGCTTATTCGAAACCACAAGTGTGTGTAAACGAGTGAAACTGATTTTAGGTTATTCTTGATTTAGCTTTTCAATCTGTTTGGCCTACCCAATAATTATTAATTCCCTATTCAGCACATTTGAGCCTTTAAGCCTATTTTTTGTTACCCACACAATGAGCTTTAAGTTCATTTATATCCTTTTCCCTATACTTGAGCCTTTTAAAATTAATTGGTAGAAGAATAAATTAAGAGCGTGTGGTGGCAATTGGGAAGCTTGTTTTAATTTCAAGTTTGTGTTGGTTCCTATTGATTTATCAAAATAAGTTGAAGGGAAGAAAAAATGTCAGAAAAAATGGTGTTGTCTATTACATGAAGGGTCAGGGTCTGCCCGGGTTATTTGCCCGGATAATCAGACAATAGCAAAATAAAAAAGCTGGAGAAACAAGATTGCGCTCTTCACTTCTAAAAGCGCTTTTGCGAATAACGTGAGTTGAGGGGTTGAAAGAAGCAAGTTTTAAGCTTCTAAGTGTTCAGTGAGTGTGGAGTGATTGATATGATTTAGTTCTAAAATTCCTCAACTTAAAATCACTTTAGCCATATTTATCCTACCCCGATCAAAAAGCCTACATTACAACCATTGAAGTTCTTTTTGATTCATAAAATTGCATGCGGGAAATAGTGGTAGAAATGTAGACGATTTGCAAGCTTATGGGTTCTGACACTTGACCAGTGAGGTTTATATTTTTCAAGTATTGGCTATGATGTTAAGCACCCTGCAGATTTGAAAACTTTAAAGAACTCGACTATTCATTACTTGAGGCGTATTGATGAATTTTCATAATGGTCATTTGGGGTGTGTTGATGGTTGAGTCCCCTTAGAAGCGTTTACTTTAAAGTGCATTGTTCGGGTCGATCAACGTTTAAGTTCGATGGATTTTGTTTGCACGCAATTTTACACATTTTTTGTTAGTTTGTTTCTCGTTCTTATTGATATTGAGTGTGTGGTTTGTAGTATTTGTACTTAGTTATCCGTATGTTGGACTAGATTATGCTTTGGTGTTTTTTTCTTGTGTTTTCAGGCATTTTTAAGGCCATTATCAAGCGTTAAAGATGTTCTGACCCCCAAATTATATCAGGCGATGCACGAATGAGAAGACGGGCTAAAAAGGGACCAAAAATGGAGCTAAAAATTCGACACGGTTGGCGACACGGTCGTGTAAAATGACATGGCTGAGGCCCCGGTCGTGCTTCGGTACAAATAAAAAATTGAATTTATGGAGCAGTTCAACAGAGGTCGTGTCAAATGACACGACCGAGTCACTTGGCGGTGTTGATTTCCTTGTTTGACGAGTTTGACGCGTTTTAACAGCCCTAAACCCTATTTGGCGGCTATAAAAGGACCCTAAAGGCTACTTTTCGAGATTATCAAGTCGAAGAAGGGTATAGGAGGCTATGAACACTATCAAGAAGGAATCAAAGGCATCTAGAGAGATCAAGTTCGAGGATTGAATCAAGATCGAGAGATTATCATCCGAGTTTTTCTTCTTCTTCCTTTCTTACTTTCTTTTTTTTTTATTGTTTTTAGTTGCATCATGCTGAACCTGAATATGATTTCTTTTCTCTTTTCACCATGTCTCGCTAAACTTGTTAGATTTCGAAATGAGAATATATTATTTGTGATGGATTGTTAGGATTGACTACTAAATTACAATCTACTTGAATTATTTTTTCATTTAATTAGTTTTTATTAATGTTTGAACACTTGATCAATATTTTTGTAAGGATTGTATACTGCAAAGCATACTTTATGCTTGTATTACCTAATTTCCCTGTTATTACCTATGAGAATATTAATTACTTCTAATCAAATGTTTTGCATATTTATTCACGTTATGGTTATGCAAATAAAATGTCTAATTATTTTATATTGTAGATAATATGGTGTGTTGGTGTCACACGAAAGATCACATTATCGGTGCCTTATAAAATAATATAATAGTTCACAACCTATATAATTATTAGACAAATTATATAAAAGGTTGTAGTGTATGCTTGAAATTAGTTGGTTTTGACTATTAGCATGTATTAGCATATTTGCATACGTTGAATTGGATCGAGGTGAGATAGTGTCTTCTGTACTGACTGTAAGAAGAACGTAAATCTCGGATAATTATTATTTCTTAATTCTAAGTATATAATATTTAATTGTGTATTTATAATACTTATTGCTTTGATTTACCATGGGTGAGAGTCAAAATGATTGACTCAATAAGCCTCGTATCTTGGGCAATAATATTATTTATACGACAGTTATTATTATTACTACTAAAAATCGTGTCCCGACTCGTGCGGGTTGATGATGTCCCCTTGAGGAGCTCGATAATGATCATTATATTAAACCCTGCAGGTGGATTTAATTCCGGTATAATAATAAGGTTCAAGTGGTACTATTCTTGGATATGATATTAATTAATTAAAGCTGTCAGTAGCTTATAATTAATTATGGACATTCTATATCATAAACACGAAAAATAATATATTTAATAAGGAGCCCAATTTCGTAATTTGGGATTTTGGTAGGAAGTGCAATATCAACTTTTTAGTGGACTAAGTTGATATTAATAGATTCATTATATTAGGAAGAGTCCTAATAAGGTAAAATGAATTTATTGGGAGTCCTTCCATAATCCTCCTTAAGATCTCTAATAGTAGTCCAAGAGTCTATATATTGGACTTATGGGTGTTGGCCGATTTTGCATTATTCATACACAAGAAATTTCGATTTTTTTCTTCTAAGTGTTTAATTGTGGATCTTGACTTGTGTCTTTGATCCCACAATTGAGAGAACACTTTATTTCTTGCTACATATCGGAATTACTTGAAGAAAAGAAAATCGAGAATTGTAAGGGATAAAATTTCAGTCGATCCTATAGTTGTCCAAGAAAGATCCGGTAGCTTGTTGCCCACACAACGTCCGGGTTAAGGCGGATCATACTCTAGAAGGTCTAAAGGTAGAAATACAAGGTGATCAAGACGAAAGCAACCAATTCGCTTCAAAGGTAATATCCTATGATCTTTTAGATCTACATTAGGATATTTATATAACCGATATATTTATTTAATAAATAATAAATAATATTTAAATTGCTTATTAGTCTTAGTAATTAATTAATTAATTAGCATGCCTAAATAGATGTTATGCTCGTGGATGCGTAAAACGCGATTACTAAATTTCCCAAACTTCGCTTCCGCTGTGTTTTCACTTCCAACAATTGGTATCGGAGCCGAATTTTTAGGCTTTTGCTATTTTAATTAATTTTGGTGATTAATTGATAGCAATTTAAATATTCATATATTTTGATGTTGGAATATTTTGCTAGATGTGTTCTTGGAGGTGATATGATCCAATTATCATGGTTTATGTGAATGGTTTATTTATTTATTTTTATTATTTATGCAATTGTTGGTTTGGCCCGGTTTTGAGGCATGTAATGATTTTTCCCATGAGAAAATCCACGGGTAGTTCTATGTGTTTTATTTTTCGTGTAATCTTGCTGTAATTTCGATGTATTTTATTTTGTATAAAATTGTAATCGAATTCGTAAAAGACAGGATCACGAAGAAATAGAGCAGTAACTGGATCGCTGATACATGCCGCCAAGAATAGCAAGGCCGAAAGCAAGACACCATTGCCGCTGAGCAAGACTGAGCAACGCTGAGCCGCGGCACTGGTCTCTGGGCCGTTATTGTACGGGCCGGGTCGTCTAGTTTTTGGTCTGGTTCGCTTTGGCTGCTTCATGCGTTACTGAGAGTCGATTTAAAATTAAATTAAATTTTTTTTATGTAATTAATTTTGCATAATGAAATTTTAATTTTGGAAATTCACGGCCCGGCCGGGGAGGAGCGACGAGATGCTTGATTCAGTGGGAGAGATCGAGTCGAAGATTTTATCGAGTTCAACTCAAGGAAGAAGACCATGATAATTGGATAATTTAATATCCATGCTTTATTTTTGGTTTTTATTGTTTTGAAGTATTGTAACACCCGTAATTTCGATTTCCGATAATTTCTTTTTTTCGGCGGAAGTCTGTTTTGACGACTCGCTCATGACCGTTTTGTCATTATGAGAATGATTAATTCTACATTTTTTGACATCCGAGTTCGTTTCGGTGCCGTTTTGTTGAGTTCCGTGCTTTTTAGCGACTTTTCCGCACTTGAGTTCGATTCTTGCGAATATCGTCCGAAACTGTTGTTTCGAGTTTCTCGTAAGTTCGTTTAATGTTATTATTCATGTTGCGAGCTTCGGATTGGTGTTTCGATCGTGTATCGTGTATTTCGGACGTTTTGGGCCATTTTAGTAATTTCTCAAAGTTTGGGGTAATTACTTTCCGTTGTCGAATTTCGAGCCTTCGGGTGGTCGGAATCGTGTGTTCTCTTAGCTCTTAGATTCGTCTTTGTGAGTACTTCATAACCGTATCTTCGATTCGTATTCAGGTTCGGGTTTCGGTGTCGTTTTCTTGAGTTCAGTATTATTAAACGACTTTTCCAAGTATGAGTCCACTTTGTAAAATCACCATAAATTCTTGGAAACTCCAAAGATTTTGAATCTTTTCAATATTATAGAGCATCAAGTTAGCTTTCCAATGGTTCAAACAGTGAGTCAATCGGAGTCCGGATGAGAGAGTTATGGTCGAAATAGCTCAGATACTCATTTTCCAGTTTTGGCCGAGCAGCCCGTACCGTGAGCCGCGGCACATGCCGACAGGGCTGCGGCACACTGCCGAGTCACTGCCGCGGCACACTCGTCCGGGCCGCGGAACGCTGCCGATCACTGGGGGCAGATCCGGCCCTGTGCCGCAGCACACTTCGTCTGGGCCGCGGCACACAGTGTAGTCAGCCTATTTAAGGCCAGCAGACGTTTTTCTTCAGCCATTTCTCACTCGTTTTCTTCCCTTCCGCGGCTGGAGCTTGATTAATCATGGAGATATGTTGTTGTAAAATAAATCCATGAAGTATTGGAGTTCATATCATCAATCATTCATCCTATAACATCCTCCGATCTACTGAATCAGGTCAGATTTCCTAGATATCTAGTTTTGGGGAATTTGGGTATTTTGGTTGATTTCGTCCGTTTAATCCGTTTTAACTTAGGATTATGATGGATTGATGATTAATTAGAAGTATTATATCATTTCCCTTGTTATTCCATGGTTGGATCGTATCGATTCGTTGTTTGGGTCGAGTTCTTGATCGACGCCTTGAAGGTGTCCGGTAAAATGTCTTAGAGGGGTTTTCGGGCGTTCTACGATTATTCTTCCTCGTATGATCGATGATTATTGATTATATGTTTTTAGGGTCAGATTTCTCGCAAAGAATTCGAGACTGAACCCTTCCGTTCGTCGTTTTCTTCAAGCTTTCCGATCGTGGGTGTATTCATTATCTTCGCCGGAGAATTGTAGGTGTTCGAGATTTCCGGCTGAGCCGTGTTCTTCGGAGTGTCCGATATCAATTGTCGAGGCAAGTATCTTACCCATACATTACGTGTTTTGTAGATATAATGGTTGTTAAGTGTCAATATGTGCTAAATAAATATTTATAACCATTTTTCAAAAGAATCGGTATATTTACCATCATGGTTTTCGTAAAGGTGAACCATGTGTGTCGGGAATTAATATGCTTAGTTGGATATGTGTGCTAGTGACGAGTATAGAATCACCTTACTTTCGTGTGATATCATCATGTATGATTATGGCGTCGGTAAATGTAAAGTGTAATTCTCTTGTGAAATTATGTGCTTGGAGTCACGTGGTTATGGATGAATATGTGAGTTTGTGTGATATTGGTTGTGTCATTCAGTGCTGTTGAAATCTTGTGCTCCCTTGTGAATTGATATAGTTCTGGGTCGTGAGTACGTGTTGGATAATATGGCCATTCTAGCAAGGTACCTCGATTATATATATTTTATGTGTTTGACCTTTGAGAGTTGTGGTTTTGAAATCTGTGAGTTGTTACTCTTCCACCTGGGGATGGCATGTGGCCTCTAGGGGCCGATACTAATGGGTACGGCCACAGAAGTGGACTTGGGTGCGTGTGTTGATGTTCTTCCACCTGGGGACGGTTCGACGGGACCTCTGGGGGCCGATACTAATGGGTACGGCCGCGGAAGTGGTTTCCCACCTGGGGACGGTCCGACGGGGCCTCTAGGTGCCGATACTAATGGGTACGGCCACGGGTTACCAAGTGTGGTTTATGTGATGTTGATGTTTTGATGATTAATTGTGATATGTCCGGAGTATCACAATGCTTTACGCTCGGGGTCGAGAAACATTATATATCGAGTCTTGGTGTTTGGCTAGAATGACATAAGAATAATGTGTTATGTGTAATGTGTCCTTGTAAGTGAACTGAAGTGGATGATCGGGTCGTGGACCCTGTGTTTTGTGACCGGAATGGTTGGGTCGTGGACCCCGTGTTTTGTTAAACGGATTTGTATTTTGGAAAATGAACTTTGGGGCTGTGACCCTAAATGGCTTTCGAGGAATTAAGAACTTTTCAATTTATGATGTTTTCAAAACTCCCGAGATTTGGAAATGTTTTCAAAATGCTTACTTGCTTCGTTTCTGCTTTCAAGACTTGAACTATTTTTAACTAAATATATCTCGGGAAGTCTTTCGTTGTATTCTCGGAATGTGTTGTGTATGGCTCATTTTTGCACTTTATACTTGCACTAGCGAAATAGTGGAGTTTTGCTAACCCCCGAGTAATCGGGGGGTGGATATCTGTATTGTGTCCAGGTACATGCAGGTTTTCGGGAGCAAGACACAGGATCGGCACGAGGGATGATGAAAGACGAATGATACTAATCACACGAAGGCCAGTTTTAGGTTCAGTCGGTCGGAGTCCATTGTATTGTCTTTTCTGCTGTCTTATTGTTCGCTGTTGCAAGTATTTTACTCTTGCGTGGGTATGAGTCTGGATGAGTTTATGTATTTTGATTTGTAAGTCAGTGACGAAAGACCAAATCGGTCTATTGGTTCGTTATTTTGATTCGTCGGTATGTAATGTAATGTGTTGTTTTGATGTCTAGCCTGGTGGATCTTCACGGAGAGGGTCTATGGCGTGTAATATTCCCGGTTTGATCTGGGGGTGTTACATTTATGGTATTAGAGCTTAGGTTGAGGAAACCGAGGCTGTCGGGTCGAGTTATGTGTTGTTGAGTCTTGTATTGTCAGATTTTGTCTGACTGAGTCGTGTCGCGACGCGTCGTCTGAGTTTGTTGGTCGTGATTAGTATCGTGGGGCGATCATCATCTTCGTGCGACCTGTGGATGTAAGTCTCCCTTCTTTGTGTTGTGCCTCGTGTGACACGAGCTATTTTTAGGATTATTTGTTAAGTGACGGAATCCTCTTATGAATTTTAATTTCTTAATACGTGATTATTTGACTCTCATATTTCGTTCATGTGAGGAGTAGTGTTGCTGGATTGTGCATGTTGGACTGTACTTCTTTTATCCGCTGCGTGAGTTCTTTTGTAATAGCTTTCGGTATTTTACCGACTGAGTTTTATTTCGAAAACCGATGCCCTTAACAGAGTTTTTGGCATTGTGGCCTTGATCGTTTTGGCAAAATTCTTATGACGGTATTTAGTATTTTGTTGGGTTCCGGCACGGGACCCACGACGCTATAATGTTCTGTTTAATTACCTGAAATTTTTGGGCATTCCAGCCCATTGAATTATCTTTGAAAACCTTGAGTATCTTAAAAAAAAACATAAATAAATGTTTTGAGATATTTTCAATGTTTTAGAAACACTTTTACTTAGACCCGAGGGTCGAATATTCTGAAAGTTTTTCACTAAGAGAAAGTGTCCTCATTTTTATCAAACGCGAAATGGTTCTCCAAAGTCTCGATAACGATGTTTCACGTTTGTAATTTTTTTGAAAGGTGATACTCAAGATCAACCGGTATTTTTCTAAATTATTTTCAAAAGGAGGTTTTTGTTTTTAAAACCTATCCATTCCCGTTTGAGGGCTGGGTATGTATGTATGATGTTCGCGTTGTCGTTATGATGTTTGCTCCCGAGTATGATCGAATTGATGGCATGAACGTCGAGGCGTTGCCACGCATTTGTTGTACTAGCCCTCAGTGAGAGGTGTGAACTGGTGTTTACTGTTTATCGCCTCGTGGTGATTTGCGTGTTGTCGCACGAGTGTGAGTTGTTAAAGCTTGGATTTTTGTGCGTTTATGCACATTGGTGATTGTTTCATGATGTTTATGATTGTGTGATGGTTATCGTTCGGGCCGTTATAATCGTCGAACGGTGCCGTTGTTGTTGTGATTTTTGTATGCATTGATATGTTATGCTGTGTTGGAATCTCCAGTATGTTGTTTTGCGGTGTTAGTTCCATTGTATCTAGCATCTGTATTTTCGATATCCCGAGCCGAGGCATTTCAACCGTGATGTGCTGGGGGAATGTACGTGCAATTTGTCCTTCCTCGCCTGCGACGCTTTTCAAGTGTGGACCCGAGAGACACAGGATCCAGTTTTGCGATTTGGGTTCCGAGTCTTTCGGGGCGCGAACTTCAGTACAGATATGAGGATCGGCTCTGAGAGTCCATGGGAGATGTTTATGTCGTTTTCTTTTTGTGTTGTCACCTTACTCTCGTTGTTGTAAATTGCGGGACGACATTTCTTTTATAAGAGGTCGAATGTAATGCCCGAATCATTTTTGACTTCCGCATTTTCTCTCCCTCAAGTCTATAAATTCACTCATGTTCGTTGATACTTTCCGAACTTGTTATGTATTTCGGTTTCGTCGTTCGATCGAGCTGTGATCTTGTTTTGGGTCGATCTGGTTATCGCTGTGACTTTTCTGAGTTCGGTTCGATTCTTGTGAACCTTGTTCGGAAGTAACATCTTTTGGTTCTACTAGTTCTTTTATTCGAAGTGGATCAGATTTTGAACTTCTGTATTTTCGACTGTATCGACTCGTTTATGTTCGTTGACATTTTCTGAGCTTGTCCTGCCCCTTGCTTTTGTTGATCGAACGAGTGTGGTATTGTTTCGGAATAACTCGTTTGTCGTGGTGACTTTTCAATTGCTATTCCCTTCCCTGTGAATCTTATGTGAATGCACATCTTGTTGTTTTCACCGGATCATATATTGTCTCGAGTCAAGATGTGAACCTTGGAGTTGTTGTTTGAACCTTATTGTTCTTCGTGATCCGAACATGATTATTTGATTTTTGTTGACTCGATCGTTGTGGTTCGATCATTGATTGTTCGGTTTTTGTTGATCTCGTTTCGTGATTGTTGAACGTTCAGACTCCTTCGTAATTCCCTTAAGTTCGGGAAATTAGTCTCGTTTTCGATCTTCCAACCCTTGGGCGGTGGAATCCCGTATTTGTTCAGCGATTGGCTCGCGTTTTGATTGACATACCGTTGGGGTGGTCAATCATATTGATTTTCGTTCGTTGTGTTTTGTGATTGTTCGGATAATCGACTTGATTGTACTATCTGTTTGATGACGCTTGTCACTTGTTGATGTTATTATGTCTCTACCGGTGGCGTCATGTTGGTCGTCGTGGAGCGCGTTTTCACGCCGTATGTCCCTTTGCGTTTCTTGCAGCTTTCCGCCGTCGGGTGCGAGTTTTCGGTTTTTGTGTATCTCGTCGAGTCCTCCTGACAGTGGATATTGCTTCTCCCTACTTGTTTTCAGTTTCGGGACGAAACTTCTTTTAAGGAGGGTAGAATGTAATACCCGTAATTTCGATTTCTGGTAATTTCTTTTTTTCAGCGGAAGTCCATTTTGACGACTCTCTCATGACCGTTTCGTCATTCTGAGAATGATTAATTCTACACTTTTTGACATCTGAGTTCGTTTCGGTTCCGTTTTGTTGAGTTCCGTGCTTTTTAGCGACTTTTCCGCACTTGAGTTCGATTCTTACGAATATCGTCCGAAACTGTTGTTTCGAGTTTCTCGTAAGTTTGTTTAATGTTATTATTCATGTTGCGAGCTTCGGCTTGGTGTTTCGATCGTGTATCGTGTATTTCGGACGTTTTGGGCCATTTTAGTAATTTCCCAAAGTTTGGGGTAATTACTTTCCGTTGTCGAATTTCGAGCCTTCGGGTGGTCGGAATCATGTGTTCTCTTAGCTCTTAGATTCGTCTTTGCGAGTACTTCGTAACCGTATCTTCGATTCGTATTCAGGTTCAGGTTTCGGTGTCGTTTTCTTGAGTTCAGTGTTATTAAACGACTTTTCCAAGTATGAGCCGACTTTGTAAAATCACCATAAATTCTTGGAAACTCCAAAGATTTTGAATCTTTTCAATATTATAGAGCATCAAGTTAGCTTTCCAATGGTTCAAACGGTGAGTCAATCGTAGTCCGGACGAGAGAGTTATGGTCGAAATAGCTCAAACACTCATTTTCCAGTTTTGGCCGAGCAGCCTGTACCGTGAGCCGCGGCACATGCCGGCAGGGCCGCGGCACACTACCGAGTCACTGCCGCGGCACACTCATGTTTCAATTATCGGCCAACCCTTCTGTACCGTGAGCCGCGGCACACTCGTCCGGGCCGCGGCACGCTGCCGATCACTGGGGGCAGATCCGGCCCTGTGCCGCGGCACACTTCGGCTGGGCCGCGGTACACAGTGCAGTCAGCCTATTTGAGGCCAGCAGACGTTTTTCTTCAGCCATTTCTCACTCGTTTTCTTCCCTTCCACGGCTGGAGCTTGATTAATCATGGAGAGATATTGTTGGACAATAAATCCATGAAGCATTGGAGTTCATATCATCAATCATCCATCCTATAACATCCTCCGATCTACCGAATCAGGTCAGATTTCCTAGAAATCTAGTTTTGGGGAATTTGGGTATTTTGGTTGATTTCGTCCGTTTAATCCGTTTTAACTTAGCATTATGATGGATTGATGATTAATTAGAAGTATTATATCATTTCCCTTGTTATTCCATGGTTGGATCGTATCGATCCGTTGTTTGGGTCGAGTTCTTGATCGACGCCTTGAAGGTGTCCGGTAAAATGTCTTAGAGGGGTTTTCGGGCGTTCTACGATTATTCTTCCTCGTATGATCGATGATTATTGATTATATGTTGTTAGGGTCAGATTTCTCGCAAAGAATTCGAGTCGGAACCCTTCCGTTCGTCGTTTTCTTCAAGCTTTCCGATCGTGGGTGTATTCATTATCTTCGCCGGAGAATTGTATGTGTTCGAGATTTCCGGCTGAGCCGTGTTCTTCGGAGTGTCCGATATCAATTGTCGAGGCAAGTATCTTACCCATACATTACGTGATTTGTAGATATAATGGTTGCTAAGTGTCAATATGTGCTAAATAAATATTTATAACCATTTTTCAAAAGAATCGGTATATTTACCATCATGATTTTCGTAAAGGTGAACCATGTGTGTCGGGAATTAATATGCTTAGTTGGATATGTGTGCTAGTGACGAGTATAGAATCACCTTACTTTCGTGTGATGTCATCATGTATGATTATGGCGTCGGTAAATGTAAAGTGTAATTCTCTTGTGAAATTATGTGCTTGGAGTCACGTGGTTATGGATGAATATGTGAGTTTGTGTGATATTGGTTGTGTCATTCAGTGCTGTTGAAATCTTGTGCTCCCTTGTGAATTGATATAGTTCTGGGTCGTGAGTACGTGTTGGATAATATGGCCATTCTAGCAAGGTGTCTCGACTATATATATTTTATGTGTTTGACCTTTGAGAGTTGTGGTTTTGAAATCTGTGAGTTGTTACTCTTCCACCTAGGGATGGCATGTGGCCTCTGGGGGCCGATACTAATGGGTACGGCCACGGAAGTGGACTTGGGTGCGTGTTTTGATGTTCTTCCACCTGGGGACGGTTCGACGGGACCTCTGGGGGCCGATACTAATGGGTAAGGCCGCGGAAGTGGTTTCCCACCTGGGGACGGTCCGACGGGACCTCTGAGGGCCGATACTAATGGGTACGGCCACGGGTTACCAAGTGTGGTTTCTGTGATATTGATGTTGATGTTTTGATGATTAATTGTGATATGTCCGGAGTATCACAATGCTTTACGCTCGGGGTCGAGATACATTATATATCGAGTCTTGGTGTTTGGCTAGAATGGCATAAGAATAATGTGTTATGTGTAATGTGTCCTTGTAAGTGAATTGAAGTGGATGATCGGGTCGTGGACCATGTGTTTTGTGACCGGAATGGTTGGGTCGTGGACCCCGTGTTTTGTTAAACGGATTTGTATTTTGGAAAATGAACTTTGGGGCTGTGACCCTAAATGGCTTTCGAGGAATTAAGAACTTTTCAATTTCTGATGTTTTCAAAACTCCCGAGATTTGGAAATGTTTTCAAAATGCTTACTTGCTTCGTTTCTGCTTTCAAGACTTGAACTATTTTTAACTAAATATATCTCGGGAAGTCTTTCGTTGTATTCTCGGAATTTGTTGTGTATGACTCGTTTATGCACTTTATACTTGCACTAGCGAAACATTAGAGTTTTGCTAAGCCCCGAGTAATCGGGGGGTGGATATCTGTATTGTGTCCAGGTACATGCAGGTTTTCGGGAGCAAGACACAGGATCGGTACGAGGGATGATGAAAGACGAATGATACTAATCACACGAAGGCCAGTTTTGGGTTCAGTCGGTCGGAGTCCATTGTATTGTCTTTTCCGCTGTCTTATTGTTCGTTGTTGCAAGTATTTTACCCTTGCGTGGGTATGAGTCTGGATGAGTTTATGTATTTTGATTTGTAAGTCAGTGACGGAAGACCAAATCGGTCTATTGGTTCGTTATTTTGATTCGTCGGTATGTAATGTAATGTGTTGTTTTGATGTCTAGCCTGGTGGATCCTCACGGAGAGGGTCTGCGGCGTGTAATATTCCCGGTTTGATCTGGGGGTGTTACAAGTATAACATGCATGAATGTATGAGTGATATGTTTTCTGCATGTTAGGACGAGAAAATTAAAAATCTTAAGGCTAAAATAACTAAGTGATTAAATTGATTTTTTTTTAAAAATAAAATCAAATTGGCCTCCATAATTAATTTAAATTGTGAAGTAATTAGCATGCGCGTTGACATTAGGGTCTTCCTTCATATCGGATGTGCTAATTATAGGTTCACTAGTTTTAAATTTCAAAATGATAACATAAGGTAAATATTATTGTTTTATGATAGGACATCTCCATCTGTAAGACTATTATTTAAAAGATAATATTTTAAGGATGTTAAATTATGGTGTTCACTTAGGTGTATTAATTAATAAGCTCCCCATCAGAATCTATGTTAATTAATACATGGCCAAGAGGAACCAACTATTAATTTTACTTGTCAAAATGTAAGTTGACTAGGTAGTAAAATTAAAGAAGTAAAACTCTACTTGAAAAATGTGTGTAAACGTCCACACGATCGTGGCTTGTATATGCGGATTTTTCGAGGTGTTGGTTGCTAGCATATATATTGTGTTTTGAGGTTGTTCGATATATTTTGCTATGTATTATGTGATGGATGTTTTTAATTTTTTATCTCAGATGTCTTTCAATCCACTAGTTGTTATTCTCAAAGAAAATAAACTTGATGGCACTAATTTTGCCGATTGGAAAAGAAATTTTGACATTGTCCTGACTGCTGAGGGGCATAAATGTGTCTTAATTGAGGAGAGCCCTCTAGAACCAGAACCGGATGCCACTCCTGAAGAGTTGGCTGAATTCAGAAAATGGAAAAAGTCTGATGAGATGGCTCGCTGTTACATTTTGGCTTCACTGACAAATGTATTGCAGCATCAGCACCAGACGATGGGCTCGGCCGCGGAAATGATGAAAAGTCTCACGGAGATGTTTGGTCATCAGAACCGGGCGGCTAGACAAAATGCAATTAGGGTTTTGATGACAACCCAAATGTCTGAAGGGAACCCAGTAAGGGATCATCTTCTGAAAATGATGTCTCATTTGAACAAACTGAGCATACTGGGGGCTACTATCGATGCGGAAACGCAGGTAGATATTATCCTGGGAAGTTTACCAAGAAGCTTTGAGCAGTTCCGCCTTAACTACAATATGAACCGTAGGATATATAGTTTGGTGGAACTTCTGACAGAGCTTCAATCTGCTGAGGGTCTCTTGAAACAAGGTTATCATCACATTCTTGCGGCAACCGGTGCTACTTCTTCCAAACCCAAATGGGAAAGAAGAAAAAGCAGGTTGGCCAGAAGCAAGTGGCAACCCTCAAGGTGAAAAGCAAGGCTCCTCACCCCGAGGCGAACAAAAAGCCAAAGGGAAAGTGCTACAAGTGCGGTCATAAAGGATATTTTAAAGCGGACCGCCCTGCTCTTAAGAAAGGTATGTCTCCTGCACTAGTGGTCAAAATATGTTTGGCAGCTTGTTCTTCCACTTCGTGGATAGTTGATTCAGGCTCCACTAATCATGTTTGCTTTGACTCGTATGGTTTTCAGGTAACCAAGAAGCTTAGTGCGGGCGAAATTACCATCAACTGGGGCGATTATTCCAGAATTATGGATGTTGTAGTGGGAGTCGTACAGTTGAAGATTAATGATAAATTATTAGTCCTCAATAATGTATTATTAGTATCGGATTTTAAAATGAATTTAATTTCGGTTTATAAATTAAAATGCGATGGTTATTTAGTTTCTTTTGATGATGATGTAACGCCCCAAAATCCCATTGGGTTATTACAGTGCCGTGGACCCCACGCCAGGAAATCCACCAGGCGAACATGACCAAAAATACACTAAATTCACAACAAGGGAAAATCATAGTCCCTACCATGACATCCGACACTATATTCCGATAAGGAATTTCAACGACAAAAGTGGCCTACATGGCCAAAATGAAATACAATAGCATCCACGAACATCTGTTCGGGTAATACAACACGACAACAACTGACAAGACTGGAGTACACTCCAACTGACTGACCAACAATGAACAACTCGGACTAGTATCGCTCGTATGCCTCGTCGCCATCGTCATGCCCCTGTGCCTCAACTCTCTCCTCGCAAGCACCTAAAACATGAAAACATGTTCCGCCCCCACGGGGTCAGTCATCCAGATAATGAACATCAAATACATGTATAACATGATATGCATCCAAAGGCAGAATGAAACGGTATAATGATGATAATAATACGAGATGCTCACAAACCAAGGTAAGAACCGAGCATTCGTGAAATACTATGCCCACGGCATACTATTAATACCTGTTCGACAGGTTAGAACATAAGTGCCCAACGGCGAATCAAAATCACAAAATACCACAATGAATTACACGACATGAACCAAACCAGAACAGGATTAAATATGAATCACAATGCCCGGAGGCTCCAATGAAATTAACAAGACAATCACAAGGCCTAAAAACCACTCAGCCGAAACTGTCAAATATCACAATCACATGAAGCCGAAACAGCCCGAAGCTGTTATCGATTAGGGACGAAGCCACGACACGAAAGCCGTATCACAATTAGGGCCGAAGCCACAGCATGAAGGCCGTATCACAATTAGGGCCGAAGCCACGGCATGAAAGCCGTATCACAATTAGGGCCGAAGCCACGGCATGAAAGCCGTATCACAATTAGGGATGGTATGCTGCCTTGAGTCGGCCAGCACCATCCTCGACAGTCCCAACTCAACACCTCGATTGCCTTAGAACGGCTAACCGATGACAATGATGCAGCGGATGATTCCATGAATGCTTGAGCGCTTCGATTTCCTTATAATGGATAATCGATGTGAACGATATGATGAATGATTGAATACCTCGATTTGCCTGCGAACAGCAATTCGATAACAATGATATGAAGGATGCCTCGGCACCTTTAATCGGTTACCGACGACGAAGGTGAGAAATGAATAAGCCAATGCCTTTAATCGGCGTGTACAGTTTTAATGACAATCCAAAAAGGAATAACAATGATCTCAACAATGTCTTAAATTGACATCTATATTAACAACAATCGATACATCGACCCCGCGAACCGGCTATCGACAATGACATTAATAATGAGTATCACAATGCCTTGAATCGGCCGTTAACGAACAACAATAAATATTTGGCAAAATTGCCGAAAGGTATCGTATCGAACGATCTCTTAATATCAATGAATTCATGAAGAGACTAAGTATCGGAATGATACAACACATTTATACACATATATGATGACATTAATCTCATTGACTAGTACAAGTATAAAACTTGCCTCAAACCGAAGGCGAGGAAGTCCTTCCACGAACAACGTCCTTAATAGGGAATACCGGCCACTCGAACAACCTTGAACAACACAAATACCAAAAATTCTCTTAATACACGAATCAGGCACGATCACAACCAACTCAAAAGTCGATACAACAATACCCGAAACTCATTGGGGCATTAAAACAAACGCGTTGTAAACAATCTCCAATTGTTTACAACCAAAACTCAATTACATCCGAAACCAACTTCCAATGAATGACTCAAACCCACAAAACCTCATGAATACTATCAATAATCCAAAATGAATATCTGAAAACGTGATTATAACGATAATTAATCGAAAACCCCCAATTCCAACTCGATTTTCAAGGTGTTCTTGAATAATTCCTCAATAATCCAATGAATCCTTATACAAACTCATAATCATATACATATCCCTTCATATATCATGATTATAACGTCCAAAACATCGTATCTCAACACAAAAATCGAAATCCAAGGTGTTGAAGAATATTACCTTTGAAGATCCAAGTACTTTAATCCGAAGAACACGCGTTAGATTGATTATCCGGGCTTCACGATCGAAAGGAGATGAAGAAAATCAAACACCCAAATGATTTGTGAAGGAAAAACCCTCCCTCAAGCTTTCTCTCTCGGTTGAAGGTGAAGAAAAGGGAGAGAAATGGGCTGAAATGCTGAAAAAACGAATTTAAAGGAGTTGACTGCCCTGCCGGACACGGCCCGTGCCGATCGGCACGGTCGTGTCGCACAGCTGGCCGACAGGGACTCGACCGTGTCCTGCTTGACACGGTCGCGGCGCGGAGGGCCTTCCGACAGTGACCCGTCCGACAGCGACTCGGCATGACTCGACCGTGTCCTGGAACACGGTCGGGCGTGTCGGCAGTCGATTCTGGCTTATCCGGAAGAGTTCGACTCGGCCGTGCCAGACGACACGGTCGGGTCCTGAGGCAGAGACTTCGGCATTTCCGGACGAGTACGGCACGGGCCGTGTCGGACGACACGGCCGAGTTCGTTCGGCAGTGATCGGCCAATAACTGAAAAATGAGCGGTTGAGCTAAAACGACCATAACTCTCTCGTCCGGACTCCGATTGACTCACCGTTTGAACCATTGGAAAGATAACTCGATGCTCTATAATATTGCCAAGATTTAGAATTTTTGGAGTTACCAAAAATTAATGGTGATCTAACAAAGTCGAACTCATATGAGGAAAGTTGAAACAATGAACAATAACGATACACAACTCGAAGTTTTTCCGAACGGTGAACACGGTGAATGAACATGATTGATGAATGATTATAATCGGGTGAAAATACACTGAGTGATAATTACAGACTGATAATTACTAAATGAAAATGAATGAATTACAACCGGGTATTACATACACCCCCCCTTAAAAGGAGTTTCGTCCTCGAAACTCAGGGTAAACAACTCGGGATATGAACTATCCATCAAGATCTGAAAACAATAATGCACATCTAGTCCTCGGGACCAAATCAATCGCACGCCCAAGTCCCCAAGACTTGACGTCTCGAATCTCAGTGAATGATTTCCCAAATTATCAAGAAATCTTGAGCACAACGCCGAAGGGGTGAACTCCCAACAGTTGACCCAAATCTCAAGATTCTCAAATATGATCATAATAAAATATATCAAGAATAAATGATCTACAAATCACGATACATTACTACGGATTGAGTTACATACTATCCAAAAACAAGGTTACATCTCAAATGTAGTCAACATCGTTATCCTTCCATGTCATCGATCTCCTCTATCTCAACGATTTAAGGTATATCCGCAGATGAACTCGCCGCTAAATATGATCTCGGAAGGTCACGAGAATGAAAGTGACTAAAATGAATGATGAATGATAAATGACTACAAATCCGACAAGGATTTGGAATGACTCACCAAGGTGAATTAATAACGTCATGAGTGATAGCTCTCTGAAGTGATTGGAACCGCCGTTCCTCGTGAATTGAATGATTAATCGATAATTATGAGTCCCAACATGATTGATATATATGATGAATGAATTAGATGAATGAGTGAACGACAATGAAATGAATGATTGTCCTACTACCGAGCAAGAATTAACTTGTTCAAAACCGGTGATGAATGTCCTTACCTTGGGTTCTCGAAGCCTGATAGGGTCCCTTGGATGATGTACGGGCTGGAGTAACGAAGTCTCTCGAGGCCCTTGAGCTCTCTTGAGATCTAGCGGCACCAGAACTCCTGCAGTATTTCTGAAGGTGTCCCGGGTTCCCACACAGAAAACAAACAATAGCTGGCACCGTACACCGAGTATTAACGTGTCCTGCTGAATCACAGTTAAAGCAAACAACAGTCGAACTCGTCGTCTGAGAGGAAGAAGCCTTCTCAGCACGAAGACGACTGGAAAACGACCTCTTGGACGTCGGAGCCCGATGTCCCTCTGGACGAATCAGCATCCTAGTCCTCTCACCCGAAGGAACTGAAGGATGTTTCCGAGTAAGCTCCTTGATCAAAAGCTCTGCTCCAAGAGCCTTCCCGATGAACTCACTAAGTGAATTACAATTGTGGTTGAACAATCGCATCCTCAATCGCGGATTTAGCCTCTTGCTAAAATACTTGATCTTATCCGCTTAAGACGGATAGCGGATGAAGCAAATCAAGTAGTCCTAAACTTCTCAAGAATGACAATAACACCCTCGTCCTCGACGGATTCGTGGTTCAAAACCTCGATAACTTGGCTTCCCGAAGTGGGGCCGGATAATACCTCTCTATCATGAGAGTCTTGAATTCGCCCAAACACAATCTCGATCGGTGGGTTTCACGAGAAAGCCACCAAGAATAAGCACCCTTACTCAAGTAGTAAGCCGCTACCGCCACTTTACTCTCCTCAGGACACTGAACCATGTCGAAGAGTTTATCAAAATGCTCAAGCCAATGAACAATATCAGCTGGTTCCGACGAACCCTCAAAAGTAGGCGGCCTCTGACGAGAGATATCGCCAACAATCTGATTCACTCTCCCAGTCTGTCCATTAAACGGCTCCTGGAATTCCTGTTGCGGTGGACCACGAACCATCGAGGTCTGCATGGTCTCCATCATCCGCGTCATCTGAGTCATCTGGGCCATCATGCCCTGCACAAATATGAATGGGTCAACCCGAGCACCTTCCGAGTGAGATGCCTCTCGGGTACGACTCCCTGAAGGCGACTGATTATCTGCTGATGAATGAGTAGCCTCGCTATTTGATGAATTAATGATATCCCTCGCGTTCGTGTGGGCATGCACACGAGATCCCGGGTTCCGGCCCGCACCGCGGCCTCTTCCCCTGCGTCCTCTGACAGCTCTATCCATACTGAAGTAGGAAAGTCACATGATGATTATAGATTCCGCATGAATATCGCATTATGATTACGTTACAGAGTGACAATAATGAGCATACACGCTCTCGCACAATGAATGCATTAATGATTTAATGAAATGATCGTCGACATTACGTCAGAGTATGATAAGATCGTATGAAACATCAAATGAGGTAACATGATTGCCTGATGAAATTCCTGAAATGATTTTCTTGAACAAGTTAACAAGGTTGAAAATTCGATCCTCAAGATCAACAACTGAACCGTGAGATGGGCTGAATGATTAATGAATTAACTGAATAATGAGATCAACTGAGTGATGAATGAATTAACTGAACGATGAGATTGACTGAGTGATGAATGAATTATGTGAGTGATGATATTGACTGAGTGATGATTGAATTAACTGACTGATGAATGAATTATCCGAGTGATGATATTGGTGAGTGAGGAATGATTTAACCGAGTGATGGATGAATTATCTAAGTGATGATATTGGTGAGTGATGAATGAATTAAGCGAGTGATGAAGGAATTGGTCGAGTGATGAATGAATTAATCGAGAAATGATATTGATGGGTGATGAATAAATTAACCGAGTGATGAATGAATTATCTGAGTAATGATATTGACTGAGTGATGAACGAATTAACTGAGTGATGAGATCAAAATGATAATTGAGGATTATTAACTGATGAATGAGTTGATCCTTAATGCTTACACAAGTCATGCGTGCTCCAAAACAATTAGTCATGAATCAATCATAACACTAATATCACATATATGTTTCAACAAACATGAAAAATTAATAACATGATGAATGTATGAACATAAAGAGAATCGAGTCCTTACACAAGTCATACGAAGCTTCGAGGTCTCACGATACTAGTCCCAACTGACGACGACTCGATGAATGAATGACTCGCGCAGTCGTATGAATATTATGACTCACAAAACCCGACTGTCCCGATTGTCATAACCTGACAGTCCCACTACTACCGCATCGGTATAGCCACATAACTTATCAGGGTATCTCACAACCCAAACTCTCTGATACCATCTTCTGTAACGCCCCAAAATCCCATTGGGTTATTACAGTGCCGTGGACCCCACGCCAGGAAATCCACCAGGCGAACATGACCAAAAATACACTAAATTCACAACAAGGGAAAATCATAGTCCCTACCATGACATCCGACACTATATTCCGATAAGGAATTTCAACGACAAAAGTGGCCTACATGGCCAAAATGAAATACAACAGCATCCACGAACATCCATCGGGTAATACAACACGACAACAACTGACAAGACTGGAGTACACTCCAACTGACTGACCAACAATGAACAACTCGGACTAGTATCGCTCGTATGCCTCGTCGCCATCGTCATGCCCCTGTGCCTCAACTCTCTCCTCGCAAGCACCTAAAACATGAAAACATGTTCCGCCCCCACGGGGTCAGTCATCGAGATAATGAACATCAAATACATGTATAACATGATATGCATCCAAAGGCATAATGAAACGGTAAATGATGATAATAATACGAGATGCTCACAAACCAAGGTAAGAACCGAGCATTCGTGAAATACTATGCCCACGACATACTATTAATACCTGTTCGACAGGTTAGAACATAAGTGCCCAACGGCGAATCAAAATCACAGAATACCACAATGAATTACACGACATGAACCAAACCAGAACAGGATTAAATATGAATCACAATGCCCGGAGGCTCCAATGAAATTAACAAGACAATCACAAGGCCTAAAAACCACTCAAAGAAATCACAAATATCACAATCACATGAAGCCGAAACAGCCCGAAGCTGTTATCGATTAGGGCCGAAGCCACGGCACGAAAGCCGTATCACAATTAGGGCCGAAGCCACGGCATGAAAGCCGTATCACAATTAGGGCTGAAGCCACAGCATGAAAGCCGTATCACAATTAGGGCCGAAGCCACGGCATGAAAGCCGTATCACAATTAGGGATGGTATGCTGCCTTGAGTTGGCCAGCACCATCCTCGACAGTCCCAACTCAACACCTCGATTGCCTTAGAACGGCTAACCGATGACAATGATGCAGCGGATGATTCCATGAATGCTTGAGCGCTTCGATTTCCTTATAATGGATAATCGATGTGAACGGTATGATGAATGATTGAATACCTCGATTTGCCTGCGAACAGCAATTTGATAACAATGATATGAAGGATGCCTCGACACCTTTAATCGGTTACCGACGACGAAGGTGAGAAATGAATAAGCCAATGCCTTTAATCGGCGTGTACAGTTTTAATGACAATCCAAAAAGGAATAACAATGATCTCAACAATGTCTTAAATTGACATCTATATTAACAACAATCGATACATCGACCCCGCGAACCGGCTATCGACAATGACATTAATAATGAGTATCACAATGCCTTGAATCGGCCGTTAACGAACAACAATAAATATTTGGCAAAATTGCCGAAAGGTATCGTATCGAACGATCTCTTAATATCAATGAATTCATGAAGAGACTAAGTCTCGGAATGATACAACACATTTATACACATATATGATGACATTAATCTCATTGACTAGTACAAGTATAAAACTTGCCTCAAACCGAAGGCGAGGAAGTCCTTCCACGAACAACGTCCTTAATAGGGAATACCGGCCACTCGAACAACCTTGAACAACACAAATACCAACAATTCTCTTAATACACGAATCAGGCACGATCACAACCAACTCAAAAGTCGATACAACAATACCCGAAACTCATTGGGGCATTAAAACAAACGCGTTGTAAACAATCTCCAATTGTTTACAACCAAAACTCAATTACATCCGAAACCAACTTCCAATGAATGATTCAAACCCACAAAACCTCATGAATAATATCAATAATCCAAAATGAATATCCGAAAACGTGATTATAACGACAATTAATCGAAAACCCCCAATTCCAACTCGATTTTCAAGGTGTTCTTGAATAATTCCTCAATAATCCAATGAATCCTTATACAAACTCATAATCATATACATATCCCTTCATATATCATGATTATAACGTCCAAAACATCGTATCTCAACACAAAAATCGAAATCCAAGGTGTTGAAGAATATTACCTTTGAAGATCCAAGTACTTTAATCCGAAGAACACGCGTTAGATTGATTATCCGGGCTTCACGATCGAAAGGAGATGAAGAAAATCAAACACCCAAATGATTTGTGAAGGAAAAACCCTCCCTCAAGCTTTCTCTCTCGGTTGAAGGTGAAGAAAAGGGAGAGAAATGGGTGAAATCTCAAAAACGAATTTAAAGGAGTCGATCGCCTGCCGGACACGGCCGTGCCGATCGGGCACGGTCGTGTCGCACACCTGGCCGACAGGACTCGACCGTGTCCTCGCTTGACACGGCCGCGGCGCCGAGGGCCTTACGACGATGACCCGTCCGACAATGACTTCGGCATGACTCGACCGTGTCTGGAACACGGTCGGGCGTGTCAGCAATGATTCTCAGCTTATCCGAAGAGTTCGACTGCCGCGCTGCACGACACGGTCGGGTCTCGAGGCGAGACTTCGGCATTTCCGGACGAGTACGGCACGGGCCGTGTCGGACGACACGGCCGAGTTTGTTCGGCAGTGATCGGCCAATAACTGAAAAATGAGCGGTTGAGCTAAAACGACCATAACTCTCTCGTCCGGACTCCGATTGACTCACCGTTTGAACCATTGGAAAGATAACTCGATGCTCTATAATATTGCCAAGATTTAGAATTTTTGGAGTTACCAAAAATTAATGGTGATCTAACAAAGTCGAACTCATATGAGGAAAGTTGAAACAATGAACAATAACGATACACAACTCGAAGTTTTTCCGAACGGTGAACACGGTGAATGAACATGATTGATGAATGATTATAATCGGGTGAAAATACACTGAGTGATAATTACAGACTGATAATTACTGAATGAAAATGAATGAATTACAACCGGGTATTACAGATGATGCCATTATTAGGAAAAGAAACAGTGAATATATTTGCAAAGGTATTTTTAATGATGGATTATATATCGTTAATACTGCACAAACTCATATGCATAAATCACTTAACTCTTTGTATAAACCTAAAAAGAGAAAAGAACCTTCAAGCATAAACCAAACATATTTGTGGCATTTACAGTTAGGGCATGTAAACCTTGGGAGAATTCAAAGATTGGTACATGATGGCCCATTGGATGATCTCCAAGTTGAGTCATTTCCAATTTAAGAATCCTGTCTGGAAGGTAAGATGACCAAAAGGGTTTTTAAAACCAAGGGAAACCGTGCTCAAAATGTGTTAGAATTGGTTCATACGGATGTATGTGGTCCGATGAATATCCAGGCTAGAGGTGGTTTCGAATACTTCATCACATTTATAGATGATATTCGAGATATGGATACATCTATTTGATGCGACATAAGTCTAAAGCCTTTGACAAGTTTAGAGACTTCAAGGTAGAAACGGAGAAGCGTCATGGGAAGAGTATCAAGTCACTACGATCTGATCGTGGTGGCGAATACCTTAGTGGAGAGTTTTTGGATTTCTTGGCGAATGAGGGGATTTCGTCCCAGCTCACCGCGCCGGGAAATCCACAACAAAATGGTGTGGCTGAAAGAAGGAATAAGACTCTTTTAGAAATTGTTAGATCAATGATGAATTATTCAGATTTACCTATTTCGTTTTGGGGATACGCCTTAGAAACAACGGCGTACATTCTAAACTTGGTGCCTTTGAAATCAGTTCCGAAAACACCCATGGAACTGTGGAGTGGGCGTAAGCCCAATCTAGAACATGTTCGGATTTGGGGTACTCAATCACATATGCTGAATAAGGAAACTGATAAGTTGGTATCTTGTATAAAAGTGCGAGTGTTTGTAGGAGATCCTAAGGGAATGAAGGGTGGCTTGTTCTATAGTCCCCAGGATCAGAAGGTAATTGTTAGCACCAATGCCCGATTTCTAGAGGAGGATTATATGATTAGTCACAAACCCATGAGCGAGATAATTCTGGAATAGCTGAGGGGCGAGACTCCATCTATACCAATCGTACAAGCGCCAACTAACACTGCACCACGTATCGATTCTGAAACTTTTACACCAACTCAGGATTTGTCTCGTTGTAGTGGGAGGGTTGTTCGTCAGCCGGAATGATTCATAGGCGTGGGAAAGTCTTCGGACTCAATCCCAGGCAAAGATGAATCAGATCCCTGGACCTACAAGGAGGCAATTTAAGATAAAGATGTTGACTCCTGGCAAGTAGCAATGGAATCAGAAATGGGATCTATGGATTCCAATCAAGTATGGGAGCTAGTAGAGCTACCTGATGGTGTACAATCCATTGGGAGTAAATGGGTCTACAAGCGATAGAAAGGAGGTGACGGGAAGGTTGAAACCTTCAAAGCGAGGCTTGTTGCAAAAGGTTACACTCAGAAATAGGGTATCGATTATGATGAAACCTTTTCGTCGGTAGCCATGCTTAAGTCAATCCGGATTCTTTTAGCTATAGATGTGCATTTGGATCTGGAGATTTGGCAAATGGATGTCAAGACTGCATTCTTGAATGGAAGTCTAGACAAGGAAATCTATATGCGCCAACCAGAGGGATTCATTGTTGAAGGAGAAGAGCACTTGGTATGCAAGCTTAAGAGATCCATTTATGGACTTAAGCAAGCATCTAGATCTTGAAACACTCGTTTTGACGAAGTTGTCCAGTCATGTGGATTCGTCCAATGTCCGAGTGAGAGTTGTGTGTATAAGAAATCCGATAGAAACTTGTTGTTTTTTCTTGTACTGTATGTAGATGATATCCTTCTGATTGGAAACAACATGAAGGAATTGTCGGACGTACATGTATGGCTATCTGAGCAGTTCGATATGAAGGATTTAGGAGAAGCAGGACACATCCTTGGAATCAGGATCTTTCGTGATCGGAAGAAAAGGATATTGTGCTTATCCCAGGCATCCTATATCGATACAGTGCTAAATCGGTTTAGCATGGAGAATTCCAAGAAAATTTTTCTACCTTACAGACATGGAATTCAACTATGTAAGGATATGTGTCCCAAGACACAAAAGGAGATAGATGACATGAAGATGGTCCCTTATGCATCTGCTGTGGGAAGTCTCATGTATGCTATGCTTTGCACTAGACCAGATATCTGTCATACCGTAGGCATGACTGCTAGATATCAGTCAAACCTAGGACCAGGACACTGGATTGCTGTCAAGCACATACTCAAGTACCTGAGAAGGACTATGGAGTACATGCTTGTATATCAATCAGACGACCTGTGTCCGGTGGGTTACACTGACTCAGATTTTTCATCAGACAAAGAAAAGTCCAAGTCTACTTCGGGTTATGTGTTTAGCCTGGGAGGTGGAGCCATTAGTTGGAGGAGTGTGAAGCAGAAATGCATCTCGGACTCTACCATTGAAGCCGAGTACGTGGCAGCCTTTGAGGCAGCCAATGAGGCAGTGTGGCTCAAGTACTTCCTGCAAGCCTTAGATGTGATTCTCGATTTGCCAGAGGGTATTACACTTTATTGTGATAATACTGGTGCAGTCGCAAATTCGAGGGAACCACGAGCCCACAAGGCAAGTAAACATATCAACCGCAAGTACCCCATCATACGACACTTCGTAAAGGAAGTAGACGTAGTTGTTGTCAGGATTGCATCGGAAGATTATCATGCTGACCCTTTCACAAAAGGCCTATCTTCAAATGTTTTTTAAAGACATGTGGAAGGAATGGGATTACGGTGTATGGCAGCATTGCTTTGAGTATATGTGGGAGAAATGAGAGACTATGTAATAGAGTAGTATACTTAAAAGTATGCTTTGAGTATAAGTGGGAGATTGTTAGGATTGTATACTGCAAAGCATACTTTATGCTTGTATTACCTAATTTCCCTGTTACTACCTATGAGAATATTAATTACTTCTAATCACATGTTTTACATATTTAATTACGTTATGGTTATGCAAATGAAATGTCTAATTATTTTATATTGTAGATAATATGGTGTGTTGGTGTCACACGGAAGATCACATTATCGGTGCCTTATAAAATAATATAATAGTTCACAACCTATATAATTATTAGACAAATTATATAAAAGGTTGTAGTGTATGCTTGAGATTAGTTGGTTTTGACTATTAGCATGCATTAGCGTATTTGCATACGTTGAACTGTGTCGAGGTGAGATAGTGTCTTCTGTACTGACGGTAAGAAGAACGTAAATCTCAGATAATTATTATTTCTTAATTCTAAGTATATAATATTTAATTGTGTATTTATAATACTTATTGCTTTGATTTACCATGAGTGAGAGTCAAAATGATCGACTCAATAAGCCTCGTATCTTGGGCAATAATATTATTTATACGACAGTTATTATTATTACTAGAAATCGTGTCCTGACTCGTGTGGGTTGATGATATCCCATTGAGGATCTCGATAATGATTATTATATTAAACCGTGCAGGTAGATTTAATTCTAATATAATAATAAGGTTCGAGTGGTACTACTCTTGGATAAGATATTAATTAATTAAAGCTGTCAGTAGCTTATAATTAATTAATGGATATTCGATATCTTAAACATGGAAAATAATATATTTAATAAGGAGCCCAATTTCGTAATTTGGAATTTTGGTAGGAAATGCAATATCAACCTTTTAGTGGACTAAGTTGATATTAATAGATTCATTATATTAGGAAGAGTCCTAATAAGGTAAGATGAATTTATTGGGAGTCCTTCCATAATCCTCCTTAAGATCCCTAGTAGTAGTCCAAGAGCCTATACATAGGACTTATAGGTGTTGGCCGATTTTGCATTATTCATACACAAGAAATTTCGATTTTTTTTTCTTCTTAGTGTTTAATTGTGGATCTTGACTTGTGTCTTTGATCCCACAATTGAGAGAACACTTTAATTCTTGCTACATATCGGAATTACTTGAAGAAAATAAAATCGAGAATTGTGAGGGATAAAATTTCGGCTGATCCCAAAGTTGTCCAAGAAAGATCCGGTAGCTCGTTGCCCACACAACGTCCGGGTTAAGGCGGATCATACTCTAGAAGGTCTAAAGGTAGAAATACAAGGTGATCAAGACAAAAGCAACCAATTCGCTTCAAAGGTAATATCCTATGATCTTTTAGATCTAGATTAGGATATTTATATAATCGACATGTTTGTTTAATAAATAATAAATAATATTTAAATTGCTTATTAGTCTTAGTAATTAATTAATTAGTATGCCTAAATAGATCTTATGCTCGTGGATGCGTAAAACGCGATTACCAAATTTCCCAAACTTCGCTTCCGCTGCATTTTCACTTCCAACAATTTTTACATGCATAATATTATTGTTCATAATTCGAGAGATGAGTTCAATAATAGATCGCAATTAATTGAATAATCGATTATGAGATCGACAATTGATTTTGATGACTTTTGATCTTTTGTACTTTTTGAGTTAGATAATTTATGGTAGATGGAGACGCCATCATAGGTTATTTAAGGGGGTGTATTGGTTGTGGAATTTGTGGGTTCTTGGAGTTTAAAAAGTCTGTGGATTTTTGTGGATTTTTTAATTCCACAGACTCCACGCAGAGTTTGGCAGACTTTTTGTGATTGAATTACATGGATTTTCATCTACTTTGTAGGAATGTGAAATCCAGCTCAAGTCATGAAACAAGAACCAGCTAGTCTCAAATAATAATAATAATAATAATAAATAATAATAAATGCAGTAATAATAATAATAATAATAATAATAAATGAATTCAAATATGAAAAATAAGAAATTAGAACATATGAAGAAATTGTGTCTAATTTATTGGGGATCGGGGGCTTCAGATGTGGATGTCGGAGAGGGTAGGGTTGTGCGTAGAGAGAAGAAAGGTGAAAAAATCCATCAAAATCTCATGTGATGAGGTAAGATTTATGGAGGATTTTTCTCTTTGTATTTTTGAATGAAAATCCTAAAAAATCCATGAGATTTTAAAATCTTTAAAAGTCTGTGGAGGTTTGAATAACTCAAGATTTTTAAGGACTTTTCAAAATCCAAATTGAATACCTCAAGATCTTTTAAGACTTTTCAAAATCCAGATTGAATACCTCCAGACTTTTAAAGTCCAAAAAAATCCAACAGAATCTTAATTCAATACACCCCCCTTAATCTATGTTTTAATTTCATCTCGAGAGAGACTTTTAAAGAAATTTTATGATCGTCATATTAGAAAGACAATAACTAGAAGACAAGTCCAATTGATCCAACAAACAATGGAAATCTAGTCTTGAAATCTACTCATTCATCATATAAAACCTCCTCTGAAACTTGTCTTTATTATTAGTTTATTTGATTTTTAGTAAATTAGACTATCATCAAAACTCGATTGTCTAGACAAAATTGAAAACGTTAAAATCTAGTATTGATAAAATAAGAATAATTAGTCTCTATGGACACAACCTTACTTGCCACCTTCTACATCTCGTCCCACACATGTTGGACTGAGCTTGCTTTGGTAGTTCAAACAGGGCTAACTTTCAACATAGATAAGGGTAGAATAAATACTGAACAACAATTATAGTCTTTAAAACTCTTGGATGTGGTGTGTTGTTCACTCATTGAGGATTTTATCAATCTCTTCATTTATAGAAGTTCGATGTAGGCTGAAGAGATATAGTTTGCTCTTTAAATTATAAGAACTGTAAGTTGACAAGTATTTGAGCAAGTCTTCTGGTTGGGCTATTTATAACCTTGAAAATAGATACATTATAAATGTAGCTGTTTGTCGGTTGGTGAGATGTGGATGCTTCAGATTAACGGCTTGCTGAATGTTAATATAAGTAATCTATCGTGTCAGTATTAAATGTTTCACACATTCTTTTGGCCTTTATTAAATGTTATGCATGCCACAGTCTTTGGCTGCATTGTTTGCTGTCTTTATCAGCAATAAATGCTCTTCAAAACCGTGAATATGAAGTTGATTTACTCGCAATGGTGTGAAGTCTAAGTACATATCTAGTTGTACTTTACACTTTACTTTTCCTAAGTAAGGTGTATACGGCAAGAATGGTGTAGCCAACTGGATACTTTGTCGTACATTGAATTACCTTCAATACGTTGCATGATCGATCCCTATCGGAGTAAGCTGTATGAAGTGGATTACAGGATGTTGTAGTTTTGGTACACTTATCAAAATCCAAGAGAAATTTTCCGAAACAAAATATATACTATATATAGACACACACACACACGCATATAGACATGTCTTAGAACCGCTGTTAAACTTGTATTTTAACAGCGGTTCTTTCTAGAACCGCTGTTAAATGTGCAATATATTGAATATTAAGATATTTTCTATATATATTAATATTAAAAATTATATTACATTATATATTAAAAATTATAATACATACATATTATTTTATGAATTATATTATATTAAATGTGCAATATATTGAATATTAATATATTTTGTTATATATTAATATTAAAAATTATATTACATTATATATTAAAAATTATAATACATACATATTATTTTATGAATTATATTATATCAAATGTGGAATATATTGAATATTAATATATTTATATATTAATATTAAAAATTATATTACATTATATATTAAAAATTATAATACATACATATTATTTTATGAATTATATTATATCAAATGTGGAATATATTGAATAATAATATATTTTGTTATATATTAATATTAAAAATTATATTACATTATATATAAAAAATTATAATATATACATATTATTTTATGAATTATATAATATCAAATGTGAAATATATTGAATATTAATATATTTTGTTATATATTAATATTAAAAAATTATATTACATTATATATTAAAAATTATAATACATACATATTATTTTATGAATTATATTATATTAAATGTGCAATATATTGAATATTAATATATTTTGATATATATTAATATTAAAAATTATATTACATTATATATTAAAAAATATAATACATACATATTATTTTATGAATTATATTATATCAAATGTGGAATATATTGAATATTAATATATTTTGTTATATATTAATATTAAAAATTATATTACATTATATATTAAAAATTATAATATATACATATTACTTTATGAATTATATTATATCAAATGTGGAATATATTGAATATTAATATATTTTGTTATATATTAATATTAAAAATTATATTACATTATATATTAAAAATTATAATACATACATATTATTTTATGAATTATATTATATTAAATGTGCAATATATTGAATATTAATATATTTTGTTATATATTAATATTAAAAATTATATTACATTATATATTAAAAATTATAATACATACATATTATTTTATAAATTATATTATATCAAATGTAGAATATATTGAATATTAATATATTTTGTTATATATTAATATTAAAAATTATATTACATTATATATTAAAAATTATAATATATACATATTATTTTATGAATTATATTATATCAAATGTGGAATATATTGAATATTAATATATTTTTTTATATATTAATATTAAAAATTATATTACATTATATATTAAAATATTTTGTTAAATATTAATATATTTTGAAAATAATTCTGAAAATATTAACAAAAATATACATATAATATATATATATATACATATATATATGGTTTATTGTAAACTTATATAATATAAATCAATATTAGAACAACAAATGACTTTGACTCACTGGTTTGATACCCACCTCCATCTCATTGAGGTCACACGTTCAAATTCCGTGAGTAGCGGAAATGCACATTTATACATATTATGTGCGGGACGGGTGCGTGCGGGGCGGGGCAGGAATATGATATATTTTTTTAAAAAAATAATATATTAAAAAAATAATTTCAATTTATTAAAAAAATTATTTAAAAAAATAAATAAATTTAACAACGGGACATTTAACAGCGGTTCCAGAACCGCTGTTAAATGCTGTTTTTGTAGTAGATTATATATATATATATAGGGGCCTTTATATAGGCATTACAAAGAGAGTCTTTCCATACATAGGATTCCTAGTTAAGGTAAGACATCTAACAGGATCCAACTACTTATGGAAGAGTCTAGAACCTTCCATAACTCTTATCCCCCTACAACTAGTATTAGGTAATGTAACACCCCCAAGACATTCAGGGCATATTACAGCGCCGTGGACCCCACACTGTGGAATCCACCAGGCTAACATACCAAACAAGACATTCGACAACGACAACAATCATCAATAATACGACAATTCAAATAAGATTACAATCCGACAATAAAATCCAACATTAATCCACTTCCCAAACAGGAACACAACATTAACAATTTTGTGAAAGAAGTACTCGAGTACTTAAACCAGTTTATATAAAAACAAAATCCCCAAAACAAGATAACAAAATATTCGACAGATAGAACACCAATAATCAACTTCTGGACAGTATCATGCTCGCCCATCATCCTCATACGGCTCTAGTGCTCGCTTGTCCCCACGATCAATACATGAAATACAAAAAGTATTTCCCCCATTTAAGGGGTTAGCGACAACTGCTAGTGCAAGTACAATCCATTTGAACTACATTCTAATCAGATGAATATATGCGCCAAAAAGTTATTTTAGAAAACATTTTATATTCCGGAATATTTATGATGTACAAACACAAAACACATTATCTCCAACAAATCACAATTCAAAGTTAACCGTTGGCACGAGACTCACGGCCACCGTACCCCGCAGAGCCCCGTCGGACATCCCTGGGTGGCTAACCACAGTTCGTGATACGCACACACACGGCAATACGTATCCCTAGAGGCCCCGTCGGACCGTCCCTAGGTGAACATACACATATCTTCCCACAACAACCACATATAGCCATAATTCAAATACTAGAACATGTAAACAAATG
Organism: Orobanche coerulescens; assembly: GCA_033398695.1. Lineage (NCBI taxonomy): Eukaryota > Viridiplantae > Streptophyta > Magnoliopsida > Lamiales > Orobanchaceae > Orobanche > Orobanche coerulescens. Next base: position 107,634,744 of record CM065814.1, on the reverse strand, counting down.
TAAAGTACTTGCCTTTGAGACATTCTTGAAGAAACGGAGATGAAACACGACTACGAACGGTCCGGGTGGAAAACGACGGTTCCTAAACGAAGGATCAATACAGTTCAGTCCCAACGGACAACAATACCCTATTGGAATACACCCATAACCCCGGTTACAATATACGACAATAGACGATCAATTGGTACGGGCGAGGGTTTACGCAAAATCTCCCCGTATCGATAATTCGCGGATTAAAATCAAGGAAATTATATTTGGAATCATTCAACAATCACAATCGGTGAAGAATATCATAACATACTGGAGTAATTCGGTTCCAATTAGTAAAACCCGGAAAAACCCCCAAATTTGACGAGTTAGGGTTCTAGACGAAATTACCTTGATTTCGGATGATGGATGACGATTATGCTGATGATAATATGTTAGCACGACTCTACGGTGATGGAATGTGAACAGAACGCCGATCGGGACTGATGGAAATCGCCTCTGAGGTCGCACGTCGAAGAAACGAAGGGAAAAGAATGAAACTGCTGCTCTGAAAACTGCCCGCTGGGCTTATATAATTGTGAAGTTAGCGCACACTAACTGTCATATGTAGCGTGCGCTAACGGGGTCGTGATAGTCCAGTGGCTACTGCCACCATTCGTTAGCGTACGCTAACAAAAGGGGATTAGCGTACGCTAACTGCTTATCGGTAGCGCACGCAAGGGAACAGTAGCGTGCGCTACCTACATGCCAGTCAAAGATCGCTGATGTCACACCAAAGAAGAAGTCGGCCGAGGGTCTAAAACACGAAACGTACGACGAGACCAGAATCCAGGAACATAGACGCGAAGCATACAAGACGACGGAGCTAAGCTCTGAAAGAAAATACAATTTCGACCACCGGAGGGTCCGTTATGCGACAACGAAACTAAGATTCCCTAAACTATTAGGAAATTAAAAAAATGGCCCAAGTGCCCGAAAATCACGAAACGACGTCGGATTTACAAACCGAAAGTCTCCACATGACCAACTCAACCATACGAACTTGTACAAACCAAGAAACAACGAAAACGAACGAGTTTTACAAGAATCGAATGTTCATACGGCAAAACATGTCATAAAATGAAATTACGTGAAAACATCATCAAAACTCGTCCAAATGGAAAAACTCCAAGAACAAACTAGATTCAAAATATCGCAACGGTTACAAGCGAGTCGATAAAAATAGACATACACCAAAAATGGAAACTGCTAAAAATGGAAAATTTACGGATATTACATTCTCCCCCTCTAAAATAAAGTTTCGTCCCGAAACTTAAGAATCAAAAAGCTTGGGGTATCTCGAACGCATATCCTCCTCTAGCTCCCACGTCGCTTCTTCTACTCCGTGCCTCGACCATTGCACTTTAACCAAAGGAATGGTTTTGTGCCTTAATTGTTTATCACGACGCTCCAAAATTCTGACGGGCCTCTCTTCAAACGTAACATCCTTCTCGATATCCACGTCCCCAAAGTCAATAATGTGGGACGGGTCCGGAACGTACTTCCTCAACTGGGAAACGTGAAATACGCTATGTACATGACTCAGCGACGGAGGTAAAGCCAAACGGTAAGCTAACTCACCGACTCTCTCCAATACCTCGAAAGGTCCAACATATCTCGGGCTGAGTTTCCCTTTCTTCCCAAAACAGAAGACTCCCTTCGTCGGAGACACTCTCAACAGAACATGATCTCCCACCTCAAACTCCAAAGGTCTACGCCTAACATCCGCGTAAGACTTTTGTCGACTCTGAGCAGCCAACACCCTCTTTCTAATCAATTCGATTTTCTCCCTCGTCTCCAACACAAGGTCCGGCTCGGTGCCAACCAAATCGGACGGCTCATCCCAACATATCGGTGATCGGCAACGTCGGCCATAAAGTGCCTCATACGGTGCCATCTTAATCGACGTGTGCCAGCTATTATTATAAGTAAACTCAATCAAGGCCAAATGATCCTCCCAGTTACTACTCCAGTCTAACGCACACGCGCGCAACAAATCCTCGAACGTCTGAATGGTACGTTCGGACTGCCCATCGGTCTGGGGATGGAATGAAGTGCTCAAACGTAGCTGAGTCCCCAATGCCTTATGCACTGCCTGCCAAAAATGCGATACAAATCGGCCATCTCTGTCTGAAATAATGGTCCTCGGCGTACCATGAAGCCTCACTATCTGAGTGATAAAAATACGAGCCAACTTTTCCGGACCCCAAGTATCCTTGATGCCCAGAAAATGTGCCGACTTAGTCAGTCGGTCTACAATTACCCATACCATATTCATACCAGTCTTCGTCCTCGGTAAACTCGTGACAAAATCCATAGAGATGTCCTCCCACTTCCATTCCGGGACGGGAAGCGGTTTCAATAATCCGGCTGGCCGCTGATGCTCAATCTTGACTTGCTGACAAGTCAAACACTTAGCTACAAACTGAACTACCTCCTTCTTCATATCGCTCCACCAGAAATTCTTCCTCAGATCTTTATACATCTTACTCGAGCCCGGATGGACTGAGTATGGTGACGCATGAGCCTCTCGCATAATGCTCTGTCTCAGTTCCGAGTCGTTCGGAACACACAACCGACCTCGGAATCTCAACACGCCGTCCTCATGAATAACGAATCCCGGGGCTTTCCTCTTTCCTACACTCTCTCGAAGCTGAACAAACATCGGATCCTCTAACTGTCCCGACTTAATGTCCTCGACCAGAGATGAAGAAATCTCAAGAGTACGCAACTGCCCGGAACTCTCTGGCAGTACAATCTCAATGCTCAACCTCATAAACTCTCGCTGAAGTCCCGACTGGGCCGTGAGTAACTCAAGCGCCCGAAGCGATACCAATTTCCGGCTCAAGGCATCTGCTACCACATTAGCCTTGCCCGGATGATAGAGGATCTCAAGATCGTAATCCTTAATCAGTTCCAACCATCTCCTCTGTCTCATATTAAGCTCCTTCTGCGTGAAGATGTACTTCAGGCTCTTGTGATCGGTGAAAATCTGACACGACGAGCCATACAAGTAATGTCGCCAGATTTTCAACGCAAACACAACTGCGGCCAACTCAAGATCGTGCGTAGGGTAATTCAATTCATACGGTTTCAACTGACGGGAAGCATAGGCAATCGTCCTCACATGCTGCATAAGTACGCATCCGAGCCCTTGGCCCGAAGCATCACTATAAACGGAGAAACCATCATTACCACTCGGTAAAGCCAACACGGGAGCGGTCGTCAACCGCTTCTTCAACTCCTCAAAACTATTCTGCCTCTCATCGGTCCACACAAACTTCTCCGACTTCGTAACAATCGAGCCGGGCCGAGCGAGCTTAGAGAACCCCTCGACGAATCTGCGGTAATACCCGACTAATCCCAGAAAACTGCGGACCTCCTTCACGTTCTTGGGCGGCGCCCAATCCAACACTGCCTCTACCTTATGTGGGTCCACACGAACACCCTCGGCCGAGATCACATGACCGAGAAACATAACCTCCCGTAACCAAAACTCGCACTTTGAGAACTTCGAAAAGATGCCGAGTTCTCAAAATATCTAACACAATATGCAAATGACGGCGTGCTCCTCCTCACTCCTCGAGTAAATCAGATGTCGTTGATAAAACGACTACACACTTATCGAGGTACTCGATAAAGACTTTGTTCATAAGTCGCATGAACACGGCTGGTGCGTTGGTTAGCCCAAAAGGCATAACCACAAACTCGTAGTGATTGTATCTCGTCCGAAAGGCCGTCTTGAATATCGGTATCCTTCACTGTGAGCCGATAATACCCCGATCTCAAATCAATTCAAAACACGGTTGCCCCTTGCAACCGATCAAACAAGTCATCAATCCTCGGAAGCGGATATTTGTTTTTGATGGTCACTTTGTTCAACTCTCGGTAGTCGATACACAAACGAAGTGACCCATCCTTCTTCTTTACGAATAGGACCGGTGCGCCCCAAGGCGAAGCGCTCGGTCGAATATATCCCATGTCTAGCAACTCTCCCAACTGTTTCTTCAACTCAAGCATCTCGGCAGGCGCCATCCGGTATGGCGTCTTAGAGATAGGTGTTGCACCCGACTCTAAATCGACGGTAAATTCAACCTCTCGGTCCGGCGGCAAACCCGGCAACTCATCTGGAAAAACGTCAGGATACTCACATACTACCGGAATAGACGAGAGCTCGACTCCCCCTTCTTCCGATCTCAAAGCGTAACACCAATAACCCGTGCAACCTCCTCGAAGAAGTCTCACCGCCTTTAAGGCGCTGATCAGTAATCTCTGGCTACTCCGCTTACGCCCCACAAAGGAATGCTCGGTACCGTCATAGGCCAACATCGAAACCGTCCTCGTTCTATAATTCATGATCGCCCCATGACGGTCCAACCAATCCTCACCCAGAATCAAATCCCCATCCCTAATCTCTACCGCAATCAGATTAGAAGGTCAAACCCTCCCCGCGATACTCACTGGAAAATCTTTAACCTCACGATCCCCCACGATGCTATCCCCACTAGGAAGTTTAACAACAAAAGGCTCACAAGCAACAAGGCAATCAACATGCAGGCGACGCACACAATCCATAGATATAAAAGAATGCGTAGCACCAGAATCGAACAATACGGAAACAGGATGATCAAGGATGTGGACGGTACCTGTGGCCACCGTCGCGTCAGGATCTCCCGCCGTCTCATCTCGTACACACGGGCGGAATGCACCCCTCACTAGAAGCTCCCCTCTAGAAGGATGACCACGACCTCGACCTCTACCAAAACTCGTCGCGGCCGAGGAACCTGCTTGTCCGATTCACACTCGGCTCTCCGCAAGGCCGGGCTGATATCCGAGTAATCGGGGCCCGAGCCGCATCCGTACAAAACTTAGCACGATGACCCATACGACCACAAGCAAGACACCAATCGGAGGCCTATCACACTCACTCATCATGTGGCCCTGACGATTGCGGTTGAAGCACGTAGGACCACGAACGGAACCAGCAGAGCAGACCTAGAACCGCTTTCCTCGACCAACCGATGGCGGCCGACTCAAGACTCGCGAACTGCATCGAGTCTTGATACCCTCCCGACTTGCCTCCCAAAACCGACCGGCGGTTTTCGCTTTCTTTCCTTCAACTACCGTCCTCTGCCGCGAAAACGACATCTCGTAAGCCATCGCTTTATTCGATACTCCTTCAAAGTCGTGCACCCTGCACCGGACATGTAGTGGCGCACCCTCGGTTTCATCCGCATGTCAAAGTGGCGGATCTTATCAAGCTCATCGCGGACTTGGTTTCTCACATAATGTAAATCATGATTGTAGTCTTTGATGGCTTGAGATATAGGTACATCTTGGGGCTTAGCCTCAAAGAAGGCTCGTATCCTCCTCTTTCATCGGCCACGCTGCACTCCGTCTTCCATCGATCCGGAGTGCCCACGTAGCCGCCGGCCACGCGGTTTCACCGCTTGCCACCACGTCGCCGCCTCCTTGGCGAGGAAGCACCGAGCAATGGGTACTTTCCTCTCCTCGGGGCAATTAGCACCTCAAACACTTTCTCCATCTCGAATACCAATTCTCCCAACCGGAAGGTGGAAGCACCATCAAGCTGCGGAGGACGCATACGAATCACGTCCCGAAGTAGCTTATCATTGCCGGAACCAAGAGGGCGGAACCGGGTTGGCATTAGCATGGCCGAGTAACGGATCGAGTCGGTAGCGTCATCAGTTCGCTACTCTTGTAAAATGTTGGCCACTCCAACATTCTCATGAGCATTACGGAGCTAGCAGATCGGGTCTCGCCGACCTCCGAACTAGGGGGACACTGCTCGACAAGGAAGGCATCGCGAATCGGTTCCCGAGTGATCGGACATGGCCGCCCCACCGGCTGCGCCACGCCCCTACCGCGTCCGCGATCAAGGCCCGCGTCCTCTACCATCAGGAATTCTGAAGAAGCAACGGGTAAGTACAATTCAAACGCAAAACGCAAAAGATACTAAGACAGAAATAGAACAGAACGGTGAAACGAGTCAAGTTAGGGAAACTTACGAGCACCGGCGTACTGAGATGATGGCATAACAGTGATACTGTCCCAAAAACGACACTTAACTAGACCCAAATAACCGACAGCCTAGGTATCCATAAACCAAAGCTCCGATACCATATTCTGTAACACCCCCAAGACATTCAGGGCATATTACAGCGCCGTGGACCCCACACTGTGGAATCCACCAGGCTAACATACCAAACAAGACATTCGACAACGACAACAATCATCAATAATACGACAATTCAAATAAGATTACAATCCGACAATAAAATCCAACATTAATCCACTTCCCAAACAGGAACACAACATTAACAATTTTGTGAAAGAAGTACTCGAGCACTTAAACCAGTTTATATAAAAACAAAATCCCCAAAACAAGATATCAAAATATTCGACAGATAGAACACCAATAATCAACTTCTGGACAGTATCATGCTTGCCCATCATCCTCATACGGCTCTAGTGCTCGCTTGTCCCCACGATCAATACCTGAAATACAAAAAGTATTTCCCCCATTTAAGGGGTTAGCGACAACTGCTAGTGCAAGTACAATCCATTTGAACTACATTCTAATCAGATGAATATATGCGCCAAAAAGTTATTTTTGAAAACATTTTATATTCCGGAATATTTATGATGTACAAACACAAAACACATTATCTCCAACAAATCACAATTCAAAGTTAACCGTTGGCACGAGACTCACGGCCACCGTACCCCGCAAAGCCCCGTCGGACATCCCTGGGTGGCTAACCACAGTTTGTGATACGCACACACACGGCAATACGTATCCCTAGAGGCCCCGTCGGACCGTACCTAGGTGAACATACACATATCTTCCCACAACAACCACATATAGCCATAATTCAAATACTAGAACATGTAAACAAATATAAAGTACTTGCCTTTGAGACATTCTTGAAGAAACGGAGATGAAACACGACTACGAACGGTCCGGGTGGAAAACGACGGTTCCTAAACAAAGGATCAATACAGTTCAGTCCCAACGGACAACAATACCCTATTGGAATACACCCATAACCCCGGTTACAATATACGACAATAGACGATCAATTGGTACGGGCGAGGGTTTACGCAAAATCTCCACGTATCGATAATTCGCGGATTAAAATCAAGGAAATTGGATTTGGAATCATTCAACAATCACAATCGGTGAAGAATATCATAACATACTGGAGTAATTCGGTTCCAATTAGTAAAACCCGGAAAACCCCCAAATTTGACGAGTTAGGGTTCTAGACGAAATTACCTTGATTTCGGATGATGGATGACGATTATGCTGATGATAATATGTTAGCACGACTCTACGGTGATGGAATGTGAATAGAACGCCGATCGGGACAGATTGAAATACCCACTGAGGTCGCACCTCGAAGAAACCAACGGAAAAGAATGAAATCGCCGCTTCAAATCGCTACCGGCTTATATAATTGTGAAGTTAGCGCACGCTAACTGTCATATGTAGCGTGCGCTAACGGGGTCGTGATAGTCCAGTGGCTACTGCCACCATTCGTTAGCGTACGCTAACAAAAGGGGGTTAGCGTACGCTAACTGCTTATCGGTAGCGCACGCAAGGGAACAGGGGTAGCGTGCGCTACCTACACAGCAGTTCAGCACTGCTGATGTCACACCAGCAGTAAGCTGCTGTCGAGGGTCTAAAACATGAAACGTACGACGAGACCAGAATCCATGAACATACACGCGAAGCATACAAGACGACAGAGCTAAGCGCTGAAAGAAAATACAATTCCGACCACCGAAGGGTCCGTTATGCGACAACGAAACTAAGATTCCCTAAACTATTAGGAAATTACAAAAATGGCCCAAGTGCCCGAAAATCACGAAACGACGTCGGATTTACAAACCGAAAGTCTCCACATGACCAACTCAACCATACGAACTTGTACAAACCAAGAAACAACAAAAACGAACGAGTTTTACAAGAATCGAACGTTCATACGGCAAAACATGTCATAAAATGAAATTACGTGAAAACATCATCAAAACTCGTCCAAATGGAAAAACTCCAAGAACAAACTAGATTCAAAATGTCGCAACGGTTACAAGCGAGTCGATAAAAATAGACATACACCAAAAATGGAAACTGCTAAAAATGGAAAATTTACGGATATTACAGGTAAGACACCAATACGGGAAGGATTTCCCGGAACACTCCCCCTGTGTCGAACGCTAATACTAACATGGTGCACAAAGTGTTGCCTCGGTAAAAAACCTTTCCAAGTCAAATAAAACCCCGTGGGAAAAACAAAGACTTTGGTGAGGAAAAAGAGCGCAACGCACCAACTACAAATGTCAGAATCATGTGAAGTATACTCCCCCTGAGGTATACATGATAGCTCATTTCATCGAGCCATCTTTAGTTGAGCTCGGATAATCGACACATGCCGATGCTTCTCTGATAAGTGGTAATTTTACCACATTTTTATAGGATTTTATACTAGGTTTTTATCTCGTTTCGTGATTAATGTGCTCGTATTTGGCTTAATTATGATTAGTCGAGCCGTATTACGCGTTTGGGTTGGTTTTAGTGTGTTTGCAGGTTTTTAGAGCCAAAAGGACCCAGAACGAGACAAAGGACCGAGAGTCGAGACAAAGGACCGAGAGTCGAGTCAAACGGACGGAAGAAACGGATTTTTGCAAAAGTCAGACCACCTATCGGGCCAGCCTATCGGCCGATAGGTGCGTCCGACAGGTGTTCCGAGCCCTATCGAGTGAAGTCGACCGACAGACCACCTATCGGGCCAGCCTATCGGCCGATAGGTGCGTCCGATAGGCTGCTCCGCGGGTTCTCGAATTTTGACGGATTGTGACTCTTTTTGATAGATTTTATTTCCTAGATTAGTGCTAATCGGGAGTTTAACTCCCATAGGCTATATACACCTCCTTCTAGACCTAGTTTATCATCTTTTATCATCTTTTATCATCTTTAGCACACTTTTACATTTTTTTTTCAATTTTAATTCCTTTGATACTAGAACTTTTTGCAAAGCAGCAATTATTATTGTTTTTCTACTTTTTCGGAGATTGAAGACTCAGAGTTCATCCGGAAGGGTTGTAATCTCTCTTTTCATATTAGTAATATGTATTCTCCATCTATTTCTTGTTTAATTTCAATTATGTCTAGCTAAATCCATTGATTGATTCTAGGGTTAGTAATTTTAATTGATGTTCACATGATGTCCCTTTGATTACCTTTTTACCTTTCATCCTAGGCTTGTGATCAAGATGTGTTAAATCTCATGCTAGATTAAAGGGCCCTTAATCGATGCAAGTTAGCTAATTAATTTTGCCCGGAAGGATTAATTAATTAGTGGAAATACTTGATGCACAATATGATTTGATCTTAAGACTTGAGTGGAGTAAGATAAATCATAGATAAATAAGTTGACGCTTTTTAAGTGATTTAAATTCTTTGAGCCTTGCGGGAAAAGGGTTTAAATTAACTATCTTTCTAGGTTGCCTTGATCGGAATTCTAGATCGGCTGAGTGATTATTTCTAGGATTGAATTAAAATTTGGGGAAAAGGAATCAAGTGAATGGATTGTGTGAACTCAATTAGACGATACTACCCTAGGATCAATTAGCTTTCAACTTGTGATTTTATCTTGCTAATTTGCTTTATTTGCTTGATTTAGATAATTCACTTTATTTTGCTCTCTTTGCATAATACTTGGAATTCTTATCTTATTGTTCTAGATTTTTTATTTTTAGGATTAATTGTTATTTAATTTTGAGTAGAGTTACTTCCTTTATTTTCGACATATCAATTCCCTTGGGTTCGACACCTTGGAAATACTTCGAGGTTTTACAAATTTTAAAATTGATCGGATTTGAAAACCATACTACGCGAATTTTAGCGATCAATTTTTGGCGCCGTTGCCGGGGAATTGATAGAAAACTTAAAGGGATAATTCGAAAAAGAAGAGATTGTTACTTTAGGTTGTATACTATTATTATTAATATTCGATCTCGTTTCCTCACATCTTGTTTTCTCTTCCTTGTAGGCGGTGCATGATCACAAGATCCCAAGGAAAGGACTTATTTCCTTTGGATCCGGAAATCGAGAAGTCTTTGAAGAGGAAGAAGCAAGAAGCGAGAACCGAGACTATTTCTATACCTATCGTTGATACCATGGCCGGCATTGTTGACCCACCACTAGAACTCGCTCGTCCCGAGAAGATCCCTTTGAATGCCCGCTTTCGACCGAAGCTGGACGATTATCAAGAAGGAGGTTGGGGGAAGATTGATGCCAACAACTTCGAGCTTAAGCCGTCCCTCATCGCTACGGTGAAGTCTCAAACATACGGAGGAGGAGTTAATGAAGATCCAAACGCTCATCTTGAGTCGTTTTTGGATATATATGTGCCACCATCAAGCAAAACGGAGTGCCTCCGGATGTCATTAAGCTCCGCCTATTCCGGTTCTCCTTAGAAGACGATGCGCTAGATTGGTACAAGAGCCTAGATCGGAAGGAAATTGGTACTTGGAGAGAGATGACTCGGTTGTTCTTAGCACAGCTATATCCTCCCTCGAAGGTGCAAAAACAAATCAACGATATCTTGCAATTCGAGCAATATGAGGATGAACACTTATACGAGGCATGGATCCGATTTAAGAAGCTACTTCGCAAATGCCCACAGCATGGAATTGACAAGGAGGAAATCTACATTCGGTTTTATCGGGGTTTGACGAGGAAGGCTAGAAGAGAGTTGGACTATTCCTCGAAAGGGGGATTTCTTGCTAATGATTATGAAGAGGCCAAGAATCTCATCGAGCTAGCGGTCAACAATGATTACGAGGAGGTGACCGATAGGAAGATGACGAGAAGAAAGGTCCCATCCGGTGACGAGGACGCCTACGGTGATTTGAAGGCGAAATTTGAAAGACAACAAAAAGAGCTTGAGATGCTAAGAAAGAAGACTTTGGGAGTCAATGCAGTTTTTGAAGAGCTAAACGAGCCTATTGCAATTGAGGAGGATGTAAATTACGTGCAAGGAGGAAACTTCTGGCAAGGGGGAAATAGGGGGAACTATTATCCGAACAATCGAAACCACCCTAATTTCTCCTATGCCAACCCGAACAATGCTCTTCAGCCACCACCGGGATTTAACGTGAAAAACGGGGTTATTCAAGAGCCGATTGCTAAGACACCGATGGAAGAGATGTTGGAACGGTTAGAGGCGAGTCAAAAAGATTTTATTTATAAAGCAGACAAGAGGTTCGGGGCTCTCGAGCATAGTGTGACATCTATTGGAAACTCAGTGATAGCCTTGACAAAGCAGATGTCGATGGTGGAGACCCAAATGGGTCAAATGGCGAACGCCCAAGCCGGAATTCATAAGCCGGGCCATTTTCCGAGCAGTACCGAGACCAACCCGAAGACGCAATAATGCAACGCAATCGAGCTTCGGAGTGGGACAAGGTACAGTAATCATGGGGCTGAAGTTGAGGAATCTGGAAACGAGGATGTACTAGAAACGGGAGCCAAGAACGAGAAGGAAGATGAAACGCAGCAGGCCTATCGGCCAAGACTATCGGCTGATAGGCCCACCCGATACCCAGACAGAATTCCAGAAATTGAGCCGATCGACCCCCTATCGGTCGAAAGGCACCTTTAGGTTCGAATGTGAAGGATTTTGAGGTAAAAGCTCCATTTCCACAGCGATTGGCCAAGTCGAGATATGATGAAAAGCTTCAACGGTTTATCGACATGTTTCAAAAGGTGAATATCAACATTCCACTTCTAGACGCTTTGAGAGACATGCCGGGGTACGTTAAATTCTTGAAAGACGCTGTGGCAAGCAAGAGGAAGTTGGCGAAGTTTGAAACAATAAATTTGACAGAGGAGTGTAGCGCTATCATTCAAAACAAGCTCCCGCTCAAGCAGAAGGATCCGGGACGTTTTACTTTGACATGCATGATTGGCGACCAAAAGTTCCGTAATGTGTTGTGTGATCTCGGGGCAAGCATCAATCTTATGCCTCTATCCATCTTTAAGAGGTTGAAGATTGGGGAGATGATGCCGACTACCATTTCTCTACTCATGGCGGACTGGTCGATCTATTATCCGAGGGGAGTTGTGGAGGATGTGTTCGTTAGAGTCCAACACTTAGTCTTCCCGGCCGATTTCGTAGTTCTTGATATGCCCGAGGACGAGAATCAACCATTGATCTTTGGGAGACCGTTTCTAGCGACGGGGAGAGCACTTATCGACGTCCAAGAGGGTGATCTTACCTTCCGGGTTAATGATCAAAATCTGAAAATTTCCATCTATGACGCGATGAAGAAGCCCGAGGATACGCCCGAGGAATGTTATGCAATTGAGTCTATTATGCCGCCCCCGACCGACTTGTTGGAGCATTGCATTTCACAATCCATTTACTCACATTCCGATATTGAAGAAATTTCCGAGGATTTGCCAAAGTATGTTCGAATGTTGGAGGCGAACGAGTTTTGATCTAATGAGAGGGACGTATGCTATCTTGATGTCAACAAACCCGTTCAAGGGGGAGTTGTCGCTGAGGACCGATCGATCGAGGTGCCGAAGTTAGAACTTAAGCCATTGCCGGATCACTTACAATATTGCTTCTTGGGCGAGAACGAGTCCTATCCCGTGATAGTTTCTTCTTCTCTCGGACCTACTAACTTGGAGAAGCTATTACGGGTGCTGCGAAAACACAAAGGGGCGATTGGATGGACGATTTCGGACATTAAGGGAATAAGCCCTTCTATTTGTATGCACCGGATTTTGCTAGAAGACGATCATAAGCCGAGGATGCAACCGCAACGAAGATTAAATCCGGCAATGCAAGAGGTTGTGAGAAAAGAGGTGCTCAAATTGTTAGATGCCGGGATGATATATGCGATTTCCGATAGTGAGTGGGTGAGTCCTACTCAAGTCGTCTCTAAGAAAGGGGGTATGACCGTGATCAAGGACGATAAAGATGAATTAATCGCGACAAGGCTAGTCACGGGATGGAGAGTTTGTATCGACTACCGGCTACTTAATGCGGCGACGAGGAAGGATCATTTTCCACTTCCATTTATTGATCAAATGCTAGATCGTTTGGCCGGACACGAGTATTATTGCTTTTTGGACGGGTATTCGGGGTACAATCAAATTGCTATCGCTCCGGAAGACCAACACAAGACCGCTTTCACGTGCCCTTATGGGGTATTCGCTTACCGGAGGATGCCGTTTGGCTTGTGCAACGCACCCGTAACTTTTCAAATGTGCATGATGGCCATCTTTCACGGATTAGTCGAGAACATAATGGAGGTCTTTATGGATGATTTTTCAGTTTTTGGTTCATCTTTCGACCATTTCTTGAAAAATTTATCTTTGGTACTTGCCCGGTGTGAGGAGACGAACCTTGTTCTAAATTGGGAGAAATGTCACTTCATGGTGCAAGAGGGAGTAGTGCTGGGGCATAAAGTATCTTCGGAAGGATTGGAGGTTGATCGAGCGAAGGTGGTTGCTATTGAGAAATTACCGCCTCCAACCAATGTTAAATCAGTACGAAGCTTCCTAGGCCATGCGGGGTTCTATAGACGGTTCATTAAGGATTTCTCAAAAATCACGAAGCCGTTATGTTCCTTGCTCGAAAAAGACGTGAAATTTGAGTTTGATGATGATTGCTTGAGGGCGTTTGAGACATTGAAACGAGCCTTAATTTCGACGCCGGTCTTGATCACTCCGGATTGGGGTGCACCATTCGAGTTGATGTGCGACACGAGCGATTGGGCCGTTGGGGCCGTTTTGGGTCAAAAACGGGATAAGCTTTTCCGGGTAATTTATTATGCGAGTAAGACGATGGATTCGGCCCAAATGAACTACACCACGATGGAAAAGGAGTTGCTCGCTGTGGTCTATGCATTCGACAAATTCCGACCTTACCTAGTGGGCACTCACACTATTGTTCATACCGATCACGCAGCGATTCGCTATCTATTTGCCAAGAAGGATTCGAAGCCGAGATTAGTGAGATGGATACTCCTTCTACAAGAGTTCGACATGGAGATCCGGGATAGGAAGGGGTGCGAGAATGTTGTTGCCGATCACCTTTCCCGTCTCGAGAAGCCGGTTGAGGGAGAGGATTCGAGGGTCGAAATAAAGGAGAACTTTCCGGACGAGCATATCCTAGCCTTGGCCGACGATACACCATGGTACGCGGACTATGTTAATTTCATTGCTATCAAGCATGTTCCAACGGGTCTTTCTTCTCATCAAAGAAAGAAATTCTTCCATGACGTTAAATTCTACTATTGGGAAGACCCTATTCTTTATCGGAGGTGCGCGGACGGGATTATTCGCATGTGTGTTCGACAAAGCGAATGGCAAAGGATAATTGAAGAATGCCATAGTGCACCGAGTGGGGGTCATTTTGCAGCGAATCGAACGGCCATGAAGGTGTACCAATGTGGCTTCTATTGGCCTTCTATTCATAAAGATTGCCAAGCTTTTGTGAAACATTGCGATAGATGCCAACGATTGGGGAACATAGCAAAAAGCGACGAGATGCCGCAGCACGCTATTATGGAAGTAGAGTTGTTTGACGTATGGGGTATCGATTTTATGGGTCCGTTTGCAAAATCACGAGGCTATTCGTATATTTTACTTGCGGTCGACTACGTGTCGAGATGGGTTGAGCCGATGCCGACGATTACGAACGATTCAAAAGTGGTGATTAAATTTCTTAATAAGAACATTTTGACTCGTTTCGGGACTCCACGAGCTTTGTTGAGTGACGGGGGGAGCCACTTTAATAATAGGTGGTTAGGAACCCTTCTTGCAAAATATGGAGTTAAACATAAGATTACGTCCGCCTATCATCCGCAAGCTAATGGACAAGCCGAGCTCGCCAATCGGGAGATCAAACAAATTTTAGAGAAGACGGTCACGAACAAGAAGGACTGGGCAAAATATCTAGATGATGCACTTTGGGCTTATCGGACCGCGTATAAGACTCCAATTGGAATGTCTCCATACCAGCTCGTCTTTGGGAAATCCTGTCATTTACCGGAGCCGGAAATTAAAGCGTATTGGGCCACTAGACGGATTAATTTCAATTTCTTGAGGCTAGTGGATCGAGAAGAGAGAAGTCACTGAAATCGACGAGTGGAGAAACGAGGCTTTCGAAAATGCGAGGATTTACAAGGAAAGAGCGAAAAAGTTTCACGATGATCGCATTCGGAAGAAGGACTTCGTCCCGGGAGACGAAGTGCTCGTTTTCAATTCTCGGCTTCGTCTATTTCCGGGGAAGTTGATGTCAAAGTGGACTGGTCCATACACCGTCTTTCAAGTAAATCAAAACGGATCATGTGTCGTGATGAAAGAAGATGGGAACAAGTTTATGGTGAACGGACATCGGATGAAGCACTATTTCAAGCCGTTGCACCACGAAGAGAAGTATGTTACTTACCTCGAAGACCCGGAATGAATGAGGTATCGTCTAGCTAAAGACGTTAAACGTAGCACTTGTTGGGAGGTAACCCAACGTATGTATATTAGTTCGTTTTATTCGTTTGTTTTCGATTGTTCGTTTGCGTGATTTTTGTAGTTTCTAGTTTCGTAGTAGCTTTGTTAGTTTTGTTTAGTTCTAATCCGTGCACGCCGAGTTTTGGATACTTGCAGGTCTTTAATCGCCATATCCAAGCGAAAACGGGACCAAGTATGCGAAATAGAAAAAGTTGGAAAAATTTTTAAACGAACAACCTATCGGGCGAGCCTATCGGCCGATAGGCCCGGCCGATAGGCTGAGGAAAATTGAAAAAAATTAAATGTTACAAGCAGTGGTCGATAGGCAGACCCTATCGACCGATAGGTCCCGCCCGATAGTCAGGTACGTAACTTTCTGTCTGTCCTATCGTCCCAGCCTATCGGCCGATAGGCCAGGCCGATAGGACATACCCGGTCCAGTATCCGCTTCGACCCGGTTGATTAATAACCCCCTTTTAAACACCTTAATCACCCGTTTTTCTCACACACACACACCTCTCGGCCGATAAGAACACAAGGGGCGATTTTTTCTACTGTTCTTCCTTCAAAATTCGATCAAGGTACTTAATTTCGACACTTAATCCTCTTGTTTTTCAATTCTATACATGTTTTGAAGCACTTTGACGGCTTCTTTTTGGAGTTTTGATGAAATTCGAATTGAGGATTTTGGGGGCTTTTGTTAGACTTTGATGTTCTGTGAATTTTATGCCCGATTGTTGATAGAATCTTGATGGAAACATGTTATCTATGCTTGATTGTTCATGGGTACTTCGAATTGGGGGATTAATTGATGAAATTGAACGAATTTTGAAAAAAAATCCCCAAATTGGAAGAACCCTAATTTCGAATTTGTTGAAATTGGGTAAATTTGTTGAAATGAATTGTTAATTGGGATTGATATGAGTTGAATTGTTGATGATGATTCGAATTTTGAATGAATTAGATTGGATTGGAGAGAATTTGTCCTAATATGATCGTAGTGTGTAGTTTTGTTATTGTGGGTTGTGATTTTGATCCTTTGAATATGAAATGGGGGAGTCGAAGTTTGGGGGAGGTTGTGTGATTTGTTGATCGTAGTATATGGATGTCGGGTCTATGATTTTGATGTTTATTGGACATTATAGGGCTCTTAGTTGATATTGTGGGATTATTGGATTATGTCGACACTAGTTGAATGTTTGCATTATGAGTTGCTTATTGGATATTGATTGGATGGTTGTTTTGTAGGAACTTTGAAATGGCTGGAAATCAAAGCAAGAAGTAGAAGCCGTGTAAGGCCGGAAAGTCTAAGGCAACCACAGAGAAGGAAAGGGAGCTCTCGGCCGACAAACCCGCCATTTCCGCCGCAGTGATCAGGTACTCCGTTAACAAAGCCACTCCTTTCTCTTTTCAAACTTATTCCTCCTTTGGGATGCGAAATAAGTTTGGGGGGGGGGGGGGAGAAGTGCGGCTTTGTTAATTTCGGCACGTGTGAGTACCTTGTATGCCTTGTATCACTAGTTGCTTGTGTTGGTGCCCGTTGTTTTTATTTGTGCTTCTCATATTGGTGTTGCGTGGATTTGGCTTTTATTGCTTAGTTTTTAGATTTTTATGTTCATTTTCGTTTGGTGTGTTTGCTAGTTTCTATTTTTTAGGTCGTAGTAGTTTTTTGCTTTCGTGTTTGCTTTTATTTGCTTTTCGTTGTTTGCTTTGATGCCTTGCTTGGGTAAATAGTTTTTTTTAGATTTTAGTCTACTTTGCGTAAATTTTTTTTTAGATAGCCTTGCTTGTCTTAGTTTTTCTTTATTCGTGAATTTTTCGTGCTTCTATTTGTGTGATACCGATGTTACGACACTGTTTTTCTCTCTGAAGAAACGGTCGAGTTTTAGTCGAGTTGTAGTCAGTTATTTCTGTTTTGCATAGTATTCATTTAGGTTAAAAAATTTTCGTGATTGTAGAGGTCTTGGCAGATAAGAGACGATACATACTTGTTTTAAAATCACCGTCAATACGTTTGGTTACATCTTCCGGATAGTGAGTCGTACTGTTTCTTTAGTCGTGTTGGCACTTAGATTGAGTTTAGAGTCGGTCAGTTTTTCCCAAAAGTCGAGATAATGTTGTTCTATGAAGGGAAGTCTAGTAACCGGGGGCATTCGCGTGACCCGTTGTTTACTCTCGCGTAAAACGACGACCCTGATTAGACTAGTGATTTAGATATTTCACATGTGCCAATGATAGGGAGCCTAGTAACCGGGGGTATTCGCGTGACCCGCTGTTTACTCTCGCGCAAAACGGCGACCTTGATTCGGACATGCGGAAATTATATATTCGAGTTGTTTCTCCGCTGTAGACGGGAACTTAGTAACTAGAAGCATCCATGTGCCCCATGAGTGTCTTTTACGTCAAACGGTTTCCTAATACATGAGAATGGAAGTTCCACCCTAGGATTACCCCGATGAAACATCCCGAGATCCTAACCTAGTGGTCAACTCGAATCAAATTCTTGAACATATATATAAGGGAATACTGTCCGAGGTTTATTTGTTATGAAACTCGTGAAAATTGTGCCACTAGACTGTGTAACGGGACGAACTAGCTTGTTTATTTTAGCCTTTCATATTGACGGTCGATTTGACTCACGTTTTGTTAATCTTTGAGCTGGATTTTCTTCATGAACGAGTGATTAGGACTGAACTTGATTACTTTGCGGAATCATTATTCGAAAGTGCGCTTTTTTACGACACTCGGATTATTTAGAGAGAATTACAGGATAGTATTGATTAGGTTGAACACTATGAGTTGCACGATGATTCACGACATTCTTTTATTGAATTGAATTCTTTTTGCTTGAGGACAAGCAAAGGCTTAAGTTTGGGGGGGTTTGATAAGTGGTAATTTTACCACATTTTTCTAGGATTTTATACTAGGTTTTTATCTCGTTTCGTGATTAATGTGCTCGTATTTGGCTTAATTATGATTAGTCGAGCCATATTACGCGTTTGGGTTGGTTTTAGTGTGTTTGCAGGTTTTTAGAGCCAAAAGGACCCAGAACGAGACAAAGGACCGAGAGTCGAGACAAAGGACCGAGAGTCGAGTCAAGCGGACGGAAGAAACGGATTTTTGCAAAAGTCCCACCTATCGGGCCAGCCTATCGGCCGATAGGTGCGTCCGACAGGTGTTCCGAGCCCTATCGAGTGAAGTCGACCGACAGACCACCTATCGGGCCAGCCTATCGGCCGATAGGTGCGTCCGATAGGCTGCTCCGCGGGTTCTCGAATTTTGACGGATTGTGACTCTTTTGGATAGATTTTGTTTCCTAGATTAGTGCTAATCGGGAGTTTAACTCCCATAGGCTATATACACCTCCTTCTAGACCTAGTTTATCATCTTTTATCATCTTTTATCATCTTTAGCACACTTTTACATTTTTTTTTCAATTTTAATTCCTTTGATACTAGAACTTTTTGCAGAGCAGCAATTATTATTGTTTTTCTACTTTTTCGGAGATTGAAGACTCAGAGTTCATCCGGAAGGGTTGTAATCTCTCTTTTCATATTAATAATATGTATTCTCCATCTATTTCTTGTTTAATTTCAATTATGTCTATCTAAATCCATTGATTGATTCTAGGGTTAGTAATTTTAATTGATGTTCACATGATGTCCCTTTGATTACCTTTTTACCTTTCATCCTAGGCTTGTGATCAAGATGTGTTAAATCTCATGCTAGATTAAAGGGCCCTTAATCGATGCATGTTAGCTAATTAATTTTGCCCGGAAGGATTAATTAATTAGTGGAAATACTTGATGCACAATATGATTTGATCTTAAGACTTGAGTGGAGTAAGATAAATCATAGATAAATAAGTTGACGCTTTTTAAGTGATTTAAATTCTTTGAGCCTTGCGGGAAAAGAGTTTAAATTAACTATCTTTCTAGGTTGCCTTGATCGGAATTCTAGATCGGCTGAGTGATTATTTCTAGGATTGAATTAAAATTTGGGGAAAAGGAATCAAGTGAATGGATTGTGTGAACTCAATTAGACGATACTACCCTAGGATCAATTAGCTTTCAACTTGTGATTTTATCTTGCTAATTTGCTTTATTTGCTTGATTTAGATAATTCACTTTATTTTGCTCTCTTTGCATAATACTTGGAATTCTTATCTTATTGTTCTAGATTTTTTATTTTTAGGATTAATTGTTATTTAATTTTTATTTTTCGATTTTTGAAGTTAGATAATTAGAAACAAACTAAATTTTTGGATTCCTAAATAGCAGTCAAATTTTGAGTAGAGTTACTTCCTTTATTTTCGACATATCAATTCCCTTGGGTTCGACAACTTGGAAATACTTCGAGGTTTTACAAATTTTAAAATTGATCGGATTTGAAAACCATACTACGCGAATTTCAGCGATCATTCTCACATGTTTCTCAAATGTAGATTTCGGCAGAGACTTAGTGAACAAGTCTGCGATATTCTCATCGGAACTCACTTGTTTCACTTCGATATTCAGCAATTTCTGCTGCTGATTATAAAAGAACTTCGGCGCAATATGCTTGGTATTGTCACCCTTTATGAAACCTAACTTCATCTGCTCAATGCATGTCGCATTGTCCTCAAAGATGCAAGTAGGGGTCTGTAGTGGGATCTAATCCACACGTTCCTCGTATATGGTCTATGACTGACCGGAGCCAAATGCACTCCCTTACGGATTCGTGCAATGCAATTATCTCTGCATGATTCGAGGAAGTAGCAACCAGGGTCTGCTTGGTAGATCGCCAAGATATCGCCGTATTCCCAATGGTGAACACATAACCAGTTTGGGGACGTCCTTTATGCGGGTCAGAGAGATAACCGGCATCAGCAAATCCAACTAACGTGCCGTTAGGATTCTCTGCATAAGGGGTAAGCTTGCTCGCATTAGCACTTCTGGTAGTCAAGCTACCATGCTTAGCTGCAATATCAGAGGAAGATCGACGGTCGGTATGCATCGTCTTAACCTCAACAATTCCTTTTGGAATATCTCTCTCTTTTGCGTAGGGAAAGAACAATCCAAGGTCACTGGAGCCTTTCAAGTATCGAAAGATGTGTTTTACTCCATTCCAATGCCTTATCGTGGGAGCGGAGCTAAATCTCGCTAACAGATTCACAGAGAATGCGATGTCTGGACGAGTACATTGAGCCAGATACAACAACGCACCGATTGTGCTAAGGTACGGTATTTCTGCTCCAAGGACCTCTTCATCCTCCTCTTTAGGACGAAACGAATCCTTGTTCATTTCCAGACTTCGACCAATCATGGGGGTAGCAAGAGGATGTGCCTTGTCCATGCTAAATCGCCTGAGCATTTTGTGGACATAGGCAGACTGATGAATGAGTATACCATCATCTCGATGTTCTAGCTCTAAGCCCAAGCAGAATCGAGTCCTCCCCAGATCTTTCATCTCGAATTCGGATTTAAGGTAGCGGGCCGTTTCATTGACCTCATCTATGGTACCGATGACATTCATGTCATCTACATAGACGGCTACAATCACGAATCCTGCATCTGTTCTTTTCACGAATATGCATGGACAGATGTCACTGTTCTTGTATCCCTTCCCAACCAAGTATTCACTTAGGCGGTTGTACCACATCCTTCCGGATTGTTTCAAACCATACAGTGAACGACGCAATTTCACAGCGTACGCGCTCCGTGGTTTAGAGCTACTTGATTTGGGCCATGAAATCCCTTCGGGGACTTTCATATAGATATCCGTATCTAGATCCCCATAAAGATACGCTGTAACCACATCCATAAGCTGCATGTTCAGTTTTTCGGACACTACCAAACTGACTAAGTAGCGGAAAGTGATGATGTCCATAACGGGAGAATACGTCTCCTCGTAGTCAATGCCAGGGCGCTGCGAGAAGCCTTGGGAAACTAGTCTCGCTTTGTAACGCATGACCTCATCCTTATCATTGCGTTTACGAACAAAGACCCATTTATGTCCAACTGGTTTAACGCCCACGGGTATTGGCTCGATATGGCCAAATACCTCACATTTAGCCATTGAGTCTAGTTCAGCCTGCATTGCATCTTTCCATTTCGGCCAATCGGCTCGTTGTTGACACTCAAAGAACCGAGCGCGCTGGCGTCGCTGCCTTCAATAATTTCTTGAGCGACGGAGTAGGCAAAAGCATGGTCGACTAGCGTGGACGACCTGTCCAATAGTACGTATTCACTCGTACATTGCATCGAGATTTCTTTATTTTCTGACATCAACAAAGTTTCCGACGCGTCCGTCGATTGTTCCATTGTTGATTCGAGGACATATCTGTAGTCAGAGATAATCTCGTGTGACGGAGTCACTGTGTCGATGATGAGAGGATTTTGTGCCTCCGTTCCTCTTCTCTTTCGAGGTTCTGTATCCTTTCTACCCACTGGCCTCCCCCTCTTTCGAAAGGTGGATAAGAGCAAAGCAAATGGCCCCACCACTAAGGTTGACGCCGGTGGCATCATTCCTTTGGGCGGATGAACCTTGCCCTATAACTGGGACTTCCAACCTTGCAGGAACATTCGCAGCGGGAATGGTAGATCTTGTCACTTTTGTAGTATCAGTAAAGCTGTCGGGCATCGAATCCGCAACTTTCTGAAGACTGAGAATACGTTGCACTTATAGCTCGGATTGAGCTGTGCGGGGATCTTGATGAGGCAAGGAGGGAGCACACCAGACAATTTCCTGGCGTTCAACTGGAATCGTTCGATTCCTCGCTCCCCCTAACGACGGGAAGTTTGTCTCATCAAAGTGACAATCTGCAAATCTTGCAAAGGAATGATCTCTGTCAAAGGTTCCAAATAGCGGATAATTTTAGGCGATTCATAGCCAACATATATACCTAATCGTCTTTGCGGACCCATTTTAGTACACTGTGGAGACGTAATTGGCACATATACCGCACAACCAAAAATGCGTAAGTGTGAAATATCAGGCTCATATCCAGTTACCAACTGGTACGCATTAAACGGTTGATTGGCAGTGGGTCGAAAGCGAATAAGTATAGCCGCATGCAAAATTGCATAACCCCGTGCGTAAATCGGCAAGTTGGTGCGCAATACCAATGCTCGGGCGATAAGTCAGAATCGCTTAATCATAGCTCGCAAGGCCATTCTCGCGAATGAACGTGGGGGACGGATGTTCAACATCAATCCCAATCGACATGCAATAGTCGCCAAAAGACTTTGACGTAAACTCTCCAAAGATTGTCCAATCTTAATGACGAGATTGGGAAGTCGGGGTGGTTAGCCCGTAACTTGATGATTTGTGCTAGGAGTTTAGCAAATGCGCGCTTGTGGATAGCAGAGCGACGTGTGACCATCGCGTCGATGCATCAACCGTAACCATAAAATATCCGAATGGTCCGCACTGGTTGAATAGGTCCACATATATCCCCTTGAATTCTTTGTAAGAAGCGAATATTTTGTGTTGAGTCTTTAGCAAAGGACGGAGAGGGTATCAACTTTGCTAGTGAACAGGCTTTAAAACGATTTATGGGCATTAGAAATTGCCACTAAGCCTCGGATTTACGAGATGCACCGTCCAACCTTATTGGGGCGTGCGATCTTTAGTCCCGGTGATACGGTATCAAGCTCACTCACATCAATGCCGATATCGAGTGGTGCTTCCAATCGCTTTACGGACTTGAAAACGGATGACCATGTGAGTTTTTCAAAATGCGAATCATCATGTCGCGGCCCAGACCTGTGGTGACCGAGTCGGTCATGCCATAGTTGGTATGCTTCGAATCACACATTCGTGACTCACAAAGATAGATTCAATAACCCTTATTGTAGTCCGGTATAAACCACTACTTAGACTCATAAGTTTCTCGAGAACGCGTCCTTCCGCATTCTCGCGCAGTAACACGTAAAAATTCCGTCCCATTCTCACAATGTGTATTAAGGTGATAACTGTTGGCACGGATGTCCCTAAAACTTAGCAAGGTTCGGTTTGCTCTTGGGGCATAGAGAGCATTTGTGACATTAATATGCGTACCATTAGGTAGAAAGAAATGAGCAGGTCCCCTCCCTTGAATTACTTGGGAGGAACCAATCATTGTTGTCACTGAGGATATGTATGGCACAATATCCTTGAATAATTGCCTATTCCGAAGAATAGTGTGGGTTGTTCCACTATCAGCAAGGCACTCAATTTCGCCACGAGACATCTACAATAAGACATGAAACTCGATTAGTCTTATGATTAGAGACATAGCGAAAACTCATTTACATCAAGTTTGGGGAAATTCGACCAAGTTGGTTAGGATCAAAGTTAGCACAATCGCTGGAAATAATTTCCGCGCAGCTTGACCTTTGTTCACTAAAACAGCAATAACTTCTTCGTTAAGAAGGCTATGGACGAACGGTCAGTTGTTTTGGAAACTAGACTTCCGTATCTTTCTGTCCATAGGTCGTTCACTTTCTAGATCATTAAACTCAGATCTCAGTGCTCGTTTAAATTTGCTATTTTGGTATTTCCCTATTGTTGAGTGATAGAGCAAGGTTGAAGCCTTTTTCAAAGGCATTATTGTTGATACAATACTATGGAAATATGGCCATAGGAGCGTTTAAATACTTTAAAACGCATCTTGGTTTTCGATTTATATCTCTACTAATGATCCTTTCGGTAACTCCAACTTGGTAGACTTGCAGAGAAAGTAGGAATGTCGGTACAGCTAAGGCTGTTTAAAAACCACTGATTCCGTTTGAACTCTCAAAGCATAAACAAATACCAAGGAGGATGCGCCTAGTCTTGATCAAAAGTTTTGATGAAATCCTACCAATGTATCAAATTTTTAACCAAGCAATTCATTGCTAGCAATTATTTTGTGATAAACCAAACATGCTTTGAAGGAAAAATAAAATTCATCTTTGCACAATCACAAAGAATTAAAAGAATTTTATTCATCATGGCCAACTTTATTACATTCATGAAAATCCAAAGTAGTTCTCGGAAACTAGAAACAAGACAAAACATAACCAAAGCGTAAAACTAGTCAAAGTCGGCAACATCCATATGTTGGCCTTTGTCCGCAATGGTGAGAGGAGGGATCTCAGTCTGGATCTCAATATGGTTCACCTCCGTATTCTCATTATCTTCTTCCATGTAATTCAACTCTTGAGTCAAATATTGTTTATAGTGCTTGTAGTAAGCTTGGATGTTCTTTGGCGCTTTGCAATTGCGGTAAGTATGCTTCTTCGATCCGCAAGTATAGCAATCCGGCCTTCCTTTGGAGTGGTTCCATTCTGGCGGCAGGAGGCGGCCCATGTGGTCGGGTTCCACTAGGTCCCGTGGCCGAGCCACCTTGCCTCTTCCACACGTTGGAACGACGACCTCGCCTTTTCCTCGCTTGCTCGAGTCATGCATCCGTGGTGCTTGCAAACCGAGTAGCGTTGCCTTTTCTATTTTGTCGTGGTGCTTTCTGTGGTAGCCCGATTCACTTCCTAATCGGCTTCGTACACCGGGCGCGCATTGCTATTGAGAATAATTTCATGGTGCCTTTCTTTTTCGCGAGGTGGGAGATAAGGTCACTAAAGTTCTTAATTCTCCTTCTTCATAGGCAACGCGAATGATGAGCAATTACACTTGCTCCCACGGAAACGTGTTAAGAGTCTTCTCGATCAAATCTTGATCGAGACTTCTTGACACCACAAAACCAAGATCAGCGAAGATCGAGGATAGCTTGATTATAGGCTTCCACATTCGCATAATCCAAAAATCGGATTTGCTCCCACTGAAGTTGCAATTCGGGGAAGCGCTGATCATGCACATTATTAAATCGTTGTTCGAGTGTATCCCATAGTTCTTTAGGGGTTTGTAAGTTCATATAACACTTTTTCAACAACGGATGTATATGTCTACGCAAGTACATCAGTGCATTAGCCTTGGTTTCCTCGCTCGGTTCTTGAGCGGTAGGCTCGTTAGAGGGAAAGATGGTGGTGGTAAATCTCTTACCGACGAACGCCAAGCGAACGTCTGAGACCCACCTATGGTACTCCTTACCAGCATGGTCAAGGATGTCGAACTCCGGATGAACATTTGAGCTTTGTGCCATCTACAAGATATAAACAAGAGGAAGTTAGTCTTGTTGGATTTTCAGGGATAATGTAAACGGTCACAATCGATGCTTTTAAAAGCGTGTAACATAACCGTTACTCGATTTACTTCCCTTAATTGTTGTTTAGTAAAGTCGACAAAAAAACGGCGATATCAGATCGCACCCAGATACGTGGTGTATGCAACAACCACAAGTATCGACTTTTCAACAATTCCGTGACTCCCAGACCGTCACACAGTTTTCTTCGACACGCAGAGATACCGACTTCTCTCGCGGTCTCATCCACCGCAAAGTAGCGTGGGAGATAAAGAACCCAAAACCCGTGTCCCCAAAAGAAAAATTCCCAAAAATGAGAGAATTAAAAAGGGACAAGTCAGATAGTTACCTCGATTATAAAATTAGGCACGTGCTGAATCTGTGGTGTGCTTCGATCTACCGGTTGGTACTCGATGCGACGACGTGAAACCGGAGGCGCAATTTTGGCGGCTCAAGATAAGTTGATGTTCGGGTTTTGGTCCGAGAGTCGGGCCAGGTGACTAAGGCCGGATCGAGTCTGCGGCGCGGGCGCGGCGGCGCGGCGCATGGTCTGGCAGCAGCGGGCATTGTGGCTGGCGGCTTGGGGCGGTGGCGGCGTGGGGAAGGTGGTGGCGAGCGGCGGTGCTCGGCGGCGGCCGCGGCGGTGGCGCAGGCGGTGGGCAAGGCGGAGGCTGCCAAGGCGGCGGCTCGTGATTCGACGGCGGCGAGGCGGCGGCGGTCGGCAGTGAGGCGGGCGGCCGGCCATGGAGCGGCGGCGGCCTGGCCAAGTGGCGGCATTGGCGGCGACGGCCAAGTTGGTCCGGTGGTGGCTTGCGGCGGTGGCGCCAAGGTGATGGCCGGCGGTCCGGTGGTGGCTGGAGCGGTTCTGGCGGCGTGTCGGGCGGCGACGGAGGTCGACGGCGGCGGTCCGGCTGAGTTTCCAGTAGGCTTTGGCCGATTTTTTTTTCTTTCGCTCGAGCCACGGCCGATAACGTGTTTGAGGAGAAAGAAAGACAAAGAAATCAATCAGATTGATAACAATGAATAGAGGGGCCTTTATATAGGCATTACAAAGAGAGTCTTTCCATACATAGGATTCCTAGTTAAGGTAAGACATCTAACAGGATCCAACTACTTATGGAAGAGTCTAGAACCTTCCATAACTCTTATCCCCCTACAACTAGTATTAGGTAAGACACCAATACGGGAAGGATTTCCCGGAACAATATATATATATATACATATATATATATATATATATTTCTTCGTCTTTCGAATTGGACCGAGTTTCGAGTTTTGGATCGATTCTGGTTCGGTATACCTGAAATCTAAATCCAAATCCAAAATCTTTCGAATTTAAAAATTAAATACAAATCCAAACAATAAGGTTTGGTAAAATCCGATCTAGCCGATGCGGGTCGGATTTTCTTGCTATCTCTAGTAGCAATATGAATACTGAGTACATTTAAATAGTGACTCGAGTACAGAAATATGAGATATGTTCCCAGAATTACATATATATTTTAGCTTTTTTTTTTAGAAGATATTCGAGATAAAACTGCAAATCCCCCACCCCCACCCCACAAACACAAAAAAAGAACTCAAATTATTAAAAAATGACATCTATAACAATTATTAAATTGAAAAAAGAATGATGTTTTGAGATTTTCACGAGAAAATCACACTAAGCTATTATAAAATATTACTCATTTCTTGTTATAAAAATAAGCATACAATTATATCTCGATAAATAAATGTTCGATAACCGAATAACCTCGCCAAATAAATAATTTTCTCTGGTCCGAACTCTTTATAACCTGTTCAAATTTTCTTTCGATAAATGAATAATTTCACTAAATGAGTATTTTTTTTCCGATTCCGATCATATTTTATTTATCAAGATTTTACTGTACTTTGATTTTCATATATTTTAAGAAGGTATACTTGCTTTTTCTGTCTTATAAAGATAGGCATACTTTTATTTTCATATATTTTAAGAAGGTATACTTGCTTTTATTGGAAAGATGATATTAGTTGTATTTTTTAAATATACCCCTACATTACTATATTAAATATTGGTAGTTTGAAAATTTCAAATGGTAATTTTTATAAGCTCATCCCAAATCATTTTAGGATTTAAGGCTCAAATGTTGTTTTGTACTAACTAATGGTAGTTTATACTAACGGGTAACAATTCATAATTAATAGAGGTATATTGATAAATGAAGACTTTAATACCTTCCAAAAAAGATAGGACTATAATTTGGAATATATGAAAAAAGAAAGTGAGACATTTGATTTATTATAATAATTTAAAGCAAAAAGGCTCATGTCAGTGACCTATGATCTGAAATACATTCAGCATATCTTTTTTCTGGATAACCAAATTATTCCAAGATCCAACAAAGGACAGAAATTTCAGTTAAACGATTTGATTGTTGCTGTCGTGCATTATTAAGCCTGAGGCAAGATGGCACCTCTCCCTAGCAAGCAATATAAAATAGATTAATTAAAACACAGGCAAAATTGTAATTAGAGTCAAGTAAGGGGGAGTGTAGTTTCACTTCAGCTGCCACGGACGAATGCAACTCCCTTCTCGATTGAACTCCTCAATTCAGGCTTCAGAGCTTCCAGTCCTTGTTGCTCGTAATCAGACAAAGGACCCAAACCCAAGACCTCCTCGACACCATTCTTTCCGAGTCTCACCTGTGTAATGACATCATATAACAATCCTCTTAGAACATTACTTCAATCACACAAACTGACATTGCATGCAAAAGCAAAATGGTATGCTAATCTCAACATGCAGCGTCAGCACAAAATGGGAAACGGGGCAAACATCAAACTGAAGGTGTACTTTAAATCTCTTTAATTAATTCTCTTGATCTTGAAGCTCTGGTGATACAAGCAAAGACATGTTGCGTCTAATCCCATATTATGTTTTCTTGCCTTACTCGAGGAATTTCCCATACTGTCCAACCCTTATAATTAAGGCGCGCTCTATTAACAGTTATAGTAATGGTGCCATTTTCAGCAAAAAGTAAAGATATAAAACACAAAATAAGGTCTTGCTGTTTTGAGGTCATTTTCTGTTTTTATTTTCGAAAACACTAAAAACATGTTCTTTTTATCATTTTCGAAAATGCATTTTGGAAAACAAAAAAATTATTTGTACACAAAACGCAAAATGCCCAAAACCTCGTTTTGAGCGTTTTGTGTGTGTTTCAACAAAAAATCTTCAAAATGCTCAAAATGCATTTTGAGTTTTTTTTTTTTTTTGGATTATCCTAATTTGAAACTAAGCCTAAAATAAAGATTTATGAATTTAATATTAATATTAGCAAAAAAATATTTTGCAAAATAAATTTAACAGAACGCGTTTTCAACAACTTTGAAAACAAAAATAAAAACAGAAAACATAAAACATTTTTCAAAATGAAAATACAAAACAAAATACAAACAGAACCCCCCCTAAGATTTTGTACATATAGTATTAGGTTACTACAAAACTAAGTAGAGTTGGTAGAACTCAAGTTGCCCTTGCAAACTATTTTAACAAACCTTGGACGCAAAGAAAGGTAGCTCGGTTACAGTAGATTGCACAAATGAACATTCCACAACATCTGGGACACCATTAAGTCCTTTTAAGCAAGCATCAGCAAATATGGCCCCAGCATAGCTGCACATTAAATACTGCAGTCAGACAATGCAATCAACTTCTTATCGTGATGAGAGCGTAATTGCGGATAACGGTGTATCCACCACCAACCAGTGGCAGCATCTTTAGTTGACATGTGATTCAATGAGTTTCAAATGATTAATGGAACTTTATGTAGTCACCTCTAGGTTTACGAACCATCAATGTTGGGGACAATGACATGAACATTATAGTGCCAATTACTTGCCTAAAATTAGTGAACACTATAATTCATGCAAAAAAAGTGGCAAAGTTTCACGCCGGATGCCCTTCCTCTCGCAACCTTCACATGAAGGAGAAATGAGATGAAATTCCAAAACCATCAACATCACAAGTTTTTCCAGTTACGAGGCAAATATCACGAGACAGTGAGTCAATTGGTATAACCATGCCATATTACGTGATTGATATTCTAAATCAACAAGTACATTATGGAACATGACCCCCCTTATGTTTACGGACCACAAAAGATAAAAAGTTTTTGCAATTTTATAGCTAAAACGAGTGACAAAAAACTGAGTCAGAATGCTAAATTTTGAATTCAAAAATGCTGGTCAATATACACTATTCTAAAGCTCTACATAAGTACCCAAGAGTAAATAGAACGACTGTGCGTCAACTTTTCGTCAGCAGAAAAAAATTTAGAAACCGCTGATAGCTCGAAGGAGACACATTGGCTTAAAGACACGCACAAGAAAAAGGTCTTGTAGTAAGGATCCATAGTTGTTAAAGGCACGCCTCAGGCGCAAGGCGCGCAGAAAAAAAAGGCAGGTCACCTTTCAAGCCTCCAGGCGGGCGACCTCAGCCAGGCGCGCGCCTTGGTGCGCCTCGGTGCGCCTTTTTGCTGCGCCTTGGTGCGCCTCGGCAGTAGGACTTCTTTTTTGTTTTTTTTCTTTATTTTTCAGAATATTTTAAAAGTTATTTGGTTGTATTGACACTTCAATTTTATTAATTATCAAGTTTTTTATGGAGTTATATTTTCTTGTGACTATGTTCTTATAAATTTTATAATTCAATTTAATTTATTTTTTAGTTTTTATGCGCCTCACATCTCTCAGGCGCGCGCCTCGCCTTGCACCTTGCGCCTCAGGCGATGGGAGCCCGAATCGCCTTGGTGCGCCTTTCGCCTTTAACAACTATGTAAGGATCAGATCATAACCTCAACTAAGAACCTCAAAAGTGACAGGCTAATCATCAGATAACTCGTGTGTGGCTATCTCAAGAGCAAAAATCAATCCTTATCGATTGATTAATATAACATCATCCACCAACATTCCCAACTAAAACTCTGACTTGAAACAAAGGACACAAAGTAAATAGAAGTCATCACTTACGCCATTGAAAGTGTGGCTGAACCCTTTCCAGCCTTAGCTATAACAACTTCTGTCCCACCATCTTGTGTTCTCTTTGTAAGAGCATTAATGTCTTCATCTGACAGATTTGCTTTCGGTGAGGCCTATTGTAAAAGAATCAACATAAGTATCAACTATACAATTGATGCACAGCAAATGTTGATAAGCAAATGCAGTACTTGTGAAAATAAGGGGAGAATGGTAACTCCAGCATGACCACCAATGACAGGTACATTGACATCTGCCAAACAGAAAGATTCAACAATTTTAGGTAATTCACTAATCTCACAGATGTAAAATCCTAATCATAAGCTAGCAAGCACTGTCTGCAAATCAAAAGTCTACACGTACCAGCTACATTGACATTGGCCTTGCCAGCATAGAATGTCTTGGCCCTAACCACATCAAGAGTGGTCACACCAAACAGTCTCCTTTCATCATAAACTCCCTTGCTCTTGAAGACCTCAGCAGCGATTGGAACAGTTGAATTTACAGGGTTGCTAATCACATTGACAAGAGCCTAAATTTTGAGACAACATCACAGTTTTACAGTTTTAGAAACTTGCTCACATCGTAACGTCGAAGCAAATTCTGAAATATTTGTTAAAATCAGGCTAAAGAAAGTTAGGCAGGTTACATTGGGGCAATACTTGGCGATGGCCTCGCAAAGGGATTTGACAATGCCAGCATTAATCTTGAAGAGGTCATCACGGGTCATGCCAGGCTTCCTGGGCACACCAGCTGGAATTATGACAATATCCGAACCATCCAACGCCTGTCCTAGCTGCTCTTCCGCTGCATAACCCTTCACCTACACATAATAGCAAATATAAAACTTCAGTGATATCACCAGAGATTGAACTAGATAAATTCAGAAGAAGAAAAAAAGGAAGCAAGAATACCAAGCACAATAACACTAGGAATAAAGATGGAAATTTTATCAGCACAATATAGAGTTTCTTTTTTGGGTTAAAATCAGCGCCCGAAGTCGGGAAATGTATAAAATCGGTATAGCAAATATATTCAAACATCTTACAGAGCCAAGACCAAAACATAAATATAAAAATCAAAATCAAAATGAAATAATATACGTCGAAGACTAAAAGACGGCAAGGAAAAGCATAGAACCTCAGATCTGGTGTTAATGTGGCTGACGTCAGTCGCGACACCGTGAGTGCCGGCGATATCGTAGAGGGCAAGCCTGGAGACGAGAGGATTCAACTTCATCAAAAGAGAGAGGGACTGGCCGATCCCGCCGCCCGCCCCCAAAACGGTCACCTTCCGCTCTGGGGCCGATTCCGATGAGAATCCGCGGGTCGACAAGTACGTCTTCTGGGCGGCGGATGAAGTGGTACTCCTCCGGAACACAGATCTCATCACTGCCACCTTCATTTTTACTTTTGCTTTTTTTTTTTTATATATATTCACTAGATAATTGAATTGAGAGTGGATTGTATATAGAGGCAGATTTTCCAGTTGAATGAGCAGATAAGAAATAAAGGTCCCGTTGGTCCGCCCGAGAATAATTTTTTGGCATGCCAGCAATGACAAGTGGCAATTGCCATACGCAAAATCTAGGTCGTTTTGTACTGTGTAAATATAATGATAATAAATGTAGGATGAAAATTATAAAATAAAAAATATTATTACTAAATGTATTCTTAGGATTAAAAGTAAGAAATAGTTGTTTGATTTGATTATGTAAATATGATCGATATAAAATTTTTGAGGTGACACAAAAATAATTGTCAAATTTTGAGCATGACAATTATAGTACTATATGTTAATAATTACAGTAATTTATATTTAAAATGAAATAGACAAAGTGTGTGTTATGTATTTAATATGTGTGATGTATATATAAAAATATTATATAACTAATATATTTTATAATTGCATTGACGTACATAATATATGCAAGTAATGCATAGTATATTTATACTGAAAGTGATGTATATAATGTATCAGTGACGTGTATACTGACATTCAGGGAGTGTTTGGTTGACGGATTGGGGGTAAGTTATGAAAATCAAAATCATAATGTGTGCTTGGAATTACACTGCTATGATTCTAATTCCCTCAAAATGAGTAATCCCCCATACCCCAACAATTTGAGTGGTATGAGTATTATTCATTTCCATTCCCTTTCTCATTCCTTTTCTATTCCTTCTTATTTTACCAAGCATCCCCTCAAACTGATGTACATAGTGGGTGAAGCTTTTGTACGTAGTGTTTGTAAGTGGTGTATATTCACAGTCAATGTGATATATATATTTATAATTATTAATACGTAGTGTTTGCAAGTGGTATATATAGCGTGTGTAAGAGCAAGGAGTACGGGGAGCTGGTTGGCTCGCGTCGTTCTACCAGTCGAATCGGGGCTGGCGCCATTAGATTGGTGACGAGCAAGTGGTGTATCGTACCGGGGCTCGCGCCATTGGTGCTCGCGCTGTGGTGACCAGCCACCGCGATTGATTTTTTTATTTTTTTTTGAAAAATCCGAACGTTATAAAACGTTAATATAGTCGCTTTTTGTATTTAATACCCCAAAAAATTCAATTTTTACCCCTTAAAAATCCCATAAAACCTAAGAGTCAACATTCGTTAAACTCGACCGCAAGTTTCGGTTCAAACCCAATAATGTTTCAAGAAATGATGCAACAACAATACGAGTTAGACCGCAAGGCAAAAATGGAGGTTATCGAACGAGAGTCAAATGCGAGAGTTGATTTATACAATTCTCAAAAGATAGCCGAGGACTTGCGAGTGCTACAAATCGACACAAGCAGGATGGATCCGTTCGATGTGGCTATCATCAACGCCCAAAAAACACCAATCCGGGCGTCATATCCAACACAAAACTAGTTAACTTTGTGTATTTTTAATTTTAATGTCTTTTTCATATTTTTTTATTATGTAATGTCTTTTTTAATTAATCTAATGTGTTTTAATTTTAATTTTATATATTTCTAAATTATGTAAATGAAAAAAAAATATGCAACAACACCACATTTTCTAGTGCCAAGGGTAACGGCACATAATGTAGGGCTGTGACCGGTTCGGTTCTTGGTAAAAAATTAAAGAACCGGAACCGATTTTTAAATACATAAACGGGTTCGATTTTTGACCACTTTTTTTCAGGAACCGAATTAGGAACCGAAACCGAAAGAACCGGTTTTTTCTTCAGGAACCGAATTAGGAACCGAAACCGAATTTAATGTGTAAAAACCGGGGTTTTTGGTTCTTTTAGGAACCGAATTGTGCAAAAAAATTGAATTTTGTTAAAAAACTGAATTTTGAATAGAAACCGAATTTAATGTGTAATATTTTGAATAAAATATATTTAATTTGTTTTATTTAATACCTATATTATGTAAAAATTTATATATAATATTATTTTTATTATTATATATATAATATATATAGAACCGGTTCCAAACCAGTTTTTTTTAATATCATAAAACAGGAACCGGAACCGAATTATTAAAAAGGAACCAAATTAAGAACCGGAACCGGTTAATAATAAAAAAACGGAACCGAAACCGAATTTTTCGGTTCGGTTCTTATTAAAATTCGGTTCTTCAGTAAAAATCCAAGTCCTAACCAAATGTGTTGTCAAAAGATTTTTGGTGCCATATAGTGTTTTGCTGACGTGACAACATTTTTTGCCAACGGCATCACCCCAACGGCACGAGGGTACCCAGTGCTCTAGGTGGTGTAGTATTTACATCCAGAGTGATTTACACAGTGCCTATCAATGATGCATATAGTTGCATTCAAAGTGTTCCACATAGTGTGTGACATTAACAGTAATTATTATGTATATAGTGTGTACTAATGTAAAGTGATGTACAAAACATGTATCACTTACAAACTAGGGAGTTTCTACGGTTCACCCAACGTTGTACATGGTTAACATTCATCTCATTTCATCATACTTATTAATAATCATTGGATCAATTGTATAATTAATAAAGTTAGTTGTATTAAATCCCGACCGTTCATACAATATAATAATTTGTACAAGAGTATCTTGAATATTCAATTGGAGCATTTGTAATTACACT
Source organism: Orobanche coerulescens (assembly GCA_033398695.1). Taxonomy (NCBI): domain Eukaryota; kingdom Viridiplantae; phylum Streptophyta; class Magnoliopsida; order Lamiales; family Orobanchaceae; genus Orobanche; species Orobanche coerulescens. Next base: position 107,599,934 of record CM065814.1, on the reverse strand, counting down.
TATAACCCTTTAATTAACTTAAACAAATTTTAAGAAAATAAATCATAAAATAAGTTTATATTAAAATAAAGTGAATTTAGCTTTCTCATCGATGCAAAAATCTCCCTTCTCCGATCCTCCCAATTTAGAACAAAACCACCGTGCCTCCTTTCATCGGTCAAGATCCACCGCGCGACGCGTAAAGGCCTTCTCTTTTTATATCAAGGAAGGATTCATCACATCACTGATTGAATAGCCTAAGGGATGAAGAAGGAAGACACTGTGAAGCTGATAGGCGCTGAGGGATTCGAATTCGTCACCGACAAAAAAGCTGCTATGGTTTCTCAGACTATCCGCAACATGCTCACTTCTCCAGGTCTACATTTTTTTTCTGAATCAGAGAAATAGTAAGATAAATCCCGACACCTCGAAACCCTTTTGCTAGAAAAATTGATTTTTGGGTAGAGGTTTTTGCTCAAATTTGCGTTCTTGGAGGAAATTTTTGGAATCCTAGACAAGGAGGATGAGGATAGAGCAACTTTACTCTAATGCTTTCGGGCGACTCACACAACTGCGGGCTCAATGAGTCTCATTCTTCCTTATCCTGGATATAGCACGAAATTGGTCGATTCAGAATTGATTCCATTTCTCAATCGTGATTTCAGTTCTTAAGTCTCAGGCTGAGTTGAAGAAAGACCGTTGAATCGGTTTTCGATTTTTCATCTGTGCTTCTGGGGAAAGGCGACTACTAAGTGTGGTTTTGTATAATTTGATGGTTGAATTGCTTTTGTGCGGTGACGGGAATCCATTTGATTTGTACTGGAGCGTTCTTGATGAATTGAGGAACGAAAAGCTGTTCATTTCTCCTGATGCATTTGGAGTGTTGATTTTGGACTATTGGAGGTTGAAAAAGGCAGAATATACTGTGGAAATGTTTGCCAGCATGAAGGATTATGAGAGGAGACCAAATTAGTTGCTTGTAATGTTATATTGAATGTTCTAGTCAAGAGAGGCGTGATTTTAGTCCGGTTAGGATTATGAGAGGAGACCAAATTAGTTGCTTGTAATGTTATATTGAATGTTCTAGTCAAGAGAGGCGTGATTTTAGTCCGGTTTGGTTATAGGAATGGATACATGTTTTACTCAATTGCTAAATGATGGTGTGTATAATCACAATGAAGAGATAATTCGCAACCGCCTCCATTATCACAAAGGCAAAACTCAATGAGCAAACTAAAAAAGGGTCGGTCAAAAAATTTTACAATCCAAGAAGATATGCTACTAATATCCGCTTGAAAAAATATAAGCTTGGACCCGATACAAGGGAACAATCAAACACAGCAAACATATTGGTCTAGAATTGCAAGCTACTATACCGAACACAAAGATTTTCCAAGCGAACGAACTCCAACCTCCCTATGTAATCGGTGGTCATCGATACAACTTTGTACTAGTAAGTTCAAGGCTTTCACAATCAAACAGAAGGAAGAAATCAAAGTGGAATTATTGAACAAGACAAGGTACTTATATCATTATTATTTGATACTTGGATGCTTGATTATATTTATACTTTTAGATTTGTTAATTGCTAGGATGCTTTTAATTGAATGCTATATATATTTCCTGAATGCTTGGTTGGTTTATGCTGATTTTTGTGAATTTCTGCACTAGTTTTATGCTGATTTTTTTTGTGAATTTCTGCACTAGTTTTATGCTGATTTTCGCACATATCTGCACCAGTTTTATGCATATTGTTGCAGGAGATTTTAGTAATTTCTACAGCAGATGCATTTAATTTGTTTGTGGATGAGATCAATGCTCTTGCAGCATATCAGTGGTGGGAAGGGTCAGTGCGTAGTTTTCTTTGCATTCGTGCTTATCCTTTTGCATGGTCATGACAGCAATGGCGACGTAGAATGAAGTTGCATAAAATAAGAGAATTTGTGCGATCTGAATATGACCATGCTTGATTACGTTCTTGTCATCCGCGTGCTCTATATGGACTGAAGGTTCATTTATCTAACACTATTTTCTGTCGATCAAATTTTTGTGAACTAAAGATGCGTTCATGTTCTGCGGTTTAAATATATGCTGCCCATATTATATTAAGTATCAAGTCTTTCAAAATAAAGGGGGACTTTGCCAGCGAAATTGCATGAAGAAACTTAATGGCCCATATTATGCTTAATAGCTGTTTATAATCTAAATAAACATGACTTATAATTGGGCATTATATCCATTTATATTTGTTTTGAAGCTGATTCATCATATAGACGTGCTCAACATGTATCAGTCTATGTTGCACAGGTGCGGGGGGCGGGTGCGGGGATACGGGTTTTTGAAAATGTTAGGGTGCGTTACCGCAAGGATACGTCGCTTTATTTTATATTTTATTATATATAACGCTTGTTAAATATAAAAAACAATTCAAATCACCATAAAACCTATTCAAATGCATAAAAGAAGTCATATTACATACCAAAGCACAATTGAAATAACACAAATCATAACATGATCACGTCTATAGACGTGTCAAATGATCATCATCATTATTGTTTGGTCGAGACTCGAGAGAAAAGAAAATGGCTTTGAGCTTTCTGGTGCTGTTCATGAATGCTGCTAAATTACTTATTAAATGATTTACTTTTTGTATTTTAGTTTATTTGATTTACTTTTTAAAAATTACAAAAAAATCCTAAAAAAATAACAATTTCACCCACGCTCCCTACCCCACGCACCGGATACGCGTATCCGGTGCAATGATACGCGAGTCCAAATTTTTTTTTATACGGATTCACCACGTGGCGAATCCCACGCGAATCGCACCCGCACCCGCACCCATGCAGTATCCGATACTGCATACTAGTGAATTTTGACGAATCCGTGCATCATAGGTGTCACTTAACCTGAATGCAGTTGCAAAGGGAAAATTCTATTGATTATTTTACTTTTCCATTCGTTTGTTTTTCCTTTTGTTCCGTCGGGATGCACAGGGATTTGTTTTGACATGCTGGGATTTGGAGAAGTGAGAATTTCTGTGCTTATTTGGGCAATATGTTAGCCATGACAAAACTCGTGGCATTGTTTCTATCTGTCATTTCCATTATACTATTAACTTGATTTCTTGAGTCAGATTTGTGTGCGTTGTTTTTCCTTTTCAAACTCTGCAGTCTATTGGTAGTTTAATCCCCGGTTTGCATCAATCCTCTAAGGCCATTTAGCTGCATTTTCTCATCTTATTAATTTTCAAGCAATGGTATTCATATTTGTAAACTGTAGGTAGGCGCAACACCATATCTAATGCTAGCATATATCGACTTTTTTCTTGGTGGTGATGAAAAGAGAAATGATCTTCCTTTCCGTTTGAATAAAAGATTTCCAGTGTCTATTTTTCGGGGGCGATGGAAGTTACATGTCTCCATTTTCGCTTCATAATGACAACATCATCACCAGTCTCATGAGTCAGGTCTGCCGTTTAATGCCTGTGAACTGAGAACTGTTTTTATTTGAACAAAGAATTTTTTTTGAAAAAAAAAAAAGATTCTTCTTTCATTGAGTCAACCTTTTCTTTCGGTATGTACCACCGAACACATGGTACCGCTTCGTGGCTGGTTTGAATGCACAATTGCACTTGATAAGAAAGGGTTGCCTTTGAGCAAAATTTAGCCTAGTACTTCAGCGGCTTCAAATTCTAGCAAATCCAGCATTAAGGGTTTATGGCGTGCATGTGGATCTTGCCTGGTTCCAATCCAGCATTAAGGGTCTAGGTGATAAGCAAAGTAATTTGTTGTATCGACTATCTACAAATCACTGTAAATATATATATATATATATATATATATATATATATATTGGGTGTAATTTTTCTCCTATTTTTTTTTATATGTATAAATTTTGTATTTGATTGGATATGTAATTTTACACCACCACCCCCCCCCCCCCCCGGAATGAGGGAAGCAATTAGGTTGGAGAAGAGGCATAAAGAGGTGCAAGAATCGAAGAGTTTATGGATACCGCTAAAAGAAATGAACTATTAAATTATAGTCTTCCAAAACTCACAAATTGCAATCGAGTACGTTTTCAAAAGTAATTAATTGCACTCAAGTATGCTTCCAAAATTGATAAATTGCAATTGAGTACGTTTCTAAAAGTGATGAACTGCATGCTTCCAAATTGATGAATTACAATTGAGTATGCTTCTAAAATATTATTATTTATATTACAAGTATCTTATATTTTAATTTTTGTTGCAAAATTTGTGAAAGGATAAGGTGGAATTTTAGTTAGTATATTTATTTACACACAAACTAATATATAATATCTAAATACTAGACAAAGAGTTTAATATTCGGATTATATCATTTTATTATATTTTTATTCATTTTTTTCTTGTAGTGTATGGTGATGTGGCATTATAAAAAAAGGGAATGTGTATTCTTACGAGAAATTTTATTATAAGATAAGAGAGATTATGTATATATTTGAATAGTATTATAATTAGTTATAATAATATAAATATAATATAGTCTTATCACCCCCCCGCGCACACACACACACACACATATATATATAATCTATTTTCTATATATATACACACACATACACACACAAAATTATTTGGATTGTAACTACATGTGAATTTTTGCAATTTCAAGTTAATAAATTGTTTTATATTAAAATGTGCATAGGTTGAGATTGTATATATTTAGTTTATATTGGTTCAAATGGTTTATTGTCTGAACAGGTACGACTGTGGCTTATATGTTTGCTTGATCCTGAAATTCGAAAGAGGAGTCCAATGCATTAGGACAAAGGTAAATTATATTTCAAATGTAATGTTATTCCCCAGCCTATTTTTACTAAAATATTATGTTTTTTTTAGAATTTATTTTTGTAGGAAGAATCTGACTTGGCCCGTCAAAAATTAGCTGTGATGCTGTACAGAAACAGTGCAAACAAATTTACATGCAAATAATTTTCAGATAAATTTGAGGAACCTTTTGTTCAGATAAATTCATTTTCGCAGGCCCGTTCAAAGATTAACTATATTTCATATTATATGAATGATGAAAGACAAGGGAAAAAGTTGTTGAAAGTATTTTCGGTTTCGCCTTTACATTGAGTTTCCCTCCCGTGTTTGTCATTCCCTCACGTGTTTGTCATTCTCTTTTCGCTATAGATCCCTTTTCGGGATAGATCTATAGTGGGAGAATAGTTGTTTTCTTAGTCTTATATGTAGATGACATATTACTCATTGGAAATGGCATTCCCACCTTGCAGACAATCAAGACTTGGTTAGGAAGTTGTTTCTCAATGAAAGACTTAGGAGAAGCTGCTTACATTCTTGGGATAAAGATATATAGAGATAGATCAAAGAGATTGATTGGTCTGAGTCAATGTACATACATTAATAAAATATTGAAGAGGTTCAATATGCAAGACTCCAAGAGAAGACTCTTGCCAATGTCACATGGCATTCATCTGAGTGAGACTCAGTGTCCTACGACTCCTGATGAGAGAGCCCGCATGAGCAATATACCATATGCTTCGGCTATTAGATCGATCATATATGCCATGATTTGTACTCGACCAGATATATCGTTTGCCCTTAGCATGACAAGTCGATACCAATCGAAGCCAGGTGAAAGTCACTAGACAGCAGTGAAAACCATCCTAAAGTACTTGAGAAGAACTAAGGATGATTTCCTAGTTTATGGAGGGGTGGGAAATGAACTGGCAGTAAATGGTTACACCGATGCAAGTTTCCAAGAGAAGACTCTTGCTAATGTCACATGGCATTCATCTGAGTGAGAGTCAGTGTCCTACGACTCCTGATGAGAGAGCCCGCATGAGCAAGATACCGTACGCTTCGGCTATTGGATCGATCATGTATGCCATGATTTGTACTCGACTAGATGTATCGTTTGCCCTTAGCATGACAAGTCGATACAATCGAAGCCAGGTGAAAGTCACTAGACAGCAGTGAAAACCATCCTAAAGTACTTGAGAAGAACTAAGGATGATTTCCTAGTTTATGGAGGGGTGGGAAATGAACTGGCTGTAAATGGTTACACCGATGCAAGTTTCCAAGAGAAGACTATTGCCAATGTCAGATGGCATTCATCTGAGTGAGAGTCAGTATCCTACGACTCCTGATGAGAGAGCCTGCATGAGCAAGATACCGTACGCTTCGACTATTGCATCGATCATGTATGCCATGATTTGTACTCGACCAGATGTATCGTTTGCTCTTAGCATGACAAGTCGATACCAATCGAAGCCAGGTGAAAGTCACTAGACAGCAGTGAAAACCATCCTAAAGTGCTTGAGAAGAGCTAAGGATGATTTCCTAGTTTATGGAGGGGTGGGAAATGAACTGGCTGTAAATGGTTACACCGATGCAAGTTTTGAAACCGATAGAGACGATTTAAGATCGCATATGATTTTGTGTTTTGTTTAAATTTTAAGATGTTGTGAGTTGGACAACATGCTCATAGATTTTATAACTTAAGACTGAGTATCTGGAAGCATCGGATGCAGCCAAGGAGAATATGTGGAACTTTTTAGGTCTTATAAGTCTTTACTGCGACAATAATGGTGCTATTGTGAGCTAAAGAGTCATGGACCGATCATAATTCTAAACATATACTCAGAAAATATCACCTAGTCTGAGAGATCGTCAGACGAAAAGATATTGCAATATGCAAAGTAGCAACAGAAGAGAAAGTTGCAGATCCACTTACCAAGCCTCTCTCACAAGGAAAGCATGTTGAGCATGCTAGAGCGATAGGGCTAAAAGTCATGAATGAGTGGTCCTAGTACAAGTGGGAGATTGTTGGGAATAGTGCCCGAGGACATTCGATGTGCCTAGATTTGTAATTGTCACATTTAAATAAAGTTATTTGATATCATTTATTTCTCGTTGATTATTATAATGTGTGCATGTTTTAATATTATAATAATCGAATAATACTTATTCACGAATAATAAGATTATTCAAATATTCATGGTACAATCATGTTGAGTAGAGACTCTAGTGATTAATATACTAGTATAAGTTTGATTGATAATCATCGGATGATTATGCGTATGGTATGGATCAATCTTATGGGTATTGGTTGGAGAACTAATACTGGACAGACCCGCATTGAGATCACTGCATGGAAATATCATAAGTGAATCTCAATATAACAGTATGTCAATAAATCCTTGAACCTGAGATTATCATAGAGTCCAACATGATAACTGCTATGCCTTGACGTAACCCAACGTCATCTGAAACATGGTGATCATAAAGGTTAGCGATCGGGATTAGTGGGAGTCATGTAGAGGGCAATGAATAATCAAGATGGGGATTTGTCCCTCTCTTTAGTGAGAGAGATATCTGTTGGGTCCCTCGATAAGTAGGACTGAAGAAAATGCATGGCCATGCTCAAATGAAGAGTCATTTGATTCAATCAGTCTACTTAAGATCGAGAAAACATTTGAACATAAATAAGTATGACAGACTCCATGACTTAGTTCAAATATGATATCGCGTGACAAAGGTGTAACACCCCCAAACTACTTGGGAATATTACAGCGCCGCAGACCCTCTCCATGAGGATCTACCAGGCTAAATACAAAAACAATACATCACATTTAATATTGATATGGCTAAATAATGAACCATTAGACCGATTTGGTCTTTTACCACTAACAACACAATAAACATACAAAACTCATACCCATACAGGGGTTGAATTACATCAATGTTCCCATAAAACAGGAAAATTACACAATGGAGAGCCAAACACTGAGACTCTAACAAAATACTCAACAACTGGTCTTCATGTGATTAGTATCGTCGTCTTCCATCATCCTTCGTATCGATCCTATGATTTGCTCCCCAGCAACCTGCAAGTACCTGGACGCAATACAGACATCCACCCCCCGAATAATCGGGGGTTAGCAAAACACCACTGTTTTGTTAGTGCAAGTATAAAAATTATGAATACAAGCCATACGTATCATACTCCAATATCCGATAATTGAAAACATACTCCCCGAGATAAATCATTTATTCAAAACTGCTCGAATCATGACAGGTGGGAATAAACCCAATATGCATTTTACAAGATATCAAAGATCTCGGGAGTTTTGAAAACATTTGGAATATACGAATCCTCAACTTAACAGAACCACATAGGGATACGGGCCAAGGACTTTGATAGGACGCCGAATGCACGCTCCCTGAAAACCCGGTCTAAAATATGGACCAATATAAGCCGGAGTACCGACCTCTTAGTAATGAAAGGTTTTCTTAGACAAGTGGATGCCGACCTCAAGGTCCTTTAGAAGATTGCCGACCTCAAAGGTCTCCCGACCTCGGAGGCCCCGCTGACCAGTGACATCTGTTAGAAGGGCGCCGACCTGTGACATCTGTTAGAAGGTTGCCGACCTCAAAGGTATCCCGACCTATGGATTTGAATAGGAATGACCCGACCTAAGTGATCTTTTATAATAGGAGCCGATCTAAGGCCTCCGAGCTCATGAAGGTCGAAGTCTCGGGAAAGAAGATCCTGACTCATCTGACAGAATCCCTGAGATCCAGGGATTGAGAGCCCATACCTTGCAATCCCTGGATATCCGGGATCTTCTCTAAAAATCAGGGAAGATCTTAGAGAACAAGGCATCTCCCTGCTATAAAAGGGAGAGGGGGGGGGGGGGTCATTAGAGAGGGACATTATGAGATTATAGCATATTTTAGAGAGAGAGAGAAAGACAATACTTCGTACATTTTGGGTTTTCTTAGCTAAACTCCTAAGATTAACCCGGTTCTTGGTGACTGATCAGCTCGGTTACATCAAGTTTGAGAGCCCATACCTTGCAATCCCTGGATATCCGGGATCTTCTCTAAAAATCAGGGAAGATCTTAGAGAACAAGGCATTGTTGTGATATTTCCTACACGCAAGTGCACGTCATCGTTTACAAGTAATAAAGTGATAAGTAGAGTATCGTTCCCACGAGGATTGAATCTCTAACTACCGATATTTTCGTATTCCAATTTTATTTGAACAATCGAATTTTGGTTTTGTGATTAATAACTAAAAGAATTTATAAAAGACTAAGCAGAAAACGATAGCTTGAATAAAAGGAATCAAATGATGAATAAGTCTAGGGTTCTGAATCCACCTTAGTTTATCCGAATTTACTCTCGATTATCCGTAATAAATGATTTTCCCAATTTATTGAAGGCGGAGATTGCTAATATATTCTACCGCCTCTCCCGAGGTCAATAGATTTATCTAACGGCGACTAACGCACTCTATCCCTAGGTGAATTATCTCGTCGATAGGCAAAAAGCATGAAATCTCCTAAAGGCCACGTAGTTCCTATGAGTATATTCCTATCTCATGTAATAAACGGTCCTCACCAATAGTTCCTCACCAAATCTCCTCTCCCGATTCAAGTGAATGATTAAATCAATACAACTATTGGCGATAATTGCAAGCATTAAACATAATTGGGAAAACTCAATAAAAAGGTAATAAATTGGATAATCTCAATCAATTCGTCAAAACAAAGGTTTCATCAAAACCCTAGATTAGGGCTTTAGCCTGACATACTAAAAACTGAAAATACAGAATAAATAAACGAAAGCATAAAATTCAAATGCAGATGAAGTTCGGATTCCTCCGTTCTTCAGCTCCCGCCTTCTGCCCTTGAATTCTTTTGCTTTCCTCCTCTTCTGCCGTCTCCAAGCTTAAGCTCTCCAAGGTATTAGATTCAATGATTCCAAGATAATTAAATTAGGGTCTTAAGCCCTATTTATAGCTCAGCACCTCCACAAATCGCGTCCGTATTAATCGGTTGAAAACTGGCTTCGAAACGGCCCAAAATCCGCGCAGACGTACCAAACCCGCTAAGTGTGCCGCGGCTCATCAACTCGTGCGCGGCACATCACAAAAAGTCAATGCCCGGGCGTAAATAAATTCTTCCGTGCCGCGGCTCACTGGGCGTGCCGCGGCACAGAGTACACCTTACTCGCCCTTCGGCCGGTGTCTTCTGTGCCGCGGCTCGATTCCTTGTGCCGCGGCTCATAGTCCAGCTTTTGCCGTCTTCGCCTGCTTTGCCTCGCTTTTAGCTTCCGACTTCAATTTCCTGTCAATCATACAAAATTAAGGCATTAAAAGCTCATTTAGATGATTTCACTCACCAAAACACTACAAAATAAAGATAAATAAGCGTATAAAAATACGCCTAACAAATACCCCCAAACTTAAGCCTTTGCTTGTCCTCAAGCAAAAAGAATTAAAGTCAATAAAAGAATGTCGTGAATGATCGTGCAACTCATAGTGTTCAACCTAATCAATACTATCCTGCCATTCTCTCTAAATAATACGAGTGTCGTAAAAGCGAGCTGCACTCAGAATAATGATTCCGCAAAGTAATCAAATGCAGTCCTAATCACTCGTTCATGAAGAAAATTTCAGCTCAAAGATTAACAAAACATGAGTCAAATCGACCGTCAATATGAAAGGCTAACACGACCAAACTAGTTCATCCTGTTCCACAGTCTAAAGGCACAAATTTTCACGAGTCTTATAACAAATAAACCTCGGACAGTATTCCCTTATATATATATGCTCAAGAATTTGATTCGAGTTGACCACTAGGTTAGGATCTCGGGATGTTTCATCGGGATAATCCTAGGATGGAACTTCCATTCTCATGTATTAGGAAACCGTTTGACGTAAAAGACACTCATGGGGCACATGGATGCTTCTAGTTACTGAGTTCCCGTCTACAGCGGAGAAACAACTCGAATATATAATTTCCGCATGTCCGAATCAAGGTTGCCGTTTTACGCGAGGGTAAACAGCGGGTCACGCGAATGCCCCCGGTTACTAGGCTCCCTATCATTGGCACATGTGAAATATCTAAATCACTAGTCTAATCAGTGGTCGCTGCTTTACGCGAGAGTAAACAGCGGGTCACGCGAATACCCCTCGTTACTAAACTTCCCTTCATAGAACACATTATCTCGACTTTTTAGGGAAAAACTGACCGACTCTAAACTCCATCTAAGTGCCAACACGACTAAAGAAACAGTACGACTCACTATCCGGAAAATGTAGCCAAACGTATTGATGGGGATTTAAAAACAAGTATGTATCGTCTCTTATCTGCCAAGACCTCTACAATCACGAAAAAATTTCGGACCTAATTGAATACTAAGCAGAACAGAAATAACTGACTACAACTCGACTAGAACTCGCCCGCTTCTTCAGAGAGAAAGACAGTGTCGTAACATCAGTATCACACAAATAGAAGCACGAAAATTCACGAATAAGGAAAAACTAAGACAAGCAAGGCTATCTAAAAAAAAATTTCGCAAAGAAAAGAAAAGTGCAACAAAATATAATGTACAGCAAGAAAATAGAGTACAACAATGAATGTAGACTGAATGTAAATCCCCCCCCAAACTTAGGACGTACATTGACCTCAATGGACAAAAATGAAATGCAAGAAAAGTAAAAGGTCAAGTACTCCCCTCCAGTCTGCTCAGGAGCTGGTGTCGGCATCGTCCGGTGAGCTTGCATGCTTCTTGACTACATCATGCGGAATGTGAATAAACGAGCTTGCATCATCAAAAAGGAAGTTAAGTACGAGCTCTCAAGTTGAACATGATGTAGAGGTTGGGGATAATGTGACAACATGATTCATTGCATATAAGTTTGAAAATGCCTAGCTTACCCATTTTTCATTGCTGCAATTTATCAAACACCTTGTGTGCACAAGTTAAAATGAAGAACAAGAATTTTTATGGTTAATTCCAAATCCCAAAAATAATAACACGATTATAACCTTAATTACAAAACCATCATCAACAATTGCTCATAAACATCAATTCCATCACAATAACAAATTCCCATATTCCAACTCCATTTTAGAAGCAACAATGAAGAACAACTAACAAGATAAAACTCCAAATCTTTTCACATCAATAATCACTTATGATTTAGAAATCAAAAATTACGGAGAATTTGAGAAGGAGACTAATAGAATGGAACCAACTAACCTCATCGTGTGCGTGAAGGAAGGAAGGGAGGGAAGAAGTATCCTATGCAGCCGATCGATCGAATGAGCCTTACTCGGGTCGTTCTTATTTTGCGACGGGGCCGCGGCACAATATAAGTGAGCCGCGCCCAAAGTACAATGACCGGGACGCTTTGATATGTCGTGGTGCCGCGGCTCAGATTCTCGTGTGCCGCGGCTCGTGTTCGTGTGCCTCGGCCGGCTTTAATGTGCCGCGCACAAAGTACTGTGCTCCTGGGCGTTTCTTGATCATTTAGTGTGCCGCGGCTCGATTATCGGGTGCCGCGGCTCGGCACTGGTGTGCCGCGCTCAAGAAGATCATGCCGCGGCACAGGTACGCTTGATCGGCCCTTTTTCATCATGATGTGCCGCGGCTCACCTCGGATCGTGCCGCGGCCCATCATTGAATTCCTCCCCTTTGCCGATTCCCGCATGCACTAACACGAAAACATCAAGACGAGAGGGAAGGATGGATCAAAGAAGAAAGAAGACAAAGAGAGACTCAAAAATGCAAGCAAACAACAAAGAATCTACAACTAATACTCGGGTTGCCTCCCGAGGAGCGCTAAGTTTATAGTCTTCAGCCGGACTTTTCTCGCATTCATCCGGCGGTGGATAAGGTGACGCTCGTTTTCTGCGTGTCGATTGGATTTCCCAAGTATGCCTTCAACCGTTGTCCATTAACTTTGAATTTTCGGCCATCTCTTTGAACTTCTACTGCACCATGTGGAAACACTTGAACTACGGTGAACGGTCCCGACCATCGTGAACGCAATTTCCCGGGAAATAACTTTAAGCGCGAGTTGAATAGCAACACCTCTTGACCCGGGACAAATTCTCTCTGCGTGATGTGCTTATCATGCCAAATTTTTGTCCGCTCCTTATAAAGTTTTGCATTTTCGTATGAGTTGTGGCGAATTTCTTCCAACTCGCTCACCGCAAACAACGCTTTTCCCCGCGGATTTTAGATCAAAGTTTAGTTTCTTTATCGCCCAATAAGCACGGTGTTCCATCTCTACGGGTAGATGGCAACCTTTTCCATAGACCAACTGTAGGGCGACATTCCGATAGGTGTTTTATACGCAGTCCAGACGCCCAAAGTGCATCATCGAGTTTAAATGCCCAATCTTTTCGAGACGAGCCGTCTTTTCTAGAATCCACTTCAGCTCTCGATTTGATATCTCGACTTGACCACTCGTTTATGGATGGTATGTCTGTGGCAACACGATGAGTGACTCCGTATTTTCTCAAAACCGCATCAAGAAATTTGTTGTCGAAGTGTGACCCACCATCACTTATAATAGCACGTGGAGTCCCAAAGCGTGAGAAGATATGTTGTTTAATAAACTTGATTACGACATCGACCCATTCGTAGGTAGTGCCACCGCTTCAACCCATTTGGAGACATAATCCACGGCCACCAAAATGTAGAGATTCTTGTTTGATGGGGAAATGGACCCATGAAGTCGATCCCCATACATCAAATAATTCGACTTCAAGTATGGTGTTCACGGCATTTCGTGTCGCCTTGAGATGTTTCTGTCCGTTGACACCGATCACATGTAGACACAAAGGAGTGAGCATCTTTGAATAAGGACGGCCAATAAAATCCCGACCGTAAGACCTTCGCCGCTTCTATTTCCACTAAAGTGTCCACCGTAGGGCGATGCATGGCAATGGTTCAAAGACACTGTGGATTTCCTCATCCTAATGCATCTACGGATAATTTGATCGGGCATCGCTTGAAAAGAAAAGGATCGTCCCACAAATAGTACTTAGCGTCCGAGATTAGCTTCTTCTTTTGATGACGTGAGAGGTCGTTCGGAATTGTTTTACTTGCTAAGTAGTTCACTAGATCAGCATACCAAGGCGCATGTGTTGAATCCAACTTGTAGAGCTGCTCGTCGGGGAAGGTGACTATAATTTGTGGTGACTTTCTTCCTTCTCGAGGAACTCTCTAATCGTGAAAGGTGATCGGCTATAACATTTTCTGTCCCTTTCTTGTCCCGAATCTCCAAGTTGAATTCTTGAAGGAGTAGCACCCACCGAATCAACCTTGGTTTGGCATCCTTCTTCTCCAAAAGGTATTTTATCGCCGAATGATCGGTCCACACTATCACTTTCGTTCCTAGTAGATAAGCCCGAAATTTATCAAATGCAAAGATCACCGCCAACAATTCCTTCTCCGTTGTGGCGTAATTCTTTGGGCGTCATCGAGTGTTCGGCTCGCATAGTATATGACATGAAACACCTTCCTCGTCTCGCCCCCAAAATGCCCCAATGGCAAAGTCGCTAGCATCGCACATTAGTTCGAACGGAAGGTCCCAATCCGAGCGACTATCACCGTGCCGTGCTTAGAGCTTTCTTCAAAGAACTCAAAACTTTCTTTACAAGACTCGAAAGTAAATGGGACATCTTTCATGAGTAAATTGCACAATGGCTTCGTGATCTTTGAAAAATCCTTAATAAATCGGCGATAGAAACCGCATGTCCCGTAAAACTCCTAATCCCCTTGACCGAAGTGGGTGGTGGCATCTTCTCAATTGTCTCAATTTCGCTCGGTCGACTTCAATTCCATGTGAGGATATTCGATGGCCAAGCACAATGCCCTCCCGCACCATAAAATGACACTTTTCCCAATTCAAGACTAAATTGGTCTCTTCACATCTTCGCAAGACCTTCCGTAAATTTTCCAAACAAATGTCAAAAGAATCTCCAAAACAGAAAAATCATCCATGAAAATCTCAATACACCGCTCTACCATGTCGAAAAATAGCCATCATACACCGTTGAAAAGTCGCCGCGCATTACACAATCCAAACGGCATGCGCTATAAGCGAAAATGCCGTAAGGACATGTAAACGCTGCTTTCTCTTGGTCTTCGGGGCTATGTAAATCTGATTATACCCCGAATAACCATCGAAAGCAATAGAAATCGTGTCCGGCTAATCTATCTAACATCCGATCAATAAAAGGCAAGGGAAAATGATCTTTCTAGTGGCCTTATTTAGTTTCCTATAATCTATGCACATACGCCACCCCGTAACAATCCGGTGGGAATTAATTCATTATTATCGCTTTGAACAATCATATCCCACCCTTTTTCGACACAACTTGAACCGGACTTACCCACTTACTATCAGAAATTGGAAAGATCATACCTGCGTCGAGGAGTTTTAAAACCTCGACTTTTACCACCTTCTTCATGTTAGGATTCAGCCGGCGTTGATGCTCCACGGATGGTTTGTAGTCTTCCTCCATCAAGATCTTGTGCATGCAAATCGATGGGCTGATTCCCTTAATATCCGCAATAGACCATCCAAGAGCAGATTTGTATTCCTCAAGACTCTTAATAATTTTGCCTCTTGATCTCCCGCTAAAGTGGCCGAAAGAATAATCGAACGGAGTCGTCGGGCCCCGTAAATGCATACTTCAAATGAGGTGGCAGCTTTTTGAGTTCCAACTTTGGAGGTTTTTCAATCGATGGGGTCGGTCGAGTTAGTGAACTTCCTAGCTCCTCGAATGGTTTACGAATAAAAATTGGCGGGAAGCATCCATGTGTCGTATGTAGTCGTGATGCTCTCCATTTGGTTCTAAACAGCCCCAATCAAAACGGATTCCAATGGATCGGGTGGATAATTTTCTAAAAAGTTCTACTCACGCACGAGTCAATGACGCTAACTTGGAAACAATTTTCGTTGTCACTTGGATATTTTACGGATCGAAAAATATTGAATGTTACTTGCTCCTCTTGAACATGCAAAGTCACCTTTCCTTTTCCACATCAATCAACGCTCGTTGCCAAAAATGGTCTTCCCAAAATAATTGGGATATCTTGGTCTTCTTCCATATCAAGTACGATGAAATCGGCCTAAATATGAACTTATCCACTTTGACTAAAACGCCCTCTATCACACCCCTCGGATATTTGATGGATCTATCGCCAATTGTAGAGAGACTGCCGTCGGCTTGGCTTCCCAATCTCGACTTTTAAAAATCGAAAGGGGCATAAGATTTATACTGGCCCCGAGATCGCATAGGGCTCTTTCAAAAGATGAATTTCCGATGATGCAAGGAATGGTGAAACTTCCCGGATCTCTCAATTTAGGTGGGAGTTTCTTTTGTAAAATAGCGCTGCACTCTTTCGTTAAAGCGACCGTCTCATATTCCTCGAGCTTTCGTTTATTGGATAAGATCTCTTTCATGAACTTGACGTAACTCGGCATCTGTTCCAATGCGTCGGCGAACGGAATGTTTATGTGCAATTTCTTGAAGACGTCGAGGAATTTTGAAAACTGCTTGTCCAGTTTTTGCTTTTGGAAACGCTGTGGGAATGGAATTTGAGGAGTGGGCTGAGTAGTCGATACTTCCTTTGGCTTAGGCATCTCATCCTTTTCCTTCTCGTTCTGCTCGATCAGCTGCTCTTTGTCATTAATAGGCTGCCCTTTCAACTCCTTTCCGCTTCGTAATTCGATCGCTTGCACATTCTCCTTGGATTTCACTTCGGCTGCGTTGGGGGCTGCACCTTGGGACCGCGAAGACAATAAATTAGCAATCTGCCCCATTTGTGTTTCTAGATTTCGGATGGAGGTCGAATGATTTTGGAGGGTCGTCTCGGTGTGAGTCATGAATTGGCTTGTGTTAGCCGCCAATTGAGCAAGAGCATCCTCCAAAGATACCTTTGGTGATTGAGGGGGCTGCTGTGGGGGTTGTAAGAAGTGAGGTTGTGGAGGCTTCATAGCTTGCCCATTTTTCCATGGAAAATTTTGTTGATTTCTCCACCCTTGATTATAAGTGCTGGGGTAAAAATTGCTTTGTCGATTTCCATTGGCCACGAACTGAGTTTGCTCCATCTGATGTTGCTCGAACGGATTTCCAACTAGACATTCCGCGCTCGGGTGTGATCCGTTACACCAATTGCATGTCTCAATGGTAACGGGGGCTGGTGCGTGCGAAAATGTCCTGAGTCATGTGTCAAAGCGGCGACTTGAGCTGACAAGGTGGAAATCGGATCATTGCTCGAAACTTCCATGACTCTCTTCGGTGTCGATCTTTCTGCTGGCCATTGGTATGCGTTTTCGGCCATATCTTCCAAAGCACGTGAGCCTCGGACATAGATTTTCCCATGAATGTCCCACCAGAGGCCGCATCCACTAAGGTGCGTGTAGAAGCACTCAAACCACCATAAAACGTATGAAGCTGAAGCCAATCAGGAATGCCGTGATGAGGGCATCTTCGTAGCAATTCTTTATATCGCTCCCACGCCTCGTGGAGCGATTCCATATCGTACTGGGCAAAAGTAGTTATCTCGTTTCTCAACCTCGCCGTCTTAGCTGGTGGGAAAAATTTTGCAAGGAAGGCTTGCGCTAACCTCTCCCATGTTGTAATTGACCCCGGCGGTAGGGAATTTAACCAAAACTTTGCTTTATCCCTCAAAGAGAAAGGGAAAAGCCTCAATCGGATGGCATCGTCGGTGACACCATTAGTTTTGAATGTATCGCATATCTCAAGGAACGAAGCAATGTGGGCATTCGGGTCGTCCTTCGGCAGTCCACAGAACGGGCTCGCCTGCACCATCTGAATAATGGCGGGCTTGATCTCAAAGTTATTAGCTTGGATAGTGGGACGCCGAATTCCCGAAAAATTAGCGTTGACCTGCGGCATGGCATAATATCTAAGAGCTAGTTCCGGTTGAACTTGCCGCACTTGGTTGTCTCCTCCTTGGATTTCAATATTCTCGGCCATGTTGACCGTCGTCTGCAACTCTCTTTTCTCCTTTTTGTTCCTTCTTAGAGTGCGCTCGAGCTCGGTGTCCAAAGGTAGTAGGCCTTCGTTACCGAGTCTTCTCACGCACTAACGAAAGGTCCTGAAAGGAAAAACGAATAAACAAAATTAAATACACAAAAATAAAAATAAAAACGTTCAAATTAAGACTGGAAATACTTCAATCGATATTAGAAAAATTTCAATCCCCGGCAACGGCGCCAAAAACTTGTTGCGATATTTCCTACACGCAAGTTCACGTCATCGTTTACAAGTAATAAAGTGATAAGTAGAGTATCATTCCCACGAGGATTGAATCTCTAACTACCGATATTTTCGTATTCCAATTTTATTTGAACAATCGAATTTTGGTTTTGTGATTAATAACTAAAAGAATTTATAAAAGACTAAGCAGAAAACGATAGCTTGAATAAAAGGAATCAAATGATGAATAAGTCTAGGGTTCTGAATCCACCTTAGTTTATCCGAATTTACTCTCGATTATCCGTAATAAATGATTTTCCCAATTTATTGAAGGCGGAGATTGCTAATATATTCTACCGCCTCTCCCGAGGTCAATAGATTTATCTAACGGCGACTAACGCACTCTATCCCTAGGTGAATTATCTCGTCGATAGGCAAAAAGCATGAAATCTCCTAAAGGCCACGTAGTTCCTATGAGTATATTCCTATCTCACAGAATAAACGGTCCTCACCAATAGTTCCTCACCAAATCTCCTCTCCCGATTCAAGTGAATGATTAAATCAATACAACTATTGGCCGATAATTGCAAGCATTAAACATAATTGGGAAAACTCAATAAAAGGTAATAAATCGATAATCTCAATCAATTCACAAAACAAAGGTTTCATCAAAACCCTAGATTAGGGCTTTAGCCTGACATACTAAAAACGAAAATACAGAATAAATAAACGAAAGCATAAAATTCAAACGCAGATGAAGTTCGGATTCCTCCGTTCTTCGCCTCCCGCCTTCGCCTTGAATTCTTCTCGCTTCCTCCTCTTCGCCGTCTCCAAGCTTAAGCTCTCCAAGGTATTAGATTCAATGATTCCAAGATAATTAAATTAGGGTCTTAAGCCCTATTTATAGCTCAGACCTCCACAAATCGCGTCCGTATTAATCGGTTGAAAATCGGCTTCAAACGCCCAAAATCCGCGCAGACGTACTAAACTCCGCTAAGTGTGCCGCACATCAACTCGTGCCGCGGCACATCACAAAAAGTCGAATGCCTCGGGCGTAAATAAATTCTTACGTGCCGCGGCTCACTGGCCGTGCCGCGCATGCAGTACACTTTACTCGCCCTTCGGCTAGTGTCTTCTGTGCCGCGGCTCGATTCCTTGTGCCGCGGCTCATAGTCCAGTTTTGCCGTCTTCGCCCGTTTTGCCTCGTTTTAGCTTCCGGACTTCAATTTCCTGTCAATCATACAAAATTAAGGCATTAAAAGCTCATTTAGATGATTTCACTCACCAAAACACTACAAAATAAAGATAAATAAGCGTATAAAAATACGCCTAACAGGCATCTCCCTGCTATAAAAGGGAGAGGGGGGGTTTTCATTAGAGAGGGACATTCTGAGATTATAGCATATTTTAGAGAGAGAGAGAAAGACAATACTTCGTACATTTTGGGTTTTCTTAGCTAAACTCCTAAGATTAACCCGGTCCTTGGTGACTGATCAGCTCGGTTACATCAAGTGGCACCATCTGTGGGAACTGTGACATCGAGTCACTTTGAGCTGAGACGTGAGGTTAGTAATGGCGGAAGAAATGAACCAGAAGAGAATAGGGGAGTTGATACCCCGAAATTTAGAAGGGGAACTAGCAGCTGCGGGTGGAGAAGCGACTCTGGAAAAAACACCCGTCACCCCTGTAGAAGAAGTTGCACCAAGCACAATCACACTGACGAAGGAAGCCTTAGCCGACATAATTGCCAGTGCGATCCAGAAGAGTCGGGTGGTCGAAAAACAAAGGATACCACGAAAAGTAATACCCATCCTTTCGGATGGGCCGGAGGAAATTGATCAGCAGGAAGAGCATGGGGAGAGTTATCCAAGAATATCGGAGCAATCTAGACAGGAAAGAACGCAAGATCCCTTGATATCCAGTATGCAAGACGAGCTGGAGGAGTTGCGACAGAGGGTTGTGGGGAGGGACATGGAGAGTCATCCAGGCCCTCCCTTCTCAGAAGGCATACTGCAGGCCGAGCTCCCATATGGGTTTAGGGCTATCACCTTCACCTACGATGGACTCTCAGATCCTACCCGACATTTATACCGATTCGAGAACATGGCGGTACTACATTGATATTCGGATGCCGTGAGTTGCAGAGCATTCCTGGCTACGCTGACAGAGTCGGCTCAGGATTGGTTCCACCAGATACCCCCTGGGTCAATCACCAGCTTCAAAACTTTCAGCTCCGCGTTCTTGACTCACTTTGCCAGCGCCAGGGCGCACCAAAAGACCTTCATGTCTTTGTTTAGTATCAAGCAGTACTCTGGAGAAGCGCTGAGAGCTTATGTGACCCGATTCACAAAGGCATGTCTGGAGGTACCCTCGTCGTCATAAGAAGTGAAAACCAGTGCCTTGACGCAGGGACTGAGGTCGGGGTTGCTACGCACCTCATTAGCTAAAAAACCAGCCAGAACATATGATGAAGTCCTAGCCCGATGTTCGAAATACATTAATATTGAGGAAACCGAGAAGGATATGGAGGAATTGCAAGAAAAGCCCGAAGATGGGGAAAGGGGGTCCAGCAGATTGATACGGCGTGAGGAGTACACCTTTCAAGGAAATTTACCTCGGGAAGAAAAGCCACGGGGAAAAACAGATTGAAAGAAGAGCGATACCGTTCTAAGGCGACCAATATTTGACCAATACAGCCCACTAACAATGAGGAGAGCCCAGGTTTTGGAAGCAGTTGAGGATAAGATGAACAGGGTTATCGAGTGGCCTGCATCTCGTCCTAATAGGCCCACCCAGCCGAAATCAGAGCTTTATTGTCGATTCCACAATGATTACGGGCATAAAACAGATGAGTGCAAGCACCTTAAAGATTAGATCGAAAGGCTGGTCCGGGCGGGACATCTAATGGAGTTCACATATCAGCAGAGGAATGGAGGTCGGAGGCAACCACCCATGCCCCAAGGAGGGGCCGGGGTGAAAAGAGAAGCTCCTCGGGGACCCGCTGCTCCCCCAGCTAAGAAAGGAGTAATCCACATGATATTAGGAGGACCAACCGACGGAAGTTCTAATCAGGCCAGGAAAGCCCACGCACGAAAGGCTAGGTGTCATCAGCTCAAGGAGGTCGCCTCTGTAGGCCGCGGGCCTATCATTCAGTTCAGCCCCGTGGATTATAATGGGATACATGCGCCCCATAATGACGCGCTATTCATCACCGCGGAGATCGCCAGTTACGATGTGCAAAGGGCATTTATCGATACGGGGAGCTCGGTAGACATCTTATTCTGTGACTGTTTCAAACAGATGAACCTGGAAGTGGAATTAAAAAAGGTAGATACCGCGCTCTATGGGTTCTGCATGACCGAGGTGCAACCGGTTGGAGAAGTGGTGCTTCCGGTAGCACTAGGTCGGATGCCTCATCGAAAGGTCAAGACGCTTAGGTTTTTAGTGGACACCAAATCGGCCTATAACGCCATTCTAGGGCGATCGGGACTCAATAAGTTCGAAGCAGTGGCCTCTACCGCACACATGAAAGTAAAATTCCCCGTAGGAGGTGAGGTAGGGGAAGTAGCCGGGGATCAGTTTGTAGCTCGATCTTGTTACCAGACAATGGTAAAGCAAGGAGTGCAGCGCGGAAAGAGAGCATCCGAGCTAGGGGTTTCGGATCCAGAGTCTAAGAAGAATAAAGAATCAAAGGCGCCCGAAGAAGCTGAGGAAGAAGGCGTCAAGCCCAATGAGGAGTTGCTAGAAATAGAGTTGGTTCCAGGAAATCCGGAAACAAAAACTCGCATGGGAAGTCGGTTGGACGATGAAATAAAGGAAAGCCTTATCAGCCTGCTAAGGAGATTTGTGGACATTTTCGTCAATGAGGATCTGGTGGGAATCAGCCCAACAGTTGCCGAGCACAGGTTGAACATCGACCCAACCATAAGACCAGTGAAGCAGAAGAGGAGGCATTTTGGGCCGGAGATGGATGGGGTCATTGGGGAAGAAGTTGACAAGCTCCTCCGAGCTGGACACATAATGGAGATCCAGTTTCCGGAATGGCTATCCAACGTTATGATGGTGGGGAAAGGTCAGGGAAAGTGGAGGATGTGCATGGACTTCCGGGACCTAAATAAAGTACGTCCAAAGGATCACTACCCGCTACCCCGCATAGATCAGCTGGTGGATTCAACCTCGGGGTGCGAGTTACTCAGTATGATGGATGCTTCTCAGGGATATCACCAGATTCCTCTCGCCCCCGAGGATAGAAAGAGGGTTTGTTTTGTGGTCTCAAAAGGAACTTTTTGTTATGTATGCATGCCTTTTGGATTAAAAAATGCAGGAGCTACATACCAAAGGATGGTTGACAGAATCTTTAGATCCCAAATCGGCAGAAACATGGAGGTGTACGTGGATGACATGCTAGTAAAAAGCGTGAAGACAGGAGAGCATATCAGAGACCTAGAAGAGACGTTCGAAAACCTGCGCACGTACGGAACGAAGCTCAATCCATCAAAATGTTCTTTTGGAGTTAAATCGGGGAAATTCCTGGGATATGTAGTCACAGAACAAGGAATTGAGGTCAATCCGGAGAAGGTCAAGGCAGTGCTGCAAATGAATCCTCCAAAAAATATCAAGGATATCCAGATACTAACAGGAAGAATAGTAGGGCTGAGCCGGTTCATATCACGCTCGGCCGAGAAGGGATTCCCATTTTTTAAACTCTTAAGAAAAGGGAACAAGTTCGAAAGGACCCCAGAAGCGCAAACAGCATTCGGAAAATTAAAGAAGTATTTGGCCGAGCTGCCTCTGCTCACCAAACCGATACCAGGAGAGGATCTCGTACTCTACTTATCCGTGGGAGAGGGGGCAGTAAGCTCGGTCTTGCTAAGAGAAGAAATGAGTAAGCAAAAACTCATTTATTATACAAGCCGAATTTTGCAAAGAGCAGAACAAAATTACTCCGAGCTAGAAAAAGGGGCACTGGCATTAGTGGTTATAGCCAGGCGATTGAGGCCCTATTTCCTAGCCCACCGGATAAAACTGCGAACCAACTTGCCCTTGAGAGAAATATTAGGGCGACCTAACACGTCAGGTCGCCTGGTGAAGTGGGCGGTAGAAATGGGGAATACGACATGGAGTATGAGCCGAGAACGGCAATAAAAGCTCAGGCCCTAGCGGACTTCATCCAAGAGGGGGCCATGCCATCGCCACCAGAGGGACAGTGGCTATTACATGTGGATGGATCGGCAACAACCAGTGGTTCGGGGGCAGGGATAGTCCTTACTACCCTGGAGGGTGAACAATTAGAGTATGCCATAAAGTTCGATTTCAGAGCATCTAACAACGAGGCCGAATATGAAGCCCTGGTTAAGGAAATGCAGCTGTGGATAGACTTGGGCGCACGACGACTCATTGCTTACTCTGATTCCCAACTGGTCAGACAACAGGTAGAAGGAAAATTTGAGATAAATGAGGATCGGATGAGGAAGTATGTGGAGGAAGTGAGAGAGGCTGCCAAAAAACTAGGGGAATGGAAGTTAATCCATATCCCTAGGGCGGAAAATGCAAAAGCTGATTACCTAGCAAAAATGGGAAGCTCCTTAGTGGATTGCCGCTCGCGAACAGTAACGATTTTGGGAGCAGCCCGGAGTAGCATCATGAAACAGGTGATGGAGGTGAACGAGATGGTAGATTGGCGAACTCCTTTGTTGGCATACCTAAGAAGGGCATAACTATCCAAGGAAAGGCAAGAAAGAATGAAGATTGTGCGAAGAGCAGCGAGGTTTTGTTGCATTAACGATGAGCTATACAAGAGATCATACCTCGGTCCATACCTACGGTGCGTTTTGGAAGAAGAAGGGCGGGGTATATTGGAAGAAATCCATGAAGGGTGCTGCGGAGACCATACCAAAGGAAGAGCGCTAATTAGCAAAGCGCTAAGGGCTGGTTTTTTCTGGCCGACCATGAGCAAGAAAGCAGTGGAAATGGTTAGGCGATGCCAAAAATGTCAAGTGCACGCACCCTTAATTCACATCCCAGCCAAGGATATGATTACCATGGGAGCACCCTGTCCATTCGCTAAATGGGGAATTGATATCATGGGGCAGTTTACACCTGGCTCGGGAGGAAGAAAGTTCTTAGTAGTAGCCATAGACTACTTCAGCAAGTGGGTAGAGGCCGAGCCCGTGGCCACCATAACCGAGCAAAGAATCATAAGTTTTCTGTTTAAAAACATTTGCTGCAGGTACGGAGCGCCCCAGATACTCATCTCAGATAATGAAACCCAATTCAATGGGAAGAGAACCCAGTCCTGGTGCGAGGGTATGCATATCAGGCAAAGGTTCGCTGCGGTTCTCACCCGCAGGCTAATGGGCAAGTGGAGGTAACTAACAGAACAATCTTGCAGGGATCAAAACCCGCTTGGACAAAGTTGGAGGAGGATGGGTGGATGAACTCAGCTCGGTACTATGGTCATACAGGACCACACCTAGATCGTCAATAGGAGAAACACCCTTCAGTATGGTATACGGGTCCGAAGCCGTCATTGTAACACCCCCAATCCACTCAGGGATATTACACGCCGTAGACCCTCTCCTCGAGGATCTACCAGGCTGATAACTAAAATCAAACATCTAAACATCGCCTTTAAGGCTAAAATGACTCAGTAGACCGACTTGGTCTTTCAATAATAACATACAACTCAATTCCAAACACATACCCACGCAGGGGTCAAAAATACAATAAACTCCCGTACAACGGGGAAAAGATACCGCAGCGGAAGAGAAAATACAACTGGACCAATACGACATCAACGGAACCTCGTGTGATTAGTACCGTTCATCTTTCATCATCCTTCGTGCCGACCCTGTGTTATGCTCCAAAACCTGAATGCAAAAATAGACATCCACCCCCCGAATACTCGGGGGTTAGCAAACCTCCACTGTTTTGCTAGTGCAAATACAAAGTGCAAATACGAGCCATACAATTCACATTCCACGAATAACAATAACCAGGAATCATCAAAGATCCAAACATAACGAAAAGTACTTCCCGAGGCAAGAGTTTGGGTAAAACATTCCGATACCGAAAGACCACAATTAAGGGGAAACAATTTGTAAAACAGTTTAAAATGCCATCGAGAGTTTTAAAAGAAATCAATTTAAGATTATCAAATCCTAATCTTTCCAAAATCAACAGGGTCACAAATTTCAAAGGTTTTGTTTTCGCAAATGTAAAACCAACAAAGAATACACAAGGTTGAAACCCACGTCACGTGTCTTCGGCGGTCATGAAATCAATACAATATAATCGCCAAGATACGTAAACCTTGGTCACCAAAAAAATACAACATCACTCGTGAATCCGTGGCTATACCATCGATTCCCTTCGTGGCCCCGTCGGACCCTCCCAAGGTGAGCGTAATGCGTTTCGAAATCATATACACCAACTCGTGAAGTTTTACTCGTGAATCCAGGGCTATACCATTGGAATTCCCTCCGTGGCCCCGTCGAACCCTCCCGAGGTGAGTAAATACATTCACAAAACAAACAACCGCACTCGTGAATCCAGGGCTATACCATTGGAATTCCCTCCGTGATCCCGTCGGACCCTCCCGAGGTGAGCGAAATACATTCACACAATTAACACGTCACAACAAGGATATTCATACAATCCACCAAAGGCAACAAACACAATGCACGACATGGTCGTCAAATCACAACGCATCAAAAGTGAGATAATATATGCATACACGCATTATCAAGCGCAACATCAACACCAAACATATCCATAGGATTCGCATAGTCACTTACCACCCACGCCATTTACAAAACACACGCGTTTTGAAAGTGAGCCTTTAACGAGGCTAGTCGAATCTTTGAAAAACTCGTTTCAAACAAACACACACACACACCAAGACGTTCACCAATCATCATATCCACAAAATAAGAAATGTATGGACAAGGTACTTGCCTCGGTTAATAGACGGTGATACGAACGGAAAGGAAGAGTCGAACACGACCGTGAGGAACCGGCGGAAATGAACCTAACGATCCGAATAACACAATCACAACCAACTCTAGACGGATATGGAAATTGAATACACCCGGAAACCCGCCTACGATTCATGTATATTCGTACCAAAAATAACAACGAGGGCGGACCACAACCAAACCCTCTCGATTCCGTAAAAATCCACAAAATATCCATGAATCCGTAGGAAAACTAAAGATACTAACAATATTAATTGTATACATCATGAATCCACCAACAAAACGGAACGAATCGGAAGGAAATCCCAAAACCCCCAAATTAATCGAAAATAGGGTTCTAGAAATATTACCTTTGGAGATTCAAGCATCGAGATCCGTAGAACACGCGTTAGATTGATTATCCGGCCTCACAACCGAAGGAAAATGATGAAAATCGACCCCGAATGAAGAATGCTTGAGAAGCTCTCCCTCCTTAGACCCTCTCTCTCGCGCAGTGATGAATGGAGGAGAAATGGCCGATCTCGTCTAATAAGGACGAGATTGCACTGATTAACCGCTTTGTGTGCCGCGGCAGTCAAAATTCGCTCTGTGGTTCGGCGGTGTGCCGCGGCACACGGCAGCCGCGGCACCCAGATGCCGGGTTTTGGTCGCAGATGTCACACGGTGTGCCGCGCACCGACGGTGTGCCGCGCACTCGACTGACCGTGCCGCGGCATCGGATGGGTGTGCCGCGCACAGACATGCTTTGCTCGACCAACGATTGGAGAAATTTGTGTGCCGCGGCACACACATCTTGTGCCGCGGCCCACACCCCCTTTTGGGTCCCAACATGATAAAAATGATCCGGAAAGAGAATAAAATGATAGGAATCAATATTTGGGGACCAATAACACGAAATGGATCCACGGCAACCCCGAAACGGCGGTTCCGCACAACAATAACGAGAATACAGTTCAACAGTTGACAGGAAGGACACACTGAAAGGTACACGAGGGTCACTACGCTCGAGAAATACACCAAAAAAAGAAAATTACCGAAACTCGAAATTGCGGATATTACATTCTACCCTCCTTAAAAGAAGTTTCGTCCCGAAACTTAAAACAAGTAGGGATAAGCAATATCCCCGCCAGGAAAACTCAACAAGATACACAAGAAATGCGTAACTTACGCCCATCGGCGAAACGTTACAAGCAACGCAAAGGAATATACGGCGTGAAAACATGCTCCAGGACGACCAACACAATGCCACCGGTAGAGACATAATAAAATCAACAAGTGACAAGTGTCATCAAACAGATAATACAATCAAGTCGATTATCCGAACAATCACAAAACACAACCAACGAAAATCAATACGATTGACCAACCCAACAGTATATCAATCAAAACATGAGCCACACGCTGAACAAATACGGAATTCCACCGCCCAAGGGTTGGAAGATCGAAAACGAGACTAATTTCCCGAACTTAAGGGAATTTCGAAGGAGTCTGAATGTTCAACAATCACGAAACGAGATCAACAATAACCGAACAATCAAACGATCGAACCACAAAGATCGAGACAACAAAAGTCGAACGATCATGTTCGGATCACGAAGAACAATAAGGTTCGACCGACAACTCCGAGGTTCACATCTCGACTCGAGACAAAACATGATCCGGTGAAAACAACAAGATGCACACTCGAATAAGATCCACAGGAAAGGGAATAACAATTGAAAGGTCACAACGACGAACGAGTAATTCCGAAATAATACCACCCTCGTTCGATCAACAAAAGCAAGGGGCAGGACAAGCTCAGAAAATGTCAATGAACATAAACGAGTTGACAGAGTCGAAAATACAAAAGTTCCAAATCCGATCCACTTCGAATAAAAGAATTAGTAGAATCAAAAGATGCTACTTCCGAACAAGGTTCACAGGAATCGAACCGAACTCGGAAAAGTTACAGCGACAACCAGATCGACCCAAAACAAGATCACACTGCTCGAACGATGAAACCTAATACGTAATGTTTAGAAAGTATCAACGAACACGAGCGAGTCTATAGAATTGAGAAAGAGAAAATGCAGAAGCCAAAAATAATACGGGTATTATATTCGACCTCTTCTAAAAGAAGGTCGTCCCCGCTACTCACAATAACGAAATCAAGGAGACGACACAATGTGCAATCGATGTAAACATCCTTCAAAGGCCTCTCAAAGCCGATTCTGATATCTGTGCTGAAGCGCGAACTCCGAAAGTCTCGGTAGCCAATTCGCAAAATTAAATTCGGTGACCCTCGAGTCCACACTCGAAATGTGATACTGACGAGAAGGACAAATTGCACGTGCATGCCCCGGCACATCACGGTTGAAACGCCTCGGCTCGGCATACCAAAAATACAAATGCTAGATACAATGGGGCATAACGTCGCAAAACAACATAGCGGAGATGCCAACTCAGCACAACAAGGAATCATAATACATATCATATACAACGATTATCATCGTAAAATAATACACACAAAGACTACAGCAACGACGGTATCGTTCGGCGACCTCAACGGCCCGAACAATAACCAGCACATAATTGCAAACATTATGAAACAATCACATATGTACACAAACGTACAAACCCAAGCTTTAACGGCTCACACAGGCGCGATAACACGCAAGCCACCACGAAATGACAACATTAAGGATCGTCATTACTCCTCCCACAAGGGCTAACAAAATATATGCGTGGCGAACGACTCGACGCTCACGCCACCAATTCAATCACAATTCGCGGTTAACACCGTAACGAAAGTTCGAAAACCATACACGCATTTTCGGTCCGCAAACAGGAATGATGGGTTTTAAAAACGAAAACCACCTTTTGAAAACAGTTTGGAAACAACAGTTGATCTTGAGTATCATTTTACAAAAAGTAGTACAAACACCATTATCGAGACTTTGAAAATCATCTTGCGTTTGAACAAAAATGTGGACACCTTTCTTTTAGTGAAAAACTTTCAAAAATATTTGACCCTTGGGTCTAAGCAACTGCATTTGAAAATATCTCAAAATATTTTTGGTCCTCAACTGGAAATTTTTTGAAATGTATTGCGGCATTAGAAAACACCTTGAAAACACCGCAAGAAAATAATTCGTTTTAAAAGTACG
This sequence comes from Orobanche coerulescens, assembly GCA_033398695.1. Taxonomy (NCBI): domain Eukaryota; kingdom Viridiplantae; phylum Streptophyta; class Magnoliopsida; order Lamiales; family Orobanchaceae; genus Orobanche; species Orobanche coerulescens. Next base: position 107,570,784 of record CM065814.1, on the reverse strand, counting down.
TCTCGAATTTTAATTTTCTAAGATACTCAAGGTTTTCAAAAATAATTAAATGGGCTAGAATGCCCAAAAATTTCAGGTAATTACACGGAACAATATAGCGCCGTGGGTCCCGCGCCGAAACCCACCAGGCTAAAAACCTTTTATAACTACCAAAAAGGCCGATGACGGTAATATTTTGAAAACTCACAAAAGCCATTTACAAAATGCTAAATACCGTCATAAGAATTTCGCCAAAATGATCAAGGCCATAATGCCAAAAACTCGGTTAAGGGAATCGGTTTTTGAAATAAAACTCAGTCGGTAAAATACCGAAAGTCATTACAAAAGAACTCACGCAGCGGATAAAAGAAATACGGTCCAACATACACAATCGAGCAACACTACTCCTCATATGAACGAAATATGAGGGTCAAATAACCACATATCAAGAAATCAAAATCCATAAGAGGATTCCATCACTTAACAAATAATCATAAAAATAGCTCGTGTCACACGAGGCACAACACAAAGAAGGGAGACTTACATCCACAAGTCGCACGAAGATGATGATCGCCCACGATACTAATCACGACCTACAAACTCAGACGACGCGTCGCGACACGACTCAGTCAGATAAAATCCGACGAAACAAGACTCAAACGACATGACTTGACCCGACAGCCTAGGTTTTCCTCAACCTGGCTCCGATACCATATTTGTAACACCCCCAATCCACTCAGGGATATTACACGCCGTAGACCCTCTCCTCGAGGATCTACCAGGCTGATAACTAAAATCAAACATCTAAACATCGCCTTTAAGGCTAAAATGACTCAGTAGACCGACTTGGTCTTTCAATAATAACATACAACTCAATTCCAAACACATACCCATGCAGGGGTCAAAAATACAATAAACTCCCGTACAACGGGGAAAAGATACCGCAGCGGAAGAGAAAATACAACTGGACCAATACGACATCAACGGAACCTTGTGTGATTAGTATCGTTCATCTTTCATCATCCTTCGTGCCGAACCTGTGTTATGCTCCAAAACCTGAATGCAAAAATAGACATCCACCCTCGAATACTCGGGGGTTAGCAAAACTCCACTGTTTTGCTAGTGCAAATACAAAGTGCAAATACGAGCCATACAATTCACATTCCACGAATAACAATAACCAGGAATCATCAAAGATCCAAACATAACGAAAAGTACTTCCCGAGGCAAGAGTTTGGGTAAAACATTCCGATACCGAAAGACCACAATTAAGGGGAAACAATTTGTAAAACAGTTTAAAATGCCATCGAGAGTTTTAAAAGAAATCAATTTAGGATTATCAAATCCTAATCTTTCCAAAATCAACAGGGTCACAGCCCAAAGGTTTTGTTTTCGCAAACAGAAAACCAACAGCAATACACAAGGTTGAAACCCACGTCACGTGTCTTCGGCGGTCATGAAATCAATACAATATAATCGCCCAAGATACGTAAACCTTGGTCACCAAAAAAAATACAACATCAACTCGTGAATCCAGGGCTATACCATTGGATTCCCTTCGTGGCCCCGTCGGACCCTCCCAAGGTGAGCAGAATGCGTTTTCGTAATCATATACACCAACTCGTGAAGTTTTACTCGTGAATCCAGGGCTATACCATTGGAATTCCCTCCGTGGCCCCGTCGAACCCTCCCGAGGTGAGTAAATACATTCACAAAACAAACAACCGCACTCGTGAATCCAGGGCTATACCATTGGAATTCCCTCCGTGATCCCGTCGGACCCTCCCGAGGTGAGCGAAATACATTCACACAATTAACACGTCACAACAAGGATATTCATACAATCCACCAAAGGCAACAAACACAATGCACGACATGGTCGTCAAATCACAACGCATAAAAAGTGAGATAATATATGCATACACGCATTATCAAGCGCAACATCAACACCAAACATATCCATAGGATTCGCATAGTCACTTACAATCCACGCCATTTACAAAACACACGCGTTTTGAAAGTGAGCCTTTAACAAGGCTAGTCGAATCTTTGAAAAACTCGTTTCAAACAAACACACACACACACCAAGATGTTCACCAATCATCATATCCACAAAATAAGAAATGTATGGACAAGGTACTTGCCTCGGTTAATAGACGGTGATACGAACGGAAAGGAAGAGTCGAAGACGACCGTGAGGAACCGGCGGAAATGAACCTAACGATCCGAATAACACAATCACAACCAACTCTAGACGAATATGGAAATTGAATACACCCGGAAACCCGCCTACGATTCATGTATATTCGTACCAAAAATAACAACGAGGGCGGACCACAACCAAACCCTCTCGATTCCGTAAAAATCCACAAAATATCCATGAATCCATAGGAAAACTAAAGATACTAACAATATTAATTGTATACATCATGAATCCACCAACAAAACGGAACGAATCGGAAGGAAATCCCAAAACCCCCAAATTAATCGAAAATAGGGTTCTAGAAATATTACCTTTGGAGATTCAAGTACTGAGATCCATAGAACACGCGTTAGATTGATTATCCGGGCCTCACAACCGAAGGAAAATGATGAAAATCGACCCCCGAATGAAGAATGCTTGAGAAGCTCTCCCTCCTTAGACCCCTCTCTCTCGCGCAGGTGATGAATGGAGGAGAAATGGCCGATCTCGTCTAATAAGGACGAGATTGCACAGTTGACCGCTTTGTGTGCCGCGGCACAGGTCAAAAATTCGCTCCCAGGGTTCGGCAGTGTGCCGCGGCACAGCCTGCGTGTGTCGCAAAGACACCGACTGATCGGGTTTTGGTCGCAGATGTCACACGGGTGTGCCGCGGCACCGGACGGGTGTGCCGCGGCACTGACTCGGCACTGTTCCGCGGCACCGGATGGGTGTGCCGCGGCCCACACCCCCTTTTGGGTCCCAACATGATAAAAATGATCCGGAAAGAGAATAAAATGATAGGAATCAATATTTGGGGACCAATAATACGAAATGGATCCACGACAACCCCGAAACGGCGGTTCCGCACAATAATAACGAGAATACAGTTCAACAGTTGACAGGAAGGACACACTGAAAGGTACACGAGGGTCACTACGCTCGAGAAATACACCAAAAAAAGAAAATTACCGAAATTCGAAATTGCGGATATTACAGTCATCCTAGCAGAAGTCAGAGAAATGTCTCATCGGGTTCGATGGTTCAACGAGGTGGAGAATGAGGAAATAATGAAGGAGGCATTAGATACTATAGAAGAAAGAAGGGAAGCGGCCGCATCACGAACTGAAAGATACAAAAGCCTGACAAAAGCAGCTCATGGCAAAATAGTCAGGAAGAGACAGTTCCAGGTCGGTGATTTGGTGCTTAGGCGAGCTGATGCCCTCAGAAAAACAGGAAAGCTGGAGCCAAACTGGGAGGGCCCTTACAAGGTAATCCGAATTTATGCGGGGGGAGCTTATGAGCTCGAGGATATGGAAGGGCACCCCATCAAAAGACCTTGGAACATATGTCACTTAAAAAAGTATTTTGTATGAAGAGATGTGGAAAAAAGCTTGTGTTGTTTTAATAAAAGTCTATTACAAAAAAAATCTCTCTGAATGTGTTGATCAAGTAAAACTAGAAATGACATCTGATCAGGTGAAACGCCTTCAGATCCGAGTAAGGGTGAACCGCCCTGTGACATCTGATCAGGCGAAACGCCTTCAGATCCGAGTAAGGGTGAACCGCCCTGTGACATCTGATCAGGCGAAACGCCTTCAGATCCGAGTAAGGGTGAACCGCCCTGTGACATCTGATCAGGTGAAATGCCTTCAGATCCGAGTAAGGGTGAACCGCCCTGTGACATCTGATCAGGCGAAACGCCTTCAGATTCGAGTAAGGGTGAACCACCCTGTGACATCTGATCAGGCGAAACGCCTTCAGATCCGAGTAAGGGTGAACCGCCCTGTGACATCTGATCAGGCGAAACGCCTTCAGATCCGAGTAAGAGTGAACCGCCCTGTGACATCTGATCAGGCGAAACGCCTTCAGATCCGAGTAAGGGTGAACCGCCCTATGATATCCGATCAGGTGAAATGCCTTCGGATCTAAATAAGGGTGAACCGCCCTATGAAGCTATGACTAAGGGAAATGCCCAACCTATACTAAAGATCGGTGAAAAGGTTAGGTTAAATTAACCTAAAAAACACCAAACCATTACAACTCGTAAAGGTCGAAGTGGTCGGGTTACATTTAAGAAATTGCGAATCGGAAAATAGTCGGGGCTATACTAGGAAAAGGCCGAGTTATACTGGGAAGTGATCGTATCAATTCAAACAGGCTCAGATACATCGAGGTTACAATCGACGCCGAACTATCGTACAAACCCAAAGTGTATTTAATTCAAACAGGGGGAGATAAGCCATGATACAAAGCACAAATCCAAAGTGTATTCAACTCAAAAACTTTTCATTAAAAACTGCTGTGCCAATACAATGAACAAGATAAAATAAAAACATATACATGTCTATACAAAGCTTAAAAAAGATTAAACTACAGGCTCGGAAGATGGAGGAGGCAACGAAGGAGAAGCATCAAGGTCGGTCCCGATCACCTCGGGATTAGGAGTGCCAGCCTTAACAGGCGAGTTAGGAGGAGTAGAAGGCATCTCCAAATCCAGGCCAGATTTCTTTATAGACTCCTCAAGGGCATCCTCCCACCAGGCTGCCTCCGGAGATTCTTCCACGTCCCCGGACCAACCCGAAGGAACAGGAGCCCCGTTCAATGCAGCATCCCGGTCCAGATCGCCCGTAAAACCCAAAGAAGCTAGTTGCTCATGAGCACGAGTTAGAGCAAAATCGAAATATTGTGTCGCGGCAGGGGCTAGCTTAACCAGGAAAGCGGTAGAATTGTGATACCGGGCTAGGAGAGCGGAACGGTAGGCTCCCAGGAAAGAGTGACCAACGTCACTGGTCAGAAATCGACGTCGGCCATCCATCATCCCCCGCTCGTAAGATGATCCCTCGGATCTAGCCTCGGCTAGTTGAGCTTCCAGCTGGGCAACCCTTTCTGATTCTGCTCTAGCTTGAGCTTCGAGTTGGGCGACCTTCTCCAACTCAGCCTTAGCCTGGGCCTCAAGCTGGGCAATCCTCTCGGATTCGGCCTTAGCTTCCGATAACTTAGCCTCGGGCTGGCCCACCTTCTCCGATTCAGCTTGAGACAGGGTCTTCCAGAATTTCATCTCTTGGTTCAGCTGAACGTTGGCCATCTGAGCCCGTTCCAAAACCGCCTCCCGCTCAGAGCTTTTATTAAGGGCAACATCTAAGCGATATTCCCTCTCCTGAAGCTGAGCCGAGAGATCGGAATTAAAAGACAGGGCGGCCGCCAGATCGGCTGACATCTGGATGAGCTGGGAGGAAGACGAAGCACCGAGCTTGTGATCCTCTGCGAAGGTCACAAAGGTAGCGAAGAACTGCACAAGAAAGAAAGTCACATCAGGACGGCAGAAGGGTAATAATAAATATTAAAATAGTCAAAAAGGGGAGGAAGGCGAAAAGGGGGAATACCTTCCCAAAATACATCATCATAGCATCGAAGCGAGGGTCCTCCGCGGCGTCTCGTAATCCCAGCTTATCCTTAGCCGGGACCATGGAGCTGAAATATGGAAGAAATTTCTCAAACTCCTTGCAACGGAGAAGGGTCTCCATAACTGGACCTGGGGGACCCGCGGTCTTCGGCCGTTTGGAAGCGGGGGAGCTAGGAGAAGGGGCCCTCTGAGTGACCTGAAGCTGCCGAGACGAGCTCGCAGGGCTTCGTCCGGTGGTCAAGGTAGGAGCCAGGTCGGAGGGGAGAGTCACCCCAGACTTGGGGCCATAAGGGAGCTTCCGTTTAATTTTTGATGAGCCCTCTGCCCTCTTCTTGTGGGGATTCGTTGACTTGGGGACCTTCTCTTTCGTTGGTTCAGCCGGCTTGGAGGCATCCGACTGGCAGGTCTGCATGAACCGATCTACAAAAAATAATACAAGCGGTCAGGGAAATAGCTAAAAAACAAAATAACAAAGACCATACTATGGAAAGAACCGATAAAGCCTACCAATATCAGGGATAGCTGGGTAAGGATTCGAGCTCAGCCCACAATGGAACAGGAGATCATGGAATTGCGTCAGCTGGAAAGCATTGTAGGGAATGGCATTCCATTCCCGAACTTTCTCGACCCACGCAGCCCGGACGGAACTGCGCCTAGGAATAGGATCCTGGCTCGGAGTAGCCTGCGTCCATTCCGTGGAAAAACCCCAAGAATCACCGTAGGAGCCTAAGAAAAGAAACGGGACCTCCAATCCTTCACATTGGAAGGGAGGTGGGTAAAGAAATGGACGTTGTTTCGGGAAGTCAAGTAAAAAGAGCCTTTAAAACTCTTTAGCCCAAAATAAAAATAGAAAAAACCCAGGTCGGGTTCCTCGTGTCTGTAATGACACATCACGAGAAAACCAACCATATAACGAAAAGAGTTAGGAGAAAACTGGTTGAGGGGAAGATTGTATTTAACGGAGAGAGAGATAAGGAAGGGATGGAGTGGAAAGCGAAGACCACTGCTCACCTGATCCACGAACCAAGTAATATGCCCCGGGGGAAGATGGTCAGGGGTGTCACTAGCCTGAGGCGTGACAAATTCCCACCCTGGGGGAAGTCTAAGAAATTTTATAAAACTAGCCAGCGCGGCTGGGCTAGTCCTAGATAGAGGATGAGGAGGGAGAACTCGAGTAGCTCCTACGACCGTCTGATAAGGGTCGGCTAAGAGGCCGGTCACAGTTACTTCGTCCATAGGAGGAGGGGAAGGGGGATCTACAATGATTAGGGGGATGCCAGAGGGAAGGTTAGAAGGGATGTCACCTAGCTCGGACCAATCTACATCACCTAGGGGTTCATCCCTAAGACAGAGGGAGGAACCAGTAGCTCGCCCCGACCTACCCCCAAGTCCCCATCAGAAGAGGAAAGACCTTCTAAAAAGGAGTCCACGGCCGATTCACCGGAAAAATTCTGAGAATCCGAAGCAAACGACATAATAAAAGGAAGAAAAGGGAGGAAGAAGAAGAGGAAAAATCGATAACAAACCAAAAGAAAAACTAAAGGGGTGTTTAGATGAACATACCCATGAGATTGGGTGGAAGATCGCCGGAGAAAGGTAGTGGAAGCACCACCGAAGGCAAGAAACCAAGGTCGCAAGTGTCGCCAGAATACCCTCACACTAGTATGTCGCAGGAAGAAGAGCGGAAATGGCTGAAGGAGGGAGAGGATTCCTATTTATAGAGAAGGAGGGCGAAAATCAAGAAAATAACGGGCGATCTGGAGCGTCCGATGCCTCCTGTAAAAGAACGGCTGGGATCTGGCACCGCCTCATCCGACCTATAACAGGTCGACACCTGGACTTGACCATAGACGCGACGTTTGGGAGGCGGGGAAAGGAAAAGACGGGGATATTATATCGCACGAAATCCGAGGAACCTCGTTATCTGGGGACGGGAATCCCAAGGATTCTTGTGTCAAGGTCGTCAGATTATAAACAAATCTTACTCTACTCGGTCTTACAGCTCGACTAGAGTAGAGGGGACTGGTTGATAGGACGCCGAATGCACGCTCCCTGAAAACCCGGTCTAAAACATGGACCAATATAAGCCGGAGTACCGACCTCTTAGTAATGAAAGGTTTTCTTAGACAAGTGGATGCCGACCTCAAGGTCCTTTAGAAGATTGCCGACCTCAAAGGTCTCCCGACCTCGGAGGCCCCGCTGACCAGTGACATCTGTTAGAAGGGCGCCGACCTCGGAGGCCCCGCTGACCTATGACATCTGTTAGAAGGTTGCCGACCTCAAAGGTCTCCCGACCTATGGATTTGAATAGGAATGACCCGACCTAAGTGATCTTTTATAATAGGATCCGATCTAAGGCCTCCGAGCTCATGAAGGTCGAAGTCTCGGGAAAGAAGATCCTAACTCATCTGACAGAATCCCTGAGATCCAGGGATTGAGAGCCCATACCTTGCAATCCCTGGATATCCGGGATCTTCTCTAAAAATCAGGGAAGATCTTAGAGAACAAGGCATCTCCCTGCTATAAAAGGGAGAGGGGGGGGTTTTCATTAGAGAGGGACATTCTGAGATTATAGCATATTTTAGAGAGAGAGAGAGAGAGAAAGACAATATTTCGTACATTTTGGGTTTTCTTAGCTAAACTCCTAAAATTAACCCGGTTCTTGGTGACTGATCAGCTCGGTTACATCAGACTTGTTTAAGTTCAAAATACCAATCCAATCACAAAACACGGGGTCCACGACCCGATCATCCTCATCACATACTCGAGGGAAAGTCCAAAAGGTAACACCCGATAAACAACCAAATCACAATGTACGGAGACAATCACCAGGGCCCGCATCCTTATGCCAAAAACCTCACCATCAAGAAACAAATCATATACGACACTTATAATGATGCCATTCTAGCCAAGTACCAAGACGTTACGTAAGACATAACTCACACTGAGAATGGAAGCGTTATGATATTCCGGACATATCATAATTATCGAAACAACAACGTGCCATAATCATCACAAAACAACCTCCCGAGCTATACTGGCCCTGTACCTCTCAAGCAAGATACACACCCCAGAAACACCTCGTCAGGCCCTCCCTGGTGTATAGCCCAACCGAGTGATCCATAGGGATACGCAGCCTACCGGACTCCAGGGGACCCTCACTGGTTTTACTCGGCTCACACAATCTCAAAAACCACATGGCACAAATCACAATCATCAAAACCGCATTCTCCCGAAGTACATCAATCGTAATTCAAGGTACTTGTTAGAAATGGCTGCTATATCCGACACATACTCACAACCAACACTACACAACAACATATGCTCATCAATAGACCCGCACAGCCACACACGTATATTCTTCTTTTAAGAAGACATAACCTTAAGTCCACTTTGACACAATCACGCACAACAGTACCACACACAAGGAAGATATTTCCATATACAAGACTAACACACATTTTCAAAACAACACATTCGTTCACAAATACACAAGTAGATTTAGAAGTAAACCTTTATCGAGAACATACCGATCCTTTTTAACATTCATTAAACATTCGTATTTCACATAAAATCATTTATCAACAATTGTGCTTACGAAGCACGAAACGTATGGGCAAGATACTTGCCTCGAATCCGCGAGCGAACAAATACGACGAATCACAAGGCCTCGATACCACGAACCACCGGACAACGAACGGATGAGGTTGGGCAGCCCTCGAACTTCCAAAACTGACCAAGAACTCGAAAACTCCACCAGAACTACGAAAATAACATCACCAAGAATCAATAACACTAAACGGAATCTGAATCGATCCTAAAAACAACAAGGATCTAAGTGTGTCTCCAAGAAATCAAGAACTATGTTCCGAGTGATATAAAATCATGAATGAGTTCAAAAATCCGAAGATCATGGCCAAGACAACAAGAATTTCACCATTGATTCATCATCCTCGGATTAAATCGAAGAACTAAGGAGAAACCCCCAAAATTCAAGAACTAGGGTTCTAAGAAGAGATTACCTTGATTTGGATCAAGAAGATGATTAGATGTTGTTAAACACCTACAAATCCGTTCCAAAATGAAGCTTGATGAAGAAGATCGCTGAAAATCACCTCTGGAGCTCACTCCCATTTAAAAGATGAAGAAGGGAGAGAAATGACAAAGTGAAGCTCTTTGCCCAAAGATTTATATCGATGCTTATTAGCGTGCGCTAACAATACAGTATTAGCGCGCGCTAACGGGGTCAACGCCCAGAACTGTCCGCATGTAACACTCTTAGCGTGCGCTAGCCCCATGAGCATAGCGTGCGCTAATGAGTCACGGATCCAGTCCAGTAGCTCCTGTGCAGATCTGCACCTACCAGGTAGCGTGCGCTAGAAAGAAGAAGTAGCGTGCGCTAGAAAGAAGAAGTAGCGTGCGCTAATCAGTCGATAGCGTGCGCTAGCTACCAACCTTAGCGTGCGCTAACGAGACTCCAGTCCCAGTCCAGTGGCTCCTGGACTGTCTCTGGACTTATAGTTAGCGTGCGCTACACATCCGGTAGCGTGCGTTAACCACAACACAGTAGTGCGCGCTACGCCACAAGCGTTAGCGTGCGTTGCACCACAAAAACCCAAAAACTCGCATAGTGATCCGAAACGCCTCCAAACACATGTCCCAACAAGGCACACCTAAACATGGCACAAAATTCGAACGATGAGGACAATAACAATCCGATAAAACCCCAAAAACTCAATGAATCCGGAACAAAGATCTCAGGTATTACATTCTACCCCCCTTTAAAGAAGTTTCGGCCCCGAAACTTAAAACGCAAAACAATCTCCGACAACAAAAATCAGAACGATAACACAACGGAAAACACATGCTAACTGTTGCTGATGACCTGCAATGAATCACATGCAGCACGTGGCTGATAACATCCATATCATTATGCCAGAATGATAACGAAACGCAACGAACAAGATCAATATGGTTGGCCAGCCCGAACAGTATAACAATCAAGACGTGAGCTCAACGCTGCACAAATACAAAATTCCACCATTCGAGGGTCGGAAGATCAACAATGAAGTTAATTTCCCGAAGTGAAGGAAATTACGACGTAGTTTGAATGTTCAAAAATCACGATACGGAAGTAACCAAATCAGACAACAAATGATCGAACCACAACGATCGAGACAATAACAGTCGAACAGTCAAGTTCGGGTCACGACGACCAACAAGAATCAAATAACAGCTCTGAAGTTCATACCTCGGCTCGAGACAATAGGTGATGTGGTAAAGCGACAAGATATGCATCCACAAAAATCCACAGGGATGGAATCGTAATCGAACAAAAAGTCACAACGACAAGCGGATTATTTCGAAAAATTACCACAACTCGTTTGATCAATAAAACAAAGGATAGGGCAAGTTCAGAAAATATCAACGAACACAAATGAGTCGATAGGGTTGAAAACACAAAAGTTCGAAAATCCGATCCACTTATAATAAAAGAAGTCTATCCCCGAAATTCGAAAAAACGAGGCAAGGAGATAACACAACATACAACTGGTAGACTACGCCTCGTGGACTCTCGCAGTCACCGACATCAGTGCTCAAGTTCGGGCCTCGGAAGACTCGGTGTCCATCTCGCAAAACTGAACTCGGTGTCCCTTGAGTCCGTACTTGTAACACGTCACTGAAGGAGAGGACAATACGCACGAACATGCCCTGACACATTGCAGTTGAAACACCTCCTGGCCTTACCAGGAGGCAATACCGACGATTTGGAACTCTCAGTCCCAAGCATCGAGTGATGGAGTTTCACAGCGGAAAGACTACTACGTTGCAATCCAGAAACACCAACTCGAGTACTAACCACAATATCATCCAGCTTCCTCTGCTTCCCACTCGGATCCAGATGAAATCTAGCTTCCAGAAGTTCTAGGAACTCCGCCCACATGACGACATGATACCGAGGTTTAACGGCTTCCCACCAATAAACAACATCATCGCTAAGAAGGTACTGAGCAATAGGGACCTTCCGATCTTCAGGGCAATCAATGGCCTCGGATATCTTTTGCAACTGAAGAAGCCAACCATCCCACCAAAGATCTCACACCAACGAATCGAAGGGGATTCATACGAATTTCCTCTCGGAACCATAGATTTGTCCCGACCTTCTGAATCACATCAGCGTTGCGTTGAATCGCCTTGGTCAACTGAGTCATTTGTGCTGCTACTTGTTGCAATAAACTAGCAACATCCATACCAATATCGTTCCCAATAATATTCTCTCGATCCCGCGCCTGATCCCAGTGGTCATCCGTACCATGGTTGCGACCAAGATCTCTGCCCCTCGGCATAGTAATCAAGAAAATTTAACGCAACGAAAGTCACATAATCACACAACAATATTAAGGCACACACGGAAAACACTCACTGGTGAACGACTGCAAGGGTTAGACGTCACGGCAAAATACAGTCTAAAACTTTTGCCCAGCCAGAAAGCACGTTCCACAACAAAATATGGTGTGTGCCGACTGTGCAAGTTTGGCAACACAACCATACTCACCTACCAACGGTGCTAGATCGGAGGTTACAAACAAACAACAGCGTACAAATCCAAATGCCAACAGTTCACATAATTATAACATCACACAATTAACCGTCATAAGTTAAACAACGTGCCAAACCGGGTCTTCACCTCTCGGTCAAGAGAACTATCTCGATGAGTGCATACCGAACGAATCAGCGTTCACACCACCACTCTAATCACAACTCGGAGCATTACAGCTGAATAACAACATCTTCATTACGTACCTTTTTAACGAAATACATGGAACCAAAAAGTTTAAAAGCGAGAGTCACGTTTTAAGTAAGTTTTGGTAGACCTCAAATGAGTTTAAAATTAAAATTTTTGAAAACTTGCAATATAACAATGGGAATAAAATGTAAGTAGTTTGAATTCTCAAAATGTTTGGCCTCGAGGTCATAACACGAAAATCAATATTTTCCTTTCTTGAAGGATGTTTTAAAATAAATTTTACGTGACTCCCCAAGAACATTTAGAACATTTAAAATATCACATTGATGAACTTAGCTAGTGTAACCACACCAAAACATTACTTCTTGTAAAACAATTTATACAAGGATATATATATACACATACACCGGCACATTACAAAAATCAAACAAACATGGAGAACGTATTCATGATTCACATTTAACTCCTCAACATAACACAAATATCACACAAGCTCGTGTAATACGAGACACAACATTATAGTGGGGAGACTTACATCCACAGATCGCACGAAGATGATGGTTGCACCTTGATACTAATCACGATCGACCTCCAGACGACGCATCGCGACACGACTTAGTCAGACAAAATCTGACAAGACAAGACAAGACAGGACCCGACGACACACAACTCGACCCGACAGCCTAGGTTTCTGCAAACCTAAGCTCCGATACCATATTCTGTAACACCCCTAAACCACTTGGGAATATTACAGCGCCGCAGACCCTCTCCATGAGGATCTACCAGGCTAAATACGAAAACAATACATCACATTTAATGCCGATATGGCTAAATAATGAACCATTAGACCAATTTGGTCTTTTACCACTAACAACACAATAAACATACAAAACTCATACCCATACAGGGGTTGAATTACATCAATGTTCCCATAAAATGGGAAAATTACACAATGGAGAGCCAAACACTAAGACTCTAACAAAATACTCAACAACTGGTCTTCATGTGATTAGTATCGTCGTCTTCCATCATCCTTCGTATCGATCCTATGATTTGATCCCCAGCAACCTGCAAGTACCTGGACGCAATACAGACATCCACCCCCCGAATAATCGGGGGTTAGCAAAACTCCACTGTTTTGCTAGTGCAAGTATAAAAATTATGAATACAAGCCATACGTATCATACTCCAATATCCGATAATTGAAAACATACTCCCCGAGATAAATCATTTAATCAAAACTGCTCGAATCATGACAGGTGTGTAATACCCGGTTGTAATTCATTCATTTTCATTCAGTAATTATCAGTCTGTATTTGTCACTCAGTGTATTTTCACTCAATTATAATCATTCATCAATCATGTTCATTCACCGTGTTCACCGTTCGTAAAACTTCGAGTTGTGTATCGTTATTGTTCATAGTTTCAACTTTCCTCATATGAGTTCGACTTTGTTAAATCACCATTTTGGTAACTCCAAAAATTCTAAATCTTTGCAATATTATAGAGCATCGATTTAGCTTTCCAATGGTTCAAACGGTGAGTCAATCGGAGTCCGGACGAGAGAGTTTTGGTCGTTTCAGTTTTTGGCCGATCACGCTGACCGACTCGGCCGTGTCGTCCGACACGCCCGTGCCGCATTTCGTCCGAAATGCGAAGCCGCCGACCAGCTCGGCCGTGTCGCCCGCACGGCCTGCGCTGCATTTCTTCCGGATAGGCTCGAACGACCGCCGACACGCCCACCGTGTCCCGTGACACGGCCGAGTCATGCCGAAGTCGCCGGGCGGGTCGCTATCGGAAGGCCCTCAGCCGCGTGACCGTGTCAATCCGGACACGGCCGAGTCATGCCGCCAATCGTCGGCCACTGTGCGACACGACCGTGCCGATCGGCACGGCCGCGGTCCGGCAGCATCAACCCCTATAAATTCATTTTTTCATCATTTCAGCCCATTTTTCGCATTTTCTTCACCTTCAACCGAGAGATAAGGCTTGAGGGAGGGTTTTTCCTTCACAAATCATTTGGGTGTTTGATTTTCTTCATCTCCTTTCGATCGTGAAGCCCGGATAATCAATCTAACGCGTATTCTTCGGGTTAAAGCACTTGGATCATCAAGAGGTAATTCCTTCAACACTTTGGACTTCGATTTTGTGTTGAAATAGGATGTTTTGGACGTTATAATCATGATATATGAAGGGATATGTATATGATTATGAGTTTGTATAAGGATTCATTGGATTATTGAGGGATTATTCAAAAACACCTTGTAAATCGAGTTGGAATTGGGGATTTTCGACTAATTGTTGTTATAATCACATTTTTGGATATTCATAATGGATTATTGATCGTATTGGAGATGTTTTGTTGGTTTGAAACACTTCTTGGGGAATTTTGATATTGGTATATCGAAGTTTGTTGTAAACAATCGGAGTTGGATACAACGTGTTGGATTTAATGTCTCTTTGGACTTGGTTTAGTCGTATCGACGTTTGGAATTCGTTATATTCGTGTTTAATTCGTGTATTGATCGGATTGTTGGTAATTGTATTGAATTAAGGTTGTTCGTGCGGACACTTCATTTAGGACGTTGTTCGTGGAAGGATAATTGTCATCGGTATTTTGTAAGTTAATTCTTACTCGGTTAAAAGGATATTCATACCTTTTGTTGTTGTTCATTCATAATCATAACTCATTCATCATTATAATCAAAACTTGTTGTTATCAATTAATCGTTTACCATAAGGAACAGCGGTTCCAATCTTTTCATTGAATCGTCATTTATTTCATTACCATTCCATCTCGGTGAGTCATTATTCATTTTCGATGTCACTTTTGTTATATTGTGGCATTCGGGTCATCTTGGCGTGCGGTTGGTATGTGTAGGATTTTCATGTCGGGCACATTATAGTCGTGTGTTGGTTGGTGGCCTCACATTGACCGTGCACTCGAGTCGATTGCTCGTGAGCGATTAGGTACAAGACCACGCGTGTTTGATCGTTGGTGGCTTGTGCACGGACACATTTTCATCCGGACGTAGTGTGGCGCCATTCCTTTGAGCCGCATCGATTAGTTGATTCATATAGCATGTTTGATTGCGTATGTTTGACAGGATATTTCATAACTTCGGATATAATCATGATTGTGTATTTTCAACTCTTGAGGATTGTTGTTCTTTATCGACCCGTTTGGGGATTTTGTTTCTGTGTCTTGGCGAGGCAAAGGCACGGGAGAACACGTTAACGTCGAGGAGTCCCAATGATACTAGAAAGGGGCCCCGACTGCATTCAGTCACTTGTTCACCATTTGTGTTTCCTTTATTTATTCCATTGCAGACATTCCGTTTGAATACTCTTTTCATTCGGTGTTGTGTATTTTATCGTCACATAAGATACATATGTATTCTATTTTATCACAGGTGTATTGTATGAAACTCCTAATCGGAGTAATTGATGTTGTAATGTGGTTCGGTACTACATTTACCCCTGTAATTCATCCTTTTTCATTCGCCCGGTGGGTCTCGGTCGGGGATCCACCAGACCGTAATATCCGCCTAGTTTGGGGTGTTACAGAGTTGGTATCGAGCGTGGTTTTGAATACTACCTTCCGAGTCATGTCTCATTTGAAATCATCGTCATCGGGCTAGTATCATTGGACTTTCGCGTCGCGTGTGACTGTGCGAGATGCCGAGCCAATCGACCGAATGACGTAAGACTTCTATCGCCATGGTATAATTTACGGCAATTTTCATTCATTCATAATTTATCAGTTAACAATCCTCAAACATCATTTTCATTTTAACCAGGACGGTCATTTTAACTCATTAATCACTCAATTCATTTCATTACTCGGTTGTTGATTTGGAAGGTCATATAATTAATCTTATTAACTTGTTCAAGATAATCATTTCAATAATTTCATCAGAAATCATGTCACTTCAGTAAATCATTCATATAATCACTAAGTTAGAACATGTATACTCATTTTCATAATCTCATGACATAATCATAACGTGATATTCATGCGGGGATTATAATCATCATGTGACTTTCCTACTTCAGTATGGAGAGAGCAAGAAGAGGACGCGGAGGACGAGGCCGTGGTGCGGGCCGAATCCCGAGAACTCGTGCGAACACACGTGCGAACGCGAGGAATAATGTTAACTCATCTAGCAGTGACGCTGCTACTCATTCACCTGGACGTGATCATTCTCTATCAGGGAGTCGTACTCGGGACACCGCTCAGTCAGAAGGTGTTCGGGTTGACCCACTCGCTTTTATGCAGGGCATGATGGCCCAGATGACCCAGATGACACAGCTGATGCATACGATGCATAACTCCACTATTCAAAATCAACAGGCTCCTCCGCCGCCGCCTCAGAGGCAAGAGAGGAATGTGAGCAATATCATCGGCGACATCTCTCGCCAGAGGCCACCGACTTTCGAAGGCTCATCTGAGCCGGCGGATATTGTTCATTGGCTCAAACACTTCGAGAAGCTATTTGCGATGGTAGAGTGTCCCGAAGGACACAAAGTTTCTGTTGCGGCTTACTACTTGGGCAAGAGCGCGCACTCTTGGTGGTTGTCGTTGAAGCCCACCGAAGGATCATGTACATGGGATCAGTTCAAAACTCTCATGATGGAGAGGTATTATCCGGCCCCACTCAGAGAGGCTAAGCTGTCAGAGTTACTCACTCCCGACCCTTCATCAGACGCGGATGTTCTCGCCAGTGCCGAGAAATTTCAGGAATTTCTTCCGTTCGCCTCATCTATCATTCGCTCTGAGACGGACAAGATCAAGTATTTCAGCAAGAGACTGAAACCTCGGATGCGGCTACAGCTGCTTAATCATAATTGCACCACGTTGGCCGAATTCATTGAGAAAGCTCTTACTTACGAGCTTACTGTTAAGGAGATTTCTAAGCAGCAACCTTCATCTGCTGGCAAGAAGTCTAAGAACCGTAATCAGTCTGACGGAAGTCAGGCCACCTTCAAGAAACCGCGGGCGGGCTCTACTTTTTCTGAGCGACCTCCCCTGGCGTCTAAACCCGCGGAATCTCAGTCTCGAGCGGCCAGTTCAGCCGTCACCAGATACAACTGTGAAGGACAAGGTCATTTCAGCACCAAATGTCCGGCTGCATCACGTGCCATAACTGTGGGATTGCTGGGCATAGGGCCCGTTTTTGCCGTAGGGACTCTAAACCCACTCCGGCGTCATCTCAAGCCCCAGGTCATTCAGCAGTGCAGAATCAGGCCACTCAGTCAGCGTCGTTCAAGACGACAGGAGCTAAAGGCGGAGCCAAGAGCTATCAGACGGGAGCGTCCGGTTCGGGGGCCGGCAAGCCCCGAATTTATGAGATGAAGAAGACCGACGATCCAGAGGCCCGGATGATCTCAGGTACACTCGATATTCTATCTCAACCTGTGTGTACCCTTTTTGACACTGGTGCATCGCATTCATTCATTTCCGAGTCATGTTTGCGTAGACTACGTCTGGGTAGTGCTACTAGTTGTGAGCCTTATGTCATTGTTCTACCTGACGGTAGACGAATTATCGGTAATCGTGAGATTCAGAATTGTCCGATTCAATTTCATGGTCGTGTATGGGGAGCGGTCCTTATCGTTGTAGATTTGCCGAGGGTCGTCGTCATCTTGGGTATTATTTGGATGGCTCGTCATGTTGCCACCAATAGGGTCCGTCAGCGTATGGTCACTATCATTTCAGACGATGGGGTTGAATGTGTGCTTCAGGGAAGTAATCCCCGTTGTTCCAGAAGAAGTATTATTATGACGAACGCAGAGAAATTCCGCAATCGAACTATTCAATCATTCATTGTATCATTTTCATCGATTGGCCTTTCTAGGGCAATCGAGTTAATCAATCATTCATTGTATCATTTCCATCGATTGGCCTTTCTAAGACAATCGAGTTATTCAAACATTCATTGTATCATCTTCATCGATTGACCTTTCTAAGGCAATCGAGTTGTTCAATCATTATTGGTATCTCTTTTTATCGATTGACCATTCTAGGGCAATCGAAATGTTCAATCATTCGTGGTATCATTGTCATCGATTGACGATGTATTTCCGCACGAGTTATCCGGTTGCCTTCAC
This sequence comes from Orobanche coerulescens, assembly GCA_033398695.1. NCBI lineage: Eukaryota > Viridiplantae > Streptophyta > Magnoliopsida > Lamiales > Orobanchaceae > Orobanche > Orobanche coerulescens. The sequence continues at coordinate 107,552,361 of CM065814.1, read as the reverse complement.
ATAGAGTAAGGGAATTCAGGAGTGAGTTGGATCCGTCGTCCCCTTTATCGAAGGCACCGTATCGGATGACCCACTGTAATGCAGAGTTGAACAGGGTGATGATCAAGAGTGGTATCCTTTACCTCGTATTGATGATCTTTTAGATCAACCTCAGGGAGCTTCAGTATTTTCCATGATCGACTTAAGATCTGGATATCACCAGTTGCGGATTCGAGAGTCGGATATCGCGGGGACAGCGTTTCGTACACGCTATGGTCATTATGAGTTCGTAGTTATGCCGTTCGGGCTAACTATTGCACCTGCGGTATTCAGGGAGTTAATGAATCGGGTTTTCATCGACTTTTTGGATCAGTTTGTTGTTGTCTTCATCGAAGACATTTTGATTTATTCTCTTAGCCGAGAGGAACACGAGGTTCATCTTCTTCAGGTCCTCGACGTGTTGAGACGTGAGCAATTTTTATGGAAGTTTTCCAAATGTGAGTTCTGGAGGTCCGAAGTGACTTTCTCGGGCATGTAACTTCATCTGACAGAGTTCGTGTCGATCCTCAGAAGACGGAGACTATCCGAGATTGGCAACCTCCGAAAGTTATTAAGTAAATCCGATGTTTCCTCGGAATAGTTGGTCAATTATCCACCCACGACACGGAGCTAGCAAAGTGGTTTTCGCGTTGGGGATTTGGCGTCGTTACCTTTATGGCGTCACCTTTCAGTTATTCACCAATCACAAGAGTTGAAGGATATATTTACTCACAAGGAGTTAAATATGCGACAGAGGCGGTGGTTGGAAATTGTAACACCCCGAGATATTCGGAATAATTACAGCGCCGTAAACCCTTTAGATAAGGATTTACAAGGCTAATTTTAAAAGAAGTGTAAAAACAATACAATTGAACAACTGAAGTTCAAATACAGATTTGATTCAACCGATCAAATAGTTAATTTATACAACCATATCGAAAGGACATTATTAAAACAGACGTACTCGAGTACTGAACGAAACAAGAAAACAACTCTTCGACAACAATAACATCAATCACATCACTGAGCCATCTCATCGTCCCGTTTGCACTGTGGTGCCTCCCCGCTCCTCGACCACCTGAACATCAAAACAATGTCCACCCCAGAAGGGGTTAGCAAAACAATGCTAGTACAAGTATCATCATACAATAAATCATCAATACATCATAAAACATGCAAACCGGACTTCCGCCACCGGAATCCCACGATCCGAATCCTCACGATTCCATCAACACAATACATGGAAATCCCGCCAGCCAGCGCCCTCAGCATAGATCCCCAAGATGATCCCGTCGGACCAACGACTGGTGGAAAACCTGTCCCGCGATCCAGCGCCCTCGGATAGATCCCCATGATGATCCCGTCGGACCAACGCATGGTGGACATTCGATCCAGCGCCCTCAGCATAGATCCTCATGACCCCCTCGGATCATTTATACCATAATCAAACAATTATGCATACACATATGCATTTCAATATGTTCATCAATATAACAACGAATATCACGAGTATTCTCGAAATACATATCATATTCCACAATATGAATAAAACCACAAGCATGATAAATCGAACTCGACATATGATACTTGCCTCGAAAATGGCAAGGGCAAAACACTTCAAAGATCTCGACACACTCGAAGGCCGCCTCCTTCGATCAATGTAACAAGCTCGAACCTTAACAAAAGGAACGATATACAAATCATCTTAAGTCGAACGATGGCCTAACAATTCGGTCTACGGTCGAAAGATCAAAAATAACCAATGCGCTGGGATCGCTTAGCGCGCTCGTACTCTACGTAACGTGCGCTAAGACGGCTGTTAGCGACGCTATCGTATAAGACTAGCGTCGCTAGCCACGGTCCGCGATCTAACTCTTTGGTCTCATAACGCACGCTACGACGTTTCGGGCGATCGCGGCCCGATAGCGCACGTTAACTTACACGTGTTAGCGTGCGCTACTCGCATGGCGTAATACCGCGAACCGAAGCTGGGTTGAAGGGTGGAAAAACTCATGAATTTTACCGTGATAATACAAGTCATCTACGGGCAAAACATGCTAACAAGGTTTGTGGAAGATTCCATTATCATGAGGTACAAATATACGGATAATCAACTCAACATCATATCCTTTCTACGATTTCCAAGAAATAACCTAAGTTCCATTTGTTCTATGTTCCAAAACACATGATTCCATCATGTAAAACGTATCAACTGGGTAGATATCCGATTATTGATCAATACTTGATTTGAACATGCTTAGGAGTCCTATAATAAGATGGTTCAAAGGTTCATACGATATATAATGCCGATACGTCAAAAGTATCCTTCTAACATGTGATGACCGATTATAAACGAATTACTTGTTTATCAAAACATGATTTAAACTTCCTTAGGACATTACTAACATTAGTGAAGAATCACCTACCTCAAGGTAGTGAAGAATACGGAGGAAAACGAAGCGATCCAACACCGAAGGCTTGAACACCAAGCTCCAATGATAAACGATCTTCAATCTCGAGCTAGGAGGTTGATATGAAGTGTTTAGCACGAAGGGAATTATGATATAAGTGTAAGAGTTCGGGTTATGGGAGGAGAAAAACTGAAATCTCGAATAGGATGATGTCCTATTTATAATAAATGGCTATTAGCGCGCGCTAGGCCACCTTTCGTAGCGTGCGCTAACGGCTCATCGGACTAGGCTGCTCGGCACTTAGCGTGCGCTACGCATCGACACATGGCGTGCGCTAAGGCGTTGACTTCGGCTTTTCGAAAGCCGTCCAGTACATCCGACACAATCCGGCGGGGGTCCCGGCCGATCTCACCTACCGCACGTCCCAATCAATTTGACCACGCATAGCGTGCGCTAATTACATTACGTAGCGTGCGCTATGAAACCATGTTAGCGTATGATACCCTTAGCCTGTAGAGTGCGCTACATGCACAGAATTTCAACCCTACAAATCACAACCATGAAATTAAACGCTCGGCAACATCGGATTATGAAATACGGAGAATAATACTTAGACAAAAGTACAATCATTACAATATCGCAAGTTCCAATTACATAACAGAAATCTCGGGCATTACATCCTTCCTCCCTAAAAAGAAGTTTCGTCCCGAAACTTATGATGAAAACAACTCCGGATATTTAGCCTTCATACCGTCCTCCGTTTCCCAAGTGGCCTCTTCGACTCCATGTCGTGACCATTGTACTTTAACCAAGTGTATTGGTTTATTCCTCAATTGTTTGATCCGGCTCTCAAGTATCTTGATTGGTCTCTCTTCGAAGGTGCCATCATTAGCTATCTCGATCTCGTCGAAATCAATGACGTGACTGGGGTCCGGTACATACTTCCGCAGTTGGGATACGTGAAACACATTGTGAACGTGACTCAGCGATGGCGGTAAGGCCAACCTGTATGCTAACTCCCCAACTCTCTCTAGGATCTCGAATGGTCCGATATATCTCGGACTTAGCTTACCTCTTCTCCCAAAACGGAAAATCCCTCGTGTAGGAGACACCTTCAATAGTACGTGGTCTCCAGCGTCGAACTCTAGAGGGCGACGACGTACATCGGCATAAGACTTGCCGACTGGGCGTCAGCAGTCTTTCTCGAATCAAGGCTATCTTATCTTGAGTCCGAATAATCAATTCCGGTTCCGTCCCGATCAAATCAGAAGAATCATCCCAAAGACAGGGGGTGACCGGCATCTTCTCCCGCACAAAGCTTCAAATGGTGCCATCTTAATAGAAGCATGCCAACTGTTATTATAAGTGAACTCGATCAAGGGCAAATGAATTTCCCAATCAACCGACCAATCTAATGCACAAGCTCTAAGCATGTCCTCTACTGTCTGAATGGTCCTTTCGGACTGACCGTCCGTTTGGGGATGATAAGCTGTGCTAAAGTTGAGCTCGATCCCCAAAGCCTTGTGAATCGCTCTCGAAATGTGACACGAAACGGCCATCTCGATCCGAAATAATGGTCTTCGGTGTCCCGTGCAATCTGACTATCTCCGCAATAAATATTCGTGCCAATCTCTCGGGTCCCCATGTATCTTTAATTCCCAGGAAATGAGCCGACTTGGTTAGTCGATCAACTACAACCCAAATCATGTTCATTCCCGTTCTAGTCCTTGGCATACTAGTGATGAAATCCATCGAGATATCCTCCCACTTCCATTCAGGGATCGGGAGCGGCTTTAACATTCCAGCAGGTCGCTGATGTTCAATCTTAACTCGCCGACAAGTCAAACACTTCAAACGTACTCCGCTACGTCTTTCTTCATATTCCCCACCGAAGTTTTGCTTTAAATCTTTATACATCTTACTACCGCTGGGTGAATAGAATAGGGCGCGCTATGAGCTTCCTTTAAAATTGTCCGTCTCAAATCATCATCCTTGGGAACGCAAAGTCGACTCGAAATCTCAAAACCCCATCGTCTTGTATCACGAATCACGGGGCTTTCCCTTTCTTTACTTCGTCATATAATCGAAGGATCGGAGAATCGCTCAGTTGTTTAGACTTGATCTCCTCGACTAATGATGAAGTCGGTTTCATCACATAAAGTCGCCTTGGATTTGGTGCCCATACCTCAATCCCCTCGCGGATCGGTTCTCGTTGAATACCGGGTTGGGACGTAAGTGCTTCCAACACTCGAAGGGAAACAGGTTTACGGCTCAAAGCATCGGCTACTACATTTGCTTTCCCAGGATGATAGAGAATCTCCAAGTCGTAATCCTTGATCAATTCTAGCCACCTTCTCTCGCCTCATGTTTAATTCTTTACATTGAAAATGTATTTGAGGCTCTTATGATCTGTAAAGATCGACAATGAGTGCCGTACAAATAATGCCTTGATTTTCAAGGCAAAGACCACGGCTAGCTCGGATCATGAGTAGGATAATTAACCCGTGCGGTTTCAATTGCCGAGAAGCATAAGCAATCACTTTATCCCTCTGCATCAACACGCAACCCAAACCCCGATTCAAGCGTCGGCTGTATACCATGAATCCATCGGTTCCCTCGCGGTGCTAATATAGGTCTTGTCGTTAGTCTCCTCTTAAGTTCGTCAAAACCACTGGCACTTCTCATTCCACGTGAACTTTTGAGTTTTACCTTGGTGAGTGAGCGGACGAGCAATTTTGGAAAATCCCTCTACAAAGCGGCGATAATATCCGGCCAAGTCCTAAGAAGCTTGGACTTCTTTCACGTTGCTAGGAACTTCCCATTCCAAGATTGCTTCAACTTTCTTCGGGTCCACGAACTCCGTCGGTGATATCACATGCCCAAGGAAAGTTACTTCCTTAAGCGTAACTCACATTTAGAAAGCTTAGCGTACAAATTCCTTTCTCAAGATGCTCAAAACCACACGTAAATGTTCACATGTTCCTCTGCGTCCTCGAATATATCAAGATGTCGTCAATGAAAACGACCACAAATTTATCCAAGTACTCCAAGAATACCCGATTCATTAATTGCATGAATACTGCAGGAGCATTGGTAAGTCCAAACGGCATCACTACGAATTCATAATGCGTCTTAGGGATCGAAAGCGATTTCGGTATATCCGATTCCTTAATTCTCAATCGGTGGTATCCCGATCGCAAGTCTATCTTCGAGAATACCCTTGCCCCTGCAGTTGATCAAACAAGTCGTCGATCCGAGGTATAGGATACTTATTCTTGATTGTCATCTTATTGAGTTCCCTGTAATCAATACACAGTCGTAGGGATCCGTCTTTCTTAGGACAAAGAGAGCAGGCGCTCCCCAAGGAGAAACGCTCGGTTGAATATAACCCCTGCAACAATTCCTCCAGTTGTTTCTTGAGTTCATACATCTCGGTTGGCGCCATGCGGTATGGGGCTCTGGAAATAGGAGGCTGCTCCTGTGCTCTAGTTCGATAGTGAATTCCACTCCCCTCTGCGGAGGTAACCCGGAGTAGTTCGTCAGAAATACATCGAGAACTCATTCACAATCGAAATGGACGAGAGCTCTACCCCTTCCTCTTTCTTCATGGCATAGCACGAGTCCGTGACATCCCCGCTTGATAATTTCACGGCTTTCATTGCTTTGATCAATTTTCCCGAGCTTCGGTCTCCATCCTCGGAATAAGTGTTCGAATCCGTCATCGGCAATGATGGAAATGACTCTCTCTCGGTAATTGACATGACTCCATAACGGTTGAGCCAATCATCTCCGAGAATTAAATCGTCACCGCAGATTTCAACCACAATAAGATTCGATGGCCAAAATCTTCCATCTATAGATACAGGGAAAACCATAGCTTATAAGGTTCCCACAAATTTCTCACCGCTCGGTAAAACCACAACAAAAAGTTCACAAATATACAAACACCAGATGTTCAAACGATTAACACAGTTCAAAGATATAAAAGAATGCGTACCTCCCGAATCGAACAAGACACTAACTGGTTGCAAAAGGATCTGAATCGTACTGATGCAACAGTGTGTTCGATCATCGATTTCCTCATCTCGTACGGGCGTGGAGGAGCGGACCCGACCTTTGGATGCCTCTCTCTTCCCGGCGTTAGCTGCTGAAATCCACTTTCTGCGTCTGGTTCACACTCGTCTCTTTCGGACTGGAGCTGAGTACAGTACCAAAAGATCGGGTCGCATTTCCACAAAATGTTGCGCGATGTCCTTCTGTCCACACTCGAAACGGAGTTACAAGGCGCGAAACAATCACGTCGAACATGTCCCGCCTTGCCACGGTTGTAACACTTCTTCCTGCGTCGAAGCTTGATCGGTCTTGCCCGAACTTCTTTCCTCCTCGACTAGGATGCGGAGGTCTCTGGATGAGTGAAAAGAGGTGACCCGGCGGGGCCCGCTATTCTTATTCTCCATGAAGTTGCCGGACACCTTGTTTCTTTGCTTAGTCGATTTCTCTCTGCTGCTTCCTTCATATCGTAGGCAACGCCTTGTCAATCTTGCCTCAAGGTGGTACAATCAAATCCGGACATATATTGCTGAATTTCGGCTTCATTCGCATGTCAAAATGGAAAATCCTTTCCGCCTCGGTCTGACGGTGGCGACATAAGTCACCGGTGATTAAAAGTCTTAATCACTTAGTCACGGATGCTTCGAATTTTGCGGTGAGAAAAACTCCCGAACTCGGGCTTCTCTAATCTGGACGAGGACAATCATTGTGCCTCCATCATCACTTTGAATTCCGTCCAGTCAACATTGTGCTCCTCCGGTCGAATGGCCTCCCACCGGTCGAAAGCCTCCTTGGCCAAAAGATCTTGGCGACGGAACCTTCCTATCGTTGGGACAGTTAATCCTGCAAAAATCTTTTCCAATTCCTTGACCAATGATCCCACGAAAGCGTCTCGGCGGAACCGTCAAATTTCGGAGGATGCAATTTGACCACCTCGGTAAGCCATTTATCTCCCGATTATCCGCGTTATCTTGCTGTCCCATCGCGTCTCGCATGCGATCCACAACTTGAGCAAGCTGGGTTATCTGGGCAACCACTGTGAAGTACTCCCGGCACATTAAGGTCTGCATTATTATTTGCCGATCCTGCTGTCCCCGGAATGTGAATCCGTTTGGCTAGCGGCTATCTCGGGAGTAGATACCGACTCTTCTTGCCTCGCATTTCCACGTCCGCGTCCACGACCGCGTCCGCGTCCACGACCTCATCACAACATACTCAAAACATAAATACACAATGTCCAGGGCAAACTTACTAAAAATAGAACCATCAATTTTTACAACACAAAAATAAAAAAAAACAGTAGTAAACGAGAAAAGGAATCTTACAACCACGATCCACTTGACGATCTTTGGCTCAGCAGTGATGTTACGAACGACCAATAATTAATAACGTAAACAGACCCAATTAACCCGACTGCCAAGATATCCATAAATCTTAGCTCCGATACCATATTCTGTAACACCCCGAGATATTCGGAATAATTACAGCGCCGTAAACCCTTTAGATAAGGATTTACAAGGCTAATTTTAAAAGAAGTGTAAAAACAATACAATTGAACAACTGAAGTTCAAATACAGATTTGATTCAACCGATCAAATAGTTAATTTATACAACCATATCGAAAGGACATTATTAAAACAGACGTACTCGAGTACTGAACGAAACAAGAAAACAACTCTTCGACAACAATAACATCAATCACATCACTGAGCCATCTCATCGTCCTGTCGGTACTGTGGCTGCCTCCCCGCTCCTCGACCACCTGAACATCAAAACAATGTCCACCCCCGAAGGGGTTAGCAAAACAATGCTAGTACAAGTATCATCATACAATAAATCATCAATACATCATAAAACATGCAAACCGGACTTCCGCCACCGGAATCCAACGATGCGAATCCTCACGATTCCATCAACACAATACATGGTAATCCAGCGATCCAGCGCCCTCAGCATAGATCCCCATGATGATCCCGTCGGACCAACGCATGGTGGAAAACCCGTCCAGCGATCCAGCGCCCTCAGCATAGATCCCCATGATGATCCCGTCGGACCAACGCATGGTGGACATTCGATCCAGCGCCCTCAGCATAGATCCTCATGACCCCCTCGGATCATTTATACCATAATCAAACAATTATGCATACACATATGCATTTCAATATGTTCATCAATATAACAACGAATATCACGAGTATTCTCAGAAATACATATCATATTCAACAATATGAATAAAACCACAAGCATGATAAATCGAACTCGACATATGATACTTGCCTCGAAAATGGCAAGGGCAAAACACTTCAAAGATCTCGACACACTCGAAGGCCGCCTCCTTCGATCAATGTAACAAGCTCGAACCTTAACAAAAGGAACGATATACAAATCATCTTAAGTCGAACGATGGCCTAACAATTCGGTCTACGGTCGAAAAGATCAAAAATAACCAATCTGCTCGATCGCTTAGCGCGCACGTACTACGTAACGTGCGCTAAGACGGCTGATAGCGACGCTATCGTATAAGACTAGCGTGCGCTAGCCAGTCTGGCGATCTAACTCATTTGGTCTCATAACGTACGCTACGACGTTTGGGCGTTAATCGACGGCCGATAGCGCACGTTAACTTACACGTGTTAGCGTGCGCTACTCTTGCATGGCGTAGAATACCGCGAACCAGCTGGGTTGAAGGGTGGAAAAACTCATGAATTTTACCGTGATAATACAAGTCATCTACGGCAAAACATGCTAACAAGGTTTGTGGAAGATTCCATTATCATGAGGTACAAATATACGGATAATCAACTCAACATCATATCCTTTCTACGATTTCCAAGAAATAACCTAAGTTCCATTTGTTCTATGTTCCAAAACACATGATTCCATCGTGTAAAACGTATCAACTGGGTAGATATCCGATTATTGATCAATACTTGATTTGAACATGCTTAGGAGTCCTATAATAAGATGGTTCAAAGGTTCATACGATATATAATGCCGATACGTCAAAAGTATCCTTCTAACATGTGATGACCGATTATAAACGAATTACTTGTTTATCAAAACATGATTTAAACTTCCTTAGGACATTACTAACATTAGTGAAGAATCACCTACCTCAAGGTAGTGAAGAATACGGAGGAAAACGAAGCGATCCAACACCGAAGGCTTGAACACCAAGCTCCAATGATAAACGATCTTCAATCTCGAGCTAGGAGGTTGATATGAAGTGTTTAGGACGAAGGGAATTATGATCTAAGTGTAAGAGTTCGGGTTATGGGAGGAGAAATTGTGATATCTCGAATAGGTTGATGTCCTATTTATAATAAATGGCTATTAGCGCGCGCTAGGCCACCTTTCGTAGCGTGCGCTAACGGCTCATTGGACTAGGCTGCTCGGCACTTAGCGTGCGCTACGCATCGACACAGTGTGCGCTAAGGCGTTGACTCGGCTTTTCGAAAGCCATCCGGTACATCCGACACAATCCGGCGGGGGTCCCGGCGAGATCTCACCTACCGCACGTCCCAATCAATTTGACCACGCATAGCGTGCGCTAATTACATACGTAGCGTGCGCTATGAAACCATGTTAGCGACGCTACCCTTAGCTTTGTAGCGTGCGCTACATGCACAGAATTTCAACCCTACAAATCACAACCATGAAATTAAACGCTCGGCAACATCGGATTATGAAATACGGAGAATAATACTTAGACAAAAGTACAATCATTACAATATCGCAAGTTCCAATTACATAACAGAAATCTCGGGCATTACAGAAATAATCAAAGATTTTGATATCGATATCCTTCACCACCCGGGCAAGGCGAACGTTGTCGCCGACGCCTTGAGTCGTAAGTCCGTTCAGGAGCAAATGCTTGCTCGTTTAACAGTTCAGAATGAGCTTCAGCAGGAATTCCTTAGACCCGAGATCGAGTGCGGCTTCAAATCGGTGGACAGCTTTGTATGTTAGAGATTTCATCGTCACTTGAGGAGGTAATCAGAGAGAATCAGAGTTCAGACCCTCCATTGTTGCGCATCCGTGAAGATGTGGCTCAGGGGAAAGCCCTGGATTCGTGGTCCACGAGGATGGACTTTTGAGGTTTAAGAACCGGTTGTGCGTACCGACGATTGACGAGTTGAAAAACTCTATTTTGAGAGAAGCTCATGCTACCCCTTATTCTGTTCATCTGGGGTCCAGCAAGATGTACAAAGACTTGAAACAAAATTACTGGTGGAGTAATATGAAGCGAGAAGTCGCAGAATTTGTTTCGAGATGTTAACCTGTCAACAAGTCAAGATTGAACATCGGCCGTGGGTATGTTGAAACCTCTCCTATTCCAGAGTGGAAGTGGGAAGACATTTCTATGGATTTCATCACGAGTTTGCCGACAGTCGTCGTGGCATGATTACAATCTGAGTGATTGTGGACCGCTTAACTAAATCAACTCATTTTCTTGAGATTAAGGATACTTGGGGTCCCGAGAGACTTGCCTAGTTATTCATCAAAGAGATAGTGAAACTGCACGGTACTCCTAAAAGTATCGTTTCCGATCGTGACGGACGGGTTGTGTCACATTTTGGAAATCGATTCATCGTGCTATGGGAACTCGGCTTAATCTCGATCGCCTTTCATCCTCAGTCCGACGGACAATCAGAGAGAACTATTCAGACATTAGAGGACATGTTGAGGGCATGCGTCCTCGATTGGAAGGACGATTGGGAAGCCCAACTACCACTGATCGAGTTCACGTACAGTATAGTTGGCATGCCTCCATTAAGATGGCACCTTACGAGGCCTTGTACGGTCGTCGTTGTCGATCTCCCTTGTGTTGGGATGACTTGTCAGAATCAATCGGCACCGAACCCGATATGCTTATAGCCGCCCGGAAGAAGGTAGCTTTGATCAAGAGCCGTATGTTGACAGCTCAGAGTCGACAGAAATCATATGCAGATAATCGTCGTCGACCACTAGAGTTCGAGACGGGTGACCACGTCTTGGTCAATGCAGATAATCGAGGTATTTTCCGTTTCGGAAAACGGGGGAAGTTGAGTCCGAGATTCATTGGACCGTTTGAAATTTTGGATCGAGTGGGCGAGTTAGCTTATCGATTGGCTTTACCTCCGGCTCTGAGCCGAATTCATAATGTGTTTCATGTCTCTCAGTTGCCAAAGTATGTTGCCGACCCGAGTCACATACTGCAGTTCGACGAAATCGAGATCGCCGACGACCATTCATATGAGGAGCGTCCTATACTAGTCTTAGAGCGGCGAATCAAACAGTTGAGAAATAAGTCGATTCCTTTGGTCAAGATTCAGTGGTCCAGACACGGAGTCGAAGAGGCTACTTGGGAAACCGAGGATAGTACGCGGGAGAGTTATCCCGAGTTGTTTGACCCTTAGTTTCGGGGACGAAACTCTTTTAAGGGGGGGTGTATGTAATACCCGGTTGTAATTCATTCATTTTCATTCAGTAATTATCGATCTGTATTTGTCACTCGGTGTATTTTCACTCAATTATAATCATTCATCAATCATGTTCATTCACCGTGTTCACCGTTCGTAAAACTTCGAGTTGTGTATCGTTATTGTTCATAGTTTCAACTTTCCTCATATGAGTTCGACTTTGTTAAATCACCATTAATTTTTGGTAACTCCAAAAATTCTAAATCTTGCAATATTATAGAGCATCGATTTAGCTTTCCAATGGTTCAAGCGGTGAGTCAATCGGAGTCCTGAGAGAGTTTTGGTCGTTTGATTTTGGCGATCACGCCGACCGAACTCGGCCGTGTCGTCCGACACGGCCCGTGCCGTACTCGTCCGAAATGCGAAGTTTACGCCGACCGAGGCTCGGCCGTGTCGTCCGCACGGCCCGTGCGTACTCTTCCGGATAGGCTGGAGCTGCCGACACGCCCGAGTGTCCCGGGACACGGTCGAGTCATGCCGAAGTCATTTGTCGGGCGGGTCGCTATCGGAAGGCCCTCGGCGCCGCGGCCGTGTCAATCCGGACACGGTCGAGTCATGTCGACCAACTGTCGGCGGTATGCGACACGGCCGTGCCGATCGGCACGGGCCGTGTCCGTGACGATCAACCCCTATAAATTCATTTTTCATCATTTCACCCATTTTTACGCATTTTCTTCACCTTCAACCGAGAGATAAGGCTTGAGGGAGGGTTTTCCTTCACAAATCATTTGGGTGTTTGATTTTCTTCATCTCCTTTCGATCGTGAAGCTTGGATAATCAATCTAACGCGTATTCTTCGGGTTAAAGCACTTGGATCATCAAGAGGTAATTCCTTCAACACTTTGGACTTCGATTTTGTGTTGAAATAGGATGTTTTGGACGTTATAATCATGATATATGAAGGGATATGTATATGATTATGAGTTTGTATAAGGATTCATTGGATTATTGAGGGATTATTCAAAAACACCTTGTAAATCGAGTTGGAATTGGGGATTTTCGACTAATTGTTGTTATAATCACATTTTGGATATTCATAACGGATTATTGATCGTATTGGAGATGTTTTGTTGGTTTGAAACACTTCTTGGGGAATTTTGATATTGGTATATCGAAGTTTGTTGTAAACAATCGGAGTTGGATACAACGTGTTGGATTTAATGTCTCTTTGGACTTGGTTTAGTCGTATCGACGTTTGGAATTCGTTATATTCGTGTTTAATTCGTGTATTGATCGGATTGTTGGTAATTGTATTGAATTAAGGTTGTTCGATGCGACACTTCATTTAGGGCGTTGTTCGTGGAAGGATAATTGTCATCGGTATTTTGTAAGTTAATTCTTACTCGGTTAAAAGGATATTCATACCTTTTGTTGTTGTTCATTCATAATCATAACTCATTCATCATTATAATCAAAACTTGTTGTTATCAATTAATCGTTTGATCATAAGGAGCAGCGGTTCCAATCTTTTCATTGAACTGTCAATTATTTCATTACCTTTCCATCTCGGTGAGTCATTATTCATTTTCGATGTCACTTTTGTAATATTGTTGCATTCCGGGTCATACTGTCGTGAGGGTTGGTTTGTGTAGGATTTTCATGTAGGGCACATTATGGTCGTGTGTTGGTTGTTGGCCTCACATTGGGTGTGCACTCGAGTCGATTGCTCGTGAGGCGATTAGGTACAAGACCACGCGTGTTTGATCGTTGGTGGCTTGTGCACGGACACATTTTCATCCGGACGTAGTGTGGCGCCATTCCTTTGAGCCGTCTTGATTAGTTGATTCATATAGCATGTTTGATTGCGTATGTTTCGACAGGATATTTCATAACCCGGATATAATCATGATTGTGTATTTTCAACTCTTGAGGATTGTTGTTCTTTATGGCCGGCCCGTTTGGGGATTTTGTTTCTGGTCTTGGCGAGGCAAAGGCACGGGGAGAACACGTTAACGTCGAGGAGTCCCAATGATACTAGAAAGGGGCCCCGATGCATTCGATCACTTGTTCGATCATTTGTGTTTCCTTTATTTATTCCAGCTGAGACATTAGTTTGAATACTCTTTTCATTCAGTGTTGTGTATTTTATCGTCACATAAGATACATATGTATTCTATTTTATCCTGGGTGTATTGTATGAAACTCCTAATCGGAGTAATTGATGTTGTAATGTGGTTCGGTACTACATTTACCCTGTGTAATTCATCCTTTTTCATTCGCCTGGTGGGTCTCAGTCGGGGATCCACGGCACTGTAATATCCGCCTAGTTTGGGGTGTTACAAGGTGGGAATAAACCCAATATGCATTTTACAAGATATCAAAGATCTCGGGAGTTTTGAAAACATTTGGAATATACGAATCCTCAACTTAACAGAACCATATAGGGATACGGGCCAAGGACTTGTTTAAGTTCAAAATACCAATCCGATCACAAAACACGGGGTCCACGACCCAATCATCCTCATCACATACTCGAGTGAAAGTCCAATAGGTCACACCCGATAAACAACCAAATCACAATGTACAGAGACAATCACTAGGGCCCGCATCCTTATGCCAAAAACCTCACCATCAAGAAACAAATCATATACGACACTTATAATGATGCCATTCTAGCCAACTACCAAGACCTTACGTAAGACATAACTCACACCGAGAATGGAAGCGTTATGATATTCCGGACATATCATAATTATGGAAACAACAACGTGACATAATCATCACAAAACAACCTCCCGAGCTATACTGGCCCTGTACCTCTCAAGCAAGATACACACCCCAGTGACACCTCGCCCTCCCTGGTGTATAGCCCAACCGAGTGATCCGTAGGGATATGCAGCCTACCGGACCCCAGGGGACCCTCACTGGTTTTACTCGGCTCACACAATCTCAAAAACCACATGGCACAAATCACAATCATCAAAACCGCATTCTCCCGAAGTACATCAAACGTAATTCAAGGTACTTGTTAGAAATGGCCGCTATATCCGACACATACTCACAACCAATACTACACAACGACATATGCTCATCAATAGACCCGCACATCCACACACGTATATTCTTCTTTTAAGAAGACATAACCTTAAGTCCACTTTGACACAATCACGCACAACAGTACCACACACAAGGAAGATATTTCCATGTACAAGACTAACACACATTTTCAAAACAACACATTCGTTCACAAATACATAAGTAGATTTAGAAGGAAACCTTTATCGAGAACATACCGATCCTTTTTAACATTCATTAAACATTCGTATTTCACATAAAATCATTAATCAACAATTGTGCTTACGAAACACGAAACGTATGGGCAAGATACTTGCCTCGAATCCGCGAGCGAACAAATACGACGAATCACAAGGCCTCGATACCACGAACCACCGGACAATGAACGGATGAGGTTGGGCAGCCCTCGAACTTCCAAAACCGACCAAGAACTCGACAACTCCACGAGAACTACGAAAATAATATCACCACGAATCAATAACACTAAACCGAATCCGAATCGATCCTAAAAACAACAAGGATCTAAGTGTGTGTCCAAGAAATCAAGAACTATGTCCCGAGGGATATAAAATCATGAATGAGTTCAAAAATCCGAAGATCATGACCAAGACAACAAGAATTTCACCATCGATTCATCATCCTCGGATTAAATCGAAGAACTAAGGAGAAACCCCCAAAATTCAAGAACTAGGGTTCTAAGAAGAGATTACCTTGATTTGGATCAAGAAGATGATTAGATGTTGTTAAACACCTACAAATCCGTTCCAAAATGGAGCTTGATGAAGAAGATCGCTGAAAATCACCTCTCGAGCTCACTCCCGTCGGAAAGGATGAAGAAGGGAGAGAAATGACGAAGTGAAGCCTTTGTCGGTATTTATCTTTGGGCCGATTATTAGCGTGCACTAACAATACGGATATTAGCGCGCTAACGAGTCAACGCCGAAGCTCGCATGTAACACTGTTAGCGTGCGCTAGCCCCATTAGCGTAGCGTGCGCTAACGAGTCACGGATCCAGTCCAGTAGCTCCTGGACAGATCTGCACCTACCAGGTAGCGTGCGCTAGAAAGAAGAAGTAGCATGCGCTAATCAATCGATAGCGTGCGCTAGCTACCAACCTTAGCGTGCGCTAACGAGACTCCAGTCCCAGTCCAGTGGCTCCTGGACTGTCTCTGGACTTCCAGTTAGCGTGCGCTAACCACAACACAGTAGCGCGCGCTACGCCACAAGCGTTAGCATGCGCTACACCACAAAAACCCAAAAACTCGCATAGTGATCCGAAACGCCTCCAAACACATGTCCCAACAAGGCACACCTAAACATGGCACAAAATTCGAACGATGAGGACAATAACAATCCGATAAAACCCCAAAAACTCAATGAATCCGGAACAATGATCTCAGGTATTACAAAAGGGATTTGACACGTTAAAAAGTTTAATGGACTATTAACTTATATTATTTGGGTAATCATAATGTCTTGCTAGATGCCGCTTATGATTTATTATTTAATAAGGTATTAAATAATTGCCAATATAATATAAGCCTTTTGGGTCGCATGTACGACAATTATAGACAAGTAGGAATAAATATCAACTGGGAATAATAAATATAATATTGGATATTATATTTATAAGGAGATTAAATAATAAGTAATATATATAATATTGAATATTATATATATATATATATTGTATTATTTAATAAGATGAGGGGTAACTAAGCAAATACTATATTCTTGAATCTAGGGTTTAGTATAAATATAAGGTCAAGAAAAAAAAAGGGGAAAATCCCCCCCCCCCCCCCCCCAAGAAAGAAAGAAAAATCGGTCTCTTCCTCTTACAGTAGGAGAAAGACGTCGGATATCTAATCTTCTTCCCTTAGTTGATCTTGATCAATAGTACAATCCTTATAGTAAGGAATTTGTGTTGTACTATTTATCAATATTATGCATAAGGATCTAGCAATCCGGCTTGTGGAATTGTTCGTGTGTGGATCACACTCGGAGATATTTATCTGCTTCTAGTCCGAATTTAGATTTGTTCGTCGGATTAAGATAATTCGATTAACCCTTTAATCAAACAATTAAATTACTGCATGAGATTTTAAATTGGGTTTTCTTATTATTTCTTCCGCTGTGTTTTACTCTTGATTGATGTATTCGATGCATAGAAAACCCCCAACAAACACATGTAACACACACAAAAATGGTATGATGAAACACACATATTCTGTAGTGAATGAGTGATTGTGCCTAATGGTGGCGGTGCGTGCGAAAGTGTCCTCAAGAATCCGTAAGTGGGTATCAATTGCGGATAACCCTGGTATCATTCCGACCTCCATAACATTTAGTCTCCCATTGAACTAAGACCTCATCGCATTTATGTGCTTGTTCAGTCGCTCTCATATTGGCGCTAGCATCGGTAAGGACACGTGGTCATCCCTGTTTGAGCCACCTGTTTATGCAGAGAATAAGGCTCCTTGGTGTTCGATGGTGCAGATCGTGATGGTCCCGCTGCAAATGAGCTTGGAATCGCCTCTCCCACTTGGTCTAAAAAAGCAAGCACACATCTCCTTTTTTTTGTTGGAACTCCATGAACTCGAACCAATCGTGAGTAATTTCGCCCTTGATAACTCGACTAAATTAATCCAGTGGAGGTGGTTCACGATCATAGTATGGTGAGCAGGGTCGAACATATTAAAGTATACTGCCAACGTCTTTTGTTCTCATCAATGGACTAAATCTCATATGACCAAATATACCAGTTGAATGTGAATAGAAATAGTGAACCTAACATTGACTAGCAATACCAAAGGAATTGGAGTTATATACCCTTTCAATTTCCATTCAAGAATTCTTATTTGATGTGCATGTGATGTCTTAATCTCTTATCATGAGTGGGAAAGTTTCATCAAGTGTAGCAAATCTAAGAATAATCGTCCATATTTTCCATCTCGTCTGCAAAATCCATAAGTAAAATATCTCTTTCGAAACCACTTTATCCTACACCCTGCCAAAAATGTTGTATGCTAGGAATTTTTGCAAAATAGCTAAAACCCAATCCTTATGAGACCCATTAGACATTACACTTAACTTCTACTTATTGAGACCTGATAAATAATTGAAATACACCCATGGACTGAAATCACTTGGCACCTCCGATGCACCTCTAGACAAAAAATAAAAAACATCCTCATCACACCCCGATCCACCACAAATTCACGCAACATTAAAAGACAAGTGAATCCACTAAGAAAATCCATGGAATTTGATCGCTGAAAGAAATTCTTGCGCTCATACATATCAAACCCCAAATAAGAGAATTCACTTGTAACATCCTCGGTTCAACCCGGGTTGTTACACACTGTAGAACCTTACCACGAGGCCTACCAGGCTTAAACATATCTTTTCACAACAGTTAAAACAGACTCAAACATCATATAACACAAAATAAAATAATTAGGCTGTGGCCTCGGTGAGAACAATTAAGTAATCAAAATCAGACAAAATGAAATATCACAGTTTTGCCCACGCAAGGGACTTCCACAGTTATTTGAAAAACTAAAAACATCCACGACAATTTGACAAGATATAAAGATTACATAAGGGGTTAGCATTCGAATAGCTAGTGTAAGTACAAGATTACATGCAAATACTTTACAAGCATATCATATACATAAACCTCCATTGTATGACCTATCAAGCTACATAACACATTATTTACCAGGCGTTGATAGGTCACGCCAGCATTTTTAAGCCCAAAAGGCATCATGCGGTAGCAGTATAGGCCGCGGGCCGAGTAGAAGGAGGTATTCTCTTCATCAGTAGGATGCATCCGGATCTGATTGTATCCGAAGTATGCGTCCATAAAACTCAATAGCTCGTGTTCGGCCGTCGCGTCAACCATGTAGTCGATGTGGGGCGGAGGATAGCTATCTTTTGGGCAGGCTCTATTTAGATCGGAGAAGTCAATGCAGAGCCGCCACAGCCCAATCGGCTTCTTAACTAGGACCGGGTTGGCCACCCAGGTCGAATATCTGGCTTTCCGGATAAATCTGTTTTCGATTAGCTTCTCTACTTCTTCTTCTAATCCCTTCTGCCGCTCAGGCCCCAATTTCCTTCGCCACGAGCGATAGGTTTTGGCGGGTCAATATTCACCGGTGTGGCGAATTCGGATCAATTCCCGGCATGTCCGAATGGGTCCAAGCGAAGACGTCCAAATCTTGTCTCAGGTGGGAGATTAGCTCGAAACGGATCAGTTCCTGGAGGTTGTTGCCGATCCTAAGTTGTCGGACGGGATTAGAAGTGTCCATGTTGACGTGATCCAGCTCTTCCGTCGGCTCAGCGTGGCGAATTTTTCTCTTCAATTTTTGGAATCACGGGTCGACGGGATACTCCTCTAGGACCGGTTCTTTTCCGGGCCTACGGCCTCGGTATGCATCCTGGTTAATCTCTATATTGGGGGCTTGAGTGGCCCTGGAACTTTTGGCATCTTGTTCTAGCCTGGCGCCTTCTCCCAGCTGTTCGGATCCGGTTGCTCTTGTTTCTTCAGGCATACTTCCCGGGGTGCCCTCTGCGGCATTTATCTCATGAGCCCGGATGCTAAGATTGCATTTTCGGACAGCACGTTGATCCCCCTGTGGACCCCGATGCCATCTGGGGTGGGGAATTTCATGCACATGTGATAGGTGGAGTGAGTGGCCCTCAGCCTCGACATCGTAGGCCGGCCTATGATGGCATTGTAGTCGTTGTGCATGTAGATGATCTTAAATGTGGTGATCACTGTTCTCTTGATCGGCCCTTGACCAAACTCCAGGGCGAGATCGATTTCTACTAAGGGGGTGGTGCGGCAGTTGGCAAACCCTCGGATGTCCTCCTTACATGGCCGAACATAGGATTGGTCCACCTTCATCCTGCAAAGGGTATGAAGATAGATGATACTAGCATAGGACCCTGAATCCATGAACACTATGTGTACATGGATTCCTATTATCGGCAGAGTGATGACGAGGGCATCGAAATGGGGATGATGCAAACCATCAGCATCAGATTCCTCGAAAGTGACGTCCAGCTGGGGGTTTCTTCAGCCACTGACATAAATCATTCGGGTCGGCCTTCGGTCCGCTGGTAGAGGTAGTGGCCTCTCGAATAAAGGCTTTCTTCTGCCGCTTAGACCGATGATCATCGACTTCGGTCGTCCCCATTACATTGAGGAATTTCTGGGAGATTTAGGGGGCGAAGGCATCGATCGTTCTTTGCTTTCGCTGGGTCGGCCATATCCTGTCCGGGTAAATCACCTCAACCCGGTATCGTCGCATACCGCGATCAAGGATGCGATAAGGTCTCAGCACTGCTCGGTGTTTGACCCATCGATTCATGGTATTTACAGAAGCGGGTCTGATCCATCTCTTTTTGGTCTGTGTAGATCGGCCGAGGGACCGGAAGCAAATCTTATTTATCTGGTCGAATATGGTCGCCGCCCCTACAGAGTATATCTCGGCGAAGCTGGCCATGAGCTCGGGCCTTTGCTCCTGGTAATTCTGGGTTGATGGGTCGGTCGAAGAGGAGCCGGTGGCCTTATTTTCCCGGCGGGGTTCTTGGCGGGTCTCCCTGGAGTCATGCATGTCTTCTTTCTTCTTGTACGATCCTTTCTGATCGGCAGGCATGACTAGGACTGGGGCCGGAATAGCTTCCTCGGCGGCGCTGTGGGAGCTGGCGCGCTCTAAGAACTCTTGATATGTGTGGGGGATGTTCTGGCACACCGTCCAGCGGAAAAAATAAATTTTCAGGAGGCCGGCCTGAGCAATTATGGCCAGTGCATCATCGAACATAGGTCCCATTTCCATTATCTGCTTATTGAAACGAGATATATAATCCTTGAGGGATTCGTTTGCCCCTGCACGACGGAGGTGGTAGAGGACCGCGGGGCAATGCACACTAGAGATCCCATAAAGTGGGATCGAAATATCGCAGTGAGCTAAGCCCATGTCTCGATAGAGTGGTGGGGTAGCGAGCGATACCACCTTTGGGCCCTTTCCCCCAAAGTCAAGGAGAACATCCGACATCAGAATTCATCTTGGGACCCATTTAGGTCCATCTATGAGTTGTAATGTCCAAGATGGGCATTGGGGTCAGTCTCCCCGTTATATGGGGGAATTTGGGGGACCTTAAACTTCTCTGGGAGAGTCTCCACCAAAACACTGGGGGCAAGGGGACTCTCCTGGCTGTTGAGCCATTCAGAATTTTGAGATGGCTGGAGTTGTTTATTTTCAAGCTCCGTGAGGCATTTTTTGAGGAACTCGATTTCACTCGAGTTGTCGCCTGGAGTTTGCGGTAGTGTTTGCGTAGGGACTAGGGATTGATGGGGAGCCTTTTTTTCTTTGCGGCCCTGAATCTGAGTAGTCTAGACCAGTGCCATTTTTTCAGTTCTCCTCCCTATCCCCTGTAACACCCCGAGATATTCGGAATAATTACAGCGCCGTAAACCCTTTAGATAAGGATTTACAAGGCTAATTTTAAAAGAAGTGTAAAAACAATACAATTGAACAACTGAAGTTCAAATACAGATTTGATTCAACCGATCAAATAGTTAATTTATACAACCATATCGAAAGGACATTATTAAAACAGACGTACTCAGTCTTGAGCGAAACAAGAAAACAACTCTTCGACAACAATAACATCAATCACATCACCGAGCCATCTCATCGTCACAGCCGGTCTTGTGGTGCCTCCCAGCTCCTCGACCACTGAACATCAAAACAATGTCCACCCCGAAGAAATTAGCAAAACAATGCTAGTACAAGTATCATCATACAATAAATCATCAATACATCATAAAACATGCAAACCGGACTTCCGCCACGGAATCCAACGATGCGAATCCTCACGATTCCATCAACACAATACATGGTAATCCAGCGATCCAGCGCCCTCGGCATAGATCCCCATGATGATCCCGTCGGACCAACGCATGGTGGAAAACACATCCCGATCCAGCGCCCTCGGCATAGATCCCCATGATGATCCCGTCGGACCAACGCATGGTGGACATTCGATCCAGCGCCCTCGGATAGATCCTCATGACCCCCTCGGATCATTTATACCATAATCAAACAATTATGCATACACATATGCATTTCAATATGTTCATCAATATAACAACGAATATCACGAGTATTCTCGAAATACATATCATATTCAACAATATGAATAAAACCACAAGCATGATAAATCGAACTCGACATATGATACTTGCCTCGAAAATGGCAAGGGCAAAACACTTCAAAGATCTCGACACACTCGAAGGCCGCCTCCTTCGATCAATGTAACAAGCTCGAACCTTAACAAAAGGAACGATATACAAATCATCTTAAGTCGAGCGATGGCCTAACAATTGGTCTACGGTCGAAAAGATCAAAATAACCAATCTGCACGATTTGCTTAGCGCGCTCGTACTCACGTAGCGTGCGCTAAGACTGATTTAGCGACGCTATCGTATAAGACTAGCGTCGCTAGCCACGGTCTGCGATCTAACTCATTGGTCTCATAACGTACGCTACGTACGTTTGGGCGTCTTGACCCGATAGCGCACGTTAACTTACACGTGTTAGCGTGCGCTACTACTGCATGGCAGAATACCGCGAACCGAAAACTGGGTTGAAGGGTGGAAAAACTCATGAATTCTACCGTGATAATACAAGTCATCTACGGGCAAAAATGCTAACAAGGTTTGTGGAAGATTCCATTATCATGAGGTACAAATATACGGATAATCAACTCAACATCATATCCTTTCTACGATTTCCAAGAAATAACCTAAGTTCCATTTGTTCTATGTTCCAAAACACATGATTCCATCGTGTAAAACGTATCAATGGGTAGATATCCGATTATTGATCAATACTTGATTTGAACATGCTTAGAGTCCTATAATAAGATGGTTCAAAGGTTCATACGATATATAATGCCGATACGTCAAAAGTATCCTTCTAACATGTGATGACCGATTATAAACGAATTACTTGTTTATCAAAACATGATTTAAACTTCCTTAGGACATTACTAACATTAGTGAAGAATCACCTACCTCAAGGTAGTGAAGAATACGGAGGAAAGCGAAGCGATCCAACACCGAAGGCTTGAACACCAAGCTCCAATGATAAACGATCTTCAATCTCGAGCTAGGAGGTTGATATGAAGTGTTTAGGACGAAGGGAATTATGATCTAAGTGTAAGAGTTCGGGTTATGGGAGGAGAAAATCGAAATCTCGAATAGGATGATGTCCTATTTATAATAAATGGCTATTAGCGTGCGCTAGGCCTGCTCGTAGCGTGCGCTAACGGCTCATTGGACTAGGCGTACTCGGCACTTAGCGTGCGCTACGCATCGACACATGGCGTGCGCTAAAGGCGTTGACTCGGCTTTTCCGAAAGCCGTCGGTACATCCGACACAATCCGGCAGGGGTCCCGGGCGATCTCACCTACCGCACGTCCCAATCAATTTGACCACGCATAGCGTGCGCTAATTACATACGTAGCGTGCGCTATGAAACCATGTTAGCGTCGCTACCCTTAGCTTTGTAGCGTGCGCTACATGCACAGAATTTCAACACAACAAATCACAAACATGAAATAAAACGCTCGGCAACATCTGATTATTAAATACTGAGAAAAATAATTATACAAAAGTACAATCATTACAATATCGCAAGTTCGATTACATAACGAAATCTCGGGCATTACATCCTTCCTCCCTAAAAGAAGTTTCGTCCGAAACTTATGATGAAAACAACTCCGGATATTTAGCCTTCATACCGTCCTCCGTTTCCCAAGTGGCCTCTTCGACTCCATGTCGTGACCATTGTACTTTAACCAAGTGTATTGGTTTATTCCTCAATTGTTTGATCCGGCTCTCAAGTATCTTGATTGGTCTCTCTTGAAGGTGCCATCATTAGCTATCTCGATCTCGTCGAAATCAATGACGTGATGGGGTCCGGTACATACTTCCGCATTGGGATACGTGAAACACATTGTGAACGTGACTCAGCGATGGCGGTAAGGCCAACCTGTATGCTAACTCCCCAACTCTCTCTAGGATCTCGAATGGTCCGATATATCTCGGACTTAGCTTACCTCTTCTCCCAAAACGGAAAATCCCTCGTGTAGGAGACACCTTCAATAGTACGTGGTCTCATTCGAACTCTAGAGGCGGCGACGTACATCGGCATAAGACTTCTGTCGACTCTGGGCAGTCAACAGTCTTTCTCGAATCAAGGCTATCTTCTCTTGAGTCTGAATAATCAATTCCGGTTCCGTCCCGATCAAATCCGAAGAATCATCCCAGCACAGGGGTGACCGGCATCTTCTCCCGTACAAAGCTTCAAATGGTGCCATCTTAATAGACGCATGCCAACTGTTATTATAAGTGAACTCGATCAAGGGCAAATGAATTTCCCAATCAACCGACCAATCTAATGCACAAGCTCTAAGCATGTCCTCTACTGTCTGAATGGTCCTTTCGGACTGACCGTCCGTTTGGGGATGATAAGCTGTGCTAAAGTTGAGCTCAGTCCCCAAAGCCTTGTGAATTGCTCTCGAGAAATGTGACACGAAACGGCCATCTCGATCCGAAATAATGGTCTTCGGTGTCCGTGCAATCGACTATCTCCGCAATAAATATTCGTGCCAATCTCTCGGGTCCCCATGTATCTTTAATTCCCAGGAAATGAGCCGACTTGGTTAGTCGATCAACTACAACCCAAATCATGTTCATTCCCGTTCTAGTCCTTGGCATACTAGTGATGAAATCCATCGAGATATCCTCCCACTTCCATTCAGGGATCGGGAGCGGCTTTAACATTCGGAGTCGCGATGTTCAATCTTAACCTGGCGACAAGTCAAACACTTCAAACGTACTCCGCTACGTCTTTCTTCATATTCCCCACCGGAAGTTTTGCTTTAAATCTTTATACATCTTACTCTTGCTGGTGAATAGAATAGGGCGCGCTATGAGCTTCCTTTAAAATTGTCCGTCTCAAATCATCATCCTCGGGAACGCAAAGTCGACTCTGAAATCTCAAAACCCCATCGTCTTGTATCACGAATCCTGGGGCTTTCCCTTTCTTTACTTCTTCATATAATCGAAGGATCAGAGAATCGTTCAGTTGTTTAGACTTGATCTCCTCGACTAATGATGAAGTCAGTTTCATCACATAAAGTCGCCCTTGGATTTCTGGTGCCCATACCTCAATCCCATCGCGGATCAGTTCTCGTTGAATACTGGGTTGGGACGTAAGTGCTTCCAACACTCGAAGGGAAACAGGTTTACGGCTCAAAGCATCGGCTACTACATTTGCTTTCCCCGGATGATAGAGAATCTCCAAATCGTAATCCTTGATCAATTCTAGCCACCTTCTCTGCCTCATGTTTAATTCTTTACATTGAAAATGTATTTGAGGCTCTTATGATCTGTAAAGATCGACAATGAGTGCCGTACAAATAATGCCGCGATTTTCAAGGCAAAGACCACATGACTAGCTCCGGATCATGAGTAGGATAATTAACCCGTGCGGTTTCAATTGCCGAGAAGCATAAGCAATCACTTTATCCCTCTGCATCAACACACAACCCAAACCATGATTCGAAGCGTCGCTCTAAACCATGAATCCATCAGTTCCCACTGGCAGTGCTAATATAGGTGCTGTCGTTAGTCTCCACTTAAGTTAGACAAAACCACTGGCACTTCTCATTCCACGTGAACTTTTGAGTTTTCAGAATAAATGAGTGAGCGGACGAGCAATTTTGGAGAATCCCTCTACAAAGCGGCGATAATATCCAGCATGTCCTAAGAAGCTTCGGACTTCTTTCACGTTGCTAGGAACTTCCCATTCCAAGATTGCTTCAACTTTCTTCGGGTCCACTTTGAACTCCGTCGGTGATATCACATGCCCAAGGAAAGTTACTTCCTTAAGCCAGAACTCACATTTAGAAAGCTTAGCGTACAGCTGTTCCTTTCTCAAGATGCTCAAAACCACACGTAAATGTTCAGCATGTTCCTCTGCGTCCCTCGAATATATCAAGATGTCGTCAATGAAAGCGACCACAAATTTATCCAAGTACTCCAAGAATACCCGATTCATTAATTGCATGAATCTGCGGGAGCATTGGTAAGTCCAAACGGCATCACTACGAATTCATAATGCGTCTAGGGATCCGAAAGCGATTTCGGTATATCCGATTCCTTAATTCTCAACTGGTGGTATCCGATCGCAAGTCTATCTTCGAGAATACCCTTTCCCCCTGTGATTGATCAAACAAGTCGTCGATCCGAGGTATAGGATACTTATTCTTGATTGTCATCTTATTGAGTTCCACTGTAATCAATACGGTCGTAGGGATCCGTCTTTCTTAGGACAAAGAGAACGGGCGCTCCCAAGGAGAAACGCTCGGTTGAATATAACCCCTCTGCAACAATTCCTCCGGTTGTTTCTTGAGTTCATACATCTCGGTTGGCGCCATGCGGTATGGGGCTCTGGAAATAGGAGGCTGCTCCAGGGCTCTAGTTCGATAGTGAATTCCACTCCCCTCTGCGGAGGTAACCCGGAGTAGTTCGTCGGGAAATACATCGAGAACTCATTCACAATCGAAATGGACGAGAGCTCTACCCCTTCCTCTTTCTTCATGGCATAGCACGCAGTCCGTGACATCCTGCTTGATAATTTCACGGCTTTCATTGCTTTGATCAATTTTCCCGAGCTTCGGTCTCCATCCTCGGAATAAGTGTTCAGATCCGTCATCAGCAATGATGGAAATGACTCTCTCTCGGTAATTCAGCACAGCTCCATAACGGTTGAGCCAATCATCTCCGAGAATTAAATCGTCACCGCAGATGTCAACCAAAATAAGATTCGATGGCCAATCTCTTCCTTCTATAGATACTGGGAAATCCTTAGCTTCTAAGGTTCCCACAATTTTCTCTCCGCTCGGTAATCCCACAACATAAGGTTCACAATTATATAAGCACGAGATGTTCAAACGATTAACACAGTTCAAAGATATAAAAGAATGCGTACCTCCCGAATCGAACAAGACACTAACTGGTTGCAAAAGGATCTGAATCGTACCTGATGCAACAGCTGTGTTCGATCATCGATTTCCTCATCTCAAATGCGGCGTGGAGGAGCGGACCCGACCTTGGATGCCTCTCTCTTCCCGCGTTCTGCTGAAATCCACTTTCTGCGTCTGGTTCACACTCGTCTCTTTCGGAATTTGGAGCTGAGTACAGTACCAAAAGATCGGGTCGCATTTCCACAAAATGTTGCGCGATGTCCTTCTGTCCACACTCGAAAGCAGTTACAGCGGTAGCGAAACAATCACGTCGAACATGTCCCGCCTTGCCACGGTTGTAACACTTCTTCCTGCGTCGAAGCTTGATCGGTCTTGCCGGAACTTCTTTCCTCCTCGACTAGGATGCGGAGGTCTCTGGATGAGTGAAAAGAGGACCCGACCGGGGGCCCGCTATTCTTATTCTCCATGAAGTTGCGGACACCTTGTTTCTTTGCTTCCGTCGATTTCTCTCTGCTGCTTCCTTCATATCGTAGGCAACGCCTTGTCAAATCTTGCCTCAAGGTGGTACAATCAAATCCGGACATATATTCTGAATTTCGCTTCATTCGCATGTCAAAATGGAAAATCCTTTCCGCCTCGGTCTGACCGGTGACGCACATAAGTCATTTGGTGATTAAAAGTCTTAATCACTTCCGTCACAGATGCTTCGAATTTTGCGGTGAGAAAAACTCTGAACTCGGGCTTCTCTAAGCTGGGCGAGGACAATCGTGCCTCCATCATCACTTTGAATTCCGTCCAGTCAACATTGTGCTCCTGTGGTCGAATGGCCTCCCACCGATCGCAAGCCTCCCGGTCGAAAGATCTTGGCGGCCGGAACCTTCCTATCGTTGGGACAGTTAATCCTGCAAAAATCTTTTCCAATTCCTTGACCAATGATCCCACGAAAGCGTCTCGGCGGAACCGTCAAATTTCGGAGGATGCAATTTGACCACCTCGGTAAGCCATTTATCTCCCGATTATCCGCGTTATCTTTCTTTGTCCCATCGCCGTCTGCATGCGATCCACAACTTGAGCAAAGCTGGGTTATCGGGCAACCACTGTTGAAGTACTCCGGCACATTAAGTGCATTATTACTTGCCGATCCTGCTTTGTCCCCGGAGTGTGAATCCGTTTGGCTAGCGGCTATCTCGGGAGTAGATCCGACTCTTCTTGCCTCGCATTTCCACGTCCGCGTCCACGACCGCGTCGCGTCCACGACCTCCTCTCAACATCGTAAACATAAATACTCAATGTCCAGGCAAGCGTTCTAAAATTAGATCCATCAATGTTTACAAGACATAAATTAAATAAAGCAGTAGTATTCGAGATTAGGAATCTTACAACCACAGTCCGGCCAGCGATCTTTGGCTCGGCAGATGATGTTACGAGCGACCAATAATTAATAACGTAAGCAGACCCAATTAACCCGATTGCCAAGATATCCATAAATCTTAGCTCCGATACCATATTACGTAACACCCGAGATATTCGGAATAATTACTGTGCCGTAAACCCTTTAGATAAGGATTTACAAGGCTAATTTTAAAAGAAGTGTAAAAACAATACAATTGAACAAGCGAAGTTCAAATCTGATTTGATTCAACCGATCAAATAGTTAATTTATACAACCATATCGAAAGGACATTATTAAAGCAGGCGTGCTCGAGTCTTGAGCGAAACAAGAAAACAACTCTTCGACAACAATAACATCAATCACATCACCGAGCCATCTCATCGTCCTGTCAGTCTTGGTGGTGCCTCCCCGCTCCTCGACCACCGAACATCAAAACAATGTCCACCCCGAAGATTAGCAAAACAATGCTAGTACAAGTATCATCATACAATAAATCATCAATACATCATAAAACATGCAACCGGACTTCCGCCACGGAATCCAACGATGCGAATCCTCACGATTCCATCAACACAATACATGGTAATCCAGCGATCCAGCGCCCTCGGATAGATCCCCATGATGATCCGTCGGACCAACGCATGGTGGAAAACACATCCCGGCGATCCGGCGCCCTCGGCATAGATCCCCATGATGATCCGTCGGACCAACGCATGGTGGACATTCGATCCAGCGCCCTCAGCATAGATCCTCATGACCCCCTCGGATCATTTATACCATAATCAAACAATTATGCATACACATATGCATTTCAATATGTTCATCAATATAACAACGAATATCACGAGTATTCTCAGAAATACATATCATATTCAACAATATGAATAAAACCACAAGCATGATAAATCGAACTCGACATATGATACTTGCCTCGAAAATGGCAAGGGCAAAACACTTCAAAGATCTCGACACACTCGAAGGCCGCCTCCTTCGATCAATGTAACAAGCTCGAACCTTAACAAAAGGAACGATATACAAATCATCTTAAGTCGAACGATGGCCTAACAATTCGGTCTACGGTCGAAAAGATCAAAAATAACCAATCTGCTGGGCGCTTAGCGCGCTCGTACTCGTAACGTGCGCTAAGGCGACTGATAGCGTCGCTATCGTATAAGACTAGCGTGCGCTAGCCACGGTCTGGCGATCTAACTCGGGTCTCATAACGACGCTACGTGCGTTTGGGCATTAATCGGCCGATAGCGCCGCGTTAACTTACACGTGTTAGCGTGCGCTACTCTTGCATGGCGAGAATACATGACCGAAAGCTGGGTTGAAGGGTGGAAAAACTCATGAATTCTACCGTGATAATACAAGTCATCTACGGGCAAAACATGCTAACAAGGTTTGTGGAAGATTCCATTATCATGAGGTACAAATATACGGATAATCAACTCAACATCATATCCTTTCTACGATTTCCAAGAAATAACCTAAGTTCCATTTGTTCTATGTTCCAAAACACATGATTCCATCGTGTAAAACGTATCAACTGGGTAGATATCCGATTATTGATCAATACTTGATTTGAACATGCTTAGGAGTCCTATAATAAGATGGTTCAAAGGTTCATACGATATATAATGCCGATACGTCAAAAGTATCCTTCTAACATGTGATGACCGATTATAAACGAATTACTTGTTTATCAAAACATGATTTAAACTTCCTTAGGACATTACTAACATTAGTGAAGAATCACCTACCTCAAGGTAGTGAAGAATACGGAGGAAAACGAAGCGATCCAACACCGAAGGCTTGAACACCAAGCTCCAATGATAAACGATCTTCAATCTCGAGCTAGGAGGTTGATATGAAGTGTTTAGGACGAAGGGAATTATGATCTAAGTGTAAGAGTTCGGGTTATGGGAGGAGAAAAACTGAAATCTCGAATAGGATGATGTCCTATTTATAATAAATGGCTATTAGCGCGTGCTAGGCCCTGCTCGTAGCGTGCGCTAACGGCTCATTGGACTAGACTGTACTCGGCACTTAGCGTGCGCTACGCATCGACCTGTAGCGTGCGCTAAGGCGTTGACTCGGCTTTTCCCGAAAGCCGTCCAGGTACATCCGACACAATCCGACAGGGGTCCCCCGGCCAGATCTCACCTACCGCACGTCCCAATCAATTTGACCACGCATAGCGTGCGCTAATTACATTGTGTAGCGTGCGCTATGAAACCATGTTAGCGTACGCTACCCTTAGCCTGTAGCGTGCGCTACATGCACAGAATTTCAACCCTACAAATCATAACCATGAAATTAAACGCTCGGCAACATCGGATTATGAAATACGGAGAATAATACTTAGACAAAAGTACAATCATTACAATATCGCAAGTTCCAATTACATAACAGAAATCTCGGGCATTACATCCCCAGTATATCAGAAACCAATATGGGGTAAGAAAGCCGACTTTTTTGGGAGGGGTGATGTCTTTCACCATGGCTTTCCGCCTCTTCCTCGAAAACTCGGGAGACGGTTCTTTTTTGATCCCGCTTAGGGATGGCCGGATGGGTTGTCTGAGATTGGGCTTCCGTCTGGTCCTCGGGCTTCTGAAGGATTCTGCCTTCAGTGACTCGCGCCATGAGGGCGTTCATTCTCTGGATGAACGCGGGGTGTTTAAAGCACTCTGTCACCTTCAGGAGGTTTTCTTCCTCCGTGGCGGGTTGGTAGTGCTTGGGACTTTCATGAGACATCTCTATTGGAACAATCTTGTCAGGATTCCGGTGAAAACTTATATAGCTATGGGAAGCAAGGGATCCCCTCCTTCTAGCGCCAATTTGTTGATGATTGGTTAGATCAACGTAACGTGTGCTGACCTGGAGTAGGTGGGTCGAAGCCACGTAGAAAACAATAAAAAAGATGGATGAATAAGATAGCTGGATTTAATTGATTTTATTATTTTGAGATAGATCCGAGCTGAACTTTTAAGATGGTCTATATTAATTGCTTGTTTTATTACAAGTCTTCTTTTGTTTCTCTCTCTCTCTCTCTCTCTCTCTCTCTCTCTTTCTATCTATTTTCTAAAAAAATTCAAAATCCTTTCTTTTTGTACATTCCTTCTATATATAGAAAATCCTGGCTAATCAGCGGGCGACAGCTGGAGGATGTCTGGGAATGCGTTCAAACACTTGTCAGAGGGAGAGTGTGCCTTAGACACGTGGCGGCCTTTGGGGACTGCTTTTGGAAGAGGGAAGATAGAATGCATTAACTGTCTTGTGTGCGTGTTCCGCATGTCCTGTGTGCCTGTTCCGCATGCTTTTGGTGAAGCTTATCTGTTGTGGTCGGTACTAGGGTCGGCCCTCAGGTCTCCTGATGCTCTGATCGGTCGTGTCATGACGGTGTTTTGGAGCGTATTTATCTTGTATCTGGTCGGCCCTTTCGTTCTTGCTCCGGACTGGTCATCGGTTTGGCCCCGACGGTTCTGTTCGTCCGGTCCTTAATGGGACCTGGGAGTAAATTTGATACATACCCGGCCGGTCCTCCACGTTCTTCTGCTCGGCCGATTTATCCGAAAATGGGTTCTTTTGTCCTCAACCGGGATGGTTGAGCTGGCAGGGAGCGCATACGTGGATGCCAAGGTGGATGGGCTATCAACAATAACTATGTTGCCATAACGAAATTAAAAATAAGGGAGACATAAGATACACATGCAATCTTGGGCCGAAAGCATGGCAAAAGCTGATAAAATATGAGAGATTGATGAGCAAGAACTCCAGTGGGATAGCTAATGACAACCTTAAACAAGAAAAAGCCCTTCTACAAATTCATCCGACTGCACACAAAAATCAAAGGCAGAGGAGATGGCATGCAATGGAGCCGAGAGAGAGAGAGAGAGAGAGAGAGAGAGAGAGAGAGAGAGAGAGAGAGAGAGAGAGAGAGAGAGAGAGAGAGAGAGAGAGAGAGAGAGAGAGAGAGAGAGCAGCTGAAGTGAAAACATAAAATATGACAAGGCTTGCTGAGAAGAGGAGAGTCGGGCGAATATGTGAAAGAAAAGATTAACAGAAAGTCGAAAGAAGAAAGAGAGAGAGGTTAGCTGAGAAACTCAAGGAGAGATAATTCAAGGTAAAATTATTTATCATTTTAATATGGCTATATGATAAATGAATTGGTACATCATCAAACTCTAAAGGTTTGGCAACGCGGCATAAAAAAAGTCGAAGGCAAGAGTTAGGCTTTTTCTCTGTAAGACGAAATTGCCTCAAACCTAGATACAATATGGTTCTATAGCAACCATCTCCAATATACAATGACCTTTCAACTTCACGATCACTGCACTACGAATTATGGAAGCGATCGACGGACCAAACAATATATAGAACTCTCTTTTAGACACTGTTGTTGCCCGAAATATTATCCGAAGATAGATATTGCTGGAATGGTCGAGCAACAGCAAATTGCGAGAGCACATCCGAGGGAATGGAAAAAACACTAGATTTGCCGGGTTTGTTAGGCCCGGGCTTGAATGCTCTCGCGAGATGTTATTAATACAAATATTCGTGGATACAAGTATTAATGTAGGAATCTAAATACAATGAGTGTAAAAGATCCTATTTATCTAACTCTTGAGCGAAGCTTTGGTGTTCTTGCTCTCTGCCAATCGTCTTCTGTGTGAAAGAGGGTGAGAGAGAAGAAAGAACCGAGAGATAGCTGTTGCCAAGAGTGAGAAAGCCAAGTTGTGTGCTGAATCCGAAGGGTTGGAGAGACAGAGTTGGCGAGCTTTCCAAGTGCAGGGAGCCTTCTATTTATAGGGGCTGAGATGCCTTGTTTTTTGGCGGGCGATCGCCTTTCGTCCAATATAATAATGGGACGATCGTCTTTATGTCATATGGGCTGTCTACCTAAAGCTTGCGGCTGCTGCTGGCAGCCAGCTGTGCGGTCCAATGAGGAGCCAGCACGCGTCCTGAGTTGCTTGTCACGGGCGGTCCCACTGACACCTTTCGGCAGGTCTGTCGGCTGGTGGAAAGATGCTGACAGGCTATGGTCAATGATCCATGAAATGCGGATCTTGTCTCAGAACTGCACGTGGGTGCTGTTTTGAGGTTCGGCTTTCGCTGACTGGATGATCATCGGCTTTGTGTGGCATAAGGCGGTCGTCGGCTGGTCGGCCACCAGGAGTCGATCGCCAAGTACTGAGAGACGATCGTCTTGGATGTCGATCGCTCAACACCGGGACTTGTCTTGGGACCTTCGGTCGGCAGTTTTGCCTTGGCTGCTGGGCTATGGCTAGGTCGCCCGGTCTCTAAGGCGATCGCCTGTTGAGATGTATAATTATCGACACAATAATTGCCCCCCAGCTTGCTCCGATGTTGAAGACATAGGGTGAGGTGGTTCCTGCTGGCGATCGTGTAGGATGGAGACGGGCGACCCGTTGAGCGGACTTTGGTTTCGGACTTGGGCGATCTGGTCGATTGGCTAGCTACCTTCGGTCTTGTACCTGCAAAAAACAATTTTAGCCGATCCGCCTTAGAAACTTGATGGTTTCGTCGTTGAGGAATTGTGCACAGTCGCGGAGTTCGATGGACCGGCTCCATGACCATGTCTTGTGCGCGAACGACATTGTCTGTCTCGTGACTCATTTTATTATGAGGGTCCTCCGTTAGGCTGCGCCTCGCCTCGTATTTAAACGAAGGGCGTGCGGTCTCGGTCTGGAGAAGTCCTTGCGCGGGGCGTCGTCGGATGAATCGACTCCACGTCCGCGGCTAGTTAGCTCTTCTTCCACCTCGGACCGCCATGAAGATGGTGACCCTCGACGGTGTACGTTGAGACGGAGGTAGTGACGCGTCGCATTGTCCGGGTTCACCATGTCAGATGATGAACCTTTGAGGGCGGGCTATCGTGTCCACTGATTGACTTGGAGGGTTCTTCGACTACGCTCGCTTCGTATTTAAACGAATGGCGAGAAATCCCAGCCCAAAGGAACCTTGCATGGCCTAAGCAGTCGGTTCCATCGACCACCAGGGCCATGGCTACACTCTTCCACCTCGGATCGTCATGTTGAATGCCGACCTTCGACAGTGTACGTTGTGCGGTGGAGGCGATCTCGTGCCGTAGTCCACCATGTTAGATGATGAACTGTGGATGGCGAACGAGTCCTCCGGTTTCGGTGATGTTGCTTGATATCGGCGATCGGGCTGGAAGACTGGAGATCGTCGTTCGGGCGCCGATCGCGCTGCTCATAGGCTGAGAAGAAACCTTTGCCTGGCCAGAAAGTCTGCGGCTTTAGCGCGGAAGATCGTGTAAGTCGTGGGATGGTCCTTCGTAAGATACCTGAACATAGGCGAAAGACCATGGAATCCTCTTAGGACCGAGTATAGGGCAATCTCGTCGCTTACGGGCTCGCTATTGAGGACGATCTCGTCTACCCGGTTGATGTAGTCCGAGTCGGACTCTTCTTCCCCTTGCCTGATCTGCATCATGCGATGGGGACCTTCTGTCCGAGCGACCTTGGTGGCAAAGTATGTTGTGAAGTCGTTCGCCAGTTGATTAAAGGAACCGATGGATCGAGGTGGCAATGAGGTGTACCACCTATGGGCAAGGTCGTCCAGCGTCAGAGGGAACATTCGGCACCTGGTCGCGTCTGATGCCCCACACCCGGTCATGTAGATGTGGAACTTGCTCAGGTGAGTTTCGGGGTCTGATCTCCCCTCGTACAGAGAGGTGTTTGCGGAGGAGCGATCTTATGCTGCACGGGGGCAAGCTCGACGTGGACCGCGAGCGGCTCGCTCGGCCCGGCGATCTTACTCTTGGCACCTGCCCCAGATTCCAGAAGCGCCTTCATGTCGTCGAGCTGGCATTGCATCGCGGCCATCGCTGCAGCTTGGTCGCTCGTGGATCGGATTTTGGAGCGAGAGCCGAGGCGATCGTGTACCGATCTCCTGACTCCACTGCTGCCGACCTCGGCTCTTTGGCGAGGGGGAGCCAGAGGGCTGGCCGGCCTTCTGGGAGTTGGATACACCGAACTCCTGGTGACGGAATCGAGATCCGTCGTCTCGTGGCTGGGGCCAGACTGCCCTGGTCGCCAAGATGGGTCGCTGCCTAGGCGATCGAAAACAGAGGTGCCCCGGCTGGCGAGTGCCTCTTCTTGCGAATAGGGGCCTCCTGGCGATCGCTCGGTCAGTAACGCCTTGAACTTCCATTTGGTCATCCGGCGGAAGGCCGAGGGGGTCATAGCGGGCGGCCCGTCGAGAGCACTCCGTCGCTCCTGTAAGATGGCCATGGCCTCCTCGATCTGTTCCGCGGTTTGGAACTGATAGAGCGAGAGGCTTTGGCCGTCCCTCAGGGGCGGGATCGAGAGTCTCGGACCACGGCGGCTACCCTCCGCCATCGGCTGTGGCTCGGACTGTGATGGAAGGAGGCGTCTGGTGGATCGGCCAGCAGCTTTCTTTGGTGCGGAGGCAGAAGACATGATTCTGAAAGCTTTCTCCGAAGAACAGTGAGTGTTTCTTCAGGTATATGCCCCTGAGAACAGTGAGTGTTCTTCGAGACGGTAGGTAGGAAAATGAGGGTTAGATTGCCCTTCCTCTAGCGCCAATTGTTGTTGCCCGAAATATTATCCGAAGATAGATATTGCTGGAATGGTCGAGCAACAGCAAATTGCGAGAGCACGTCCGAGGGAATGGAAAAAACACTAGATTTGCCGGGTTTAATAGGCCCAGGCTTGAATGCTCTCGCGAGATATTATTAATACAAATATTTGTGGATACAAGTATTAATGTAGGAATCTAAATACAATGAGTGTAAAAGATCCTATTTATCTAACTCTTGAGCGAAGCTTTGGTGTTCTTGCTCTCTGCCAATCGTCTTCTGTGTGAGAGAGGCTGAGAGAGAAGAAAGAACTGAGAGATACCTGTTGCCAAGAGTGAGAAAGCCAAGTTATGTGCTGAATCCGAAGGGTTGGAGAGACAGAGTTGGCGAGCTTTCCAAGTGCAGGGAGCCTTCTATTTATAGGGGCTAAGATGCCTTGTTTTCTGGCGGGCGATCGCCTTTCGTCCAATATAATAATGGGGCGATCGTCTTTATGTCACATGGGTTGTCTGCCTAAAGCTTGCGGCTGCTGATGGCAGCCAGCTGTGCGGTCCAATGAGGAGCCAGCACGCGTCCTGAGTTGCTTGTCACGAGCGGTCCCACTGACACCTTTCGGCGGGTCTGTCGGCTGGTGGAAAGATGCTGACAGGCTGTGGTCAATGATCCATGAAATGCGGATCTTGTCTCAGAACTGCACGTGTGTGCTGTTTTGAGGTTCGGCTTTCGCTGACTGGACGATCATCGGCTTTGTGTGGCATAAGGCAGTCGTCGGCTGGTCGGCCACCAGAAGTCGATCGCCAAGTACCGAGAGACGATCGTCTTGAATGTCGATCGCTCGGCACCGGGACTTGTCCTGGGACCTTCGGTCGGTAGTTCTGCCTTGGCTGCTGGGCTATGGCTAGATCGCCCGGTCTCTGAGGCGATCGCCTGTTGAGACGTATTATTCTCGACACAACAGACATGAAAACAAAGGAAATGAATAGGAGTTCCACGACTTTAACTAATAGGATTGCCGAATTATTTTGTTTCATTTCTGATTGTGGAATGAGGGTGGTGTGTTTATAGAATTTAAGGTGTAATTCGTGAATGGGTGCACCCTTTGGAATTAACCATTCTATTGTGTCTCTTTCCTTCTTTTTGTGTTGAATTTAATAATACTAAAAAATATTCAACAACAATAGGTTTTAAAAATACTCCTACAATATTAAATTAAATTAAAAGGACAATTAATTTTCAAAAAAAAAATCTTTTTTTACGGAGATCTCTGACGGACCTCCAGTCGATCAGCTTTTACAGCAAGGCCATTGGTCACCGCAGATCTCCAACGATCGGCCATTTTTTTTCGTCAGGCAGCCGGCCGACGAAACTCCACCGATCGGGCATTTTTTTATTTTTTTTAAACGCCAAGCCGCTGTCCTGTTTTTCGGCGGGCCACCTCCGACGACTGGCCCTTTTTTCTTTTAAACGCCAGGCCGCCAGTCTTTTTTCCGGCGGACCTCCGGCGACAGGTCCTTTCTTTTTCTAAATTTGAGGCTACCGACCTGTTTTCCGGTGCCCGACCTTTTTTCTTTATTACGCCGGTCCGCTGACCGGTCATCCAACGGACCTCCAGCGATCGGCCTTTTTTTATGCCAGACTGCCAGCCTATTTTCCAGTAGGCTATCGCCGGCAACCAGTATTTTTTTACGACAAGCCGCCGACCTGCTTTCCGGTGGACCTCCAGGGACCGGTCAATTTTTTTTACGCCAGACCGTCGGCCTGCTTTCTGGTGGGCCACCGCCAACGGCTGGAGGATCTCCGACGACTAGCGATTTAATTGTTTTTTTTCGGCAGGCCCGCCGGCCAGCGGTAGAATTTTGGGAACCAACATATTTTTTCAAGCAACTAATATGGTAATTTAATTATTTTAATAGAATTATATCACCGCCACCGTGCCATTATGGCATGGGTAATCTCTTGTAGAATATAAAGGACAATGATATTTTTTTATCACTGTAGTCTGTACATGAAAAGACTATTTTACCCCTCCCCTCTCCTCAACTCCTCTTGGTGTTGAATTTAATAGTAGTAGTAATAATATCAAAAGTGTTCAACAATAAATTTTAAAAGATATCATTAGAATATTAAATTAAATAAAGGAACGACTCATTTAAAAAAAAATCTTTTTACGGGATCTTTGACGGACCTTCGTCCGACTAGTTTTTCCGGCCGGACCGCCGCGATCGCCAACAGACCTCCAACGCCCGTCCAACATTTTTTTTTTCATCAGGCCCGTCGGCCTGTTTTTCGAGGCGACACCGCAGCGGCCAGAATTTCTTTAAGACCAGGCCCACCGACCTGCTTTCCAGGGATCCATTTTTTTTTTACCCCAGGCCCATCGGCCTATTTTCTTGTGGGTCCACCGCTGGCGGGTGGCTATTTTTTTACGACAGGCCCTTCGACCTCCGACAGTCGGTCATTTTAATTTTTTTATTTTTTTATTTACGCCAGGCCCACCAGCCTCCTTTGCGCAGGCCACCGCGGCACTGACGGTCGGTCATTTTTCTAATTTTTTTAAACGCTAGGCTCGCCGACCTCCTTTTGACGGTCGATCATTTTTTTTCTATCGGCATGCTTTCTGGTGCTCTGTTAATTTTCTTTTTCTCTTTTCTTTTTTGCGGCAGGCCCGTCGGCCGTAGATTTTCGAAAACTAACATATTTTTTTCTAGCAAGGTAATCAGTTAATTTAATTATTTTAATTCAATTATGGAACCATCACCGTGATATTACGGCACAGTTATCTCTAGTATTCTATAATATAAAGGACAATGACGTTTTCTGGTTGTAGTCTGCACCTGAAAAGGTCAATGTATCCCTCCATTTCCCTCATCTTTTGTGTTAAATTTAGTAATAATAATAATAATAATAATATCAAATGCTCAATAACAATAAATTTCAAAAAGTACCCTTAAAATATTAAATTAAATTAAAAGGAAACTAATATTAAAAGAATCTTTCCGAACAAAAATCTCTGATGGACCTCCGGCCTACCCGCTGAAAGACCTCCGACAACCGACCAGTTTTTCTT
Organism: Orobanche coerulescens; assembly: GCA_033398695.1. NCBI lineage: Eukaryota > Viridiplantae > Streptophyta > Magnoliopsida > Lamiales > Orobanchaceae > Orobanche > Orobanche coerulescens. The sequence goes on along the minus strand of CM065814.1, from coordinate 107,513,290 downwards.
TCTTTTTATTTATTTTTTTAATATTCCAGGCACGCCGTCCATTTTTCCGACGAGACCACTGGTAGACCTCTGGCGACCGGTCAGTTTTCTTTTCTACGTCAGGCCTGCCAGCCAACTTTTCCGGCAACCGTCGACGGTCGTCCTATTTTTTATTAATATGTTCATTTAATTATTTTAATCGAATTATGGCACCACCATCATGTCATTATTTCACGGGTTATCACTTATAAATATCGATTAGGGGTGTGTAGAAAAACCGAATCCGAAAGACCGAACCGAAAATATGAAAATCCAATCCAAACCAGTCTGGTCCGATGTCTTTAGATTGGATTTCGGATAAGAATTTTACAGATCCAAAAATTTCGGATCAGATCGGATTAAATCTGTGGATTTTTGGATTAATTCGATCTATCCGAAATATATAAAAAAATAATTTTTTTATTATTTTTGTAAAAACATACTTGTTTTTTTACCTAGAAATTCGGGTATGTAAACCCTATTAACACACAAGTCGCCTCTTCTCCCTCGGCCGACTCGCTCTCTCTCTCACTACAATTCAGATATTCCCTCTTTCTCTATGATACCTCACGATCGGTTTATCCCTTTCTCACTGATCTCTCTGGAAAATACATACAAGCACACAACACACACACACACTCCCACAACTAGGGATGTGCAGAAAAATCGAATCCGAAAAACCAAACCAAAAATTCGAAATCCGATCGGAACCAGTCCGCTCCGATGTCTTCAGATCAGATTTCATATTAGGGTTTTACAGATCCGAAAATTTTGGATCGGATCAGATTAAGTCCGTGGATTTTCGGAATAATTCGATCGATCCGAAAATATATAAAAAAAGATTTTTTTTTTATTATTTTCAGGTAAAACACACTTGGTTTTTTACCTAGAAAATCGGGTATATAAACCCTATTAAGACACAAGTCGCCTCTTCTCCCTCGGCCGACTCTCTCTCTCTCTCTATCTCTCTCTCACTACAATTCAGATTTTTCCCTCTTTCTTTGTGATACCTCACGATCGGTTTCTCCCTTTCTCACTAATCTCTCTAGAAAACACACAAGCACACAAGACACACACGCACACACACTCGTACAACACACACATAAATACATGTATACTCACACAACCACATACACATAAGCACACACAAACACTCCTTATATATTGACGCACCCACCGCGGTGAAGGCGGAGATATCTACGGTAAAGGCTTGGGGTTTCAAGGCCCGAGGTCGTCCAAAGATCAAGGTCTAGAACGCACCAAAAGTGGGCCCAATTGGATTCGATTATCTAGCGAGTTTGTTTGTTTTATATATATCTACTGCGGGTTGTTGTGGATTATAGACTAAGAATCCATCTTTCATTTGTTTTGTTTACATATTCTACTTCTGCGGTTTTTGTTTACATATTCTACTTCTGCAGTTTTTTTATATATTCTACTACTGCAGTTTGTTGTTGATTATCTACTTATGCAGTTTTCAGTTTCTTCAGTTTTCAGTTCACAATATTTTTCTTCTGAAAAGTTGTTGCTTCTGTTTTGTTTAGTAAATTGAGTGTTGAAGACTTGAAGTTACAAAACTCTATTCTTGTTTTTCTCCAGGATGACTACCCCGTCTGAAAGTGTTGATATGGCTGATTTGGAGTGATGAGTTGATTGTTGATCAACTCATTCTGTTCTACCTAGTCGTGTTTTTGTTTGCTTTCTAGTATTTTTGTTCTCTTTTATGCGTGGTATGTTGTGTTTTTAATTTATAGTTAACCGAGCGAAGATTGTGGTGAAATATGCATTTTCATAGCTAATATTGGAGTTTATGACGATCAAGAGCTAAAACGGGGCCTCAAACGACAAAAGATTGAAGCAGTATCGGTCAAATCTTCTAAATTCCAGAATCACCACTCCGAATTGAGATGTGTTCTCCTTTGATATAAATTCATCGTGAAATTAGCTTCGAAACGGTATATCATATGATTAAATCCGAGGTGTATTGATACAAGAACGAGGGATCAAGCCGAAGAAGACCAAAAACCGGAATCAAAACAGAAGAAAACAACTCGGGTCGCACCAGGCAACTCGGCCGTGCCATATAACACGGCCGGGTCTCTTTATAGTTAAAAAGCCCTTTTCCTGTGCAGTACAACACGACCGTGTCTTTTGAGACACGGCCGAGTCACGATCTGCCTACTTTGCACTTCCTGCACAGTACAACACGGCCGTGTCATGGGACACGGCCGGGTCCGTGGACAATGGGATTTTCTTCTTTCTAGGGTAGTACGACACGGCCGTGTCCCAGGACACGGGCGTGTCACTTTTCGGTGCAAGTCATTTTCTTTGATATTTTTGCACAACTTTGAGCCCTTTTCTTGATCTTTTGGCTATAAAATAAGGTGTGGAGACCCCAGGTGAGATATTCTAATCTTGTGGGAGATATTTTGGGGTGAAAAACACAAGATTGAGGGAGAAAACACCAAAAAGTGAGGGAAAAGTGAGATTGTTTCATCATCTTCCTTGTATGTTCTTGGAGTGAAAAATACATTTGTGAGATATTACATTTCCTTGTATCAATTGTCATGAGTTTTTGAAGGAAGAACATCAAATCTTCATCGGGAATTCAATTCCGGCATTTTCAAGGGAAGTTTCTACCATGTTTTGTTCTTCAATTTCCATTATTGTTGTTGAAATAAGCATGTGTAGCTAATCCTTTCATATGGGTTTTTAGATTGAGCCACACACATGCTATGGATTATTAGTTTCTATTGATTTTCCGGGTAAAGTTTGGGATTGTTCCTCTTGTTCGTTCTTCGCTTTAGAACTTTTGATTTAGATCATCAAACCTATTTCATTGTTGTAATTATTATTCAAATAGAGGATTTTTATCGGTCTTCGTCATCAAACAGTCCGGTAGAAGTGATTGTAAATGTTCTCGAGCTTTTTCGCGCGATCTTTTAACAATTTACCCCATCAAAAGTAGTCGGTTAATTGATTGTTAGTTAGGGATTCATCCCCATCAAAAGAGTATCTCTTATTTTCGATAAGAACAATCGTGATTTTTAGGATTACCGCCATCAAACGGATTTCTTTTAATCGTGAGCAATCGATAATTCCAAACCTTATTTATTTGAGTTTCGGAACTAATAATTGATTACGTGTGTGTCGGTGACTCTAAATTCCCATATCAATCTTATTATTGTAATCTCTCAATTATCCGACAATTAATTTGGTGTTATTATCGCTTTGTTTATTTTTATGCGTTATTAATTGTAAACCTATCAACCAATGATGTATTTTAATTTATTTTACTTTTGTTCATTCGACTATTTGCCGAACATTATCGAACTTTAAACCGTTTCCAATTCCTCGAGAGATCGACCTCGGAGTTACTTGCTGCTTCCTATAAAAGCGATTCGTACACTTGTGAGTATATAATTTGTCCATCAAGTTTTTGGCGCCGTTGTTGGGGAATTGGCGTTTAATTTTTAATCTTGTTCTAATAGTAGTTGAATTGTTATTCTTGATCAATTTTATTTTGATAAAATTCGCTCTTACTTCCTTTGTTTATGCTTGGAAGGAGATCGTTGGGTAACCCGATTCTTCCGCCCATAGACGAAGTTCAAAGGATTAGAAAAGTAAAGCAAGATGAGAAATTTTCCGAAATCTATGACATGCTTTCAAAAGTTCATGTCAACTTACCTCTTTTGGATGTTGTGAAGAACATTCCCGCTTATACAAAATTTTTCAAAGAGTTGACCTCCAACAAAAGAAGATACAATGGGAACGACAAAGTGATGCTCTACGAGGTAGAAGCAAGGGGTCAAAAGAAAGGCGATCCCGGAAGTTTTATGATCGACATCACTATGGGAGATAAGAAAGTTGCTCGTGGGATGTTAGATTTGGGAGCAAGTGTGAATCTCATGCCATACTCGACCTATTTGAGGCTTGGACTCGGGGGAATCAAACCAACAAGAAGGACTCTTCAAATGGCGGATAGGTCGGTGAAATACCCCAAGGGAGTCATTGAAGACCTATTAGTGCAAGTGGACAAGTTGGTGATTCCGGCCGATTTTGTTATCTTGGAGATGAGCGATTTCGGAACAAGCGAAAATGAAGGGACGATACTTCTAGGACGGCCATTCATGCGTACAACAAAAACAATCATCGATGTTGATGAAGGAAAGGTCACCATGACCGTCTTGGGCGAAACCGTGGAAATCAACGTATTCGGTTCATCTCCTATCCCTTCTCATATTTATGCTGCCCATGATGTGAATTTTATTGATTGCATTGATTCTTTGGTTAATGATACATATTTGCATGATGATGTAGGGGACACGTTGCATGATGCTCTAACCGTTGAGCATGATATGGGGCTGAATAATCTAGAAATTGAAGAATATGTTGCATTGTTAGATAATTCCGAAACAATTGATGAAGTTGACGGTTTTAAGATACCATTGGGATTAAAATTTGAGGAGCCCGTTGAAATCACCCCACCCCAACTTGAATTGAAAGAACTTCCGGCACATCTTAAATATGTTTTCTTAGGCAAAAGTGACACTTACCCTTCAATTGTCTCTTCCGAATTAACTCCCTTGCAAGAAAACAAATTAGTAGAAGTTCTGACTAAGTTAAATGAAGCAATTGGGTGGAGTATTTCCGATATCAAGGGAATAAGTCCTGTTAGGTGCATGCATAAAATAATTCTTGAGGAAAATGTTAAACCGGTTAGGCAACCTCAAAGGCGTTTGAATCCGAACATGCAGGAAGTTGTGAAAAAAGAAGTTTTGAAATTGCTAGATGTCGGAGTCATCTACCCGATATCCGACAGTAAGTGGGTGAGTCCTGTGCATGTAGTGCCTAAGAAATCTGGAATAACGGTGGTTCGTAATGATAAAAATGAATTGGTGCCCACTAGAACAGTAACTGGTTGGAGAATGTGCATTGATTACCGGAAATTAAATGCCGTAACAAAAAAAGGATCATTTTCCCCTTCCTTTCATTGATCAAATGTTGGAACGTTTAGCTGGGCATGATTATTACTGTTTTCTAGATGGTCTTTCAGGTTTCTATCAGATTCCTATTGCTCCGGAGGATCAAGAGAAGACAACTTTCACTTGCCCTTTTGGCACTTTTGCCTTTAGGAGGATGCCGTTTGGTCTTTGCAATACTCCCACTACTTTTCAAAGGTGCATGCTATCCATATTCTCCGACTTGTTAGAAAAATCCATCGAGGTATTCATGGACGACTTTTCTGTGTTTGGAACCACTTTCGATGATTGTTTAAATAATTTGACTATTGTGTTAGAACGATGTATTGAGTGTAATCTTACACTTAGTTGGGAAAAAAGTCATTTTATGGTAAAACAAGGTCTTGTTCTAGGTCATGTGGTTTCCAATAAAGGAATGAAGGTTGATAAGGCTAAAGTTGATTTAATTGTTAAATTACCTCCGCCTTCATATGTCAAAGAGGTTCGAAGCTTTTTAGGGCATGCCGGGTTTTATAGGCGTTTCATTAAAGATTTTTCGAAAATTGCCCGCCCTTTGAGTAACCTTTTGTGTAAGGATGCCAAATTTGATTTTACCAAGGAATGTTTAGTCGGTTTTAATGCTTTGAAAGAAAAGTTAACTTCCACACCTATTGTTGTTGCTCCCGATTGGTCTCTCCCATTTGAAATTATGTGCGATGCGTCCGACTTTACTATAGGTGCTGTTTTGGGGCAAAGAGTGAATAAATTTTTCCACGTGATTTACTATGCTAGCAAAATGCTCGATGAAGCTCAGGCTAATTACACCACCACCGAAAAAGAATTTTTAGCCGTAGTGTTTTCTTTAGACAAATTTCGATCCTACTTGGTTGGCTCAAAAGTAATTGTGCATACGGATCACGCCGCATTGAAATATTTATTAAAAAAATCTGATGCAAAACCAAGATTAATTCGGTGGGTTCTTCTTCTGCAAGAATTTGATTTGGAGTTTAAAGATAAAAGGGGTCGGAAAACGTAGTTGTCGACCATCTATCTAGGCTAATCGAGGGAGATAATTTTAAGCTCGATAATCCTTTGCCAATTGTTGAAACTTTCCCTGACGAGCAATTATTCGATGTAACAAGGACACATTGGTATGCTGATATTGTCAATTACATTGTTAGTGGTGTTTTGTAGCCCGACTTGACCTATCAAGGGAAGAAGAGGTTTGTTTCCATGTGCAGGCATTACTTTTGGGACGAGCCCTACATATTCAGGTTGGGGCCTGATCAGATATTCCGACGTTGCGTCCCGGAGGAAGAGCACGAGAGCATATTGTTATTTTGCCATGAGTTGCACTGTGGGGGACATTTTAGCGCAAAGAAAATGGCGCACAAGGTCCTTCAATCGGGATTCTACTGGCCAACATTATTTAAGGATGCCTATTCCCATTGCAAGAGTTGCGATCGTTGTCAACGAACGGGGAATATAAGCAAAAGGAATGAGATGTCGTTGACAAACAATCTTGTTGTGGAACTTTTCGATGTTTGGGGAGTTGATTTTATGGGTCCTTTTCCAGTTTCGCATGGTTTTGAGTATATTTTAGTTGTTGTGGACTACGTCTCTAAGTGGGTGGAAGCAATTCCAACCCGAACTAACGATGCTAACGTGGTTTGCAATTTTTTTAGGGATGTAATTTTCTGCAGGTTCGGGACGCCTAGAGCTGTAATCAGCGATAGAGGCACACAGTTTTGCAATAAACAACTTGCAGGCTTGCTTAAGAAGTATAATGTGATGCATAAGGTCACAACGGCATACCATCCACAAACTTCCGGGCAAGTCGAAGTGAGCAATAGACAAATAAAGGCAGTACTCGAAAAGACGGTGAAACCGACAAGAAAGGATTGGGCATTGAAGTTGAATGACGCTTTATGGGCATACCGCACGGCCTAAAAAACTCCAATTGGAATGAGCCCGTATCGCCTAGTATTTGGGAAAGCATGTCACCTACCCGTTGAGTTGGAACACAAGGCGTATTGGGCAATCAAAGCGCTCAATTTAGATCAAGAAAAGGCGGGCGAGGAATGACTTTTACATTTAAACGAGCTTGATGAGATGTGATATGAGGCGTAAAAAAAACGCTAAACTCTACAAAGAACGGACGAAACGGTATCATGATAAGCGTATCGTTCGCAAATCTCTCGAACCCGGGATGGATGTTTTGTTACATAACTCCCGTCTCAAGCTCATGCCCGGAAAATTGGTATCGCGATGGGGCGGACCGTTCAAGGTTGTTAAAGTATGGCCACACGGAGCAGTAGAACTTCTTGATTCGTGGAAGAACGAGCAATTTAAGGTAAACGGGCATAGAGTGAAGCCGTATTTCGGACGAATCGAAGAAATCAATGCGCTTGAGTGCATAGAGGTGCACGATGTTGAAGCTTGAACAAGACGGAAAAAAGTCGAGCTAATGACTATAAAAAAGCGATACTTGGGAGGCAACCCAACGGTTTAGTTAGATTTTTCATCTTTTGTTTTTTGAATTTATTTTCTTTATTTGTTTTTACTTGATTCGAAACTGACCGGTTCAACTGCGGGTGTTAAAATTGCAGGAAACGAGTGCGTTTTCAGAAACTAATAATCTGGGCAGGTTGGACACGACCGAGTTATCTCTGACACGGCCGAGTCTCAAAAAAGGAGGAATTTGATATTCTGGGCTAATATGACACAACCGTGTCGCAGGACACGGCCGAGCCTCAAAACAGTGAGAAATTTATTTTTCAGTACAATACGACACGACCGTGTCATAGGACATGGCCGGGTGTCAATACAGTGAAAGTTTGTTTTGTAGGATAGTATGACACGACCATGTCACAGGACACGGCCGAGTCGGTTAGATAGTGGGTTTTGCCTATTCTGAACAGTACGACACGACCGTGTCATATACAACACGGCCGTGTCGGTCGGACCTATATAAGGAGAGCACGGCCGAATCGCCATTTCCATCTTCTCCAGATTTTTTTTTCCTCCCTCCGAACCCTAGCATATACTATCGATTTTTCTCTTGGTTTTCAAAGAAATTTTGTGCAAAATCAAAGGGAGATACAAGAATCTACTACATAATCATCATTTTTCAACCAATTTTACTCTTCAAGGGGGCAAATCGGGCGAATTGGGACCGCTTTTTAATTTTTTTTCTCTCTTCAATATCTCCGAAATCAAGGTATGTTTCTCATGTTTTTGATGATTATTCTTGGTTATGAACATGCTATGATAATTAGAATCACTAGTCCTTGATTATCTAGGGTTCTTGAATAAATTGAAGGAGATGAAATTTGGGGATTTTCAATAATTCTTCATGCTTGATGATTAAATTTCTCGATTGGAAATTCTTGTAATTAAGGGATGTTTTCCATGATGAAGATGATGAATTCAAACGATATATTTTGCTTGGGAGTTGTTTTGATCAATAATGTTTATATTGGGGGTATTTATTTGTTTGCTATAAGTTTGGGGGAGGAATACGTTATCAAGTCCTTAGATAATTGATAAATTGAAATTTTTGCAGAAAATGGCACGAGGACGAGGACGAAAAAATTCTCAGCGCGGAAGGGGTAGGAACGGCGGGGAACAAGTGCAGCCGGCAAGAATGGCTATTCAAAGGGCTGTGGAAACTCCGGATTCTTATGGAATCGATCTCCCTGAAACACAATATGAAAGGTGGGAAATGCTGGGTCAGAAAAAAATGCTCCCTACGAGGTGGCCCGATGACGAATGCATGAACGCAATGGGGATAAGAGAAGACATGATGAAATTCCTTGAAAGAGTGAATTAGGCGTGGATGATGACGCAACAATGGCCGACTTATAGGTGTCTGACGATGGAGTTTCTCAGCACTCTTACTGTCAGAAGAGATCCGGTGACTCGAGAACCAACCGAAATGACATTCCGGCTCAACAAAAATGAAGAGAGACTAACCATCGTCTAGCTGGAAGAAATTTTTCATGCAAAACACAACGGCCATTACCCGATAAACCGGTTCGCTTGTGAAACCTATTGGAGAGCCATGGTGGAATACCCGGGGAATGAGGCGCCATATTATATTGCAAGATCGGCTAAAGGATCAAACATTCGCAATCCAATACTCAGATATCTACACAAGGTGGTTGTGAATACTATATATGGACGAAAAAAAACGGGCCCATTTCACTGCGGGATTTATACATCCTGACTCACATGCTCGAAAACTCAATTCCAGCAACCGGGGCTATGGTAGCAGAACATTTTGAGGATGTCGCGACAAAGCCAAAGGGGGAGATATGGATAGGGGGTTTATTACCCCTATCGCACTTCACTTCGAGATTTCCTTAGCTCATAGGACTCCCCTTCTAGGAAATAAGCTACTCTCGATCTCCGTGATGAAGGTAATGAACATCCTGGACTATGAACAGCGCACAGTCTTCCTCCAGACCGACAACGACCACTTCCTTCTCCCGAATCCGCCTTTGACAACCATAAATAATATTCGGGACATGGGAAATCTGCAAATGGCTACGGAGGCACATCGACGAGCACGGATATCAGCTGGATTGGCTCCACCGGGTCACAGCCCTCTCGACCGAAATGTTCGACCTAGGCGCATTATGGATGAAGATAGAGCAGAGAGGATGGAAGAGGAGAAGGCTTATGAAAGAGGCCCGGATGAAGAGGAAGAAGAAGAGAGCGAAGAAGAAGAAGAAAGCACGAGAGATCAGCCTGAGACGTCAAGGTGGGCCGAAATTGGACGTGCCCCCTCGCGCCCATCATTAAGGGAGGAGTTCGTAGCCTTCCGAGAGGAGGCTAGATGGGAGCGACGCGAGATATTGTCTCTTGTGAGACAAATGCACGAGTGGCATGTCCAGCAAGGCCACTTCCCTCCGCCCCACCAGTAAAACCGATCGTAAGTATTTCTTGACCAATGAAATTCTTTTGTTTAAATATTATACCCCCTTCGTTCGTATATTCTTTAATTCAAGTTTGGGGGGTTGGTCAAGAAATACTTCATTACTCTTGTTTTTATTTGTTTTCGGATACTATTTTGCTTGTTTGTTTATTTTTGGTTGTTTTTGTCAGTAGACTTATTTGTGGTGTGCTTTTATTTGGTGTGTTTTGAGCATTTTGCAAACTTGATAAAAACTTTGAAATATGAATTTTTGGAATGCCTCGGATTTATTTCATTGCTTTTGATATACAAATCGAGGATAATTTGTAGAGGAAAAATTGTTGATAATCGAAACGGGTGTGAAATTGAATAAGTAGTTTTAATATCTTGGAGGTATGAACAAACCTACCTGTGAGCTATCGAGCCTTCGTGCATTTTCTAAAATGCAAGTTTCATTGTCGAGTGTTTCATTCTTGATTTAAGACTCTAGAACTTGCCTTGGTTTCTTGTTCAAAACTACTAGCGTGTGTGTGCAATTGAGTGAAAATAATTTTTGGCGCCTTTGATCTTAACCCTTCAATTTTGGCCAACCCGACATTTGATCATTCCTTAAATAAACCCAATTGAGGTCATTGTCTATTTCATTGTTAAACCACATATCGATCTTTCCATTACTATAATCCTTCGATCCTTACTCGAGCAATTAGAAATTATTTTTGACGAGGATACAAATATTGTGGTGACATTGGGTGATATACATATTGTTGGGAGTATTGAATTGGTGAAAATAATTACTCCGCTATTTTTGAGAACTTAGTAACCGGGTGTATTCATGTGACCCATGTTTATATTTGCGTAAAACGGTTACCTTAGATATGAGTATGCTTGGAAGCAGTTGTGTATGTTTTGATCCTAGTAACCAGGTGTATTCATGTGACCCATCGTTTACATTCACGTAAAACGGATCCTGAAACAACCCAAGCCAAAAAAAAAAATCGAAGCAATAAGGAGGGTTTGACGCTGCGTTTTTCACTTTCGATAGTGCTTGTTGCAAGTGGTTCATAATTAAGGGGATGAAAGAAGGAAACTTCAAAAATCTTGAGCTTCTAAAGCGAATATGGTGATATAGTTCTAAAAATTGCTCAAGTCAAGTCACTTTAGCCATATTTATCCCACCTCGACCCAAGCCTACATTACAAGCCGAGTAAAGCCCTTTTTGATTCACGAAAATATTGCATGCACAAAACAGTGGTAGAGATGAAGACGATTGGCAAGCCTATGGGGTTCCTTATTTCATTGAATGAGTTCCGAGCGTATACTTATCCCTATCACTTTGAGAGTGTGTGAATACACTTGACCGGTGAGGTTTATATTGCCAAGTATTGACTATGATGTTAAGGAAACACCCCGGAGGTTTGAAAACTTTGTAGAACTCGACTTATTTTACTTGTGAGTATTGATGAAATTTTCGAAGAGGTCCTTTGAGGTATTTTGACAGTTGAGTTCCCCTTTTGAGAGTGGTCATTTTAAAGTGCATTGCTCGGGACGATCAAAGTTCAAGTTTGGGGGGATTTGATGAGTCGATTGTTGATCAACTCATTCTGTTCTATCTAGTCCTGTTTTTGTTTGCTTCCTAGTATTTTTGTTCTCTTTTATGCGTGGTATGTTGTGTTTTTAATTTATAGGTAACCAAGTGAAGATTGTGGTGAAATATGCGTTTTCATAGCTAATATTGGAGTTTATGACGATCAAGAGCTAAAACGGGGCCTAAAACAACAAAAGATTGAAGCAGTATCGGTTGAATCTTCTAAATTCCAGAATCACCACTCCGAATTGAGATGTGTTCTCCTTTGATATAAATTCCTCGTGAAATTAGCTTCGAAACGGTATATCATATGCTTAAATCTGAGGTGTATTGATACAAGAACGAGGGATCAAGCCGAAGAAGACCAAAAACCGGAATCAAAACAGAAGAAAACAACTCGGGCCGCACCAGGCAACTCGGCCGTGCCATATAACACGGCCGGGTCTCTTTATAGTTAAAAAGCCCTTTTCCTGTGCAGTACAACACGACCGTGTCTTTTGAGACACGGCCGAGTCACGATCTGCCTACTTTGCACTTCTTGCACAGTACAACACGGCCGTGTCATGGGACACGGCCGGGTCCGTGGACAATGGGATTTTCTTCTTTCTAGGGTAGTACGACACGGCCGTGTCCCAGGACACGGGCCGTGTCACTTTTCGGTGCAAGTCATTTTCTTTGATATTTTTGCACAATTTTGAGTCCTTTTCTTGATCTTTTGGCTATAAAATAAGGAGTGGAGAACCTAGGTGAGATATTCTAATCTTTTGGGAGATATTTTGGGGTGAAAACACAAGATTGAGGGAGAAAACACCAAAAAATGAGGAAAATGTGAGATTGTTTCATCATCTTCCTTGTATGTTCTTGGAGTGAAAAATACATTTGTGAGATATTACATATCCTTGTATCAATTGTCATGAGTTTTTGAAGGAAGAACATCAAATCTTCATCGGGAATTCAATTCCGGCATTTTCAAGGGAAGTTTCTACCATGTTTTGTTCTTCAATTTCCATTATTGTTGTTGAAATAATCATGTGTAGCTAATCTTTTCATATGGATTTTTAGATTGAGCCACACACATGCTATCGATTATTAGTTTCTATTGATTTTCCAGGTAAAGTTTGGGATTGTTCCTCTTGTTCGTTCTTCGCTTTAGAATTTTTGATTTAGATCATCAAACCTATTTCATTGTTGTAATTATTATTCAAATAGAGGATTTTTATCGGTCTTCGTCATCAAACGGTCCGGTAGAAGTGATTGTAAATGTTCTCGAGCTTTTTCGCGCGATCTTTTAACGATTTACTCCATCAAAAGTAGTCGGTTAATTGATTGTTAGTTAGGGATTCATCCCCATCAAAAGAGTATCTCTTATTTTCGATAAGAACAATCGTGATTTTTAGAATTACTGCCATCAAACGGATTTCTTTTAATCGTGAGCAATCGATAATTCCAAACCTTATTTATTTGAGTTTCGGAACTAATAATTGATTATGTGTGTGTCGGTGACTCTAAATTCCCATATCAATCTCATTATTGTAATCTCTCAATTATCCGACAATTAATTTGGTATTATTATCGCTTTGTTTATTTTTATGCGTTATTAATTGTAAACCTATCAACCAATGATGTATTTTAATTTATTTTACTTTTGTTCATTCGACTATTTGCCGAACATTATCGAACTTTAAACCGTTTCCAATTCCTCGAGAGATCGACCTCGGAGTTACTTGCCGCTTCCTATAAAAGCGATTCGTACACTTGCGAGTATATAATTTGTCCATCATGGAGACGCAAACACAAAGTAATTAACCTAATGAACCTGCTGCACATAGGACACTAAAATAAAAGGCCAAAAAGGTAGATTGATCATTTGAGATCACTTCACCCCATATCCTGATCCAAAGGACGCAAACCTGATTAGGTACCGATGTAATTGCTGCCAAAGAATTATGCTTACAAGTCTACAACTGGAACAACTGTCGTGCGTAATCACGCACGCATAACCCAAATAATAAACAAACTCGTGTGATTAAAAATTATTGTCGGGCTAGTGGTACTACATCGGGTCAAGATGGGGGTCGCAAAGGGAAATGTGTCAGCTAGTTGAATTTGATCAAGCTATTGTCCGAGAGGCTTTAGCTAGGATGATAATCATTGACGAGCTTCCTTTTAAGTTTACTGAAAATGAAGGCTTTAGAATGTTTATGTCGATTATGTGTCCTCTATTCTGTATCCCCTCGAGGACCACTGTAGGTCGAGACTGCTTGGAAATGTATAAGCTCGAAAGGAAGAAGCTAAGAACTTTTTTTAGGTTGACTAGGCAACGTATCTCAATTACTACGGACTTGTGGACATCTAACCAGAAATTTTCTTATATGGTTTTGACTGCTCACTTTGCTGATGATGAATGTAAGATTCAAAAGAGAACTTTAAACTTTGTCACATGTCATGAGCATAAGGGTGAAGAAGTTGGCCTTTTAATTGAGGAGTGTTTGAATGCATGGGAAATTGCTAATATCTTTTGCATAACAATAGATAATGCCACTGCAAATGATGTAATTGTTAATTACTTGAGAAAAAAGTTTGTGAACAAGGGAACAACCGTGGTTGGGGGGAAACACATGCATGTTAGACGCACGACACATTATTAACTTGATTGTGCAAAGTGGTTTATCGGAATATAGTGAGTCAATTGATCGAGTTCGTCATGTGGTCAAGTATGTTAGGAGTCTCAATTTGAGAGATACAAAATGGAAGATGCTTCGTGCTGATTTTCCCGAGGAAGGGGAAAAGGCTTATCATACTGATTATGATTGGGAAGTTTCATCTTTCATGGAAACTATTCTTGAGAATTTTCATGATGCTACTGTTAGAGTTTCTGGTACTTATTATGTGACTGCAAATATATTTTTGGATGAAATTGGAACAATCTATACTTTATTCAAGGAGTGGATTGAGGGTTCAAATTTGTATTTGAGATCGGTGGCTGGAAAAGTGAAAGCCAAATTTGATAAGTATCGAGGGATTGGTACGGTGAAGGCCAATTTGATTTTCTATGTTGCTAGTTTGCTTGATCCTCATTACATGTATAACTTTCTAAGAAGCAAGCCTAGTTCATATGTTTAGTACTAGTATTGGAGAGTCTTTGGCCGACTCATCAATGGTAGCTTTGAAAGAACACTTTAAAGAATACAAGTAACTCACATATTCTGTCTCTAAGACTTCGCGCTCAATTTACAAAAATCAGTCTACTGTTGGTCTTGGTGTAGTTGGAAGACCTCTTAAGAAAGAACTCAAGCCTAATAGAGACTTTTACAATAGGACTCAAGCAAGTGTATGGACTGTTGAGGCACAAACTGAGTTGGAGAAGTACATGGCCGCCGATAAGATCACACAAGATGAAATTGAGTCAATAGATTGTAACATACTTCAGTGGTGGAATGATCATAAGAGAGATTATCCTGTTTTAACAAGGTTGGCTAGAGATGTATTTGTTGTTCCAATATTTACTGTTGCCTCTAAGTCAGCCTTTTCCATAGGTGGTCATGTTATTGATGATTTTAGAGCTTCATTGACTCTTTAAAATGTTGAGATGCTGATTTGTACACAAGATTAGATACGTCAAGGTCGTGTCTTAACTTTGGAGGAGGAATAAGATCTTGTTCAAGAGATTGAAAATGGTAAACTCTTATCACATACTTTCACTCTTTCTTAGTTTTTTTGTTATCTTACATTATTATTACTTTGAAATTATTGCAGGCTTGAAGATAACTGATGAAGAATAAACGACTATTGAGTGATTGACATGTGTTTAAAAGGTTAAGATTCTGGTTTTCTGTTCCCTTCTGATTTTCTGTTAAATTCTGCACTTTGCTATTCTGTTCTTGCTAAGTTATGCTATTTTATTTTAATTTTCAGATTTTGTTGTTCCATTTTGTTCTTGTTTTGCTCTATGCTGCTGTTCTGCTGCTGTTTGTGTTTCTGTATTGGAAATTTGGGAAACTCACTGCTGTTCTGGAAATTGTAAGCTGCTATTGGAATTTGGAAATATTGTTTCTTAAAAAAAATTGCTAGGCCTATAAGTCCGCATTTTGGCGGTCCATCGCCGGCGGCCAGCCAATTTTTCCTTTTTTTTAACGACCGCCAGCCTTCAATTTTTCCGACGGGCCGCCGCATGAGTTCTTTTCTACACTGGCCCGCTGTAGCAATGGCCGACCACCCCGCTTTACGCGCGCACGCTGTTTTCCAAGGCCACCGCCGCGCCTATCGCTTTTTAAACGACAGGCCCGACGATCTGCTTTTCGACGGGGCCGCTGCCTTAGACCTCCGACAACCGGTTATTTTTTTTTGTTAATGGTTGGTCCGCCGGTCTGATTTCCGACAATCGGTTAATTTTTTTATTTATTTTTGGGCCTGGTGGCATGTTTTCCAGTGGTCCATCAATTTTCCCCCAATTTTCACCAGTAGGCCCGTCGGCCGCCATTAGATTTTCGAAAAACATCATATTTTCTTTAGCAAGGTAATATGGTAATTTAATTATCTTAATCCAATTATGGCACCGCCACCGTGCCATTATGACATAAGTTATCTCTAGTCTATAATATAAAGGACAATGGTGCTTTTTGGTCGTCGTAGTGTGCACCTGAAAAGATCTTTTTACCCCTCCTCTTCTCCATGTGTTGAATTTAATATTATATCAAAAATTAAAAAACAATAAACTTCCAAAAGTATTATTAGAATATTAAATTAAATGAAAAAATAATCTAAAAAAATCTTTCCTTTAATGGGATCTCCGATGGACCTCCGACGGGTTGCCGGGTGACAAATTTTTCCGACGTGGCCACTATCAGCAGGCCATTCTTTATTTTAGCACCAGGCCGTCAGCCTGCTCATTTTTTTAATGTTAGGCCCGTCGACCGACTTTTCAATGGGGCCACCGCTGGCGGACTGCCATATTTTTTTAAAATGCCAGGCCCACCGGTAGACCTCTGGTGGCCGGCTATTTTTTTTTTCAAAAACAAGTCTGCCGGTCTGCTTTCCGGCGGATAGCCATTTTTTTTCTTTTACCGAGCCTGCGGCATGATTTCTGGCGGTCCGTCAATTTTTTTCTCTTCTTTTTTAACGGTAGTCCCGTAGTCGCCGATAAGTTCTCGGGAACCAACAAATCTATATTATAAATGACAACAATATTGTTTGGTTGTCTAGTGTGCACCTGAAAAGACTAATACACCCTTCCCAACCCTTTGTGTTGAATCTAATAATAATATCAAATATTCAACGACAATAAATTTACAAAAACACTCTTAGAATATTAAATTAAAGGGACAACTAATTCAAAATAAAATCCTTTTCCTAATGGAAGTCTCCGACACACCTCAGACGAGTCGCCGACCAACCAAATTTTTCCTCGGCGCCGCCGCCGGCAGACCTGCGGCGCCAGCCAGTTCTTTTTCTTTTTTTTTCCGGCAGACCTGCGGTGGGCAGCCACCGTCGACGGCGTCCAGTTATTTTCTTTACGGAAGACCCGTCCACGACTGACTTTTTTTTTGCCAGACCCATCGACCTACTTTCAGGTGGCCCACAACTGGCCTTTTTTCCAAAAAATGCAGGGTCCATCGGCATGCAATCCGGCGGCTGGCCAATTTTTTTTTTCTCTTAACGGTAGTTCTGTCGGCCTACTTTCTGCCAGCCAACCATTATTTTTCTTTTTTTGGGCGCCGACATGCTTTTCGGCGGTCCGTCAATTTCTTTTTCTTTTTTCAACAACAGGCCCGGAGGCCGTCAATAGATTTCCCATAATCAATATTTTTTTCTAGCAAAGTAATCTGATAATTTAATTTAATGCCATATTGTGCCATTGGGTCGTTCTAATGAGAATGATGTTTAAATTAAGAGAAGAATATATTTGGTTCATAGATCTTGATTAAATAGATGACCAAGATTTATTTTCACAAGAAATTATACATAAAATTGATTACTTTAATGCATCGACGTCCTTATGCATATAATATATAATTTTTATTTATTGATATTTTGATACATGAAATATATATTTTATATGAACGGTAATCTGGAGCGTAGATGACACAAATATCAATAATTCAAATTTATTCATATTTCTTGGCGAAGGAATTATTCTCATTTGATTCATCATCCTCTCTCTCTCTCTCTCTCTCTCTCTCTATATATATATATATATATATATATATATATATATGTGTGTGTGTGTGTGCGCGCGCGCGCGTGTATGTATCTTCCCTATATACTAATGCAGAATACGCTGAACCTAAGTGGCAGCTTCTGATGCTTCGGCTGCCACGTGTCTTCTGCTAGTGCTGCGTGTGTTTATGTGTCATCCTCTCTTCAGCTGACACACAATCATTTACTGGATTAATCATCATTGCATTAATTACATTATAATTATACCTCACATAACTCCTACTTACATTATTAGTTTTTACGAATTAAGAAATATGGGTTACGAATAAATAAGAATTGAGTATATTTATAAAAATATTTCATATTTTTTTTTAACTAAAAAATATAAATCCCAAATAAAGAGAAATTTAATATAGTAGTATGCACTATATATTAAAAACTTAAACCTAAAATCTCGCAAAAATATTATATATTTCCACTAATTAATTAGTTTATATCAGTTAGTCACTATAATTAGGTATAACAATAAAAGAAATATCAACTGAAATGAAAGATGTTTGTGAGTATTGCAAAAGAAGTGTTGAATATATATAATAAAGTACTGGAAATCCTAATCAATTAAATAAATCGAAATAATCTTATTAAAAAATATTATTGAAAGTGTAGAAATAATGGTTTAATTATTATTTATAAATAAATCAAAGAAACTATGGAATAATTCAATTAGTCTATCTTAGTTTTAAATCTTATTTAATTAATATAAAATAAAAAAATAAATGAAAAACTCATATTTACTAAATTATATAATTACTGATTTTATGAATTTTCAAAGAGATATTTCTAGATACATAAGCAGTTAAATTTAATAATAATATACTAATTCGTAGATTCATCTTTGTATATAGAGAATTTCAGAAAATGAAAATTGATCGTTTTAAGTGATTTTTAAGTGATTTTTTATTTTTTTTAGTTTTAAAAGATTTGTTAATTTATTTACTTTTGAAATCAACTATATATTTTTGAAAATTTTGAGTGTATTTCTAATTATATCCAAATAATTTATGTAATTTTTTTCAAATATAAGGATTACATTTGGCCATTTAACAGAACCGTTAAATACTTAACGATTTGGACCATTTTGGCATAAAAGGGCCAAAAAAGAACGTGGAAACAAATCTATTTTTAAAATTTTCTCATGGGAACAGAGTGTAATCTTTCCTCATAAAATATGTAACCAATTTTTTTTGATAACGACATAATTATCAATAAATGATTTCTAAAAAAAAGGGTCATATAGAATAAAACTTGACGATAAATCTTTTTAAAAATATGTCTCGATAAGTATTTAATTATTTTTAATTTCCAACCACTCAAAAAATAGGAAATTCGTGTGAAAAAATAAGAGAATTGTTGTGATATTGCAACAATAGTTGACTATGTGAGAGACTTTAATTGTATTTATTTTATTTTTTAATATGCATTGGATGATGAAAACCAAATCAAACCAAACAAACTCAGTATATCCCACTCATAGCAGGGTCTGTGGAGGGTAAGATGTACGCAGATCATGCCCCTACTTTTTACGGTAGGGAGGTCATTTCGTGAAGACCCCAAATTATAAGACAACAAAGTATTGAGTGATATATACATAGAAGCATATGATGCGAAAAAGCTCAAAATCATACCTTAGCCCATGGCCTAATTCACATGAGACTTACCCAAGGGAACTTTGGCAACTGCACTCTCGAATAACGCTGCTCTAACAGAAGATAGGTTGATCAAGACGCCTCCTCACAAAATACACCACACGCAAAAGACAATAGGATAAAATATACAATAAAAGTAAAAAAATGAAATGTTTTAGGTCAAAGCTAACCGAGACAACCCAACTCTGAGGCTCTCAACTACAGCACCGCTCCCTACAAAATAATCCACAACTCTGATCTGGCGTCTCCAAGTGCACCTATCAACAGTCATGGACTCAGAAAGGTTTGAGGCCTTCAGATCTAATCTCAGCTGCGCCTCCCACGTCCTCCTCGGTCTGCCTCTCCTCCTCTCCCCGACCACCAATAAACTCTCGACCCTCCTCACCGGAGCAGATGCCTGCCTCCTGCGGACGTGGCCAAACCATCTCAATCTCACTTCCCTAACT